>JAODKE010000015.1:9579488-9590475 GCA_026779605.1 Mormyrus hasselquistii
TATACACACACACACACACACACACATATGGAACAGCCCTGCTGAGACGGCCGGGGAGACCCCATCGTGTCGTGGGCTGAGGGTGCGAGACAGAGTACCCGAGGGTTGGGGGGGTTCCCTTATTTATGACTCCTATCTCCAACCACGGAGCCATTTTGTGTAAAATCGTGGGTCTGTTTGGTGCTGAGCAGCACTGATGCCTCATGTGTTTTATTACTGACCCCCCCTCCCTGCCTTGCTGACTCTGTGCCCCTCTTCTCCCCCCCCCATTTGTGGTGCCGCTTTGCATGGACCCGTCTCTGCCGCATGGCCCCCGCGTCATTAACTGCTACCACGGGCCAGATCGCCCGGCTCTGACAGGCCCTGCGCTTACTGGCATTCTTGCATTGTTTTTTGTTTCTGAGTGTAAACCCCGGCAGACCCCGCGTGGGGCTTCAAGAGTCCGCAATTAGAGGCCGGCGGTGTGGGGAGCGGCGTAATTCGATGTGTGCGCGGGGGCGGCCCCCGTACAGGGACTTACCCTGCTCAGGTGCGGCGATGGAAATATGACATTCTCGCTCTGGATAACTCACTTATGTCACGGGGGCCATAAACAAGCCCAAAGTAGGGACTTCCTGAGCAGATTTTCACAGATGCGCCTCATCCCTCCGTGCCTCACTTTTACAAAAAAAAACACAGAAAACAATATCGGGAAGGCCGAGAAAAAGCGAGAGGCCGGCTTCGCCCCCTTCGTCCTTGTCTAGTTCCAGCTGGCAATTTTATCTCAGAACCGAAAAAAGAATCATCAATGATTGATGGAGACAATGGAGAGTGAGACTGCACCAGGGCCTGATAACATAGATCACCAATTCTCCTGGTGAGCAGAGTGAGGGAGCCGCTTGCTCTCTGTTTTCCGTGTTAGATCTGTGTCCGGCCCTTCTGCTCCCGAGTGCGCCAGCTTCGCGCGTATGCTCCCTCCTCACTGAGGATGCTGAATCCCGAGGCCTGTTACGGAGATCACCTTGAGTGCTGCATGCATGCACGCCCATCTCCCATATTCTGTCAGCCCCGTGGCATTGGCCGCACGCGTCACAGGAACCACAGAGATCAGCCATGTTCGGTGTGATTGTCATGTATGCCTATGCCTTCGACCCGCCTCGCCCTAACTTCCACTCTGCGTATCAAAACCCCATTACATTCTAGAATTCCGGTTCATAATATGTAACATTTCCAGAATAATGGTGATTGCCATTCTTGAGTTTTCTGTGGCGTGGATCTAAAGCCTTGTCGTCATCCAGAGAGGTGATTTTCCAGTTCTAATGATGGGTCATTGATTCGGTTTTTACGCCACATGCTGCCTGCTGAATTTCCCATCAGTGGTCTAGCGAATGTATTTGCTGGAATATATTTAGAAAAAGCACGGGATCTGGGGGGGGGGAGAGTAAAGCCTCTTTGCTGGCCAGCGTCATTTGGCAGTGAACGGAAATGCATACTGAAAAGCGCATTAGCATAAAACATGCATGCGGAAGCCAAAAGAGACATAATTACTATTGACAGAATTAACAAACACATTAAATCCCCACAATAATTATAAAGTCAAATGTAAAGCTGACAGGAGTCAGACATACGTCATTTGCCATCCATCTCATTTCAGTTTTATTATAGTTCATTTTCTGTCTTTTTCATTATTATTTTTCTCCATGTTATTCACAGCGAATGGTACTCTGATGTGTTAATCATTCTTTATGGTGCCAAATATTTAAAGCTGCTTCAAAATATTTATGAAAAGAGTGGTGTAGTAAAATCAACAATATCTTAGCGTGAAATGAATACAATAAAACACTTAAAATACATGAAAATAGCTGGTACTGCGCAGGATGTGGTCATTTCCTGGATGATATTTTGGATTATGGATATTTTACTCCTGGATGTCTCTGAGAAACACTTGCCACAGAGAAAAAGCAGCAAACAGAAGCTACTATTGGTTGCTAACCTATAATTTTTCTCTTTTTCCATGTTTTACTTCTGTGGATCCTCTGATCTCTGCAGGTAAGTGTATATTTTCACACACTTACTTAGTGTCTGTTTCTCAGGGTTACATTCAATGGCCACTGGGGGCTTTGACCCCCACCTTCGCTCTGCGCATGCGGAGTTTGCATGTTCTCTGTCTGCGCGCGCAGAGTTTGCATGTTCTCCGTCTGCGTGTGCGGAGTTTGCATGTTCTCCGTCTGCGTGTGCGGAGTTCACATGTTCTCCATCTGCGCGTGCGGATTTCACCTGCACCCCCTGGTTTCCTTCCGCAGTCCAAGAACATGGTTAGTCGACATCTGCAAATTGCTGAATTGTAGAGCATGTGTGTATGTGCCCTACGACGGACTGGCATCCCACCCCAGCTGTACCGCAGCCTTGTGCCCGGTTCTGTGTGGGGTGGGCTTCAGGCCAGCCTGCCACTCTGGATAAACACACATCCACCAGCCCCGCCTGCATATCAAGTTAATATATTTAAATAACCTGCATCTATATTAACTTGAATAAATGGCTCCGGTCTTTATGCTGCACCATTACTAAAAGCCTGTTTAGGCAATGACATGGCTCATTGCCGCTTGTTTACTGTTAGCACATTGTACAGTAGGTAAAATCCAGCACTAACATGCTGCTGTGGTGAAAGGCAACACGGAGCACCCAAAGAATTGTTCAAATGGAGATGCGATACTCAAGGAAGCTCATTGTTTATTTATGGTAATAAAAACACAGTGACATATAATGATATAGGGCACACATGATTACAAACCAGTCTAAGAATGAGCACTGAAATTCTCCCAGTCCATCTTTGCCCATCAGATGATTGATTTTTTTCCTTTCTCTGCAACGTTTTGAACTCTGTTGAAGTTCCCGTGATTGGTATTGTAATGTCGTGACGTTTATATGCTGTAAGTGTCGGGTTCCCTGCATGTTAAATTGACTTCGATCGAACCCTGGCGGAAAAGCGGCAGGAGTTTCTGCGGCAGCTTGTGAGATGTGCAGCACGCATGAGCCGGGGACCTTCCAAGCACATGGACTGGGCGGCGTTTGTGTGCGTGGGCACATGTGCGTGTGTGTGTGTCAGTGTTTGGCAAGGACGATGCAACCTCTATTAAGAGAAGTGATCCCAGAAATGATCTGCCATCCTGACGTGTCATAACCCCCCCCATCCTGCTTCATCCTCCAGCTGTCTGGCCAATAAGGACACAGCTGGACTCCGCCCCTCCTCTCACTCAGCTCTGCTGGCGATTCAGGTGGCATCAGTAGCCTGCTGTCGACGCTGTTGCCCGCTCATGGCTCCAGGAGGCCGCTGCACTGCACGCATGTCTGGGTTTGCCAGAATATCAATAGTCCGATCAGATTAAAACCGGACCCCCAGCCGGCCCGTATAAGCCTGGTTCTGTCTCAGCCGGGCTGGCTTTCAATGTATCTTCCTTGGGATCATCTGCATTCATGTGATGTGCCGTGACCCGTTTTCGTACGTAGCCCATAGTGAGCGCGTGGTTCGGGAAGCAGCCCAGACGGGATCGGTCCTGGTGCAGAGAGTAGCTACACGTCCCGCTAAGATGATCTGGATCTGACGGTGCAGGACGCCCTCAGGACGGCGTGTCAGGGCTCTCCCCGCCCCCAGTCTCACCCCCGCCTCTACCAGGTGAATTCCTCCAATAACATCACATGGGTGGCATCCACTGACCGGGGGATGAACTTTATCCCGCGAGGTATACCTCAGATTTAAGGGGGGGCCTGACTCCTCGTCCATCTGGGCCACGCCTCCTGAGCCCCCCCCCCCCGTATCGTGGAGCGCTGACATGGCCTGTCAGCAATAAGCACGGGCATCGAGAAGGCAATTACCCAGCTAAGGAGCTATTCATTATGTGGGTATAAAGTGGAATCGGGATTGGTAGGTCAATGGAATCATTTTATACTTGTTTATACATATTTATTCCCATTAGTTAAGAGCATTAGTCTTTCTTTTAGCATGGAGAGTGTTCATTGATTTTCAGCAGCGCTCCAGTGATATTATACGAGCCCCAAACAGCATACTTCATTGACTCACAGCGGGTCGATATGTGAAATGCCCTAACGGTGACAGTTAAGCTCGTTTGTCATTTATCGGGTTTGCAAAGTAACAAATTTATCAATCCAGCATGGCTTCTCTTCTCGTCATCAAACCCATATTACTTAGGAATATGTTACTGTCAGCCGACGACTGTTTCTGTGTGGCGAAATGAGCGATCGACCACGTGAATGCACTCCCTGAGACGTTCCCCCTGAAAAAGATGTGGTTTTCAGTGGCCCTCGTCAGCGGGCACGGACGTACCGCCGGCCCAATCGGCGTCAGCACTAATTGAAAGGACAGTGGGTAATAAATCGGACCTCGGCCGGTGTCGGCCCTGACCTTTCTGTTGTTCTGGCTGTCACACTCGCTTCTGCCGAGATGTTTCACGGCAGATGCCCGTGGCTCCTCCTGGAATCGTACTTCACGTGTCTCCTTTGGGTGAGGTGGCCTCTGCTTGCAGCTCGATGGTGATGTGAGGGGGTGTCACTCTGCCACCGAGTCAAACCACACCCCCGATGGGATGGTGAAAAAGGCGTGTCAAAGTGTGTTAGAAATTCCCAACTCCCCCATGTTCTGTTCCGGTGTCGGAGAGATGCCCAAAGGACTTGGATGTCTTGGGGGCGGTAAGGTGTATGGTTGTCATAGTTACTGATGGGCAAGTTTTAAAACCACACAGAAACGTGACGGGGCGTTGATATGGATGGGGAGCCGTCGACTGACATCCGATACGCCGACCCGGAGGGGCATTCTGGGGATGGCCGTCCCTACAATGATAGAGGGGACCTGCATCAGAGGGGACCTGCACCAGAGGGGACATGCACCAGAGCCGGCCCGGGTCCCGGCCGTGTGTCTGCGGCAGCATTTTGTGGCTGATGTTTTCTTTCCCTGAAGTATCGGTTTCATCCATACGCACGGCTGGATGTTCTAGTGTGACATCCGTTCATTGTTAAATATCTCACCCTAGGGTATGACAGCGGTCCCCAGCGGTGGCGTGCTGACGGTCGTATGTCTCTTCGATGACCAGCTTCCCTGCACCCACCTGCGTTTTCATTCTGCTCCTGAAAGCTGAGTCTCACCTGCCTGGATGTCTCCTCTTGGTGAAAAGGTGTCTAATTTTAGAGGCAGCGCTCAGTCTTAACCACCCCCCCCCCCCCGCGCTGTCCTTAGCCTCCTCACCTTTACAGATGCTCGGGGGGCCGGCGGGCGGGGCCTCCATCGAGGCCATTTGGACAGCCGGCCGGCGGGCTTAGTGGCCCTGACAGCACTATAAATCAACAGCCCACACCGCTTTCTGAAGGCTCACCGCGTAATACAACCATCAGCAGCGCTCTGCAACACGCGGGACCTTCGCTTTCCGGCCGGCCAATGCGCCTGCCGGCCCCAGCCTCTACTTCCCCCTCCGTCTCATCTATTAATCCCCTTATTTTCCTCTTTGCTTATTTACTTGTTTAAATATTCAGTTTCCTTGCAATCGCTATAGTAACCGGGGTGATTTTTAATTTTTTTTTGGTACCTCCGCAGAACTTAGATGCTATTAGTGGTATTACCTCAGTTTGAAAGGGGGATCTCAATGACGTGTCACTGTGGTGATACGGCGTGTCCCGCGGATGTGCCGTGCAATGTGTTACCGCACGCGTGCAGCACGTGTGCTGTGTGCGACGCCGTGTTTTGTAAATGTCTGTTGACACGTGTTTCCGATTGTACGCCGCCGGGAACGACGAAGCAAGCTGCGGTGTTTAAGATATCAGAGGGATAATCTGAGTAGGACACCTCTGCCGTTATGGATGGGAATTTAACACCAAACCTTGCCAGTGTTATACTGTAAACAAAGATGGATGTGCTTTTAACTCACTGTGAGCAGAAACCATATTTTACTGTAAGGCTTTGAACAGAGGTTACGCACGCAGCAATCCATTTTATAGCCTTCTGCGAAGGGGACATTTGGCTTGAATCTCGCAGATATTCAGCTGTTTTTTTTTTTTTTTTGTTTTTGTTTTTGGTTTTTAATCGAGGCACTTTTATTGTGAGCCGGAACCAGATATATGCACACACACACACGCCCGCACACACACGCGCACACACACCAGCACGTGCACGCACGCACACACGCTCGCACACACACACGCACAGACACCAGCGCGTGCTCTTACGCATGCACACACACACACACACGCACAGACGCACATGCACGTCTTTGTATTCATATCTTTGCAGAGGCTCCCCATTCATTTCAATGGAGAATGGCATCGGCAATTGGCAGGCTTTTATCAGAAATGTCCCCACAATGTAATATATACATGACACCCCTCACCCACACACACTTACCATTCCTAGGCTGTCACAGCAAGTCTCTGCCTTGGAGTTAATTTATAACTGCCACTTCAGATGACAATAGCATGTTATTGTGCATGTCTGTCATGGGGTTTTGTAGCCCCCCCTGAGGCTGCCAAATGGGTAACAGTCTGATCAATGCAGTGTGATATGGAGATCACGCTTTGCCATGGTCAGCACACACAATCCATTAATTCCTTTTGTTATAGGGACTCTCCATTCATTTCTATGGGCATAACCCTAACCCTAACAATGACACCCTTAACCCCTACTCAGCCCTAACCTTAACCATGAGTAAGCGAACAAGATACAAGACTTCTGTCATTTTTAGTTTTTTTGATTGCAGTCCTAGATTTTTATAAAATGAAGTTTCCCTTTGTGGAAACCATGTCCCCACAAGGTAAACATCAGTTTCTATCACATTCTTGGCGAATCTAGTCCCCACAATGTAATAATTACAAAAACCTGCCCTGCTCCCAGCAGCTCGCTGCCCCTGAATGGAGTCTCCCGCTAACCAGGGTTTCCTTTATATGATCACCCCAAAAACGTTCATGGCATCTGTAAAGTTTTACTGACTGGCTGCTGACATTTTGACAAATGAGATCCACACAAGCTCTGCCGATTATCCCAGTGAACTCCTGATTTTGTGGAAACGTGAGGAGCTCCGAGGTAAACGCGTGCTCGTTTTCGCAGGTCTCACGAATGAAAAAAAGGCCCCCGTTTGAAAGACAAATGGGTAGTGTCATCTGCACTGAAGGGGCCTTTGTTGGGCAAAAAAACCATCAGATCTGCGCTGAATAAAGGGTGACTTGCCTTTATACACAGCATTTCCTAATGAATTACAACATAACAAGGAAATCAGTCCTGACCTACCTATCAAACAGCACAATTGGCTGTTTTGCATACATAGAGGAACCTTTATTCCTCAGTGGGGAATACATTTTTGTTTGTTATTATTTGTGCTTGAAATTTCATTCCAATGCAGTTACACTTTACTACTTATTCTAGGGCAGTTACAGATAACAGTTAATTCCAGTGCAGTAAATTGAATTAATTTTATTGCTGCTGCAGATTATTCCAGCTCAGTTTCAGATTACATTTTGTTCCAGTACAGTTACTGAGTTCCAGAATTTTTATTTGTCATTGTGCAGGTGAATTATACAAACATAACTGAATTTAGTAGCTGCATAAATCACACACAAACATAACAATCAACAAGTTACAGTTCATTGCAGTGCTTTGAGAGATTATCATCAATTCCATTGCTTTTACAGATTAGTTTATTCCAATTCAGTTAGATTACAGTTTGTTGCATTGTATGCCAATGTAATTTTATAATGTAATTTTATTGCTCTCACAGATCATAATCAGTTGCAGGGCAGTGACAGATTCTGTCATCTATTCCATTGACATTACAGATTGCATTTTATTCCATTGCTCTTACAGATAACTGCATTTCAGTGCAGTGAGAGATTGTTATTCATTTCATTGATCTTACAAGTTGCAGTGCATTCCAATGCTGTGAGAGATTATAATTAATTTCAGTGCTCTAGTATATTAGTTAGTTGCAGTGCACTTAGAGGTTACATTTCAATCCATTGCTCTTATACATCGGTTTCCATTGCAGTAACAGATTATGTTAAGGGTCTGATTGTGCACTGTGATGATGATAATGCAGACGGTTAATGCTCTGACAGAAGGCTCTCGCGCAGGCGGCTCTAACTGCAGAAAAGGGGGACAGCCCTTCCATTGCGAGCAGCGAGTGTGTTAATCTCCATTAAGCGTAAACTGCAGAATCGGCAAAACGGAGCAATCATCCCGTGTCTTGTTACAGAAAATCATTCGCAGTCAAATTTGTGTCAGGCAGCAGTTTGTTTGTTATAATTTAGCCTGATCAATAGGGGAGATAAAGTTAAGAGTAAAAAAATCTCAGCATGGCAAACCTCAGCCAAGGCGTGCTGCCTTACCGGACCAGGGAGCTCAGGTCCAGTCTGCATGGTGGGGGGGCTGTGCCTGCGGGTTCCCCTCTGATCAGGGAACCATTAACTTATCACCACGGCCACACAGGTGTTGCCAGTTTAACTAACTGTTCCGTTTTTCAAGAAACAGAACAAGGTCCTGATGTTTGCTGGAAATTCTGGGCACCTTGGGCCGCCTCCTCGTGAGCGGTGAGGTGGGAGGGGGCACTCCACTGTTAATTTTGCTTAATGGAGGGGGTCCCAGTGGTCGAATCTGCCAGGGTATCCACGCCCCTCTGACACCCATGTGTATAACCTAGGACGTCATGTGCATAAATCCACCCCTGGAACCCCAAGACTTCCTCAGCAAGACTGTCACTGAGCTAGAATGGCTTGTCCAGCAGCCGTGCAAACAGATCACTGAATAGTGCAGTTTCCTTGCATCTCTGGTGCCATGGTGCGCTCTGCGCCTATCCTACTGCCTCCATACCCTCCATAGGTCCTCTGTTCTGACACCCTGCACTCCAAAGACGACTCCCTTCCTCTGTTGCAGCCTGTTTTGCTGCACGTTTACATCTAACAGTGTTTGTCTTAGAAGCTGGATCGGGGTCTCATTTCATTCCTCTTCATTTTTTCTGCTAACACACTCTTTCGCCACACGGTTGGTAATTTGCACTGATGTCCGCATTCACTAAATTTGAGACGAACAACAGAAAATAAAATGTACATATGAATAATGGCAATAAGCTTAAACCTGCTCCAGTAATTCATTCAAATTAAGCCCCGCAGGGATTAAACTTGTAAACACATTCAGAGCCGTTTTATCTCCACTTTAAAAATGATGTTTACATTGTGATTAATTGCGTGTCATTTTCAATTGAGGTGCTTTTGCTCTGAGGTATTGTTCCCAGTTTGTAACACTTTTTGAATGCAGACACGGCAATGAATTTCTACACTCCTTTTTATTTTGCAAAACATGTATTTTAATGAGCAAAGGCACAAGCTGAAATTAGTATTCATGCACAGGCACACAACTTCCATGTTGCCTCTGATCCGCACTGGATTCCATCAAAGTGTGCAGATGGCATATTCCAGGCCATGTAGACTGTGGGGATGATGACTTAGCTTTTGATCCTGGAGTTTCCCAGGGTTGTGGAGGTTTTCCCTGCTTCGAGAGTCTGGTCACTGTACCTTCCAGACAGAACCAGGTCAGCAAACGGTCTGTGACGGTCTGTATGACCATGTGACCTTTTTGGGTTTGCGTGTGTCTGACGATGAATGGAATCCCCTTCAGGACATCTAAGTGATGGTTTTGTGTTTACAGTTAATCCTTAACTGTAAACTTAAATCCTATCCCTAATCATTACCCCCTTCTCTGGTGCTAACCTTTATCCCTTATGCCAATTAACACCCCTGCCCCCCCCCCCCAATAAAAAACACAGATCATTTTTTCTTATCTCTTATGAAATTAAGATTTTTTTTTTTTCCTTTTTCACTTTTGCTCTACCAAGCCTTAAAGCAAATTTCCTGTGGGAAGCTACCTTTGCGGATTAGCCTTAAACTGCTTACAAAATAATAGGAGTAGCTCAGTGAATTAATATTACATCCATACTTATTGTCCGGTGAATTTTTCATCTCCTCAAATTCATGACCATTTAATAACATAGAAAACCTACAGTAAGTAAAGTAGCTGGAGTGAATGTTCATCCATAACCCTAACACTAAGGTGAACCTCAACCCTAGCCCATGCCCTAATCCTAACACTAAGATGAACCTCGGCTCTTACCCATACCCTAACCCTAACCCTAACACTAAGGTGAACCTCAACCATAACCCATACCCTAACCCTAACACTAAGGTGAACCTTGACCCTAATCCATGCTCTACCCTACCACTAAGGTGAACTTCAAACCTAACCTATACCCTAATCCTTGTTCTAATCGTAAAGGCAACCTCAACCCCAACTCAAGTCCAAACCAAACTCTAACTCAGCCTGGCCCTAACTCTTCCTGAAGCTTGTATCCTAACCACAGTTAATTTTTCTCTGCCCCAGTCTGTAACTCACTTTCACTATTTTTTTTGCGAGAGATGGTTTATTTGTTGCCCTGAAAGTGGAGCTGGAGGTAAATTGTTATGGAGCAGGAAATGAACCTGAGTGGGAGACTGACCTGCTGATGCCTCAGTTTTCTGTGTCTGTCTGACCCCTAAACTTTCAGAAATCATTTGCACAAAGCCAGTTAGAAGGGTTTATGGGCAAAAGCATCGCTTTGCATAGTCATCTCACAGCCGTATTACACTCTACTTCCTGCACCCCCACCCTTGTTCTTCTGTGTCATCCACTCTCAGTGGTACTAGTCTGGATGTTTAGGGTCTGTTATTGCATATCTTTGGTAGAGTTCTGACATCGCAGAACAGTTCACGTACTTTTTGACTCAAAGACTGCCCAAAACCTAAAATGCTCCATTAGAACCTCCAATCATGCATATGCAAAGTACCAACAGGAAGCTGGGTAACCAGGTAAGTGGTGTTTTGATGGAGTTGCTGGGAGCAGGAGTGGCCAGTCTGGGGCACCAGAGCAATAGAGTGTCGCGCGCGCCCCCCCCCCTCCCGGGTCCGCACTTATACACACCCTCGCGGG
>JAODKE010000015.1:9597678-9635458 GCA_026779605.1 Mormyrus hasselquistii
TTTTACCCCAGGCAACCGGACCACCCTCACCACCTCGAAGGGCTCACACTTTGGACGCCCCCCCCGCCCCCCCCCCCCCAAATCACCTACAAATTTCATTCCCGTTTGAAGTTGGCAAAACTGTAAAGTGAAACCACCTCGACTCCTCTCCAGGACAGCTGTGACAGGAGGTGCGCGAGTAACAAAGCCATTTGTCTCCTAGCAACCGCGGCCACTTTCTTTCTTTCTGTTTTTGATTTTGTTTTGTTTTTTTTGTGCATAACGTGCACATGATAAGCTTCATTTTTAAATTGACTCTGATAAGCTGAACATGACAGTGGGGGATGGGGGTGGCGTCTGTCTGTAGGCCTTGGGCCCCTGTTGCGCTGCCGTCCAGCTGCTGCGACTCTGCCCGCTGTGAATATTGCTAATAATTAGCCGCTCCACTATTCACGTCTTCAGCACAGAGTCCACACTTTTCCTTTGCTGAATGCCCATGTGCCTCCCAAATCATCTATGGCATTGGGGGGGAGGGGGTGTCTGCTACCCCCACAAGGGAATGTCAGCCGAAGCCAGTTAAAGAGAGAACCAGGTCACTCAGGTCACATGACGCCCTGTGACCCCCATGACCAGTAATGTCATCAGCCAAGGTAAGGTCAAGGTACATATGATTTGTTTCCATGACCGTAGCCCTACTCAGTATACAGCCCTACCTGCCCCCCCTTATAAAACAGAGAACTGGTGGGAGGGGTAAATGTATAGGAAGAGAGTAATGAAGACATGGAATGTTTTCAAAGGCAGTGTGTAGGCCTTGCTCGATAGCGGCCCACCTGCTGTAGGGTGACCCACGGTCTGTGTTTGCTGGTGTTCACAAGGTGCATCAAGGGGGAGGGGGTGTATTTTTTCATCATTGGAGCCGCTGGCTGTTGAGTGACGAGGCCTTCGGGGGCTCCACGGCGAGATGCATCAGGGTGGGTGTCATAATGTTGGCATGCAGCCGCAAACCGAGGTCAGAGGTCAAGGCTACACGGCATCAAACAAATTTATAGTAGCAGCTGCGCAGCCTGCCTCAGGATCTGCGTTCCTTTTTTAGGGTAAGGCCCACACTCCTGCCTACTCACCTCCTATAATCTCCTACAGTTCAGATGTTTCTTTTCATCTGTGGCGCAGAAAGGGCTGGTTCTCAGACATTTTGTCTATTAGCCGACCTCCATGCATCTTCTGTAACTATTGTTGGAAGTTTTGAAGAAAAACTGCAGAAAGCATGTTGAAAAATATTGAAAATAGAATGGAAGGGTAGGGGAATTATTTTTGGAAATAACTCACAGGAATGATGTCCAGAGAATACGCAGTGTTAATGGTCGTGTTGTGACCTCCCTGGAAGGCGTGAGAGCTGTTAAAATCCACGGTCGAAAAACCACAGTCCAATCCACAGGTTCATCTAACAGGTTGTTCTACTTCGTCTGAGACACTTGCGATGCATTTGACTAATTTTAAACATTCATCAGAGACAGAAACAGAATCGTGAAACTGTGTAGGCTGCAAAGGGATAGATATATGATGTAAAACATTATTCCCGTTTTTAACTATAATTTGATTTCCTCCCAAATGCACTTTGATGAATTGAAGGACCAACAAAGGAAATCTCAGGTGGGGAGCAGATTTCTGACAACGCCATGGAAGGCTGCCACCATGGAAACCAGCTCTCTCTTTTGATATCAATTACCAGCTGACTGTTGATCAATTGATGGGAGTCCCAATGATTTTTTGTTAGGTGCACTTTGAGGAACAGCGACTGAGGTGTGCCGGTCTCTGGGTGGTGCTGGTGGGCATATTGTGACTGAGGTGTGCCGGTCTCTGGGTGGTGCTGGTGGGCATATTGTGACTGAGGTGTGCCGGTCTCTGGGTGGTGCTGGTGGGCATATTGTGACTGAGGTGTGCCGGTCTCTGGGGGGTGCTGGGGGGTCTCTGACTGAGTAGTCTGCTGCGTTCCTATCACAGTGATTTTCCACCAGCGGGCAGTGGGTTCTGCTCGTACCTCAAAAGGAATTTTTTGACACATCAACAATTACAGTACGCTCACTGCAATCAAATGCAAAGGACAGCGTTTGGGTGTGTGTGGGGGGGATTAGGTTTATATTACATTTTATTATTACAAACCTGTTTTTTGACATTGTGGGGACCTGGAAAATGGTCTGTGAATGCAATCAAAACAGAAAAAAATGCCAAAAGTCTCGTTTCTTTGGTTGGTAACTTATGGTTAAGGTTCAGGCTGGGGAGGAGTTAAGGTTATCATGCTGGGAATACAGTTTTCCCCATGGAAATGAATGGAGAGTCCCCACAAAGATATAATTACAAACGTGTGTGTGGGTATGAGTGTGTGCGTGCCACACCCTGACCGCGTGACATGTCTCAAGGCATGATGTAGAGACATTCGCCTCCGGTGCTCTGTCAGGACGCTGAACATGCAGCAAGAATCTGAAAAAGAAATAATTTCATGTATTTTAGATCAAGTTGTCAATACATTCCTGGCCAGCGGACAAAGCGGGGAAGATTTAAAGTGCTGATTCAGGATGAAATTTCCCCCCAGCACGTCAAACTCACTATCAACCCCAGGAGAAAGGAGAGTCTCTGGGTTACTGGAAATCAAAATCTCGACACCCCTTCTGGAGGTCCATTTTTTTATTATTTATTAATTTTACATCTTCTTCCAGTCAGATTAAAGTAAAGCAGGAGCGTTTAGCAGCGTTGAGCTGAGTCTGACTTTACTGTTACATCTGGTGCCGGGCAGATTATACAAAAAAAAAACTACACAGCACCTGTGTACAGCAAGCGCGTCGCCTAGAACGCTTTATGCATCCCCAGTCGTAGAGTTCTCCATTTGAAAGAACAGCCGGCAGAATTCCCAATCGCACACGGTGTCCTAGAACATCCCCGAGGAGATTATATCTTTCATGATCTGGTGGTGGTGGTGGGGGGGGGGCAGTCTACAACAAATTGTTTTAAAATACCGTGACAATTACTTGACAGAAGTAACTGTGTTATGGTCTCGTGTTTCTGCGTCGTTTTAATTCACATTCTGAAAAATGATCCCCCGATCGTCCCCCATGTCCCTAATGAAACGGCGGCGTGTTTATCTGTGTGGGTCTCGACGCACTTCTTGTAAATAATACACCTTTTAAAGGAAAACCATCCATCGTACGCCGTGTGGCGCCCTGCCCGGTAATAGAACCAGAGTCGTTTATGCACCGGTAATTACACAATCATCTGATTGGAAGATCTGGGCACTGGATAGTGCTTAGGGTTAATTATTTCCTTTGATATGTCTGGATTGCCCATTTGGGGATCGGGTCGTAAGTGACATGTCTTGGTCAGATGTGGCTGACAGCCTCGTGTCGGATGCCCCCTCCCCTGCCCCTGCCCCTCCAGGCAGGTTTTTTTGGTTAAAACCTGTCTCTCACACTCCCATTTTCATTCTTCACCTCGTATTTGAGGCAAACAAAGACACACGGGCTCTAAAAGCTCTCAAAACACATAAATACTCCAATTAACATGTCAAACAAAACCAGCTTTCCAAACGGCTGAAAAACAGTTACTCTAATCCCCCACGTCTGTATGTAATTAACGCTTGACGCTCTGAGAAGCTGGCAGGTCCGTTCGCCATGCTCTCCTCTCCGCGCCTGGAACGGGACGCCGTCCACCTTGATCATCCTCGACGTGTGACAGCCTTTGCTGGGAATTCTCGCCGGCGAGGTTCCCGCCGCACGTCGACTCCTATTGGGTCTTCAGGTGGCGTGCCCGCCACCATGCTGGGAGGCTTCCCTGAAGGGGTAAACCCAGCAGCGAATGGCAGCTATGGCCTCTGCCGCTCCTGATTGGCTGAGTGAGAGAGAGGCCACTGATAAAGTGAGTGTGGTTGGAGAGGCTGAGGCGAGGCAGAGAAGAGGGTGTTTTGGGATCTGCAACTGAAGAGTCAGCCAATGAAGTGAGATATTGCTGATCATCTAAGTGGTGCTCCACCATTTGTCATGGGATACCTTCAGTGGGTGGGAGTTTTCACATACTGTCAGTCACATCATAAGCCAATGGGAAGTGGGCTGACCCTGGGACCAATGGGAAGTGGGCTGACCCTGGGACCAATGGGAAGTGGGCTGACCCTGGGACCAATGGGAAGTGGGCCATGATCGGCAGATGAAAACAATCCCTCCCAATGTGAATCATTGCCTTGTTTCTCTCATCACACTGCACCTGTGCCACACCCCGGTTTTGGGGTGGGTGGGGGAGGTTGTGAATGCAAATAGGGGGCACCAGAGATTTTACAGCCAGTGGGAAAGTGTGAAGGCAAGCGCTGATTACTAACTGCATCATGGGCCAGGATGATCCCCTTCCACAGTGCTGACTCAGTCCCCAAGGGGGGGCCGCTAAAGAGCAAACATTCTGCCAGAGCACTGGGCCGAGTGCTGTTAGAATATTCCCCAATTTGTGTCCTGATGCTTGTGCCATCTGGTGGTCCCCTAGTTATCTCCTGAAGACTGTGTCTGTCTTGCTTCAATATATTCTTGCCACACAGTGCAGCAATGAGCAGCCTGTGACTGAGCAGTGTGACAGTGGAGCCACATGTTGACCTGCCATCCTTGCACTGTAATTTGTATTGTGATTCCCAGGGTAATTTCCAGTGTGATTTCCGATGTGATTTCCAATATTTGTATCCAATGTGATTTCCAGGGCTATTTCAAATGTGAGATTTCAATTATGATTTGCAATGCGATCTCCAATGCAATCTCCAGTATGATTTCCAGTGGGATTTGAAGTGTGATTTCCAGTGTGATTTCCAGTGTAATTTCTTGCTTAAATGATGCTTTGTACAAATGAGCAGTTCAGAGCTATGTGCAGTGGTTGAAACCCTGATTGCCAATGCCCTGTAGGCCAGCTTGGCTTCTGTAACTCTGGCTGGACGTCGGCGTCACAGGGCTGGCACGCTACGTAGTCACAAACAATAAACAAGTGCGTTAACAGGGTCGTGAATACTGAGCTGACCTGGGGCTGCAGTGTGGATAGATGACAGACACTCTGTGTTCAGTCCCCATATCAGGAACACAGTGGAAAGTGACAGACACCGGTTCCACGTTCAACAACGACTGCAGCTTGGGGTTGTAATTTGAAAGAGGGCACCGGGAGACTGAATTGGTGGTTGATGGACTTGTAGACCATAAGAACTGAAGTGTGTGAAACCCAGGGGGGTGTGCAACAGACGGAGGGGAATTGAAGGGTCGCAGGCGGCGTCGCTTTTAAACTGGGCTGCCACGGTTGTTATGGCAGGAATCGCCAACTGAAAATGCAGTGTATGGGTTTAGTCCCCATTCTTTTGTTCTTTGAGGAAAAGGCCAGTCATTAACCTCACCCTCCCCCAACCTCCAAACTGTGGGCCACCATAGAACAGAGTGTGCATGTGGCCTATAGGGAACCAGATACGAGAAACCGGACAGACAGACAGACAGACAGACAGACAGACAGACAGACAGACAGACAGACAGACAGAGAGAGAGAGAGAGAGAGAGAGAGAGAGAGAGAGAGAGAGAGAGAGAGAGAGAGAGAGAGAGAGAGAGAGCCATGTGACTGTCAGTCACTGCTCCAATGACAGGAGGTTATATCGTTGTTTGGCAGAAAATACCTCAATTATTTGTGTAGATTAAGCCCTTGAATTCTCTTTGCCCTCACAAAGAGCTGTATGGATCCTTCATTTTACAGGTGGCGACATGAAGACACAATATTCAGCAGTCATGCAGTGTTTTGCTGTGGTGTCTGGAGATTGTATTTAATTGCAGATTAAAATTTTTGAAGCAGCTGTGCAGAGAAGGTTGCAGCAGTGCATGTTACCAATGCCCCACGTAAACTCTGCTAAAAGATGACCCTCTGTGTGCACCCAGCTCTCTCCCTAATCTTGTTAACTCAAGTGCTCTGTTCAGGATAAATTCTCTAAAAGTCAAGAGCCAATTTAATCTTTGAATTCATGTGTTATTTTTGGGCATCCAGAACCCATCACTGTTTCTCAAATAAACAAATTAATAAATAAATCTGGGAATAAGATCAGAGAAACTGAATCCAGCGGTGGCCGTGTGGATAGCTACCAAGAATGGGAAGAAAGAGACCCTGGGGAGTTTACCAGGCTTGCCATTGGTTCTCTGGCTCCTCTCTATGGCTGGTGGAACAAATGCAAATCACATAGTCTTGCCCAGAGCCCTGCGATTGGCTGGATCAATGTCCAGTGGGTGTGGCCTAACACCAGGAGGAGGTTAGTACAGTCCACGTGCCAGACAAGCCACGAGTTTCCCTTTTGTTGCAATTCCCGGCATGATTACTGGCCCACATGCTGGCACTGATGCACAGGCGCCACGCAGATCATCTTTCGTGGCGATTGCCATTTTCCCTCCCCGCACAGAAAGCAGCCTTCTCGGGCATCTCCTGGCTCGTGCCATCGCTGGTCCACAGGGGATGTGTTTCCCTTTGAAACGCGCGTCTCGGGAGCTACCCGGATCCTGACAATACTTTTGTCAGGGGCAGCGTCAGCCTGAAATTAAATTGTCTGCACAGCCGGGTAACGAGCCAGAAATATGAGCGCTGTGGCGTGAGCGATGCCCCCTAGAGCCCCGGGAGAAAGCCCCGCGTGACCCACGCACCGTGAGGAGGTGGCGGGAACAAAGAACAGAATCAGCGGTAGCCCTATCTCAGATGGAAAAATGTTGCCTTTAATTGCAGATGTTTACCTAAACAGTCCTACCAGAAGCATCTCATTGTTTCTCTATTTCTCTGCCTCTGTGAGATCGGCAGCATGAAAAGGATAGATTGTGCTACTCATACTTAAAAAAATGGAGTATTGTGCTAAATACTTGTGGTAATGTAATAATTACTTGGACATCATTCACAACTGTTTATCAGAGAGGAAGAGAAAACCCAGCATCATCTACAGCTGAAACGCTCCCACAAGCTGCTTTTGCTCTCATGCTCAGGCGTCATGCTGCACTGGAGCTGCACATGTGTCTAATCGCAGGAAAACCCTGCGTGCAGCCCGTGCAGGTGTGTAGTCAGCTCTGCTCGGCAGGGGCCAGTGGCCGGTCTTGCCCACCCCTCCCCCCATTGTTTTTGTTTTGTAACCGTAGGGATGTGCCCGGCGGTGACGCCTCCGTGTCGCATTTCCTGCGGCGGGCCGCTCTCGCGTTACAGGGACACGCAATCCTGGAGGCCTGTGACGTAACACGTGTGCAAGGAAAGTCTGAGCCTTTCCTCTGGTAAATTAGTCATCGGTCACATGGGGCAGGTGGTGGGGGGGGGGGACACTTACACCAGCTGCGTTCATTGCTAGATGACTCCAAGTACAGCTCGCCTGGGGAGGGAGGAGTGCCTGGTGTAACGGAGAACCCTGCAGATCCTGAAACAGTGCCAGGGCGACACTAACGCTCGGCTGGCCTTGTGCGACCTGCAGTCCCTGAAGTCAAAAGTCCGACGATCCTGTCAAAGGAGGGGCGGCTCCCCACTGTGGGCCTGCTTTCTCAGGGTCAGCTTACCCCCCCTCGGCCCTTGCCTCACCCTCACCCTAGGTTGTGCCGGGTGGAGTTTCATTCCCATGACCGGAGCATGCTGCCAGGTGGTCCACAGGTCACTCGCTGGTGGCTCAGTCGTCACGACTGCTCTACTCTGCTTTCTAGTCATCAGACTCCGAAAGGTTAGACCGGCAGCCTTATTCTCAGACCCCGGCTATATGGAATGGGCGCCTTATAGCAGTGTAGAAATGTCCATGGCGTGTAGTATCTGGTCTTCAGAGAGCCATAATAATTGGTGCATATGTACGATTGTGTTGTTTTGGGCTGGTGAGCGCGTCGCTATCACGTGCCGATTCACATGTGGCCGTGGCGCCCCCCTGGGGCATGCCCTCGTTAAGATGTCCACTCCCCGCTATGGAAACAAGAAACAGAGCACTGAGATTATGTTGGTGTCTCGGTGGTTAATCCTGACGGCTGTAGATGTTACCTGCACTCCAGGGGCAGCCCGGCAGCTCGGCTCAGAAGGATTTTCAGTATCAGTTGAGCCTACACCCTGCCCCCCCCCAGCACCTCCCCACTGACACAGAGCCTCCTGCGTCGGCATGTGGGATGGGACCTACCCACCCCCCGACTGCACCAACCTGGGCGGTGTGGAAGATGCATCCTAATGCACACTGTGCTGTCTGCTATTGGTAGATAAAGAGACGAATGGGTCAGCCAGAAAACACACGAGGCTGTGGGGCCATTAAAGAAAAGGATTTAAGTGGGAGGGGGTGGGCAGGGGGGTTAGTCACAAGGTATTACAAGGTGCATTGTGTGAAATACCTGGCAAGCCGGTTAATAGATGTCAGAGAATTAATAAAGCATGTCACAGGAGGCCGCGTGCAGCGTGACCCGGCCGATTCTGGGAAACATGGAAAAAGATTTGGGTGACCTGCTCCCCGGAATGTCCACCCGGGGCTCTTGGGGGGGGCTTCTGACACACCATGGTGGTGCTATTCGGGGAAGCATTTGCCTTGAAAATGGTGATTTTGTTAGAATTGCCAAAGGTGACCGCGATGACCGGGGCGTCTCTGATTATGGGGACACGGCGCTGTCCTTGATTAAGTCGCTCCATCCGCCATCCCGTGAATCACAATGGCTCGCAACATGTATTCCGGAGAACAGCAGTCTCCTTCTATGGGTCCTTAGCCGTTATATTTCCTGGCTTTCCATTTTATGTGAAAGAGTATTGATTTAGCTTCAGATGTGTGTTATTTTCGTCTGCAGCGACGGTTTTGAAAGCACGACAGAAATGGATCCATGGTAATCATATTCCAGTGGCAACGTGCCTGTTCCATTACCTTGCGGGGGATTTATCTTGTACTTCTGTACACTGCCTTTCTAATTGCACTTCCACTGCACAGAATCTAATTCCGAAGAAAGCATCTGTGTGATTCCTAGACTTCAGACAACAGGAGCCTGTGGTGAGTAAACATCTCCTCGCTGGAGCAGGAAGATAGAAGCGGAGCTCCAGCTATCCGTTATCTCAGCCTACGTTGCACTTCAATAACACCCCCCCATCCCCCCCGCCCCCACTTTTAATCTCCCAAAACAAAACGAAACCTAAGGAAAACAGACCCAAGCCAACTCGTGATAAAGAATTTTTATTTGCGCCACCGTGGAATTCTGATTATGCGCCGCATTTGAATCCGCATTTTCTCGGATGTAAACAGCCCGTCTGTAAGTTCCCTTTCTTTTTGGCTTTGCGTCGTTTGACTTATTATCAACCAAAAAAGGGATGAAAGGCCACAAACCAGACTGAGACTCTAGGGCCAGTAAACAAAAGTAGCAGAAGGCAAAACAGGCCATGCTGATTGCTGATGCACAAAAAACAAAATACATTTGTTTACAAAAATTAATTAAAGAAGAAGCAGAAAAATGAGTTAAAGGCTGGAAGTAATATTAGAAAGGTCTGATCCACCAACCCTGTTATCTTGTGTCCTGTGCTTTTTACTTGCTAGCTGTGGTCTCTCTTAAGAAGCTGGTTTTTTACAGCTTGCTACACATTTTAAATGCCACCATTGCATAAAAAGAGGCTTGATTAGATTCAAAAGTGCAAGTACAACGACGGGTACTTAGGGGGAAAAGTGCAGCCTCAGTCTCCCCTTGAGCTGCGATGCGAGGTCACTGGACCCTGGTTTGACACATCTCACGGATGCAAATTAGGAACATGTCAGTCAGTAACCACACCCCCTCCCCAGAGTTAAGGCAGTGGGAAATTCCTCAAAACTATAAATACTTTTTGAAATGCATTTTTCACATATGCGCAGTCAATATCCCTGTATGTGTTTTGATGACAAAATTAGCCAAGTAGTTTTTCATTAACCTTTTCATGGGCAGGAAGACAGGGAAGTGAGGGAAAAACGGGGGCTTCAAATCGACCAGAAAATAAACACCTCAGGAAATGCGTACGTGGGAAATAAAATGGTGCGTCTGTGAAAGCTAGTATCAGGAAAAGTGGGGGTAGATCGCTTGGATACAGCCTCCTGTTCAGAATTCATTCATTTGCCAGATATTTGTTTAAGAAGATTGAATAAAAAACTCTGATGTTCTCTGCATGAAGTTTTAAATCTTATCGTGCTCTGGGAGCTGGGGGAAACAAAGACGATGTCCATGCGGGATGCTCTTATGATCGCATGCTTAGCAGTTTTCCTCCGCGTTGTGCGATGGTCCACTTTCCTCACCTTAAAATGCGAAGCTCTCCTGCCTTTTATTTGCTCTTCAGATCGCTTCTGGAATCAGAGTCACTGCTCTGCGGGCTTTCCAAGTCACGCGAGATGGGTGGTCTGGCGTGGGGCGACCCCCCAGCTGCTCGTGTCGCCTGTCGTAACCTCTGCAAGACCCTCGTACCCCTCTCCACCAGCAGCCACCGCATTATGGAAGAAAATTAGCAGCATGTTCTGTTTCAATTAACCTTCTGTATCGCTAGAGCGGGACAGTAGGGGATGGCCTGTGGCCCTGGGCGGGAGTGACGGTGTTGTGGTGACACGGAGGTGACGTGGAGAAGAGCGTGTCAGCGGGCCAGCGGGCCAATTCCGGGGCTCAGGGTCACCGGCCCCAGGTGAGACCTGTCTCCCGTGTGGTAAGCATCTGTCTTCTATGCAGTGATACATCACTGCTATCCCTATTGCTACATTCACCGTCAGACCTTGTATTTATGAATGGCACAATTGCATGCACACTAGTATGTGTGCTTGTGTTACATGTGTTACACTCACGTACATGCATATATACACACAGGGGTGTAGCTAGAAATTCAGTGACCCCCCAGAGGGCAGAGCAGAGGTATACTATTCCGAGAGCATTTACATTATTATTATTATTATTATTATTATTATCATTATTATTATTATTATTATTATTATTATTCATGTTCGGGGGCCCCCTGAACCTGCCAGGGCATCCATGCCCCTGTATAAGCACAACCCCTACCTATGTGTTTTCCTATTGAGAGGCCTTTGTCCAAAGATTTCTCCCAGCATGTCCTTGTGCGATGGCCAGGCCCTGGTATAAGCCATAGCCACCGGGGCTTTGCGGGACGCTGATGAATCACCGGCGGTCCGTGGGGCCAATCAATACGGCTCACCGTGCTTGACGAACGTGTGCGTTCCACTGAGCCAGGCCAGCCAGCTGCAACAGGCACGTAGAAAGGGGTGTTTTGGCTACGCTTAGTGGGGAATGCTTCACATATGCTGACACCTTGTTGAGCAGATGGATCAATACACACCCTGTATGCTTAGGTGGGCAGCAAGGCCTTAATTCAATATACAGTCCCAGCCATAGACTCCACAGCAGGCTGATGCCCACCAACAGCTCTGTAGGGCTACCTGAGGGAGCTACCTGCTGTGGAAATGGGTTGGTGTCTCTGAGAGACACCCTTGGTTAATGATGAACCCACTTGGTTGGGTAGGCTTATCTAGCCACAGCATGTGATTTGATCATTATCTTGGACCTCTGAACCTTGGTTTGGAGCTTTGAGTACCAACCCCAATCCTTCAGAACCCATTGCAGATCCGCACAAATCTACAGAATACATGATCGGTCAGCCTAACCCACCACAAACCTTCAGAACTGATAATAGTTCTTTGCAACCTACTATAAACCTTGATAACTTACTTTGGACCCTCACAGCAGTGAAATTCTTCTTTTATAATGTGTGCAAATTATGACAGCGGGTGTGTGAATGGGTAGGAGTTTCTATATTTGTCTTCTTTCAGTAGAATATAGATTGATTCTGACTGGGAAGAAAACCACCTTTATCCATCTGTCTTCCAGTTTCTTATACAGTATGGAGTTGTGGGAACCTGTTCTTGGTTGTTTGATTTATGATGTAGGGTAGCAGTGTCATGGTAACAGTGGTCGCTATGGTTTCTAAATGAATTGGTTTGAGCTGCCACCTTAATGCCTCTCGTTCCTCCACAGTGTTGACGTCCCTCATCTGGGGGCACCCGGCATAGCCCTCTGTCCGTGACACATCTCGCATTCCTTTCCCCAAGTGTGATGAAAGATCAGGAGTATGGCTAGCATCTGGTCAGAACACACTATGGCCAATCAGCCAATCACTGCCCAGGGCACCAAGCACACAGGCAATCAGCTGACATCCTACTCACACCTCCCAGGGCACACTTCATCTATGTGTTAGATGCATTTATATGAGTTATAATAACATATGTAATTGACAGAGGATTAGATTTTCATGGCAGTCCGCTTACTAACCCAGGTAGAGTATGGACTTGCGTGGGCTTGACTGCAAAATGAGAGACGATCTTGTGTGTAGAGTTTTAATTTCCCTTTATGGAAAACCCCATTTTCAGTGGGGAAAAGATGGCTGAGAACATCTGGTAGGGCCCCCCTCCCATGTTGGAGAAATCCTCATCAGTTTGTCGACCTCAACCCTCTATGGCCAAAGACCTGCTAATGCGATTTCCCATCATGCAGTGCTCCTTGTTTATGGTGGGGGGGCACTCTGCCAGCACGTATCGAGGCGGCGCGACACCCTGAGTCGTGCCAGGAGGACGTTGCTTTGGTGAATGCTGTGATTTATCCCTTCTTGCCCCCCCCCCCAACACACCCTCCCGCCCACAACCCCTGCAGTCCGGTCAGATCCCAGTCGCTCCACTTCTCATCTGTCATGGAGAAGATTCCCATCTCTGCACGTCCCATGGCAGATGCTTATTCACCACTAGAAGGGGGCAGGTTAGCCAGAGGCATGGAAAGAGTGCTTGTCTGTAGTAGAGTGTTTTTAGTGTTGATATCTGAGAGAGTGTGGATAGGATTCTGTGTGTATGCATGGTACATGGTATCTGAGGGCGTTTGTGTCTTCTGCATCTGTTAGTGTATGTGCCACTCTGTGTCTATTTGAATATATGTCTATAGGAGTGTATGTTTGTGTGTCTTAGTGCATTTTTAAAATCTACGTGTGGCGTGTGCGCATGTGGCTGAGTGTGTATAGCCGTTCGGGGAAGGCGTTGTAAAAAAATCTAAAATTGTGAGCCGAGGTGGGGGTCTTTTCCCCCCCTGGC
This sequence comes from Mormyrus hasselquistii, assembly GCA_026779605.1. Classification (NCBI taxonomy): domain Eukaryota; kingdom Metazoa; phylum Chordata; class Actinopteri; order Osteoglossiformes; family Mormyridae; genus Mormyrus; species Mormyrus hasselquistii. The sequence continues at coordinate 9,610,760 of JAODKE010000015.1, forward strand.
AAATGTTCGGCCCCGGTTGCCCCAACTCCCGGGGATTTTCAAAAAGTCATTCCCCCCCCCCCCCCCCCCCCCACCCTAGGCCTGTGACCTCCCCCCCTCCGCCACCCCATCATTTGACAAGGGGGACAGGCATGTGGTTTATTTCCAATATGGACTGCAGCCTGGCCTTGTCTGTATGCTAACCGGGGCCTGTCAGTGGCACCTTGCAGCACAAGTGGATGCACTTGGAAGGCATGTGAGCTGAGCCAGGGCTGAACGACACCCAGGATTCCTGCTTCATAATGGGCCCTCTTTGAGAGAACAAGACGGATTAATTCGGCTAAGTTGGCGAAGGGATTTGATGATGTCATCCGTGTGAATGAACCGGTTAGCTGATTATTTCCCTTTAGGCTGAGGCAATCCAAACAATTTAACATGGCTGGTGGCTAGGAAAAAAGGAAAGGGAGATAAGGACATGGGGTATGTCATTGGGGATGGGCAGGCTGTGGACTAGATGGGCGGAGCTGTGGACTGGATGGGCGGAGCTGTAGACTAGAAGGGCTAGATGGGCGTGGCTGTGGAGTGGATGGGCGTGGCTGTGGAGTGGATGGGCGTGGCTGTGGAGTGGGTGGTGGTGTTATGGGTGGAGTGGGCGAAGCATATGTAGTAAGGCGGACAAAGGGTCAGGGATGGGTGTGGCATGAAGGTGGAGATTAGTTTTGACTGGCAGTGAAGCCAGCAGGATAATTTCAGGGACAAACATGCTGAATAAAAACAGCAGGAAGGGCCCAGGAGAGCCTTGGTCCACCGATCACATGCCCCTGTCCAAGCGGGCATCCACTGACCCGCCATTCTGAGCCGCTATGGCTCACAGTCACGTCTGTCCTGCTAGGTGGCGGAGGTTGGCATGCCCATGGTCCCAGTGGCGCGGCAATCCCCCGCGGGGACGGGGGTCTCCATGTGGCTGCAGTGAAGCCCCAGCTCCTCTGCTGGTAATTGAGTTCAGAGATGGGAAAACAACTTGGTGCTGTTGCCGCGGTGATTTTCCCCGCTCTACGTGTTTAATTGGCTGAGGGTTTGTTTTTATCCTCAAATAGACTTCCCTCTCTCTCCCCCCTTGCTCTCTCTCCTTTCCCTTTCTATCTCTCTCCCATGTCCTCAAGGAAGTCACTTCTTATTTGTCCAGAGAAGATGGCTGAGCAGGCCGCCAGCAGAGACCTTCCTTTGCTTTTCTGCTTTCCTGCCGTCCCTCAAGGTTTTCTTCACACTCTTCTAAAGTGAGGGCTGCTCTGGATTAGAGTGGGAGGGGGTGGAACAGCACCCCCCACCCCCCTTGCCTCCCCTCACGGCTCCATCACAGCCCACCATGGGGGAAAACCTCCCAGACGCAAACAAGTCCGTTGAACAGGTGGCACCGAAGAGGTGTCATGAAGAAGCAGAGGCTAAACTTCTTGGGTAAAGGAGCTCCCCTAATCTGCGATCAGGTGCAAGAAGCATAGAAAAAGCAAAACACAGGACAACTCATGCCTAAATTAGACTTTTGTCAACTGAATCAATACATTATGGGCTTAATGCATTGTAGCTATCATTGTTAAGATTTGCCTAAAGAATATGTAAGGAAATAAGATTGGATAATGAAGATTAGGATTAGAGACCCACCTGTGTGTGTGTGTGTGTGTGTGTGTGTGTGTGTGTGTGTTTGTTGGGGAGTGATTTAGCAACAATAAGGACGGACTTTGTTTTGGCTTCACATGTCAACAGTGTAATGTGGTTACACACACCGGTGATGATAGCATCGTTGGACCTTGCCACGAGATGTCAATTAACGTTTCAGCACCGGGGCTCAATAACTCCTAGAAATGTCATTTAAACCAAGGTCATATGATCACACGGGCGCCAGGACGCAGTCTGGGCTCGCTGAGGTCAGCTGTCACGGAATGAAGCATGCCGGCTTTCCCCAGGACCAGCTGCTCAGCTCCGGAGAGACTCCTTTTTGGGGAGAGTCAGGGCTTTGCCAGCCGGCAGGTCGGCCCGTTTATAGCTCTCCGGAACAGAGCACGGCGATGGAGCTCGGGGCTGAGTGGAGTGCCGTCACCGTTCATCTGGTTTGGCTCAATTCATAGGGCAGGACGGTAGAATTGGCCCAGAATACTCCATCACTTGGTCAGTTTTCCGTATGCAGTTTGCAGTGATGGACTTTGGGTTATGTGAAGCTCCAAAACTCTGCTCCTTCCTACTTTGATCAAACTTATTCCACAGCGTCAATGTGCATCTGGACATGATCCCAGCATGGGCCTAGCAGATTCATGGGGTCCAGCACTTTATAGGGGCCCCAAAATCTACCATCAATCTCTTGTCTGCGCCCCCAAGATTGAAAGTGCCAACTCTAGGCAGGGGCCCAAAGTGACATTTTGTCAGGGGGCCCAGAATATCTAATTACGCCCTTGTGTCTCAGGATGAATGTTCTCAGGTACAAAAAAGCAGTTGCATGTCATACAGTGGGGTTATAACTTCCATTCTGGCCCTTAAACTGTCTCCCTGACTGGGAATTTTGATCTGTTGCTCCTTTTTAGGGATAAAAGTGGACTTGCAGAACTAATCACTAAATACGCCCATGGCAGCAGCCCTTGTCCCAGCTACAGGTTTTGGCTGCCACGTGTAAACAGAGATTATTCACGGAGCAGCCGGGATAGTGTGTAATGTACCTAATTAGGTGCTGGCAGGGTGAAAGAAGGCATTTGTAATGTACCATGAAATATGTATCACTTCATTTCAAAGTTTTCTTTTATTTTATTTCCTTGGGGCCCAATGAAAGAGCACCTGATTAATGTGTGTGTGCGTGTTGTTGACTGCACAGGTAGGACGGCGCAGAGTGAATGAATCCTGACACTTTCTTGCCACTAATTTGATTAGCAGATTGATGGGGTGACGTCGCAGATTAAGTTCCTCATCGCTTCTGAAAGGATCTCCCCTCCTCCACATCCTCCTCCTCCTCCCCCTCTCCCCTCTCCCCACTCCGGATTGGCCCAAGGCAATCGCTCTGGGCCAGTCCGGTGCCAGTCCCGGTTCCGGTCCTGCTAGGACTGTACAGGTTTATAGCGATCGCTGTGCATTAGGAGTCACCTGTGATTCTAATCCAGGGGCCAAAACCCAATATTAGGCCTTAGCACACCCAATCCAAGCAGCCGAGTCATGCTGCGTCTTCCCTGTTCGGCCTATCGTGGTGCTGCATGGCATACCAGCTATGTGCTCTGCGATGTGATTGGAGGATACTCGTGATTGTTTATCAGCGGTGGCTCTGTCGGAATGTCATCACCGCGCAGACTGATGGAGTGGCTGGCAGCCGCCTCGTGGTCTGGCTCTAGTGCATTGTGCTATGCCCCCCCCTCGACCCTGTGGGTGGGGGGGAGCGGACATGCCCTTCACAGCAGCAGCCCCGCGGGCTTACGGGGTATTAACCTTAAGTGTTTCTTTTCAATCGCTTATTCGTCTTTCACGGAAAGGTGGGCGGGGCCAGCCTGGCGTGCAATCCCATGTGTCTGTGTCCGCTGGGTGGCTGGCAGGAACGTTCCTCCCATCGTCTTGGCCTCAGGTTGGTGTCATTTAGGGTCCCTGAAGGGTGAAGAACAAGCCGCCCTGCACCGCACCATCGCCCAAATCAGGGCCTGCCTGTCACTGCTAGCCGTGGTGGCTTATTCCGGTATCTTTTTAATCTCGCTCCATCCTCTCTGGGCTGGACGGACCCTGAAAGATGTCTGCTGGCTGCCACTCACCCAGTGAATGATCAAAGATCAGCACCATGACTTCCCCCCCCCAAACCCGCCCCTTCTGCCTCATCTCCTCTGCCGTGTACACCTGGGTGACGGCGAGCATGCCGTGAGCGGGCGGTTCCTCCTGTGGGGGACGTGACTCAGGTGCGTCATCCGCACAGCCTGCCCGCTAAATAAACAAACTTTTCTTCGGGGGCGAGCCTTATTCTGGACAAGTTTCGGCCTTTGAAGTACGCCGTGTCTCTGTGGCGAGCGGCCCGGAGTTTTTAGCTGCGTGGGGCGGCCCTGCTGGTAATGCCGTTTGTCTGGGGGGGAGGGGACATGGGGAGGGGAGCCCAACGATGTCATTCTGTCTTCCAGTCTCGTATCGCTGTATATCAGCCTTATGAATTCAGTCACAGGCCTTGGGGTACACAGGGCGTAACACGAATGCTGGGTGGGTGAGTGTGTCGTGGGCCGGGTGGACGGCCGCAGAGATGGGACCGCAGACTGACATGCGTGCCCACTCCTCTGTTTTCTTTTCTTTCTTCTTTTATCTTTCCTTCTTTTAACTCAGCTTGAGTTATTTTTTTTCATTGTGACCATCTGTGGCAGATGAGCTCTATCCCTGACATGTCCAAACGATTACACGAATTGGCGAGACACTTGGGGAAACGGCAGCAACGCGAGTGTGGCATGTGGACGGCCAGCCAAGAGATGGTCACCGCGGGAACCGAAGCTCCGCCTCTCGGTGAGAGAGGAACGGACGCCCGGAGCTCGCGTTCCACGTTGGGTCAGATACGTTCCCCATGACCGGAGTTGCTCCGCAAGCGGAACCCGAGCCCTCGCTCGTGTGTCAGGCGCTGCCAAAACCATTTCCGCCGCTCGTCCTGTCCAAAAAAAACACCCGAGACCTTTTGGAGTACTTCATGTGCAGCCAGTCTTTCTTCGGTTCTCTATTTTACCCGATATCCCATCAGGCCCTCCCCCCCCACCCTGCCTTACACCCCCGTCCCACGGACACACTGCAGAAGGACGAGGTAGGGGCCGCCGTCCTGGGGACTGAATGAGTCATCGGCAAAGTGGCTTGTTTGCTCCGGGCCGCAAGCGGTGTGGGAGGGCTTGCCTGCAGTTGCCCGCGTTGAGAGTTAATGTTCTCTCCCTGGGAAAGGGCGAGAACCTCAACTTTCCATTCCGCATCATCCGCTTCCAGCTGGGGAGTCAGTGGGGACTCAATTACCTCCTCTCCTCACCTCTAATTAGAGACCAGGCCCCTCATCTTTAATGCTAAGTCGCTGTTGATTTCTGTTTGCCCTGTTTTTCGGATCCACGCCCCGCTTTATTCAACGCTCCTCTTCCCACCGATGAGAGATGTAGAGGACGCTGTGTAGGGAGAAGCAGAAAAGCATTTTTCACTGAACGTCAGCTGGAACTTATGGGTATTTTGTCCCCTGTGCTTGGCAGGGAGAGGACTCCCAGCTGAGTGAAGGAGCCATCTGTGCTGTCGGCGCATCCGAGTTAGCGGCCGCTAATTCCGCTAATGCATATTAGCTCCCGCGAGAACAGGACGCCCGTGGAACAGCAATGGCCTGAAAAAGCCCCCCCCCCCCCCCCCGGATATTTACGTATAGGTACACGATCCTGTTGATGCCTTTAAACGATCGAAAGAGTCACGGCGACCTAGAGTCTGTTCCTCAATAATGGCCTGCGATTCTATGATGCTTAATTTATGCTGAGGGAACTCCTGGATTTTCAGCTCTTTTGATCTTCCCTGGAAAATTGGGACATGCTCACGACAAAGGGAATGATCAATAAATGGAGGCCATCAGGATGTTCACCTGCTTTGGTCCCGTTGGACCAGGTGGCCTCTAAAAGGGTGCCCCCCCCCTCGTCTCTGCACTTTGACCCTTCTCGTCAGACTGTGTTAGCAAGCCTGCTCTATGAACCATCTGCATCCGCCCAGGCATAGCTAGCGTTAGCTGTGTGCTAACCACAGCATACCCTCCCCCAGTGAAAGTGACAGGCGACGACGACGCCTTATTAAAAGTACGCCCCCAGTGTAATAGCACGCGGTGTAATATCTACGAGCGTGAAGGCGTCACTCGCCACAATGACGAAACCCAGCAGGGGGCGTCTCTGCTCTCGGCACCATGCCCAGAAAAACCCGGAGGGAAACCTGGCTCTCCGGGATGGTCTAGGGCCTCACGTTCTCACTCACCTCTGCAGCCCCTTTTATATATATACAGACACACACACTCACATATTATATATATGTGTATGTGTATATGTGTGTGTATATATATATTTTGCTGTCCAGCATGATTTAGGATTTCAGGTTGTGGACAGAAGTAATGAAATTACAGTAAAGGCTGTCCTGATGGGCCACAGCGGTGGAGGATGTGTTGCCTAGCGCCGGACCCCCAGCGAGAGGGGAAGCGACCAACCAAGGGGGTAAGATGTGTAGCTTCTGTCCAGCTGTTCTGGAAGGATGCGGCACTGCGACAGGATGACCACAGGCGCGATTTGGCTGCCGCTGCATGTATAACATCTTCTAATCACTGGATCAGGACCCTACCTTAGGCAAACCTTATTGAATCTCACGTGATCCGAATGGGGGGATAGATTTACCGCATTTCGGAAATAAAATCACTCCCTGATCTCATTTTCCTAAATCAGGCACAACAGCTTAAAAAAATACAAAACAATATATATAATTACCTGTGCTTCAGGGTACACTTAAATCGAGTGAGATGCGTGGAGCTTCGAGGAGTGCTATCTTTAGAATATACGGAAAAGGTGTCCTGTAAGATCACAGTGATTCAGTGTCAGCCTCGATTCTGCATGACAAACACACCGGCGTAAGGTGCCCGTGCAGCACCCTCCGCCCCCTCATGTCGCCCGTGGCAGCGGTGACTCGCAGCATTTCGTCGTTCTCGAAGTGGCAGGACTGGTAATGACCGACCCCAGCGTGACGACGACTCTTTGTTGACATGAAATGATGTCGTTGCTCAAGGGGGACCGGACTGCCAGCGGTCCATCTGTCAGAAGTGTGCCATCGCCTCCGAACCAGAGCATCGCCCCGCTGCGATGTCCGCTCACACTCTTGGATGTTCCCATTCGTAGGCCTTCTGGTTATCTCTGCTATGGGAGGCTCTTCTCCAGGCTTTCCAAGACGGTGAAAGTTCATGGGTCAGTCTAGCTCCGCCCCTCCATGGGTGTCTGCAAGTGTCCCTGTTTGTCACTGTGCCTTTCGCTGTTAAGAAAACAGGCTACGGGTTTGCAAAACAGAGCGGTTAATGGACGGCACGATAAATGGACCGCATTTTCACTTAATAATGATTAATAAACTATTAATGATATCAATTAGTCCATTAAATATCACAGACGTGTATCTGCAAGACTGTAATGAGGCAAACCGAATGTGTCTGCATTTAAAATAGATTTTGTTAAGATGAATTCATTTAAGAGTTTTCCAGAATGTTCTCTGGCTGGTTTGGAGGGTTTTTCCCTCCATGAGGACTGCGCTCTCATGTTGTGCTGGACACATCAGTCTCTCTCTCAGACCAAACTGCAGAATCTGCACGTAATTCATTTGAATGGGTTTTTATAGCAGTAGGAATATGTCCAGGAGTTCCAGGAAGTGTACTGGTGTTTTAGCCCTGAATATATTACTTTATCTGAATAGGCACAGTAGAATATTCAACATGTGAGACATTGTAATAAGCTTGGCTATAATGGTTAGTTTAACAAATGAATCGAAATCTATCCATCCATCTTTTAACCGCTTGCCCTGGTCAGTGTCACAGGAGTCTATCCCAGTGTGGGTCACATAGCTGTGGTACAGTATAGATAGGATGCCAGTCTATGGAAGGGCCCATACACACACACTCATTTATTCTGTACTGGCAAATGAGAGACACCAATCAGCCAGTCATACATAGTGTGAGTCTGGGGAGGAGACCTACACACACACACACACACACACACACACACAGACACACACACACACACACACACACACACACACACACAGGTTTCACATCTTTGCGGGCACTCTCTATTCATTTCTATGAGGAAGACTCATCCCAAAATAATAACCTTAACCCCTACCCAGCCCTAACCTTAACCATAAGTAACCAAATGAAATGCGAGACTTGGCATTTTTAGTTTTTTGATTGCCTTCAAAGATTTTTCTTAAAATTGAGCCTTTTTTGTGGGGACTGAAATGATGTCTCCATAAGAGCAAATTACAGCTGTTTATCATAATGTTTATATGACAACCCGCACAAATAGTGCGACTGGAACCCCAAACCCATGTGGTATGAGGCAACAGTGACATCCCTAAATATAATAATCAGAAAAACAATAACTTAATCTTGTTTTGTCTCTTTGGATGTTCATTTTCAACCTGCTGTGGAAACTAATGTCTGTTTTAAAATGAATTATTTTTTTTTATAATACTCTGAAAGTGTGTAGGTGAGATGCTGACTTGACGTACACTGCTTTTGAAAACACACATCATCTTATCACTGGGGAGCCACCTTCAAACATGGCTGACTGACATTTCACAAACATCTACATCAGCGAGGAGCGACAGTATTGCCCGCAACGCATCACCGAGTTCACATACTCCCCCCACAAAGCAGATTTTATCCCACAGTTACCAAAGGGCTTCTCCTGAATGCACATTCCCCCACCGGGCGCGGATGCTCGAGGTACCTCCGGAGGGAAGGTGTGTGGGAAGCCTCATCCCTCTGGAAGCAGGGAGACATCGCGTGCGTCACGCCACGGACACGATGCCCTGTGTGAGCTGGTCACCGACCTCCAGCCCAGTAGCTCCCGTGAGCGGCCAACGATGGCTAACAGACCAGTCCGTCCAGTTTAGCACTCGCTGACATGTTTGCCCCCCCCCCCAGCTGCAGCTCCTGTTGCGGTTGCTGCTCCTCTGGCGACCCAGGTCAGGTCTGAACCCATGAGCCACTTAGAACCCAGTTTGATATCGGAGGAGAAAAGGCTCTTTGCTGTGTGGATGGGTTAAGGTTTGCACATGGAACCTTCTTTGACACAGGAAAGAATGGCATAGAGGAGAGGGTAAATGTGCTCCCCAACACACACACACACACACACACACACACACAAACGTCAACAGTGCACACGGATTCACATGTAACCCAAAAGCACCCTGTCACACAGACACGTATGCCCACTCGCACGTCTACAAAACTCCCTTAGGCAAACACAGGCGCACCCGTGCACCCTCACCAGCACTGTTTACCCATCTGAAGCGGTGTTGCGGCGCGTCCTGTCTAATCCCTGCGCAGGTTAATACAGCTCTGACCTCCTCCAGTCCACCTCAACCGATCCTATCTGTACTCTCTCCTTGCCGAGTGGACTTCAGTAGATTTCAAAGCCAAGCCACAGCAATAATAACAAGCCTCGCCGACAGGAATCACAGCGGGTCCAATCTGATGTCCGGATAAAGGACGGTTTGTCTCGTCTCCGGATTCTTAATAATGTCATTCAGGGGCCAGAACTTTAGGGTTTTTTTTTTTTGACTGAGGGGAAACCACCCCTCAGTCATTCACACAATCTAATTCATCTCTGAGAGGCTGGGATGCCCAACAAAGTGGGTGTAGTTGCAGACGGTGTCCCTTCGTCATGTGTGAGGGGGGAGGGGAGTGGGTGGGGGCACGGTAGCTGGCTGGGGGACCTTTTGGCCTTCGGTGAAACTAGGGGTGAGTCCCCAGCTGTTTGCCTTGCTTGATAGAGACCCACATTCGCAAAGTTTTGGCCTGAGGCTTTCGCTGTAGCAGTGGCATCAGCTTGGCAGTGCGTCTGATGTCGGTCTGCTCCTGTGACTTCCCAGTACTTCATCACTCCGCCGAATACCCATCCTGCCTCTCCATGGCTGTCCTGTTGGTCTGTTCCTTCTCACTTTGTTGGATTCCAAAGGCATGCTTGCTTCACATGCAGATGTGTCCCTTGGACCCTCTTCCAACAAAAAAAACAGTCACTAGCAACGAGTCTGAAGTCGCATGCGATTACAAGACTGGCTGCAATTACGGCTTTTTCTGTAAACGACGGCTCAGGTTGAAGCATGTGTGGCTGCCCTCGAACCCACAGCCTGTGGCAGCCTGACTCATGAGAAGGTGTGAAGAAGACCAAAGGGTAGCTGCAGTCCACTGCCAGCTGATGTGAAGAATGGAGACTTTGGACTTTAGGATTGCATTTCATCCTGGACGTAAAATTGGCGTGTTTTTCACGGACCGTGAAGCCAGTAGCTCCGACCTCTCCACTTGGGCAGAGGAAATAAGGTCATACCTGCCTAGCATTGGGTTCTGTGAAGATCCAGTGAGATAAATCAATTGGGTATGAGTCATGGCTACAAAAACGTGTCAGGGGTCTAGAAACATCCGCAAAGATAAACTAAAAACAGACCCAACAGAAAGTATTTACACTGCATTTTTTCTAATGCTGTGAACGGAAGAGCAGTGTGAAACTGATGTCTCTATTCATTATTATTCTAAGTTTAACCCAGATTTTATTTCACATTTGCTTACCAGTTTAGTCATTTATGCAGATGGATCTTTTACTGAAACCGTATAACGATAGTGGCACTCTCCCATAAGGGTACAACAGCAGCCCCGCCAGGAAAAGTAACTCTCATCCTTGATGTCCTTAGACCCTCTCCGTGAAGAGTATTCACATGTAATCAACAGAGTTTAGGTTTGCTTAAAGAATGCAGCACACAGGCCCAGGTGTGATTAACAGCACCGTGTTCTGGTTATTTCGTCCACCACGTTGCCCATTAATGCACATAAATCTGTCACACGTGCCTGAACGTCGGCACTTCGGAGATGAGAGACACCCTGTTGTTGCAGCACACGTCCTGGAACGATTTGGCAGCTGGCGAGCTTCTGTTTTATTACCGAATGTCGAAATAATTCATCAATAACTTAATCATCTAATGCCAAGATTAATCAACCGGCAGATGTGATTAACGGACATCATCTGTGGAAATGAATGGTTTGATTAAGTGTGTTAATAATATGATATGTATGTGTTAGACGTGTGATGTTGGCATTACAGTTGATTAGCATTCATGGAGGTGGGATTCTGTGCTAATGTAGCATGTGACTCCTCCTCCACCCCCCCCAACCCCCCAGCCATACCCTGGTCCACAGCCTGGCGATTAGATTTCCCTAGATAAGCGGCAACATCCACTTACAGATCAGATTAGCTGCCAGAGTGATGTTTTAACCTTGCTTAGATCCAATGGCGAGATATTACCTTACCTTTATGCATTGCACCTTCCGGCCTGGGACGTATCAGAAATTCATGAATGACTTTATGGTCAGATATATATGTACCAGGATGTCTCCATGTGCCATGGCCATTAGCTGCTTTGGCCTTGAGGTGGCTGACAGGCCTTAATTGGCCAACCACCCAATACCAATTAATTTGTCTGGCCTCCTGACAATAAGCTTCCCGTGGGATGTGGCATGTGACAGGTGCCTCTCTGCGGTGGGGCGGAGCCCATAGTGCACCTTGTCCTGTCAGCACGGTGCTTAGCCAGTGCTGAGTAACTAAATTAGCTTTAACTGTTGATATAAATAACTCAAACTTGCAGCCCATTTGATCTTTCGGGTATTTTGTCCATCAGGTATTTTCCATATATAATTTTCATTATGATTTTGAATATTGATGTATGCATTGTCTGGTAAACCTAAACTTTTCTTTCCAGCAGAGTTAATCTGTGTAAGATGGGGGGTGGGTGGGGGGGGGAAGAGAGAGTTAAAACTGCTTATACTGTTTATACCAAAAAAGGAAGAGATTTGTAGATGTAATTTGTTTCACTGGGGGAAAAAAACACGCACACGTAGACCCACACAGAGCACATTCTCTTAACACATGTGTACGTTTCCAGATTCCAGGACATATGCAGAGACACACAGGCACTCTCTTGCACACGCGCCGTGCTGACAGAGGGCCTGCCTGCATCTCCATCCCACTTTGACGGTACTCTTTGCTCCCCGTGCTGCTCTTCACACCTTGTTACTCAGAGAGATTGTTATTGATGGCAGCTTTAAGCTAATCAAATACATGAACTAAACCGTTATGTTTTGCCATGTAAGAGGGCACATGTGGTTGGCTCTGGGCCACAGGCCCGGCTCTCCTCTGCTTCGCCTGGATAATCGAAGGGGCAGATCGCTGCTCTTAGTGCTGGATTAAAAAGTAGTGGTTTTGATGCCCTTTAGCTGGATTAGACCACACTTATCAAAGTGCTCTGCAGAAGGTCTTTGTGCTGGTAGATCTGTCCTGCCAGGGGGGTTAAAAGACATCTAGAGATTCTGGGACTTTCAGATGAAAACAGATAAACAAGAATAAATGTGAACCAAATGAACACAGTTGGATAAGGAAGAGATGAGCACAGGGTCACTGATTTCGTTCACAGCTTTCTTGGTTGTACAGTCACTCACAAGCAGAGTAAATAACACATCCCATCCCTATATGGCCCCGCCCACCATAAACAAATCCCATTCCCCGTATGGCCCCGCCCATCATAAACAAATTCCATTCCCCGTATGGCCCCGCCCACCATAAACAAATCCCATTCCCCGTATGGCCCCGCCCACCATGTGCAAATCCCATCCCCCATACAGCTTCATCCACCATAAACAAATCCCACCCCTATGCTGACCCACCCACCTCAGGTCTTCTGTAGGATGCTGGTGCATCTCGTGGCCATTTCCCTTGCGGCTTTCCTGTGTTTTGCATTATGCATGTGAGCATTGAACGTAAAGACGGCACATCACGTTTGAGACAGAATCTCTCATGATCCGGTTCATACAACGTGGCTTTGTACCCGCAGGAGCTTCTGACCTCTCCCTGTAAGATGTAGGCAGGCAAGCTGCCTCTTCTCGGCCTCTAACATGTGAAGGTTAGATGTTCAGGGCCTGTAAACATATGTTGGGAAGCGAGAAAATGCCCCAGAACACACATACATTTATTTAGTCTGCAGATCCTTTTGTTCAAAGCGGCATACAAGTGAGGAAAGCTTGGGGCCAGAGAGCTGGACCAGCCTGTATTTAGCCTCTGGAGCAGCTGGGCTTAAGGGCCTTGCTGCAGCATCGAGTGGTGATAAGTTTGCTTTACCCGCCATGAGCTTCAAACCCAGGACGTTCCGGATACAGAGCGCTAACTCGCTGAGTTATACGACGTGGTCTGTGCAGACACACACGCGTATTCCCCCAGCTGCTCGCACTTTTCGCAGCGTGTGATTGATCTATTTGCAGCCACTCTCAGACGGCTTCTCTTTTTGTTTTGAGCCATCAATGATTGATGGGTGCCTGGCTGAAACCTGGACGGGAAGCAGATCCTGGAGCCTCTGCCCCCACCGGCAAGCTGGAGTAAGAAAGGCGCTGGGCCAAGTTATGCCACCCCGGGTCTCCTCACGGTGTCGGGAAAACCATGAGGGACTCACATACACCTATGGATATATCCATCCATCTATAACTTTTCTGTAACTGCTTGTTCTATCCAGGAGTCCGGAGCCTATCCAGAGGAGGCAGGGAACAGGGAGCTCCCGTCACAGGGCACATTCACTCACACATGCGCACCTACGGGCAGTTCGGTAACTTCAGTGAACCTCAGCGTGTTTTTCGGATTGCGGAGGGAAAACGTAGCACATGGATGCCACGTGAGGACTCGGGGAGAACATGCAAACTGCACACGGATGGAGTCACGCTGGGAGATGTGAAGCAACGGTGACGTCCCCGACACCTAAGGATGCTTAAAAAAATCGAAACTATGGCTGGGGGGGGGGGCGGGGGGGGATTGTGGCAAACGGCAAACTCATATGTAAAGTAACAGGCAGCGGTGGGGGGTGGGCACTGAAAGTTTACCTGAAGATCCACGTGCTGTGGTTGATGTACCAGGTGATGGTTCCTGTAGGCTGATGGAAGCTGTAGACTGATGATGGATTCAGGCCGAATTGCTCAGCATCGCTTTTAAGATGCTCTTCGTCGTGCTTCGTCCCAGTTTGAAAACCGCTGCCAGCGATACTCACCAATATTCCAGTGTTGTGTCACTGCTGCCATTTGAGTAAGCATATACAAATCCGGGGCAATTCTAGAATTTTTGTGTAGCCATAATTCAAGCAGGGGGGCATACCTTATCATTAGCCAATGATATGCTTTTAATTGGTGAGTGACAAGGGATGAGGCACTCTGGGGGCCAATCAGCTATCAGCTGGGGCCGGTGTCCCTGTGGCACAATACACAATACACCCCCGATGCTGATGCATTTAAGCCCCTGAAGTCCCCTTAAGCCGACAGCATGAGAAGCAGAGGAGCTGCACGTCACAGGCCCTAGCTTGCGCCTTCTGACAGCGGATATTCCGCGTCTGAGAGGCCGTACGGCCCACTGCCCCGACACCCAGCCTCCTCCCAGAGGTCAAGGTGGTGACCCAAACAGAGCCACTCTACCTACAGCATACCTTCGCTCATATTAACTAAGCCAAAGTTCAGCTGAAGGGCAGAGTTTGCCCTACGGTAGTGGTCACATGACCCCGCAGTTAGCCAGCGGCTCTTATCTGATTGCGTTTGCAGCGAAGTCGGTGTTGACGGCACAGAGCCGGTTATGGGAACAACAGGTCTGTTCTTTGAGCTGCCCGATAACTATGTTAATTTACCTGGCACTGAGAACGCAGGCAGAGAGCAGTAGACCGTGCTTTTAATATCCTTTACTTATTCAGGAATAGAACCGTTGTTCCTTTTCCGCTGCCTGCCACGTGCAGTAAAATAACAGTGATCAGCCAGTCTGTGAATGGGCCTTTGCTATCTGGCCAGGCTCGGTGTAAAACAAAACTGAACTGAGCAAAACAAACTGCCAGAGGGCCAAACACAGCAAAGGTGGTGTAGAACACCAAGATGAGCCAGAGACAGGGGTGGAGGCAGTGTGGACACACACACACACACACACACACACACACACACATATACACACATCATGCATTTACATACACAACAGAGCATTCATTTAAATGCGCACAGCACAGGTGCAGCCTCACACATGCAAACAAACCCTTACTGGCACATTAATTCACGCCAGTGCCTCTCATGCTCCCATTTTGGGCCAATATATTATCCGCCAACCTCAGAACTGGCTTCAAAAACAAGTTGTCATTAAAAAAATGGAAGAAAAAATACAGGCAAAACTGGAAAGAGCACTGTTTTTTTTTCTTTTTGTGGGGGGTAGTTACTTAATCTTTTTGCCCACATGTATAGTGATATCCTCGGACACACACGGAGAGGCATGCACCCCACCACAGACGAGTGCGTATGCAGACCTGGCTGCACGATGCGCCCATAAATATCTGCCCCTCCTCAGATGTTTCAGGCTGAGCCCCGTCGTTTTACCCTCATGCTGTCCTAGCCAGATTAAACCTACAAAGGTTTTCACTGTTACTCTCACATTAGGAGCGGAGAGAATATTTGCCGCATTGGGACGGAGCTTATGTTCTCCCTGCGGGGATTCGGGGCAGCTGACAGAGCCGTATGACTCACGGGCGAGCGAGCGAGCGGCCAGTAACAGCTCATTTCAGGACTGCGTCCTTCCCGTCGCATTTACTGCAGATAGGCACGCCGCGCAGCTCCTGTGCAGCAACTTTTACTTTTGTTTTTAGTAATTAGAAAATGTCAAACTGTGAGCTGTTTAGGGCAAAATGTAACAGTGATGACCCAAAGGTGCTAATTATGCATCCAGCAGGAAGGCAGTGTACAGGAGAAAGTGTCCGTTAGCACAAGTTTAACGCGGCGCTGAAATTGTATGAAATAACAGCGTTATCCTATCTCTCCCTCCACCTTTTGAGTAGACCTGTGTGTGCTGGAAGATTCTGTCAGAAATCATGGGAGCAGTTTAGTATTCACGCTAAGCATTTTATCCGAGCTACCGTTCTGTGTGCACATAAGACAACTGATGGGTTTTCTGAATCGCAAGTAGGTCAGGGCAGCGGGGGAGTTGTCGAGGACACAGGATTGTAACAGTGATACGAGGTCTATAAAAGGGAAAAATGTAAGTTTCTTTAAATCAAAGCATGTCGAGGCAGTGAAACATGATGCAGTGGTATCTTTGTTAGCTGAATGTATTATTAGACTGACTCTAGGTGGCTTTTTTAAGCATTATTGTCAAATGGTAAGAAAACATTAAGCCATTGTTTTAAGTTGCTTGGGTAACCAATTAAATAATCCGAATGTTCCGAGGCATTTTGATTGATGGAGAGAATAGCCAGATTTCAGGAGCAATTGTTTTTCATTGGTCAGCCGTTGTACTAACTCCAGTACTTCTGGAATGTTGAAAGTCAACAACAGAAGTGTTGCCATAGTAAAGATCTCGCAGCAACGTGATGACCAATTGAAAGAGCATCAAAATGTCAACAAATGTCACGATGTTTTTACCCCGCAGAAAGTGCTGACCATGTTTGCAACTCCTGAATATATTTACAAGGACCTCAGTGTAATATTTTGTCTGTGGTGCTGTAATGTATATTATTTAGCACTACTATGTGAGCTGAGCCGCTGTTTCAGAAAAGACTATGGCCAGCTGATGTACACGTCGGCTTAAGGACACTCACAGTATCTGGTTCACTTCCAGGTAACGCGGCCCTTGACACACAAGAGTGTGCCACCAGCGCCGTGTACACATCCACGCTGCCATATTTGTTTACTTGACAGAGCTGAGAGCCTCTATAGGCCCCTGTAATTCCCGCCCCCTGGAGAAGGACTCAGGGTGCACTCTTTCGAAACACGAGGCGTCCAGAGTGCATGGCATTGATCTCTGCCCGCTCCCCTGCACTGACGTCACAGTGATGTCCCTCGCTGTCACACAGTCGTGGTCGTCGGGAGATGATCGTGAGGAAGGAGGGGGGGCATCATGAGACGACCTTACTGTGTGGATGTCAGCTTAGGTGTGACGTAATCACCTCCCCAGTTAGGGATCAGTGCTTCTGTACTGCTTGCCCCAAGGACTCTGGGTAAAAAATGCGAGTATTGATCCCATTGATCAAGACGTTGAGCTCATTGGTGCGACGGCCGGGGGATCAGCCTCCAGTGCAACCTTCTGCACGTTAATTAATAACCCCGGAAGGCTCACGAGGATGGGGTCATGTGTAACGTGGGTGGGGGCTGCGAGGTGAGTGCAAACTTACTTGCCCTTTCACCGATAAACAGAGCCCCCTCTCGCCGAATAGGTGTGGTGTGGAGGATCTGACTTTGTCTCCTGCGGTGAGGTTTTACCCCTGTCAAGCAGATTGTGGTGTCACATAGGTCTGCTACTGTCACGTGCCTCTGGGACTCAGAGGTGACTTTCAAGTGATGTTCATTTTTTTTCGGGGGGGCTGACAACCTCTCTCATCCTTTCTCCTCCCTCCTGGATGAGGCTCTTGCCTGCATTCAAATGAACACAAAGCCTTAATGTGAACTCACCCCCCCCCCCCCCCCCACCGCTTATAAGCTCATCACTATAATTACAAGCCAATCTTTAACTGTTTTTTTTCTCATGATGGGATTTGACCTGGCAAGTAAAATAATGGATTTGAACCCCGTTCACCTGTCCCCCCACCCCGTGAAATTATTTTGTTACCAATCAGGGACACATGGTCAGGTAGTAGAATTACAAGCCTGAACCCCCGCAGGGCTTCAGCCCCCTGATCTGTGACATATACAGAGGGGCCTACCTAGGGGCGATAGGGTTGTCACAGACAACCATTGTGTGCTGCCATTACACCGTTACATGTATGGTTGCCAGGCCTCTGGTGAACTTTATATCTGGCTAAGGGCCTGGATTTCACCAGCTAATAACACTAGAATGGTGTGTTTGTCAATCCCGTTCTCACTTGTACTTGTTAAGCGCACGGTCCAGTATGTGCTTTCAACCTCTCTTGTGATATCTGCTGAAGATATTTATCCTTTGCACGCGTGAAGCTGGACACTTAAGTACTTGGAATGAAGCCCCTCCCACAGTGATACAATAGCCTGTCAGTTACACAAGCTGGCCTGACCAATAAGAGCCTGCGGTTCAGAGACTGAGGGGGGGCGGAGCTTGCATTTAGGCCCACTGACTGAAAGCCTTTAAACAAGCCTTTTGTCTGTGGTGGCTCGTGGGTTTGTTTATATGTCTGTAATTTCGATATTAATCTGCCGAAGCATCACAGCCTTATCTCTCAGAATCGGAACGAGCTCTGCCACACTGGAAAATGTTTAATTCTCATGGAGTGCTACCCAGCACCCACCCTTAAAAAAAAAATCAATAGTCCTAGGTTAGACTTTCATAGGAAAGATTACAGAGGAATGGCCGTTAAGGCTTTAGTGCTATCAATTCTTATATCGCAAAGCTACTTAAGTGCCTGGCACTTCTTGGTTAAAATTCTGGACGGAACAGGGCCGGAGTGAGAGAGGGAGTTATTGAGTTCAGGGAGTGTGCGTGAACTCCCGCATCAAAAACACCGACCTGAGTCACTGCTATCAAAAAGTCAAGCGTGAAACAGGAGGGAGAGCAGGGAGGGGGGATTGGGAGAGCAGCAATCAAACGGATATATATATAATGTTTTTTTTTACTAAGGGGAGTCTTCCTCCTGTAAAAATGGCCACCCTGTATCTTTGATGTTTTTGCTGCCAGCCTCTTGATTTCCCAACAAGGACTGAAATCAAATGGGCCCTTCTCCCCTGGACCCGGCAGGGGTAGAACACTGTGGGCGGTCACATGACCCGGCGCTGCATAGCTGAGAAGCTAATGCTTTCGCATTGTCCGGGATCACAGTGATCCTCTATCCTGTAGAGCTTTGCCGCTGTGCCTTGTGACAGCCTCCAGTCTCGGACTGGGAACAGAACAGAGAGTTGTTATATGTGGCGTATGAGCGGGCCGTGCGCGCTACTGCTGTTAGCGTAATTAAAAACTCACGAAACTCCAAACGTCGGCTTTCATTAACTTGCGCCGCGATTAAGGGTGCGGACGGGAGGGGCGGCGGCGGGCAAACATGAATAGCATAAATTCCCGAATATCTGGCAAAGCCTCATTGGTCTTTTAAATTGATTTCCTTTTTTAGTGCTTTTATTTGTGTTAAAAAGAGAAGCTCAAAACTAAAAAAAAAAAAAAATTAGCTTTGTGTCTAATTTGAATAAAGGAGGTGTGGCAAAGCTTTGTTCTGGCTGTACGGCTGCCGGGGGAGGAGGCACCGGCTGGAAAACATGGCCTCCATAGAGCACTGAAAGTTTAATGGCGAGACAGGCACGATGTGTGCCCCATGTTGGAAAGGAGCCCGCGTTCGTTCCAACACGAGTCACGGATGTAAGCAGTGAAGAGGCGGCCTCAACAAGGCTTGTTTTCTGTTGTCCCCTTTCTCCAGGGAACTGGGGGCGAGCAGGGGGAGGGAGGAGGGCCCTGGAAGGCATGTGTTTCCAGGACAGTGACCCTAGCTGCTCATTCAGAAACAGACTCAATGAATGGTCACCAAGTTCCCCTCCGCCTCCCCACTGACTCCCTTTTACTTATTATTGCTACTTACTGTTATGTTTTTTAGCATAGGGTAATTCAGCACAGAGAGGCTGGAACACGTGAACGACGGAGGTGAAACGTTTCTGCCCCCCCGCATGCTCATGTTGACGTAGGTAGTGTAACGCTCCCTGCCACTTCAGACTGACACGGCATCACCTGGGAACACATGTTCACCTGCTTCCGTTTAGTAAGAAGGGGAAAAAAAGCCAAATTTTTTACCGATGGGGGAAAAAAAATCTTTTGATGCGCTTCACAAAATGAAAGAGCGCATATTCAAAGGCCTTGAAAGGGTTTGAGGTGTTGTGATCCATGGCGTTGTGGGATTTGACGCTATCGCTTCCTCGCCCGTGCCGCAGTTGTAGTGACATTTTGCTCTCTATACCATTTTTTACGACCATAACAGAGGCTCCGTCTGCTGGGTGCCCCCTGGAGTCGTTGCGGGGCCCATCAACGAAGCGGGAATGGTGTCAAAACAGCTGGCTCGCGGTGTCTGCCCTGGGGCTGTCGGTCTGCCGAACAGAGCGACCCGGTTTGCAGGCTTGAAGCGAAACAGACGGGTCGGCAGCGATGGGTCAGGTTTAGGCCTTATTGATACTAGCCATCGACTCCTCTCTTAACTGATCGGCACAACACTCTGCAAATATTTGTCACCGTGACGTGTCAGCAGCCTTGATAGGGGGCGCCCGACCATGTCACCAGTTCGCCGATGCGTTAAAATAATTAAAGACCAAACAACTATGGCAAGGTGACACAAAACGTCCGATTACACCGTTGCGGGGGGATACTGTCTGTTATCTGGTCCAGAAGGAACATAATTTACTTTCCTGCTATGAAAATCCCCATTCCTTAAAGAGATAAAATCATATTAACGTTAGTTAGTTAGTTAGCTGACACTTTGGTTCTAAAGGGTTTCCATTTTCACCTGTTTCCAGTGTTACTAGTATAGAGTCACTGAAGTTCCTGTAGGATAAAACAGCATGACCCTCTGTGGGACATAACCTAGCAATCTTCAGATTACAAATCTGCTTCCTTAACCATTGTGCCACCTACTTCCCGTGTTCTGGGGAGTCCTGTGTGTCTAGTTTTTCACATCAGCAAATACTGTGTTTTGTGTGAACTTCACATCAAGTCAAATGGGGGTTTTAATGTCACACCGACCATTTTCAGCACATGCTGACACAAAGTAACCTTCCCCAGACTGCGGTGTGACATACGTAAAGTGCTGACAAGTGCCAAAAAAAAAATCAAAGAATGACAACGCTCGATGCACAATGTAAACATAAACAATGCTGGAATGTTTAGAATCGATAGTTAAGGATTCAATTGCACTTAAATAGTATGAATGAATGAATAAGTTACTAACAAACAAACAATTACATTAAATGAATAAATGAAAAACAAAGAAACAAACAAAAGAGGGATACAAAATGATACACAATGGGTATTGATAACAGTAGTAAAAACAGTGCAATAAATAATAGTCCTGGTGGCAGAAATGTGCAGGATTCTTGTGAGCAGTTGCTTTGCATGTCAATATATGTCAACAACATTGACGTTAAATGTTCATTTCAGCAGAAGTGTCAGTGTCGCACAGCTGCCTCTTCATCCTTAGGGGGCGCCCTGAGCGTCTGATCCATGCCAAGCCGCACAGCGTGCCAGCAGAAACTATTTACTGCATATTTGCCGGCCATCTATAATCATAATCAGTGTTAATGCTGAACAGTTTATAAATTTGATTTCCTTATTCTTAACCTCCCGCCCCTGCCAGCTTCGTAAAAAAATGGCATCCGGAATGGCGGCCGCAGAGCCAGCCCTCCTCTGCACAGCTGATTCTCAGTATGCATGAGACGGTGTGGCGCGAGATCCATGTTTATTGAATTGCTTTTCCGAACGGGAAGAGATAATTACGAGAAGTTAGGGCTTTGAGTGTTACACAAGTGCTGCTTCATGACTTTGAAGGGCCGCCGTTCGGCATTAAAGGCAGCCGGCGAGTTTCTAATCTATTTTCGGGGGTTTCCAGGGTTTCAGCAAACTGGGGATTATGATTCTCGCGGACTCTTCCCTCTCTGGAGCCTCTCACCGCTACCAATTGCCAGTCTTGTCTGCGTCGGCACTTTTTTGTTCCCGGTGTGCGTTCGGGGTTTTCGTGGACGTGCACGCCGCTACGCGAGATACCGCCCCGCGCTCATTCAGCTGCCCCCTGCGGGTGGAGAGCGATGACGTGGTTCTCTGTGCTGACGTGAGCCAGCGGGCAGATAGGCAGGAGGGAGTTTGCGGAATGATGAAATGATGCTTTATTTGCTTTTTGCACAAATACACCTATGTCGGATTGCTTTTTTTCCATATATCCCATCGTGCTCTTCTTTGAGAGGAAGGATGGTCGGGGTCAGCCATTCATTCAGCACCCTCAGTGCATTTTTTTGGGATCGGGGGGGTGTTAAGGGCCTTGCTGAAGGACCCAGCAGAGATGTGACTGTTCTGCTGAGGTCCGAACTGACAACCTTCCAGTCATGGGCACAGAGCCAAGGCCCGCCCCCCTAAATTTAGCAATACATCCAAGCTTTACCTGGTAAAAATGGAACAAACTTAAATTAATGTGGCCTCATGAGACACAATGCAGTTATGACACCTCCAAAAATGTAGTATTTCATGTCGGTATGGGAAGAAGATCATGTGCGTGATACCTAACAGGCCTGAACTCCTCCATACTCGTTTGATCTTTGTACATTGTTATGACCTCGGATTCTTCTATTGACACTCTACACCTTTCACCCTCCTCAGCACTTATTACCTTCTAACCCCCCGTCAGATTTGGGCCTGAGTGGCTTTTTCTGCCACCCCTGGGTAGGAAGTGCTTTTTCATTTAGCTGTTGCACCATTTCCTGCCCCCGACACAGGGGGACGTGTGATTGTGCCCATCACCTCCCGCCGACTCCACTTCTGAGCTGCTACCAGCTGCTCCCAGTTCACTTGTATCTGATGTTAGGGTGAAGGATGAGGGCAGCATCCTTCTGCTGAAAACACAAAAACGAACCTGGTGATGGATCCCAGCTGTTGGTGTTTCGCTGGAGCTACGTTACATGGAATTAACCATAAGCGCCACAGAGGAGATTCTCTGGGAAGTATTTTAATATAGCAAATCATGGAACTAAATTAAGACGACAGCTCCTACTCTCATAATAAAATGCAGAAGGATTTTATGACAAATCTGAGCTGGGGTGGGGGGGTACTGAGAATAGAATGTGGTGTTGCTTTTGTTGGTAGTGGGGGGGTTGACGTACGGCCTCCCTTCTGGGTTGACAATAGATCACAAACCCTGTGACACAGGAAGTGATTTTTACAGAAGGACAGTGGCATCGATCGTTCCGGGTGTAAGGCTTGTGAGGCTGGGGGAGAATGAGGTGGGGGTCTTTGGCAGGGGAGGGGGTGACAGGGATGGTGGCTCGGTCTGTAATTAGCTCCACTCACATTTCTGTGACCCTGGCTCCCTCTCGCCGGCCTTTGTTGCAGCTCCCCCCCGACTAGCCGACCTCCCCAGGGGGGGCTCATGCTGCTGTCCCCAAGGTCGCCGCATGCCAGCCTTTATTAAACCCGGTGGAGATAGCGGGGGCAGCCAAAGCCTTGCTTCTTTATCACGCTCCTGTCCATTCAATACTTTCATCCTTTATTATTGTTATGGTTTTTTTCTTTTTTTTTTCTGGAGGTAGAACGCCGCCCTGAAAAGGCCCCTTAAATGCAGACTCTGTGATTTATGCAGAGGATTTCCCACAAGGCCTGGGTCCTGTAAATCACGACGTAACCTAAGTGCCGCCACGTTAAGTTCTTAACACTCAAACCGACTGACAGCAGGACTAAATTTAGGAAGAAACGCAAAGCCCTGAAGCTAAATTCGCGTTTTTTTTGTCGAAACAGGAAAGCGTGGCGCTTTATTTACAACTGCGACCTCAACGAAAACAAAATGCATCCGATGGAAATGAGGATTCAGCCACATCACTCAGGGTCAAGGGAGAGGCGGTGGCCCAAAGCAGACTTGTGATGGCCACATGGAAAATGACGGGACCTCATGGGTGAGGCGGAGGTGTAGTAGATGGAATGAGAGAGCAGGAGTGGCACGGCATAACAGCTGCCATGTGAGTGCCAGTTGTCTCTGAGAAGTAGGTCTGCTCAAACGAGGGTAAACGTGATGGACTTGAGGGACACTAACACATTCTATTGGTGATTTAAACTGATCTAGTCCCGATAATACTATTAAAAAAAGCAGGACACCTAGATTGATAAACAAATCCACAGCAGCAATTACCCATGATGCATTTTCCAGAAATGGGTGACTGCTGTTTACTGGTATTCAGTTATATGAATGGACAAAAGTACTCAATTATCATGAGTTCTGTTGAATAAGCATGAACCAGCATACATACTTACGTTGCTATGCTAACTAGTCTGGCAAACTGAGAGGCTCTATCTCAACCAGAGAAGTGAGATCGGCTCACAGATGTGTAGGGCTTAAGAATCACAATCCCACACTGCTGTGCATGCCTGTGGCCTGGGCTTTATTTGTTTTTCAAATGGCCAGGTCACTCAGAGCGTTGAGATTCAAACAATGAAGTCAGGTTCTTTCAGAGTGGCTGGATGGGTCCAGAGCAGGCCTTTCTCGTCATCTTTGTGATATGCCAACCTAGATTGCAAATGAATGAGCCTAATTTGTTAAAACTATGACTCCCCATCCTGATCTGCTGCAGCTCTGGCCTCCGTGTAGCTGGAGGGTTGGGAAGATCCGGGGGCTCCTTCATATGTCTTCACTGAATGTTCTCTGGTGGCTTATCTGTTCAGGCTGTTTAGCCTAATTATCCATCTGTACTTTGTACGGCGCTTGGTCCTGAACAGTCGATCCAGACACTTGGTGGCAAAGGCATCTCAAACAGAAGAATCGGCCAGCCATTGATCTCTTAACAAGAGTTTCTAGAGAGGTACCTTTCATGTCACCATTGACCCCAAAGCGGCTCTTTGGCTGGGTTGAGAGGGGTTGTTTGGAATAGTTGGCATTTCCAGCTTTATTCACAGAGGCATGAGTCACAGGAAACCCCCCGGTGAGCTTTGATGATGGGTGTGTTTGAGTGCCAAGCCATCCATACTTCTCAATCTGCCACATTAATAGCAAATCCCTGTCTTTATCAATCCAACTCTCCTTTCCTCAAGGAAACTGATCATGGTATGTCTCAAATACCACGTCATGGGGCAATGCAATTGTCAGAGCATGGATATTCTTCAACATTTGGGTCAATTTACAGTTACTTGTCATAAGAACATAAGAACTATACAAACGAGAGGAGGCCATTTAGCCTATCAAGCTCACTTGGGGAGAACTTAACTAATAGCTCAGAGTTGTTAAAATCTTATCTAGCTCTGATTTAAAGGAACC
>JAODKE010000015.1:9635558-9647820 GCA_026779605.1 Mormyrus hasselquistii
AACAGCATCCAAACCTGTTAGAAGCTTATAGACCTGGATCATGTCCCCCCTCAGTCTCCTTTGCTTGAGGCTGAACACAGTTAGCTCAACTAATCTTTCCTCGTATGACATTCCTCTAAGACCAGGAATCATTCTTGTAAATGATTACAAGCTATTATGTGAAGAGCATTGTCTGCGCACGTCATGGTCAGCCAACATACATTGTGGTCTCATGATCCAACTGAATGGCTAACTTTTCCTTAGTGATGTTGCTTGATCAGCACTTGCAAGAAACCAAGTCCCGTATCATGACTGGACTGGTGTCTTGGGCACCTTGAGACATTCCTGTGAGTGGATTGCTCATGGATTAGACTGGAATTGGGCAAGGAATGAAGCAGGACGAATAAGAGTGAGTAATGATGCCTCGGGTTCGATAGAGCGACACATGGGGGTACCCAATTTGCACGAGGTTCTCGTTTCTCAGCACAGATGGCCTTGAAGCTCTAGCACATGGCAAATGAGTCTTCCATGTTCCTCTGGGGGCCCTAGCACGATCCCCTTTGCCTTGCTTGTAACTCAGAGCAAACACGGGCTACGAGCTACGGGAAAGTTACTATGCAGAAGCTAATAATAAATCACAGGTAATAAAAAAAAATGTGACCCACCACAGCTGTTTTGAGGTGCCCAACCTTTGACAGGCAGTCTGGAGTCTATGAATCCTCTGGTTCTTCTATTGCTCGTGAAAGCTGGAAAGCATCAGCCAGGGGAGTTTCTAGCTATTGAAAAGATCAGGGGCTTCAAGTCAAGTTTACCTGGGGCTGTTTTTGAAGGAAGATTGGCATTGGGACTAAAATACTCAGGGCTATAGCGAGCGATCAGACCTAACGACACCCATGGCATCAGCGCTGTCCCCCATCTCACTGGGTGTTTAGGATGGGTTGAACAGTTGGATATCCATTGCTGAAGAGCCAACATACTGTGATATACTGCCTGTAACTCTGGGGAATTATCAAACGACTAGGGCACAGCCTCACTGGTGATGCTCTGGTCCCGTTGAGTATTAGCAAGGGGCTTCCAAGGGTGCGCAAGTGGATCAGTCACTTTGTTGGCTTCTCTACTGTACCTGGGTCGTAGCTTGGATGCAGTGTATCATTAGCACACTGTGTCTGGGAGCCCCTGGTGCTGAAGGAACAAGAGGATACACCCGTTTGTTCTCTGTGTTCACTGTCAGACATGAATGTTATTAGTTCTGTTTTGGTGGGGGTTGAGACCCATGGCATAGACACATCTCTTCCCTTTAAGCTTTATTTCGGCATGTGGATCAGCGATCTAAGCATCTGTGCCTGTGCTCAGAAGGTTGTCAGTTTTAGCCCAGCATTGGTAGAATATTCCTGTCTGTAGGCCGAGCTTGCTCTCATATATGTATGTGTGTCATGAAGGGCAAGATGGGGTAGCTGAAAATATTACTTCCCCACGAAGGATCGATAAAGTATCTCTATTATTATCATCATGCAGTGGAGTTCCACCAGGCTTCCACTAGCATACTCTCCCATGGAACTGGAATCACTTGTTGCTGCAGAGTAGTGAAGCACTCCTCTTTAGGATATCACCACATCCAGTGCTTCAGGGGCCCTTGAAATCGTTCACAGTGAAGCTACCAGTGGTAACTAAGAATCCAGTGGTCATTGGTTTGCTCCCTCACATGACAGAGATGCTTTGCTCACATTGTAAATCTTTATGATGGGTCCTCCAGGAAATATCACAGGTCTGCATAACCAGTTTATCCCAGGAAATAATATCAGCCAGGAAAACACTTTGCTTAAAAAAATAACAGCAACAAAAATATAGCCTTTCTTGTTGAAGTATTGTAATGACTGAAGTACAGACAGTAACTTCATATTCATGAGCAGGAGTTGTGTTTGTGGGAGAGGTAATTTGCATGTCAGAATGTAAGTTCAATAAGGACTTTAAATGAGGTTACTTGATATTGGACATGTCTACAAATCCGGTTTCCTAGCAATCTAATATGAAAACCATGCAGACTTAAAATAGCTAACAGAGAGCCAATCATAATGCTTTATTTTGAGAATGTAATTTTCTCATGCCTTGCCAGTAATTAACCTCAGCACAAAAAGGTATTGGAACACTACAGACACAATTCCAGCTATAGTTTGTTAAAGGAGTATCTGCTGATAGGATGGGGAAAAATGGCCAGATTCAACTTTATCTGTACCTTCTAGCCCCCTTGTTGCTTTTTTGCTCTTTATTTAAAACTGCTGTTTCTTAGTTTCTGTTAAATTGACTTCTGAGCTCAATTGCCCATTTCCATTCTTTTGAGTGGTGAGGATCACTTGCAGTCATGGTAGGCAGACACCTGTGGCCTGTACTACGAAGCAGGGTTACTGGCTTATTGGGGTAACGTCGGATTTTAGGTACCACAGTTCAAATAGACTTCATATTCATTCACTTACATTTTGCCCAGACTACATTAAATCTGACAAGTTACCCCAATAAGCCAGTAACCCTGCTTCATAGTACAGGCCACAGGTGTGGTTCTAACTGTGCATGCCTGAACACATTTATTTTCCCAAATGACTTCATGAGCAGGGCCCAGATCAAGCCAATTTCACTATTTTTCCCTACAGAAAGGGGCTGAGACAACATACATGTATGTTGAGAAATTAGTTTCTTTGTGTATAATTGATATGAACAGATACTTTGGTAAAGGACAACAAAGTGATATCTTCTTTGTTTCTGCTGCTGATATCACTTCCTGCCTCTGTGACATCATCTAGAGTCTACCTGATTTACCAGAGCAGTGGGTGGAGCTTTGGCTTCCCAGACTCATTATCATTCACCGGAAGGCTGCTTATATACCTGGTTGTGGGGTTTCAGGCAGCATAGTATGTCTCAGTACCTTTTTGGACCTGTCTGAAATTCAGCACTATCCCCCAGTGGGCTAAAAAACTTGTAACAGCTGAACCAACACGCAGATTATGACATTAGAACCTGCAGGCTAGCTGGGATTTGCTTAGAGTTTTGTTTATATATAGTATTATATATGTACATGCTTCATGTCTGTGCTTGATAGTCTCACAGATATACTCCAGGGTCTAGGTGACCCAAGCAAACCTTTATTATTATTTTTAAACACAGAGTAACAGGTGTGTTAGGAAAAGGCCATGAAATGGAACAACATAACACACGCTGTGCCTCACGGCTGCCTCTGAATGGGGAGTCCTGGGGCCCTGTGGGGCTGTATATGGGTCAGTGTGAATGGAGGGTCCGCTGTAGCTATCTACTCCGGCTGTACTGTGGATCTTTTTTCACCGGCAAGACCCCAGATGGGGGAAAGTTCAGGCTGAGCAGTGAAGAGAGCAGGAAGTTAGCAGCAGCGTGAGGCCAGGCGAGGGGCAAGAGTGTTATCTTTCACTACACCGCGGTCTGCTGTCAGGATGGGGCTGAGATACTGTGCTCGTCCCTCAGGTGACCCCATCCCCAAACCCCATGGGATTTTTTCTGGACGGTTTCACAAAATCATGGGGGGGGGTTGCGATTGACACCCAGACGTCTTGCGGGGCGTGTGCGAAGGTGGATGCCTTTCAGCTTATGGACGGTGATGGATGTTGCCTGTGGGTTTCTGCCTCCTGTACCAATGAGTTATACGCTCATCAAAGTAACTCCTCATTAATCACCCCTGATCTGCATCCAGCATTTATAAAGCAGAACAAACACCAAATTAATTGTTGTGTTATGGAGAATCTGCAGTAGTATGTTGCCATAGATGCATATAGATTAATGGAAGTTCAGAGTGTTCCTAATGACGATTGACTTGCCTGGATATGTGTGTGGGGCTGTCTGTGTGTGTGGGGCTGTCTGTGTGTGTGTGGGGCTGTCTGAGTGTGTGGGGCTGTCTGTGTGTGTGGGGCTGTCTGAGTGTGTGGGGCTGTCTGAGTGTGTGGGGCTGTCTGTGTGTGTGTGTGGGGCTGTCTGAGTGTGTGGGGCTGTCTGTGTGTGTGGGGCTGTCTGTGTGTGTGGGGCAGTGTTGCCGTCTCTTCCTGAGGCTACCTGTAAACGCCAGCCAGCTGGCTGCACGTGAACCTTCCAGTAATTTATCTAGGGGACCGTCCGCTGCCTAACACTCATACCCCTCTCCCCACTTGCCAGCACATGCGCGTACCTGCATGCTCAAAAAAGTGTGCATATTCACACACGCACATGTACTTTCACTAGGCTTTCTCAGTACTCTGCAAGGAGCACCACCCTGGCTCCATCAACCCCCCCCCAATCCTACTGGCAAGGAAAAGAAGGAAGTGAGACATGAAAATCACTAAAAAGCACGAGAAATCGACATGCCTACATTCTGCGGTCAGCTGGTATCTAGATCATTGAGGTTTTCATTCTGACATGCGTAAGAGAGCATCAGCAGGAAATCACAAATTACCAGGCAGACATGGCACACGGCGCATACCCTGAAAATACAAATTACTGGTGAAACACAAAATGACAAATTAACTGTAAATCACAAGATTACCAACCAAACACGACACACACTACAACCTGGGAAAACACAAATTACTGGCTGAGCACAAAACAATGCAGTAAGTAAGTCATAGATTACCAACCAAACGTGATACTTACTGGCAAAACACAAATTACTGACCAAACATGACAACTCACTAAATTATCCAGTTATCCTAAAACCACAAATTATCAACCAAACACAACAAATTACTTGCCAAATATGACAAAAAAACATGGTACCCTTAAACCACAAAATTCCCGCCAGACATGGCACACTCATGGCATCCAGTATTCTCATCCTGCCCCGAGCAGCGTTGACATGCGTGAGCCGTGTCATGGGGATCTGCGGACTGTGTCTTCTGCAGGATGCAGAACCTCCACCAACGTCCAACTGCGCCACATGTGGGGGGCCTCAGCTGTGTTTGGAAGAGAACCCAGCACAGACACACGATTTCCTTCTGCTTAACGTGGTGTCTGAAGACCACCAGAGTGATGTTCGTGACATAACGAAAATTGTTCGTCTTCCGGATGCTTCCCATTGGCCAGCTTTCACCACCACTGCAATTCAGTCAATTCCTGTCAAATTCCTTCCATATAAAAAACATTATTCCCTGACTGTGAAGGAGAGGCGACAGGCCTGCCATCTGTCTCAGGAGAATGAGGCAGATGATTGAGATTATTCATGATAATTAATTGCACAGTATAGATACAATAATGGTTTTAAGTTCGTGATTTCTATGGTAATCTAGGCTGTAACGATATGAGACCTGCAGCAGCACAAAGGTTTTCATTTTTGGCCCCAGTCGCAAACTTTTCTTCTGTTTCTTTCATTTGTTTTGAAGCTTTATTTTTCTTGTTTAGTTGTGGTACTGTGTCAGTTCTGTCCCATCCCTGTCACCCCTGAAAAGGAAGATCCTTTTCCTAATAAACATACCCATTGCTGCAAAGCTCCTCATCACTCAGTCCTGTCTTCTGTCGCTCTAGGTGCTCTCATATTGATATCAAAGAATGCTTTCATGTTTGTCTTTTTTGCTTTTCTGAATTAGACTGGTCCAGTTTCATAACAACCAGGCATTCTGATGCCATAATCTAGTGGTAGAGAAAGAGAAGAAAAACTGGAACAAATCTAATGGAAGTGGAAAAATGATTGACTTACAACTTTGCTAATAGACTTTGATTTTTGCCTGTTATTTGCCATGTCTTATAACAAAATGGGAAAACATTTGTGTTTGCTGAGGCGTGTGTGTCCAGCATGAGAAGCAAAGCAGTCTGTGTGGGACCCCTGTGAAAGACAGAAGCACTGTTGGTATCACGCTGAGGTCCATTAATGGAGCCTTTAAAAGATTGAACCACTGCTGATACCACACTGAGGTAACAGAACCATCGCTGATACCACACTGAGGTAACAGAACCATCGCTGGCATCACTCTCAGGTCCACAAATGGAGCCCTATGAGAAACAGAACCACCGCTGATACCATACTGAGGTAACAGAACCACCGCTGATACCACACTGATGTAACAGAACCATCGCTGGGACCACACTGAGGTAACAGAACCATCACTGGGACCACACTGAGGTAACAGAACCACCGCTGATACCACAATGAGGGAACAAAACCATCGCTAGGACCACACTGAGGTAACAGAACCATCGCTTGCACCACTCTCAGGTCCACAAACGGAGCCCTATGAGAAACAGAACCATCGCTGGGACCACACTGAGGTAACAGAACCATTGCTGGCACCACTCTCAGGTCCACAAATGGAGCCCTATGAGAAACAGAACCATCGATGGCACCACGCCGAGATCCACAAATGGAGCCCTATGAGAAACAAAACCATCGTTGGTACCACATTAAGATCCACAAACGGAGCCCTATGAGAAACAGAACCATCGTTAGTACCACATTAAGATCCAAGAAAGGAGCACTGTGAGAAAAAGAACCATCGGTGGTACCACACTAAGATCCACAAATGGAACCCAATGAGAAACAAAACCATCGTTGGTACCACATTAAGATCCAAGAAAGGAGCACTGTGCGAAACAGAACCATCATTGGTACCACACTAAGATCCACGAACGGAGCCCAATGAAAAACAGAACCATCGTTGGTACCACATTAAGATCCAAGAAAGGATCATTGTGAGAAAAAAGAACCATCGGTGGTACCACATTAAGATCCACAAACGGAGCCCTATGAGAAACAGAACCATCGTTAGTACCACATTAAGGTCCAAGAAAGGAGCACTGTGAGAAAAAGAACCATCGGTGGTACCACACTAAGATCCACAAATGGAGCCCAATGAGAAACAGAACCATCGTTGGTACCATATTAAGATCCAAGAAAGGAGCACTGTAAGAAACAGAACCATCATTGGTACCACACTAAGATCAACGAACGGAGCCCAATGAAGAACAGAACCATCGTTGGTACCACATTAAGATCCAAGAAAGGAGCATTGCGAGAAAAAAGAACCATCGGTGGTACCACACTAAGATCCACAAATGGAGCCCAATGAGAAACAGAACCATCGTTGGTACCATATTAAGATCCAAGAAAGGAGCACTGTAAGAAACAGAACCATCATTGGTACCACACTAAGATCAACGAACGGAGCCCAATGAAGAACAGAACCATCGTTGGTACCACATTAAGATCCAAGAAAGGAGCATTGCGAGAAAAAAGAACCATCGGTGGTACCACACTAAGATCCACAAATGGAGCCCTATGAGAAACAGCACCATTGTTGGTACCACATTAAGATCAAAGAAAGGAGCACTGTTAGAAACAGAACCATCGTTGGTACCACACTCAGATCCACGAATGGAGCCCTGTGAGAAACAGAACCATTGCTGGCACCACACTGAGATCCAACAAAGGAGCGCTGTGAGAAACTGAACCATCATTGCCCACCACACAAAGATCCACGAACAGAGCCCTATGAGAAACAGAACTATTATTGGTACCACACTAAGGTCCAAGAAAGGGGTGCTATGAGAAACAGAACCATCGCTGATACTACACTGAGGTCTACAAACGGAGTCCTATGCGAAACAGAACCATCGCTGCTACCACACTGAGGTCCACAGATGGAGCCCTGCGTTTAACAGAACCATCACTGGCACCATATTGAGGTAACAGAACCATCACTGGCACCACTCTGAGGTAACAGAACCATCATTGGCACCACGCTGAGGTAATAGAACCATCCCTGGCACTACACTGAGGTCCACAAAAGAAGCCTGTGAGAGACAGAACCATTCTGCTTGATGCCTCTGTTTTTTAGCCTTTTCTTAAATGGAAGATTAAGTTTAGATCTGAGCTTAAAAGATTATGCCCTATCGTGTGTGTCTGGAGTCTTTCTCTTGATATTCACCCCCCAACACCGACTGTGCATTGCCCCTGTTCTCTCTCTGTATGTATGTATGCTTTACTTCGAAAAGGTGAGCAAATTTAAGGTCCACTCTCAGTATTCTGGAGGCATCTGCACATTTGTTCTGCTTGAACTTTTCACCAACGCTCCAGCTGGAAATGTCTTGTTGTGGGTGGGTGGGGGGGCGTCTTTGATGTTATGGAGTGCATGGTCGTGTCACATCCTGGGCTGCGCGCAGGGCTGCACACATGTATGTTCAGTTGTGGCATGTGAAAAGTCAGGGACAGCGGGGAGAATCTTCGTCCCCCCTCCTATCACTCAGCGTGACTCCTTAACCTACAAATTATTAAGGAAATTGGTAATGATTTCCTATGCTGGTTGGTAGTAATAAAAACAAGCTTACTTAACAGAATGGTAATTAATCGCCGTACACTTACCAAGAGCAATAAAAAACCTATTAGATAAATACCCCTGTCATTAACCTAGCTTTGCTAATATGGGGGTTCAGCAGGACTTGATAAACAAAAGCAGCAGAGGCCACTGATGGAAATGCCCGTCCTAAATCGTTGTCGTTAATTACATCGCTGGAGACCGGCAGGCTGAGCGTGCTGAGCTGAATAGTGGCTCCTGACTTCGCTGGGCTCCGCTGGCGCAAATTTTGGCGAGTTCTGAGCGCAGGTTCCTTGCGTGGAAGTTACTCGCTTAATGCTCCCTCGTGGCACACATGTCATCCATCCAGCTGGGGTCCGACATCGTTATTAGATCTCGGACTCCATTTAAATGTCGGAGTTGGCTCGGCAATCTAATTTCAATGTGAAAGGACAGCATGCATCCTCCCCCATCACCTAGTCGCTTCAACATTGGCCATCCACTGCGAGACTGTAAGTCGCTACCCTCGACTACCAATAATTCCCCATTGCTTCAACGGGAACAGTGGATCCCCAAAGTCAGGTCCAATACGAGAATCAACAAAGTAATGTAAAAAACAAGTAAGGGAAATCTATAAACTATAAATGTGCTTGTCATCAAGTAATGAAATTGTTCTTGTAAGGATAGGGGTTCAGGTTTGGAGCGGATGCAGAAGCATCCACAGCTTACGGCGGTCCTGCCCCTATGAGGAGCTGAGCCTCGGAAAGCGATGTTAACCCTAGATAAGAAAGTCTGTCTCTAGCAGAGATGTGAACGGCAGATAACTTCCACGCTCACAGAAACTCCTCTGAAGAAAAATTCTGGGTGCAAAACCACGATAAGGTCTGCCAGTCAGACGCGACCATTTGGAGAAGCGCTGAACCCATCGAATATGGCAACAGCATGACAGATATTCCAACAGAGAGGATGTGTCTTTCTTCCGAAAATAACTGGGAATCAGACTCAAACGCATTCTCATAAGTCTGGTTTTTTCCATAGTGTCAGGCTATAATGTTATTATTTCCATATACGCAACGCTGCAATTCACAAGAGGCCTCTCAGGATAAAAATATATTATTTTCCTTTCTTGCTGAATGCATTGGTCCCTCCGCTTCAGTGAGTGTGCTTGGCTAACACCACCCAAAATCTCTTAAATATCTAGATGAAACATACATTCAACCACAGAAAGAATCTTTAGAAATAAACAGTGAAAACACTCATGAATAACTATTGGGTAGCAGATTGGTCCCGATTGGTCGGTAGTATGGGAGGGGCTGAGGCAGAAGCCCCTCCCACTTGGCTTTCACCTCCATTTTACCCCCTCCTCTCTGTAGCGTAGAATACGGCCTTGCGACCGTGAAATTGATGTGATGAAAAACAACTGGGATATTTCTATGAGCCATTTGCTTTGCTATTATGGTGTCCCTCTCTTCCTCAGCATGAAGCTTGGACGCCACTGTGATAGAGAACACCGAGCAAATTACCCATCTTCTATCTCAGGTTATCAGCTGGTGGACACCCCTCAAATACCCCAGCCTCCCCCCCCCATCAGAAAAGTTTCTCCTATTTCCAACAACTGGTCTTTTATAACTTCAGTGAAAAGGCTGATTTTTTTTTTTTTTTTTTTTACATGTTCACAGTGGTGAGATGGTGAACATCTTGTTAGCATGCCACTGGGCTATCTACCACAAGCCCTCACATGGGACTGGCAGCAGTTCTGTGGCATTTTAATGCATCCGTGTGCATCGCATTGGACAACTGAATGATGAACGGTGGACACGCTGAAATTGGGGGAGGCACAAGTGGACGCTGAGGCCAAGGTCCGACATGCCGGGAGGATTTGCCAGCCTGACCCATGAAACCTGGTGAGACGTCACTGTCAGACTTGAGCCTTTTACTCCACCCCCAAACCGAGGTCCCTGACTGACACGGCTTGGCCTGATTCGGGTTTCTGGCTGCCCCCTCCTCGGCCACAGAGGAACCAGGCGTGAGAGGCAGCCGCCCGTGACCAGGTTTCCATCCGGCGTATCATTTTTCTTGATGTACTGACGATTTGCCAATTACTCCCTAATTACTCTCATCATCTGCCTGAGCGTGTGGATAGCCGGCGCTGATTAATCCAGTTTACCGAGCTGACAAGAATTCCGATTGTTACAGCGATTTTGGGGTAGGGGTGTCACCGGCAGCTGATTGCGATCCTGTGATGTGGGGGAGGATCTCTGAAAGAAATGGCTTTGATGTTGTAATCACCCAAAGATGGCGCCTACCCCAGTGGTGTTGCCGTGGTGAGTGTTTGGGTGGCCCAGCACCCGTTCACCGAGTCAGCCGGCGACAGCGTGTGGGCCGGGCATGTGATTGAGGATGGCTTTCATGCATCGCAAGGCATACAATTAGAGGCAAGGCCATGGGAAGAGGCCCAGGAAAATCACTGGCTATCATGCAAATTCTGTGGCAGAAAAGCGACTGTGTGGAAGCCGAGTAAATCCAGAGAAAGAGCTTTGATATGCAAACACAGCGACGCGTCAAAACAGTGATGGACACACCCCAATGTACCACCTACACCGTCAGTGCTTTAAAGCCGCCGTGCCAGACTGGCGATGCGGTAAATGAATCACCATAAATATATAGTGCAGAGCGAGATGTCATATCTTTCTATATTTAAAAAAATGGATGATGCAGGACACCCTCAAAGTATGAAGGGAAAGCATAAAACAGTCTGGGGTGTAGTGACCGGGCGTGTCCAGATGAGCCGCTCCGCAGCAGCCAAGCCAACATGCTCCGTCCTGAGCTGTTGAAGGGCCCATATTGTTCTCTTCCTCTCTCTCCCCTCCTTTCTCTTGCTCCGCTTGTCACCCGGGATGGGCGGATGGTTTGCCGGCGGAACAGCCCAGTACAACGTGGGTGATGACTGTGCTGTGTGCTCCCAGCTGTTCCTGTTCCTGCCTTGACGGCTACCCACAGCGGCTGGACGACTGATGATGAAAGCACTGTCTGTGGAGGAGATATGGGGGGGGGCGGGGGGGGGGGTTGGCGTGAGGGTGGCTGTGGGCTGTGGTTCAGCTCATGTCCATGTGGACTAAAGAAGGAAGAGCCGCATTTCTCTTGCCCCCTGTGACAATTAGCCAGCCTCCACAAATGGCAACGTTTTGCAGAAGTGGATCTAAACTTCAGGACTGTAAAAGTGTCCATATAGGGCAGAACCCTCTGGGAAGGTACACCTCACTCCTCCTGACCTGAATTGTCACCCGGGGAGCTCAGCTGAAGCCACCTCCAATAAAAGGCGGTTCCTCTAAAATCAAACAGAACCCTTTTATTTACATGTCCATCTCCACCTGCAGATAGGATTAAAGTACCAGGTCCTGCTTTTGTGCAGTTTCAGTACTTGTTTTCTGTTTTTTTCATTTTCTCCAAGAGAGACAGGCCCACTTCAGGGTTTTTCAAAGGCTGTGAATGATCAATCCCTCTTCTCCATGTTACTGAGCTTCAGCTTACGGTTATAATGTCCTGACAGGGGACCAGGCCTGGAGCCTGTTTCACACAGAAGAATATCTTGCTTGTTGTTGGATTTAAGGTAGTCTGGTAGGAGGATCCATTACAGGTATGGTGCTGGTAGTGTTGACGGTTACCTGGACCCACTGGTACCTGCATCCCAGGCTGCTCCCTGCATGTATCACTGAGGAACATATCATAATGTCCTTGCCTTCCACTTTGCAGATTTGTAGTTTGCAGATCGCTGCCTCTTCATCAGTAGTGGCCAGGGCTACCCCGGGAATCCCACAGGTGGGGAGTCGACCCTGGGAATCCCACACTTAGAGCATTGGCCCCGGGAATCCCACACGTGGGGTGTCAGCCCTGGGAATCCCACACGTGGGGTGTCAGCCCCGGGAATCCCACACGTGGGGTGTCAGCCCCGGGAATCCCACACATGGGGTGTCAGCCCTGGGAAACACCGCAGCCAGGGACTCCTCCGCAGT
>JAODKE010000015.1:9677929-9692461 GCA_026779605.1 Mormyrus hasselquistii
ATTGTTGAAATAGTATGGTTCACATAGAGCATAGTGCATACAGGGCATTGTTCGTACAGAGTGTAGTTCACACAGAGCATGGTTCCTACAGAGCACAGTTCACACAGAGAGCACCATGGTATACAGATCGTGGTACGTACTAAACATGGTTCACACAGGGTATGGTTCACACAGTATGTATTACATAGAGCGTAGTGCATACAGGGCGCAGTTCACATAGAATGTGGTTCATACAGAGCGTAGTTCACACCGAGCATAGTGCATAGAGTGTGGTTTGTACAGAGGGTGGTTCTTACAGAGCGTGGTTCGCACTGAATATGAATCACACACATCACGGTTTATACAGGACGTAGCAACATCTTACACTTGTTACTATAACCATAACAATAATGCTGTAATAGCCATCTGTCAATCAGTGGCAACCTCTTTGGCTCATTGTTTGTCATCTTTGTGCCTTTCCTGTGTCGCTGGGTGACACACAGACACACGTGTGTATTTGTGTTGCATAACAGGCCCCATGAGACTTCGCTTTTCCATCTCACTTCCTCTTTCTCTGGGCCACTTCTGCCGGAAAGTGGTGTCTATATTTCCCACCAATGCACAGGGCCAAAGGGTCACATGGCCGGGTTTCTTTAAGACGTAGGATTGTTTTGAATATGGCGGTCAGGTGATGACGAGAGCGGCGCTGTGCCTGATGACCAGAACGTTGATGGAAAGTCTGGCTTTTGTCATCCCAGATTCCCCTCCCTCCAAACTCCAAACTAAGCAGAAAGTAATGACATGTGAAGCCATGCTGATGGAAGCAGCTGCAGCCACCCCTTCCTGTGGGAACCCTAACCTTTGTGATGAGGGAAGGTCCCATTAACGGGGGGGGTGGGCTGCCCGGAATGAGGGTGGGTTCCAGAGACTAATGGTTACATTTCCCCTTACCCCCCTGTAGGTGCGACAGCTATGAGGAGCACCAGCACGAGTGTCTACGGAGGGATGACCACCGGCGGGACCACGAGCGTCACGAGTCCGACCGGGTCCAGCAGCGGGAGGGGCAGCGCAAGAAAGCAGCCGTGAGTGTCGGCTGCCCTGCTGGAAGTTCTCGGTATTGTGCTTTCATCTAAGCAAATTTACAGCGGCAGACGATTTATGGCAGGGATTCTCGTTAAGTGCCTCGGTCAAAGGTGCAACCTTAGGTGACTTCTTTGGTCAGATCCCCAGCTTCATCCCCGCCCCCCCCCCCCCCCCTCCCTCCCCCGCCCGCACAAGCTGGATATTGCCTGTGGATGCAGCCATTCATGCTGAACATGGTGTCAGATGAAATTGATTTCACTGACTTGTAAATATTACGGTACTAGTCAGGAAAAAAAAAATATATATATGTGCTATAATTGAGTGCCGTGTTGTCATTCCAGCTCTAATGTATTTTGTGGGTGGAAGTAGAATTAAGTGAGATGAGATTCAGTTCCCCAAACTCCACCCCTGTCGGCGCACTGTGAAATGAACAGAACGGTCTCATTTCCAGCGCAGTCCTCTGCGTAATACGCGCTTGCAGCGAATGAGTCAGCTGTCCGGGTACGCGCCAGCTTCCAGGCCGAGTGGCGCTGTTGGTCCCGCGCGGTCCTCTCAGCGGGGGCCTCTGAGAGGACACGGCGTGTTTTTCGAGACTCACTGGCTTACATAAGCCCCCCCCCCCCCACCGTGTTATATTTAGCTAGCACTCGTGCATCAAAGTGTGCTCGGAAAAGAATGACGAAACGGAATAATTAAATGCTCCGGTCTTCTCTGCTTTATGTCTCTTCCTTTTTGTTCAAGAAATACTTCATCAGGGTCTTACCCTTCTGCTGACTTCTCTGTAAAGGGCTGAACTTTGCGTCGGGTATGAGGCAATTTAATTTGTATGTATAAGTTTCTCATGCCCTCAGGATACCCTGTGGAATTTGACTGTATCTCAGTAGACCTAATGCGGGTAATGGCAACTAAATGAATGAAGGAATAAACAATGCTAGCGATACAAAACACCCTGGGGTTCGTTTTGTGTTAAATAATTAGCAAACAAAATTAGATTGTTTTCCAAAAATATAATCACAGCCTAACAATATGACTTCTTCTCACTAACAAGCTTGTTATGACCTTAATGCTTTGTGTGGTTCAAGGAGATCTTCTCTTCCTCTCTTCCTCTCTTCCATTTTTGTTTTGTTCGTTTTAGCCTAAAAGCCCTTTGTTTTTGTTTTTTTGCTTTGATTTAATTGTTCGTTTTCCATTTCTGTTTCATAGTTTACTTGTTTAGGGAATGCTTTCCCCCAACAGCAATGTGCATGTGCTTATCGTTACAAAAAACATCAAGGTCATTTATGTACTCAGATATTTTCTGCTTAAGAATTCGGGGTATGTTCCTTTCTTAAGGGTAGAATCCTTGGCACCCCCACCCCTCTCCTGGAAACTTTTTGTTTGCAAGTCCTAAAATATTTAATTACGACTATACTCAACATGCAATGACTTCCTGTTGGCTGTTTATACTCCTCCTAGTCCATGCAGTCTGAAAACTTTGATTGTAGGAAAATATGGTCCAAGGTCACCAATTAGGTCCAATTTCTTGTGTAGAATAAAAACCAAGGTTGATGGTATGTGATCTAAGGTGGATTGGAAGCTAAGACTGACAGGTAGAGGTTGGGTTCATTTCTTCACCTGTCCTTGCAGTCATGGTCTTGAGGTGGCGGTAGAAGCACGACCTGATCACATCCTGCCTATCGTTTTTTCAGGAGGA
Organism: Mormyrus hasselquistii; assembly: GCA_026779605.1. Taxonomy (NCBI): domain Eukaryota; kingdom Metazoa; phylum Chordata; class Actinopteri; order Osteoglossiformes; family Mormyridae; genus Mormyrus; species Mormyrus hasselquistii. The sequence continues at coordinate 9,680,685 of JAODKE010000015.1, forward strand.
GCGGCGGACGCTCTGCGTGGGGAGACTCCGGCCCAATGGTGGCAGGGCCGAGCTACGGCGGCGCTTCGAGGTCTTTGGTGAAATCGAAGAGTGTGCGTTCAGCCTGCGCGATGACGGGTAATGGCTCGGAGGTGACGCGTGCCTGCGTGGGGTAGAGGGCAGGCCGGGCGGCAAGGTGAACAATCACCCGTAGCGGGTGGAATAATAGGAACCTTCCAGACCCGTTCATTTATATATCTCTCCCTACTGGATGGTAATTAACCTTGGAGCGATGCTTTCATTCCGGCGAGTAAAAGCCAAAAGACACAAGGCCAAGGAAAGCTTTACAATTTCAATTGCGTCTCCTCAAAAGTACCTTTTAATTGCCCTGTTCCTTGGTAAAAGATATCCGCTTACTACGTATTTGTCTGATTTTTTTTATAGCATTTTTTTATGATTAACAATGGACTGACACAACTTCTCTATTTCTCACCAGAGACACTTTCGGGTTTATCACCTACCGCTACAGTTGCGACGCCTTCGCTGCCCTTGAGAACGGACACACGCTCCGCCAGCCCAACGAGCCTCCGTTCGAGCTCTGCTTTGGAGGCCGAAAGCAGTTCTGCAGATCGAGCTACACGGAGTTGGGTGAGGCACTAATTTTTGTGTCCACATTTATTTCAATAGCTCACCGTTTTATCTCTAGCGAACGGACGCAGATCTTGCGTAATCATGTAGGTTGATGTATGTCACGAATATGCTCCCAACGCAAAGGATGGAAAGAAGATTTTCTCTCAAGCAGAAAGCGGCAGGAGTATATATCAGCCGCACATGAGTACCATATAGGTACAGTGACTAAATTCCCCTGGGGGGGAGGGGGGGCACCAAGGTCGAGTCCCATCAGTGCCTCCTCTCCAAGTGCGCCTCCATCTGCTGCCAGCTGCTGGGATATCAAGCGGAGGTTGGACCTCGCTGTGACACCTCCCTGGCAGCGGGGTAAGCTGGGGCAGTAGCCAGAACTGACAATGAAGGTCTGATGGACGCATAATTAACACTTAAAAAAGGCCACGCTTTTTTTTATTTATTTATTTATTTTTTAAAAAAAGCTATTATCATAAGCTATTGAGCCTTCCGCTCAAGTGTGTGAGACGTGCTCCCACAAGCTGCGGAGGAACCTTGTGGAATCCATCGTGGTATTAATATGAATGAAAGTACACAGAAGAACACGGCCCTCAGACAAGGACGGAACAGCTCTTGCCGTACAAACAGCGGTAACACTCCAGGATAGCAGTGCAGTAGCTAAAGTTCAGTGCGGGGTGGATATGATAAATTATTCAGGTCTGACCATGCTTAAGGTTTTCACAATGTTAGCCCCCCTGTGGAGCAATTGGTCGTGTCTTCAGGTGTTTGGTGGGGAGGGTCATTGAGAGAGGCTGGGAGGGGTTAATGGGGGCCGCCGCATTGATTTAGCGTGCCAGCAGGGGGAGCCGGGTGACCCGGATCAGGGTGGGGCTCAGCAGCTCCCACCGACAGTTGTTTTTCAGTTGTTTGTCTGTTTTCGTGGTTATTGGAGGTTATTTATGTACGAAACAATGCCTTTGAGTGGAGGCGCTACGTACTGGCGGAAAGATAACCGGCTACTCTGGGGAAATGATCTGCCCTGAAATAATCAGGACATCTTATAATAATAACGTAAGGGCACGGGTTAAATTCGAATACGTTCTGGTGACATAAATAAAACATAATTGCGACTATAATTTCCATGTGCGTGTGCTGACCTCAGAGTTTGACGCAGTTTTCTTGTAAAGAAAAAAAAAAGAAAAGAAATTGAGGAATGTAAAGTGAAAACAAAAATGTTGATGTCTGTTGCTGATGATTTTTTTAGAGAGGGAGGGAAGTGTTGCGTTTAAAGGTACCCTCTGTCCATCTATCCTTACACTGTGCTGGAGTTTTTTTCATCTGTCAGGGTGTGGCTTTCCACCCCGCTGTCGTCGCGCTAGATCACAGCCGGCGCGTCGCACCCGCCATGGTCGCCCCCGCCATGGTCGCCCCCATCGCTCATGCCGCATGCATGTGGGGCCCATTTGTGAATCTGTCTGCTGACGGAAGATAAGACGGGCGCCCCCGTTTATTATCGCCTCGTGGATCAAAATATACGCTGCACGTTTGTTTCCATTTTGTCAGCTGTCTGGCGCAGAAAAGCTCCACGTAGAGTGTAAGAAATGCCGTCCAAGCGGCAAAAGCATTTTTAAACAATTAAATGGGGTGAATCTTTTTCAGTGTAACAATGTTGTTATTGTGAATCTTGTTCACCATAGATACATATTATTGCTTCTGGATTTATTTGTAAAAATGCTGTTCGTGGCACCAGATAGAGCCACCCAAGGTGAGAACCTGAGAAAGCAGTCTGGTGGGGAAGCAGGAATGTCTAACCCAATGGTATAACTTATGATTGAACATTTGGGGTGGGGGGTTGGGGTCCCCACCCATTCATCATGACAGTATGATTAATAAATATACTAATATGAATGATCTCTTATTGCATGGGGCAAACTTGTCTGAGCTGTAATGGAATGTTCCAGATCTTTTACTGAGTGGGTTCGGAGGTTGACTCAATCCAAGAAGGGATGCAGTTGTCCATATAAGTGGAAGTCTGTCCCAGACAGTACATTCTTTAGGTCAAGGTCTTTAGAAGACAGCTGTGCAACTGCAGCAGCTTGTATGAGGAACAGTGTCAGCAGCATTAATGCCTGTGCGTGCCTGTCCCTCTCAGAATCGCACTGCGATGACTTTGACCCCGCCTCCACCAAGAGCAAGTACGACTCCATGGACTTCGACAGCTTGCTGAGAGAGGCCCAGCGCAGCCTGAAGAGGTAACGGGAGACTCTTCCCAATTCAAAGAGGCTTCTGTCCCTTGACCTCAAGGCCTACCAAGTTTTACACTTTATGTATTAAAAATACACTACATATGAATATATGACAAAAACAATGTTTACATGAACGTAGCTGCTAATGAACAGAGAAAAGACATTTTTAGTGGGGATAGCCAGTCCACCATCACACCCTGTGTACAGGCCTTTCTGATTTATTATACACTGTAAACACAAGAGGAACTAAACTCAAAAAAATACTCGATGTCTGACAGCAACAACAGCTCTGTTACTGGTGAAAATGTGCAGCTTGTTCAGTTTTTTTTTTTTGTTTTGTTTAGATTTTGTTGTTGTTTTTACCTGATATTTGAATTTGGTGATGTTATATTATTATTGAGAGTTTGAGGGGAGAGGGTAACTCTCCAGGGCATCTGCTGTCTACATTCGGAGAAAATGTAGCTGCCTATTTAAAGACGTTGATAAATGGAGTATTTTTATTTTGTGTACATATCAGACTAAACTCTTTATTTGTTACAGCTATGCACTGTAAAATGCCGCCTTCTTTTTAAAAACGATATTGAAATTTTCTTAATTAAGAATGTCATCTCTAAGGTCGTGCAATGATATAAATCATTGTGCCCCATCATGAAATTGAAAAGACATGATACGATTGTAACGACATAAAGGACAGAGCTGACTTGTAGCGGAAGACCTGACAAGATTTTTTTAATTTATTTTGGTGGGTGTTGTTGCCCATGTATAGTTTTATCTGTTTTTAAAAGTTCTCAATCAGTGTTTTACTTATACAACCAATGTAAAATACATTTCTAATGTGTTTTTTGTAAGAACTTACGTTCACATTTTCTTACTTCTAAAGCCGTTTATAGGCGACATTAATGCTCGTGATTTTTGTTTCTGTCCTCATTGTTGCTCTGTGATTATTTTGATAATCAACTGACCACTTTTGTCTAGAACGGGCAGTTTTGTCAGCCACTGTTGGGGATCACTGGTCCCATTATTTTGCCAGTCCTTTATTTATGTATTTATTTTGGGAAAGAAATTGTACAGTCCCCATTGATTATGGAGACGCTTGCAAATTTAAGTATTTATTCTTTTTTTTTTTTTTAATGTGCTATTAACAGGGGGAGGTCTACAATAAATCCACAGTTTGAGTATCATGCTTTCTATGCCTTCCGGAAGCCATGAAATACACTAATAACCTTCACATGGCGTGTAGAATGTGCTGCTCCTCTTTGGTGGTGACTCTGTCTTGCAAATCCACTATCCGTGGATTTCACAGACAGCTGTCTCCCAAGATACTCCTCCCTGTATGATTCACTAGTCATAAAGCAATAAAATAATTTCAGCGGTACTATGCGGTACTCGGGTGATCCGTCTCTCAGTTCCATACGCTCTTCACGCTTCATGTGAATGCCAAACTAAGGTTTACACTGTTTTCTTTTTCCTGGAAATATTTTTAAATCTTGCATTTGTTGTAAATATAAAAGAAAAAAGAGAAGATATTATGGTCACTATGAATAACTATTATAATAAAAAAACAAAATAATAATTCTATGAAAATGTTTAAAAAAGAAGCAATAAATTATTTTTTTGTATCATATTTTAGCTCATAACATTGTGTGGTTTGAGACGGGACTCATTACCCAACTACTTACGAAACACGGGGCTTAGCCTCAGCCGAAAAACAATGTTTCCTGTTGTGTTGTTTGCTCTTCCATTGTGTGTGTGCATGTGCATTGGCTTGTATGACTTTACCACATGCTGACTAAATATTCCAGTGTAATTATTCACTCAGTGTAATTACTCACACTCTGGAGTGTGACTCAAAGAAAATCCCGCAAACGTAACATCTGTCTTGCACCCAAGATTCAAAATTCCCACAGATATTTTTAATTTTGAGAATCTCAAGTACTTTTCATTTGGCTGTAGTGGAACCGTGTTCTGTGGCATAACCAAGCGACTTGGTATAATAGACGCTATGTATTGCGGAACATCCTGCAGCTGCCCTGCAGTGGGGTTGAGGTATCAGCTGAACGTGACGCAGAAGGTAACCTTGTGATTTGGGATTCAGTCTGTGTCCTGTTTACATAGAGCAGCAGGGAATGTGAAAATCCAGTCACATCAGAGGAACAGGAGTTCTTTGTATTTCTGCTTGTTGATCACAGTTCACCTTACATGAGGGATGAGTGTGAAAATGAAACTGCTTATTCTTGTGAAAAATCCTTACCTGTTTTTATATTTTTTTTTTCCCCTCTGTGTAGAGGTTGGGTAATGTTGTCATGTCCCATTTGGTAGATGTGGCTTTGATCATTGTAATATAAAATCTGCTTTGTAAATCGCCTAGAGTAGCAATATAATATAACACCTGATGATTCAACGTTTGAACTTTTTAATAATGTGAATTACTGAGGAATAAGGCGCTGCTTTGAGGTTTGTGGGAAATGATGTTTCTTTTGGAAGGACAATGTAGAAAGTGGGGGTGAATGTGTGTGTGTGTCTGTCTGTCTGTCTGTCTGTCTGTCCGTCCGTCCGTATGCAGGGGGGTGGGGGGCTCTGTTTGTGTCCTATCCACGTTGCCTTCTGCCATCTCCTTGCCAATGCCTTTGTGGTTCTACCTATCTTACGAATTTCTTGTGAATTTTATTTTTGATGTGCATTTTCTCATCAGCCTCACCAAGCCAATAAAGGAAAAAATGTTTTAAACAACAAAGTGCCTCCTCTTCTTTGTCTGTCATGCACACACACACACACACACACACACACACACACACACACACACACACGCATACAAATAGGGTCATTTTTGATTAAAAAAAAATTACTCTGACCAGGATAACCAGTTGGATGGATGGATGGATGGAAAACTGAAAGCAAAGTGACAGGTGGCTTAATGGGATGTAGCGCCATCATATCAAACATGCCTCTGATGCTTGGAATTTTGAAAATATTCAACATTGCATTATTGGATGTGATGGAAGAACTTGCTGCATTAACTGTCGATGAGAAACTCACAGGGCTTATGCTTTGTCAGTATCTTAACCAAATAGTGAATAAACAGTTTGTTTCATTTCTATGTGCGATTATGCTTTTATTTTAAAGAATATCAGCCTTAAATACAGTTTCTGAATAACAATCTTCTGGACACTTTGATGTAATTTAATTCACTGTTGGTGTCTTGTATTTACATTTGGTGCTTTCACTTCCTGGTTCTTTTCTCCTCTGTCGCCAGTTTTAACTTACCTTCCCAGATACAGAAGAAGTGCCAGCACCCAGTGCAGTAAACATGCACATTTTCAGCCATGGCCTGTTTATGGATGCAGTTATTTTTGGCAAGCACTGATGTTGCTGCAAACTCTGCATAAACAGGCAAATGACTGATAGTCTCAGACTGTCACAATCATTTAGTAAGAGCCTGGAACGACTTCAGAAGCCTCAGCTAAGCGCGGGAGCTGGGTTCATGGGAACAGTCTAATATGTGGCAGTGCCATTTTGCAGAGTGCAATGTCAGATTTCCCTTTAATCATTGTTGTTATTACTGTTATTAATCATTATTGCACCACTGTCCATGCTGGACCAATGGTTTGTTTCTTTTTGCGAGGGAATGTGCATTAAATTTTAAGGCGGGGGGGGGGGGAGAGGGTTGGTCTGATTGTGTGTTTTTTAGCCCTGGAGGAAAACCCCTGCTTTCATTTTGGCTGCAGCGCATTACAGGGGAAGGTCTCCATAAACCTGCCCTTCTTCCCGAATAAAACACCATGCCAGTCTCCCCGTGAATTTCAGTCAGGTCTATGTGGAAACTCTAACGCCTTGGCTCCCCCCCCCCACACACATAATTTAACAGTCCGTGCACTGGGGGAAGGGGATCGGTATATTCCCTGTCTCCCGTAAATCTGCTTTTGCTCTGTTTGGTCTGTGTCTTTTCCCTCAACAAAGCAAACTTCACAAAAAGAACAGTATGAAAAATCTGCGTTATCAATGCCCATCATGTTGTGAGCTGTGTCGTGTTTAGGGATCATTACTGCGAAAAATATCTAAATCATTCTTAGTACTTTTATAATTGGCTTCGATTTCGTTAAAACCACCTAGTGTCTGACATGAGGCTTCTTGAAATTTAGCTGGACACAGCTCGCTGTTTTATAAATGAGATAAGCTGTGCTACCAGCCGTCACCTGTGCACCGCTGCAGCCGTGACGTCTCTGCGCTCCGGCAAGTCTCTCAGCTTCTCGGTATGTCGGGCAATGTGAGACTCCATCAGCGGCATTCTGCCTTCCGTGGCTCTGTTGTCGTTCCGAGATGCCTGTTGTCTGTTTTTCCGTGATCAGTCTAAGCTCGTCGTACCTGTGGCAAAGTGTGTGTGTGTGTGTGTGTGTGTGTGTGTGGGGTGGGGTGGGGGGGGTGTTTACTGACAGCACATCTCCGTTACCCCAAAGTTTGTTGTTACAAGTTGATATATGCTGATCACGAAGACTGTTGTTAAAAAAAATTGCGATAATAAGATTAGCCTATGCAAGACTAATTAATTGAAAGTTCTGAGGCATAACATGTGCAAAGCTACCAGTAATTTAGTTTCAGGAACATTTTTTTTCATGGGGATGGGGAAGTTTTATTGGAAAAGATCTTCCCAGGAAGAGGTGTGTTTTTTTCACTGACAGTGTGTGACCGTCTTTCTCTAGTAAAGCCACTGGTCTGTATAATTCCATCTGAATAATTAAAGTTAAATGATACAATTAGATCTAGGTAATGGGGATGAGTACATGGATTATTGAATGCCAAGAACAAGGATGAGGAGCCTCTGACAGTAGCAGACTACTTGTGGAGCACGGGGAGGAGATAGAAGGTCTGTTGATTGACTCCTTTGCATCCTTTGATTTGTGGGCTTCATGCATCATCAAAAACATGGGCTCCCTCCTCTCCGCCTTTTCTCAGAGTACTGCAGATTATCTGATAGAAAAGGCAGTTGCTTTCCAGTCAGTGTGCCAATCTGTAACCACATAGCCAGTCGGCCACCAGCCCCCATTACGCTGCCCAAGGGTGTCACAGAGGACGCTGTGTGTCACCCTCTCTGGCAGGCATCGTTATGTGAACTTCATAGCTAAAATATCATCTGTGGTTCTTATTTTAATTTGAACTTCATCCCTGAAATATCATAGACAGCCATCGTTGCTGGGCAAACAGCAGAAATAGGACGAGGGTGACTGCATTTGTGATACAATGAGCATTATGCAGCATGTGTGTTAATGCAAATATCAGCTGTCTCAAGTGACCCTGCATTGTTGTTGATTGAAAATCAGCAAAGGGAAGGGTGTAAAAGAACAGAGCAGTTAACATTAAAGTGATAACACCACCATGGGGCCTCAGGCAAGGGTTAGACCCTAATCCTTACATGTGTAGAAGGAATTCAGTCTGCTACTGAGTTTCAATTGAAGGACTTTCTGACTGTCCGCTGTGGATAACGATCAAGTCATTATAAACAAATGTTTATCACTTGTACTGCGGCCATATTTTATTTACGTTTTTTAAGAGTAATGAGGAACAGAAGGATGGTATTATTTTTTCCTTAAACCATCAACTTTGTTACGGAACCTGTTCTTCTAGATAATTAATGGCTATAGATGAACGCCGGCTGATTGAGCAAAGTCATCCCTCTATTCTCAATCACCATCTGGTGTGTGTCCTCAGCAAAAATGCAGCGCTAATTACTCTGTACGTGCCAAAGACATCCGTACCTTTCCGAAGGAAGAAGAAAGGAAAACAAAGGAAAGTTGGGATCAAACGAATTAGGCATAGGGTGGGAATAAGAGTAAATAAATTAACTTTAGCTGAAAACTGGTTTAGCTCAGATGATGCTGTCAGTCCCAAAGTCGTCACTCGGGGGGTGGGTCTCTGGGGACTCCTGGTTGACAGGGGGTGTAACTACACGACCAAACTTCTTCTGCTCTTGAAAAGCCCCAAGGAAAAGAAATGGAAACTTACATGATTTAACATTTTTTTTTCTTCCAACTTGACAATTGCCAAGAGCCTCGTGCATAACTGTGCTTTGGCTTCATGACAGCAAGACATTTAGAGCTTGTGAACAAATTCAACATGTCGATACTATGTGTCCATTGAAAACTAATTAGGATGAGTTAAACGTTTTTGTTAGAGAGTGAAGTTGTCAGTAGGTCACAGATTGTCCAAACCATGTGGGGAGCTGGTGACCTGTCAGAATGTTCCGGATGAGTTTGTTCTAACCGAATGTACAGCAAAGGACTGTCATGTTCTCCTGTATGGGACTTACAGGACCGAGCTGACTAGCCGAACATTTAAAAACGTCCACCTGGCTTTATCTCTGCTTTGCAGCAGACTACAGCCTGCATTGCGCTCCTGCTGAAGATAACCCAGAGCGGGGGACAGGGGCTCTGGATCTGACCAGCGCGGGGGACAGGGGCTCTGGATCTGACCAGCGCGGGGGACAGGGGCTCTGGATCTGACCATCACTAGTCACATGCTGGTTTTTAATTCCTGCCCAATACATAGCTAATTAGTCTGAGGTATTGGGCAAATAGCCCTAGTGAACTTGCATTAAAATTTAAGCATGGTCGTTTTGTTATGATAAACCGAATCTTTGGTTTCTGGGGAACATTACATGCAGAAGAGACCTGTAAAAATGGTACATTTAGCCCTTTAAAACAAATAGCTGCCTGCAATGAATCATCAGCTGCTTAATGGTGAGATGGAAAATGTTTCCTTTTCTTGGTATCATGAGTCCAGTGGTGTTGCAGTGTACGATTTCAACCCACAGGAGTAAACAAGGAAACCAGCCATCAGTGATGTTCTAGGTGAATACAGAATCAGCACTGGATGTTAAAAGAAAGAGTTTCTGAGGCAGCTATGTCAACATGATGGTATGTTTAGTAAATGTACACAACATCCAACCTAGTATATATCCCCTGTTAGCATTTCTCCTGTAAGGGGTTACAGTGATCCTGTAGTTTATCTAAGGAAACAGGGCACCAAGCTGGGGACGGCCTTGTAGGGGATGCCAGTCCATTGCAGTGTATACAACATGAAAATGGTATAAAACTTTAAAATTATTTAAATTGTTGGATTTGTTTTCAGAGCCGGAAGAGGGACGCCTATGGCTGTCACCAAATGTCAGCATTCATCTGTCACTACTGGATGTTGACAATGATTTTACTCTGTTAGTTTTTATTCCAGGACCAACTGGGAAAGAGATGCACGCTGTGGGTCTCAAGATCTCGGACACGCAGAATGTAAAAGCCTACACCCGGTAGCTGTTAATCCTGAAGCTATTTTTACCTATTTGTAACTGGTATCCGAAATTTTTTGGCCTTCCAGTGGGTTTAGAGACCACAGCCAGTACCTCGTCTGTCGTGACTCGTCTCTGCGATTTGCTTCCTTAAATGGAAATGCGCTGCTGGTTACTGTTTTAATAAAAGTTTGCACCCTAAACCCGCAGTCAATGCAGTGAGCTGATTTCTTCTTTCAGATTTTTCCTGGGCTACATGTTGATCATGAGTGTGGGAACTTCTGAGGAGGTTTTAAACCCCCTTCTGGGGCTTCTTGACAGCCCAAACAGCATCTGTTTTTAGGCCTTAGGAGAAGGAATGTTCGTGAAGCAGGTTACCCTGCATCAAATGCTGTTCTGTGTGACCCTTAACCTCAGACATGCCTATTGGTGACTCTGCTACGTGTGCAGTCGGTCTTGTCAACCTTCTAAGATGTCAAAATATCAGGAATGTGAAAGGCAAGTGTACCACTTATCAAAAGCACTTTGGGTATGTGTTGTAATCTAATCTCATTTTATATACAGTGAGCTGAAGGTGATATTGCTGTTTTTATGCATACTCCCATTAAAGGACTGGAGAGGAATACCTACAGAATGACTTTAAAGTCATTTATGTAACTTTTTAATCTAAACAAAAGCATAAAATGAGAAAAGCACAATGTCCCCCAGTGCTCCTCCATTCTCGTATCTGTTGTGCTGACAGGGTCAGATAACACTCAGTCAACTGAGCCAGAAAATGTTCTGCAGCATTTAGGAAACAAACGTAACCCTAAAACAATACGGACCGAACCCTGTTTTGTTTGGCCTGTTGGAAGCCTGAAGACTCAAACCATAATAAAGCAAATTCAGACGATAACTTCAAAATACACCAGCATCCGGACTGTAATTACTCTTAAAAAAACGCTACGCATTAATCCACATGGTAATCACATAATTAAAGCACTGTTTTATGGGCTTCATAATCTGCTGTGACAAGGCTTAAAATTCAATTAACCCTATTTTAACATTTGTTTTAACTCGTTCTAGAAGGCCAATTTGCTAAAAACTTACTTCACTCAGAGTAATTATGCATCGGAGGTAATTTGTTTCCGAAATGTACAGCCATCGGTTGTTTATCGTAACGGAGCATAACGTGCCTATGGGTCACATCATATAGATGGTGCGGAGAGTGAGATATCCCACTGAGGGCTCATTCATTATCAGTGCAAGCAGAAATGACGGCGCTCGCTGCTAAAAATATCTCAGATACACGACTCGTGCTGAGGAGCACAGGCTGTTACACTTAAACGCCTTGCATCTTTTTTGCTGTATCACTTAAAATGATACAAAAAAGCATTTTCGGCCAGCGCACCTGACGTGCCGTTGCACTGCCAGGCCCGCCCATCCTCATCCCCCCAGCTTCCTGACATTAGCCCTGCTAACCCCTGTGAGCCCTTCCCCCAAGGACCTCCCTGGGCTGGCCCCGCCAACCGGGCCTCCTGGAAGCGGGCCAAGGATTCCGCGTGTCTTCGGAATTAGCATTAGCGTCGAACGCCGTTCCTGAGCAGATCAGGCAGTGTGAAGGACGCCTCATCCCCAGCACCCCCCCTCCCCCACCACCCACCCACCCATCTTCATGG
>JAODKE010000015.1:9697766-9716941 GCA_026779605.1 Mormyrus hasselquistii
TAACAACACAGGGAGAATGTGCAAACTCCACACTGGAAACCCCATAACAACACAGGGAGAATGTGCAAACTCCACACTGGAAACCCCATAACAACACAGGGAGAATGTGCAAACTCCACACGCGTTGAGTCATGACATTAACTCAAACCCTGGTCCCAGAAGAGTGAGACAACAGAGCTAAGCACTGCAACACCATGCCGCTCTGTTAGAATTTCTTCCTTCTGAATTATTCTACAATCTTTAGACCTGTAATCAGTGCATGCTCCTTACCTACCTACCTTTAGACCTTTCGGTTTCCAAAAGTGGAGTGATTCAGCCCAAAACTATTATGTCACCTGATTTACAATGGACATGTTTATGTTTCACATGGAGTGATTACTATTGAATGGTTCCTGGTTGATCTTGTTGTGTAGCATCTTGTCTTTCTGGAAAATCCATTTGGCTCAAGTACCAACATCTTAGCGGTGAAATTTCTGTATTTCCCAGAGAAAAATAAACATACTTGTAAAGTCGCAGGATGTTTTAGTCGATGTATATTATTTTGAGAAGACGAAATAAGTCAGTATTTTTTCAAATAATACCTTGTCTTCATATTTTCCATGGGTGTGAATAAAAATTGAGTTTGTTGTATAAATGTGAACAGAAGCAATGGTTATACTTAATGTTTCTTTAATGTATGAAAAAAAGCAAAAAAACTTTTTAATGTTTACAAATATAGAACAAAGATGTGTTTCAAAGTCAGCAGTTTTTACAGTCGGTGACTTGGCAGTATTAGTGAGTCAGTATAGCCCAAATCCAGGCTAATTCAAATATGTTGCTTAAGAAAAACACATTTTGCGAATCAATTGCATATGGTACTGTGGGCTCCGTCTCCTCCATCTCTGTCCCACCCACCACCACGAGGCAGAACTCCACGAGCATCCAAGAGGAGCATGAATCAAGTTGCCTGGATTTTATGCTCCATAAACAGCCCCTGGGGTTTGGTAATATTCCCGAACATCATGACTTTACAGGTGACAATGCTTTCATCAAGGGTTTTGGGAGCGAGGCAGGGGGGTAGGCGTGGAATTACGCTGGAGAAAACGGATTCCGTGTGACCCATATTAATGTTGGATGTGAATCAGACACTGCCTGGGCTCAAAAAGTCACTTGCCTGCTGATAATTTGCTTGATAAATTGCAAGCATTATTCCTTGTAATAGAATAGTATTGGGGTGGCATGCTGATGAGGTGGATCTATGTCATGATCTGTCCCTCTCCCTGCTCCCCAGTAACATCAGGCAGCGCGCGGTGGTCTCTAGGGGGCTGGAGGCGTGGGCCAGCTGTATGGAGACGCTGTTAATCAACCTGGAAATGGGGGACAGGAAGTTTGGGAAGCCTGGAACTGCTCTGATCTGGCGCTGCAGCCCCAAAGAAATGTAACTAACTCCCAAGGAATGGAGAATTCATTAGCCTACCTTGGCTGTCAGAGGTGATGGAACTCCCACCCTTTGGAGTGTTTTGAAAACCTAATGGAATCACTTAACGACTCGGATATTTCAATAAGGCATGAGTATTTATTTTTTTTGGAGGTAATTTCATTTCCCTTGCAATTTGGAGGCTGCATTTTACGATATGACTGCTGAGCTGCGATGAGGTCAAGGCTGTAAAGGAGCGATGAGGGAAGTATGTCTGTTGATTTGGCTTCATTCTTTCGTTCTCTGAAAATAGCCCTGTGTTTCTCTGAGGTCAAAGTTCAAATTAGTTTGCATATTAACAAGAAGCTAATTAATGAGCATTTTTAGATTGTACAGCGCGGTTGTCAGAATATCTTTCCAAACTTTTTCTGCTTGCGTTCTGTGTGATCATTGAGATTAAATAGTCTGTGTTACCAGGGTAGGAGGTTGGATGGATGGTTGGACTAACATTATGTTACTTAGATTGCCCTCCAGAATTATTGGCAGACTAGTAAAAATGATCAATGAAGGCTATGAAAAAAGTGTCTTTATTTTTTAATTACTTGTATCTTTCACTCAGATTATGAGAGATTTTTCATTTCACTGAAGTAAACTGACTCAAGGGAGAGAGATCCCTGTTGCCTCACACCTCTGGGACCCGGGTTCAAGTCTCTACCAAGGTTCCATGTGTGTGGAGTTTGCATGATCTCCCATTTCATGATGGGGTCTCCTCCAGGTGCTGCGGTTTCCCCCCACCGTCCAATGAACAGGCTGCTTGGAGTTACCAGATTGCCTGTAGCTGTGTGTGTGTGTGCGAGAGAGAGAGAGAGAGAGAGAGTGTGTGTGTGTGTGTGTGTGAGTGTGTGTGTGTGTGTGTGCGAGTGTGCCCTGCATAGGCTCCAGACCCCTCGGTTTAAGAAAATGAATGAATGGAAAAGTAATCCTTATATGTGTCACAATTATTGGCACCCCTGCATTTAGTACTTTGTGAACCCTCCCAGTACCATGATCGTAGCACTGAAGCTTCTATTATAATGCTGAATTAAACAGGAGAACTCATTTACAGGCATCTGAGACCATTCTTCCATACAAAATCTCTCCAGATCCTCTGTAGTCCCTGAACCTCGCAGAAGATTTTACATGTCCTCATCATTGTGTGTGGAGGCAAAACAGACCTGCCCCCCTTCCAGGCAGATTCATTACAATTCCAGTTGTTTGAAAAGAGTTAATTATTGCTTTAATAGAGGAAATTGGCATTTCAAGAGTGCAGCTATTTTTTAATAGGCATTGCTTGATTTATGTAGGTCAGCGACCTTTTGTCTCATTTCATTTTGTGTATTGTCTGGGCTTTTACCCATGCTGATGAATAACTGAGGGGATCTGGCCTCATATTTATAACCAGGTCCACAAGGAAGTTGTGCAGCCTCTCTTATAAGTTCCTAACAAATCAGGTGTCTCTGTAAAAGGTCAAATATGAATGTGAATATTTGTTTATTAAGTTTTTGTTTTGTTGAGTTTTTAAAGGTGCCAATAATTGTGAAAAGTATTGTTTGATAACAAGCTAATGAACAACATTTGCCTTTCTGTAGATGTTCTTTTTGTAAGCTTTCTCCAAAGTTACCAATAAGTCTTGTAGGTGCTGTAGGTAGGTAGGTGCAAAAATGCCAAGATCCTCAGTGTCTTCGTAGCACAGCTATATGGAATACAGTATATCTGTAATGTTTCTATCATTTCATTCCATTTCCATGGGTCCTCATTGTCTCGCCATACCTAAACTCCAAAGGACTACACGCCCAAGCGTATCCTTTACGCATTTGTTGGGCAACTAGTTCCCTGCAAAGACAATGTTACTTATGACAGCAGGCCTGCTCTTATTAGAAGTTTGAGTATTTATGCCTTCTTTTGAAGGTGTATGGTGTGAAAAGCACGATTTCGGAATGATTTGCAAGCTGCAAGCTGTGTTCTGCGTGCGGAAAGCAGCTTCAGCATCCAATACCGATGCCTAATCTTTGTGACAAAGCCAGCCATCATAATCGGCGTCATTAGAGCTCTTTCCATGGCCACTTGTCACATTTAGCGTTAATACCTGAGCACTGGCAAGGAAAATACCTATAAAGTAAAAGTAAGCTCAAGGGAACAATTTTCAATAATTTGTCTGTCTTTTGGCAAATAAATTAATTTAACATTAATCCATTTGGTTTTATTGCACGGTGCAGTTTTCTGTGGAGTAGTAACATACAAAGACAATAATTGTGGCATGTTTTAAAGGACAGTACTAATGTCTATTTTTCAGTATGAAAGTTCCCAATAATTGTGCGTTTTTTTTTTTTTTTTTTTTTTTAAGTTTGCAACTGCAATAACTAGAGAAATATCTTGTACTTTACAGCATCTGTTTGTCTCTTAATGGCATGTGATTTGATTCTTCATAATGACAGTCACAGTCCATTTTTTGGTCAGTGTCTGTGTGTGCTGTAGCTCAGACTGTCCCACTTCGATCCTCGAGGACCCATAGACAGTTCACCTATTTTGGTCCTTTCTCGTTCCCTGCCAGACAGGCCACATTTTTACTCCCCCCCCAAAAACAGGCACTGTCTGGGACTCCCCTAAGACCACGATGAGAAAAAAATACCATAATGTACAGTTTACACTAACACACAAGGACAACAAGATGCTGTGTACCCTGATTGTAGAGAGCAGGTTCTGTGGTTAAAGGCTACATATGGGACACGCTTACGATTGTCAGGGCCCAAATAGCTTTACAGTAAGGTACACATAAAAAGCTTTTGCCTTTTATAAAATTGTCAAATCTGATAAAATATTGTGACCTCCTATTATGTATTGTGTGCCTAGATTTCTATAAACAGTACTCTCTGAAATCTAAAACTGCACGTGCCACAACCATTTTCAGAAATATTTCAGTCAGCCCCTTCTCATAAGAAATACACACCTTAATTCAATTTATTTACGCTGGTTTATTTTCACAATGACTTTCTCCCATTGAAATATAAAAGCAACAAAGGGAATTGTATTTTTGGCATATATGCCCAATTTCCATTATTGTTTGCAAAAGACACATCATTGATGAATTATTCATAAATCCACTTAAAAACAGAAATGTACCAGTCGTATAAGCCGTATAATTTTCTCTGCTGCATCTTTATGCCTTGCATAGTTATTTTGGGTTTACAATGGAGTGTAAGTACCCCCCCCACGTCATCAGCCTCCTAGACGTGCTTCATATAAAACCTTCATTAATGGCTTATTTTAAAGCCACGGTGCCAGTTAGCTATATTTCACGCAGGTTTCCTTCATCCATACATTCTCCAGCTGTTTGTCCCGTGCTGGGTGACAACTTTCAGTTAACTGAATATGAACAGGGAGTGTATGACGGCACGTAATGCTGCAAAGTCACTGTCAGTTATTAAACATGACATCGCCCAGAAATGATAGAATTTGATCATTTTTCCGCATATTTCAAGTTGCAAAATAGAGTGAGTTTTGATGCTTTCTGGAGTCCGGGTATTTTCAGGTTTATTTTAACAGAAATTTACAGCTTTTTCAATTTGTTTTTTTTTTAAAGTGTAAATGGACTCTGTGCCTCTGGTTTGCCGCTCGTGTGACAAATAGAATTCTGATTAAAATGTTTCTTTTGATCCTACAGCCCTCTGGTTTTATTTCAGATAAAAAAAATGTTGCTGACTTAAAAACAAATGTGCATTGAACAAAAAAATAAGACCCACAGAGGGAGGGGCAAGTAGTTTTGATTGTGGCATAAATGCGTTCTTTATCTAGACCATTATTCCAGTACCCATTGGTTTCTATGAAACTGGATCACATTCTGAGGTATTCGGAAATTAAATTATGCCATTTTGTTGTTTTTAATTTTGGCAGACCCCCCCCCCCCAGGCTTTGGCACATCAATATCCCGGGGAATATTAAGCTATTAACCTACCACTGCAGTAGTTATGAAATACACTGAAATACAATGAGTTCAAATGAGTATGTCATGTCCATGAAAATGCATCTTTGGAAACACTATAATATTTTTCTTACTTGTTGTTATTGTTGCTGTTTCGCCATTTGTTAGAGGTTGTGTCGCATCTTTATTTTTAACGCCAAACATTATTCTGAAGAGTGCCTTTGATTTTTTTGTTTGCTGTACTGTACCCTGCAAGAATGACCACCTATAAAAGCAGCTGAACTTTAATTAGGTGAGAACATTTACCTCGTCATCTGGTGATTCTCAATATGTGTACTTGACCGTACTTGTGTCCTCATGTCCCCGTTTTACGTCATTTTCCATTGCCGAAGACCAGTTCCAATACTCAGAACAGAAGCACAGTGGACCGTAAAAATCCCCAGATATCGTTCGCGTCCCGCTCCAAATGTCAAGGATGCATCAATTGCATCATCTGCAAACGAGACCGATCCCATGATTCATTGCGGGCAAGTTAGCAAGCTGGTCTTGCCAAGACCACAAGTCTGATCTTTGCATTCTTGGTTTTGAGAAACACCCACAGGGTCCTTTTGTATTTTGTGTTATTAATTACCTTAATGCAAATTGGAGGCTAAATGTGTTTAATGGTATTAAAGTTCATCCGACGTGTTTATGAGCTAAAGGATTGTACTTGGGATGTGACCTCTATTACTGGGATCAGGAGGCAGGGATCCCAAGGGAAGTCTCAGTATCTCCGAGAAACTTCCAGTGTCATCTTACAGAACTTGTACAACATGATAATCTGTTTGTACACACATACTTTACAATTCATTTTAGGCACTTCACCCAAGCACAACATCTATCACCACCATCAGGACCACTTCATTTCCAAGATTACCGGCTGTGTGGCGTATAACACATATACCGTATCTTATGTTCTATATCGTATAGGGTGTGTGTGTTATGATAATCCATTATTTCTGCATCATATAGTCAGACAGACAGAATTCCACATTTTCATTAAAAGATACACAGATTTTGATTTTAAAAAAATCTGTTTCTGAAAGTGTCCATTTGCACCATTTAACAGCTTTTAGACAGGGTTGCTAGATGCTGGCATAATGATTGAAGAGTGTGTTACAGTGTCTGAGGCCCCTGAGGCTGTCTTGTGATATGCCTGGTGTTTTCACAGGTGTGACTAGCAGCTGGGGTGCATAGGCTGGGACACTCCATTCTATTTATTTATTTTTTTTTTTAATTGCTTAGAGCATATTTTTATCCAAAGTGACCTGCTTACTTCTTATTTTCCCTGGATACACCCATGTATATGTTTAGATGTTTTCTGATGCCATTTGGACTTTGTGACTTAGCTTAAGGCTACAGTGCAACAGCAATGGCTTTGCTTTAAATGGGCTGTAATTAAACTACTTTTTTGGTTTGTGTTGTTGTTGTTTCTGTCCCTCAAAAGGGTCATTCTAAAAACAAGACAGTTTAATATTAGTCCCAGGAAGGGAGATTCATGGCTGGAGTAACTGATTCACAAAGACAAATCGCCAGTGTTTGAAGATCGGGTATCTGGTCTATCTCTGATGTAAATATATATGTAGCCCTGTGCAGTGTTCAGTGGGAAATGTTTTTTAATGCTTACGGGAAAGCACTTGACAATAGAATCAATTGCTTCTAAAAATATTTGGAACATTAAAATCAATGGGAGAGATAATCTACGGGCTTTTGTGGAATGTGCTCGCAAATAGCCCTTTGATCGCATCGACTGCCCTACCTCCTCAGGCCTGTTGCCTTGTGGGTAAAGCGACCGCAGGCACTCTGTGCGGGAGGCTGTGGATGAGACCTGCTGGACGTCGCTACAACGGACCGTGGAAGAAAAGCAGCCCAGTGATAGACACTCGGCGCCTGGCGCTTCGGAGCGCTGCGACTAGGTTTCCGTGACGATCGTTCTCAGGAGCGAGGTCCCTAAACGCATGCAGTGGTTCTGGGCTGCTGCGCTCTCTCTGTATCGGGCCTAAGCAGCGGTCGCGGATTTAGCAGACAGACAGCCGGGCGCAGTGCTTTCTGAAAAGCCCGCGTGCGGGGAGTAGCACTGGGTATTAACAAACATGTTATCTCTGTGCGCTAGCACTGTGTAGCAATTCATCTTGTTAAATCAGCTTATTACACTTCTCTGTATGCGCTGCTGTGTGCTGGTGTAACAAAACAGATTTCTCTGTTTAACATAAAAGCTGTGACTTAGGATCCTGCCTTCACCTTGCAGCATAATGCACTGAAATTTTCATTTGAAAGAGCCTGCAGGCTACCTGCAGGTACCAGTTATTTTATTAGTATTTGGTGCAGTGGCAAAATTCCAGAACAGTAGGTGATGTCGCATGGCAATGACTTTCCCATTGATGCTCGAAAGAGTGAGACGACACTCCAGAATCTAGCTTGTCTATCTTCCAGGTACGTGATCTTCAGAGACGCGCCATGGAAGCATGAGCTTCCAGGATAGGGCATCAAACAGGGTTTCTGCAAGGAACTAGACTAAGAAAAAGACACTCCTCCTTGCCACCCCCTATCCAACTTATCATTTATGCCCTGCCTCAGAATGGACATCCTACGATTTGTCTATTAAGGTAGAGTTGACTCAAAGACTGAGCATAGCCAGCTGACTCTCACCCAACTAGGGGTGCGACAATGTATCTATTTTAATCAATATATTGATTTGTTAAGTTCATGATACGATTGAATCGGCTCAATTAACAAAACGTTGATCCATATCAAACTATGACAATACGTTGCTGAAAAAAAAAATCTGTCGTGCAAAGCAATCTAGAGATTTACTTTAGTACAGAGTAGCAATACATTACAGTACATTCTATGTAGTTTAGTACATCTATGTTGCTACGTTTTCAGAAAGTGCTACACGTCCAGAAATTGGTATTTGCTGTTAAAATATGAATATAAGGCAGAAAGTCTCCTCTACAGACATTATTGTGTTTTTGAGACATTTTGTATATTTTTATCCACATATTCTTTTGTTAAAATGGACAATTAAACATTTATCGTTGTCTTTTTGAGTCAAATTCTACTAAAGTCAGCTTATGTTTTGTGGTATAGAAAACATTGATCATGTATTACTGAATCGTATGAAAGAGTATCGCAGTACCATTTCAGATATCGCCAGATATCAAATCGCTGCCTTGCACAACTGAAATTGTATCCAATCTTGGCAAAGCTTACGATTTACACCCAACACAGACGCACAGCTCCCCTCCGATGAAGGCTGTTTGTCGCGCCTCATCATGTCTCCTGGAGAAAATGAGGTGTTGCTGAAGAGTGCTGTGCGACCTTGACCCCAACAATACTCTCAATGATAAACAGACAATTAGCTGGTCGATTCTTTTTTTGGTGGAGGCAAGCAGTGAACCGTGCTCTGAGAGGCAGGCCACCTTCCAGGATCAGACGGCCCGATCGTGGTCCTTGTACCGCAGACTATGATCGTTATTATTTAGAGTCTCATTTGTAGGAAGGCTCAAATAAAACCTGACCTGTGGGTGAACTACAAGGAGGAAGTTGTTTGAAGTGGACTACGGCACCAGGCAGCAGCCTCTGTGCACGAGCAGCCGTATATAACACACAGATGACCTGTGAGAGGCTTTGATGGTTAAGGTGTCCCAGTAGAAATATGGTGGATAACCAGTACTGACTTAATACAAATCGGCATAAATAGCATGACAGAGAAATTCAGGTCTATGTAGCGAAGTAGACAGGATGGCCTCTTATCGTCAGGGATCCGGGTGGGTCTGGAACAAGGATGTGGCATGATGCAGGCAGAAAAGGTGGACGACCCACTTGCGGCTCAACAGACAGGGGTTTATTTAACGCAACAAAACCAAAAGGGGATAAATAATTTACAAAAGGGTCAAGACAGTCTACAAGTGGAATATCCAAAACTACACTAACATCCAACTAACACAAACAATGAACCACTAGGGACTAAAACTCAGGCAGGAACCTAAATACAAAAACTGAACAGGATAATGACAAGCAGGAGTGAAACAGACAATTAACCAATAGGGGAAGGTGCAGGACAACGAGCAATCAGGAAAACACACGAGGGCAGGAACAGGAACGGGCAACTGGTGAAACTAATAAACTCACAGAACTGAACTGGGAAACTAAGAACTAACCAAATTAACAGGGAAACAGAAACTAACACTGGGGAAAACAGACAGGTATAAACACAAGCAAGGACACAAGGAACAAAACCAAATACAAATCAGAAGACAAAGGAACTAGAAAAACTTATACAATGAAACGCTAGGGAACAAAATACAAAAACAGGAGGTGGGATTTGCAGGTAGCCACATGCACAACACATTGAGCCATGCAGCTGACAGGAAGCAGTGGAACACACAAAGGCAGACAACAAGAGCTGACCCTGACACTCATATATCCTGGCAAAGTATTAACACACATGACCTTTGACCTAGAGGTCTGAAGTGGTCATGTTACCTCTGGTGTGTTGGTAAAGTGACTCTTTGACTGAAGATAAACGGTTGGACATTCACAGCGGTTGGAACGAATTAAGCCACGGATTAATAATATCAAGTACATCAGAACAAGTAACTTCTTTCCCCTGTGATTTAAAGGTCTATAGTCCTGCTAAGCTTATGATTTAACATGTCTTTCTCCCCGTATAACTCTTTTTAGGTTGGACTTTTTTTTTCTTGTCTGACCTTGTCCAGGCTATGACTATGAGCTCGGTAGTTGCTAGGAGACTATGAAATTTAGTGTCTCTGGTTATTATAGAGTGCCATGATTGGGAAAGATGTAAGGTTTATATTTGATATAAAAATCCCAAGTCAAACATAAGTCAGCCTTAAAATATGATAGTGTCCTACCTCTGTGATCAGGGACCTTGGTCTGCAGTCACTACTTAAAGGCTGACATAGCTGGGTCATTAACTGGAATCTCAGTACGCATTCGGGATCCCAAACAAGCAGCCATGCAGACGTCTTTGTTATGCATGGTGGCTCACCGAGGAGACCGTCGGCCTTGACGGGGGCTGGTGTGACCATCAGAACCGGACCCATCGTGCGGAACCCGGCCCCGCTGCCCGGACATCCTTTAGTGCTGCCCGGCAAGCTGTGCTCACAGCTCATCACTTTAGCTACTAGGGGCTAAGTGTGTCGGAGAGAGTCCAACTCAAAGTGGATATCTGTGGGGTATATGAGCACTGGAAGGGGGGTCTTTTAGGAACCCGACCCAACATGACAAGAGTGTCAAAGGGCAAGAACTCACATAGTTTGCTGCATCCGTAGCCTCACCGCAATACAGATTCGCACTCCGCCAATAACCTAATTAACCCTGTAGCGCTGTTGTATATGAACAAACGCATGGTTGCCTTGACAGAGACAACACAATTATCACCCAGGCCTCTCTATAGGATGCCTTTCACTCTTTACAATTACCACTCGCTTTAATTGCACATGCAAAGGCAATGTAATTGACGCACCTTTGCCTTCCCCTTTTAGGGGAAATACTAAACAGGAGCCAGATCTTCTAACTATTCCCACGCCCCACTTCTTGAACCATACATCCTCCGTCTTCGCTGACGGACCCTCTTTAATCTTTGTAATTAACACGGTCAGATCTCCCTGTTAAGGCTGAATAAATAAATGTCTTCCTTCATGCCGCAGAATTTCATTCATCCTTCCTGAATCTCTTGCTAAATGATGGCTTCTGCAGTCGCTCTGCACGAAAATGAGCACACAGCTCTGGGAAAAAGTTAAGAGACCACAGCAGAAATTTCGTTTCACGCTGGTTTTTGGTCATTGCCAGTGTCTCCTGCTTCACCTTATTCTTGTGTGCTGCTGTCTCAGAGACTTTGAGTCTGGAAGCAGCCCGTCTCTCAGTGTAGCCTTCTGCCTGCAGAACCAGAAATAAAATACAGATTTTTAAAAAATATGCAGTAGTCTCTGAATTTTCTAGAGCTATGTGTGTGTGTGTGTTTGTGGATTATGTTTATATTACATTGTGGGGACCAAATAAATAAAAATGCCGGAAGTCTCATATTTTGTTTGGTTATTTACGTGTGTGTGTGTGTGTGTCTGTGGCCCTTAACCCCAAACCTACTCCACAGGGGGTCAGATAAATCGCTGACCCTGTACTCAGACCCCAAGCTTTATTCTCACCTGTATGTGTGTCTTATGGGAGAGTTAGATGGGATATATGAACAGCAAAGTCAATGTACTTCTGCTCGTACTTTTACAAACAGCAAACAAAAGTAGGATGATGATCATCGTCATTAATCTTTTGTATTATTCTGACCTTCTTGCTTTGCAGACCTCTTATCCTGATCTGAGTGCTTGCAGAAGGACAGAAAGTGTCCGTGACTTATTTCCCCTCATAGAGCCGTGCAGACTTTCCGTGGGAGGTCTGGCCAGATAATTGCCTGGGTGGTTACGTGTGGGTCCAGCACATCACAAGCAGGGATACAGTAATTAGCCATTGTCCTAATCAGGAGACATCAGACCTCCGGTGACCCCCCTCCCCCTCCAAAAATTGAGGTGCTGCGGGGTCCCAGGCAAATAAACAAACAATGAAGGATCAAAGAGATTTAGAATTTTAATTGAATCTGCTGTAATGTATTATGTAATTCATTTAATTTATTTAGATGCATTGGCTTTAAAAATTGAATTTGAAAGGTCAAGAACACAGTCTGGTGTATCTAATGAATTTATTAAATAATTTTAGAAAGGTAACGTTTGTTTTAATATAACCGTTGATATCATATACACAATGCGATTGATACACTGAGTCAGGTATTCCAGAGATGCTGTAAAGATTCAGGCTGATTTGTAATGTATTCAGCTTAATATAAACATGCATATTAAAATGATTTATTAACAAAGCTGATGTTGACTAAATAGTTGGGAAAAAACTTTGAAGTAAACACTTCAGGTAAGTATGCACAATGCAGTATGCCTGTATGCGAGGAGGCAGGCCGCCAAGATAATAAGAGAAAATAAAATACAGGCAGCAATTGAAATGATTTTGCCCCTCCTGAGACCTGC
Organism: Mormyrus hasselquistii; assembly: GCA_026779605.1. Taxonomy (NCBI): domain Eukaryota; kingdom Metazoa; phylum Chordata; class Actinopteri; order Osteoglossiformes; family Mormyridae; genus Mormyrus; species Mormyrus hasselquistii. Next base: position 9,710,212 of record JAODKE010000015.1, read on the forward strand.
TCTTTGCAGTGGTTTGACACAGGAGACACAAAGGAGAAGCTCTGCTGAAGTCGATTAATGACGATGATCCTGAGAAAAAAAAAACACACAACTCCACAAGCTCTGTCCATTTTTAAAGATGGGGGGTGGGGGGGTTGCATGTGATTCACACAGAGGTTGCAGGAGGACATGAAAAGCAAACTGAAATGAAGCAGTATGAGATACGACAATCCTTGAAAGGAGCAAAGCAAAAGTGAAAGTGGCAGAATGTAAGGTCGACCGGAATAAAAGTGTAAGTGTGAGCTTCAATGGCGTCAGCGGGCTGCCTCTGTTTTTGCTCTCAGCTTGACTAAATCGGCTGCGTGGTGAGCAGGTCAGTATTGATGTTCTGGTCAGGCCTGTCCTCCGTATAGACGCCGGGCTACAGATGCTGTCCTCTCTCTTCCTGAATTATGTCACGTTGTTAATGTAATCAGCTTTCAGGACCTGGTAAGGACATCAGTTTTGTATAAAATAATCCAACAGAAGTATTATTCCCATGATCATCATTTAATTTCTGTCTGCTTTTTAGCTATTAGGTGTTTAGGCTAATCGCTCATGCCCTTTAAAGGTCGGTCTTCGTGAGATAACTTAAGGTTGAGTTTTTTACTTTGCCTCTGTTTGAAATTAATTATAGAAACCTTGTTCTTGCTGCTTAGCTCAGCAAAACCGGGCACCAGGCAAGGTTAATCTGGATGTAAGAAGGACCATGCCAGCTATCGCATAATATCATTTACATCATAGCGAGCACAGACCAGTAGCAGACAAATGAGCCTGAGGGAACCCTGAAGGGTTCAGGGACAAGATCACGTGGTCAGAGTGGGTTTGGGGAAGTGCCTGGGCTTCATTTGGTCGATTCCTCTACCCAGGGCATATGGTGAGAATATGGCTCAAGAGGAAGAGTCACACGGCAAACAAGAGTCGTACGGCAAACAAAACAAGTCTGCATCCACGATAAATGAAAAATTATTCTTTTTCAGAGGCGCTGAGAAAAAATCCAGCAGTGAAACATAAATGAGGACCAAGTCCAGAGTTATAACGCACAATTAAACCGGCAGGCATCCAGAACAAGGAATAAGCGACAGAAATCAAAGGGCCGCTTGGCTTAGGCTACAAAGACGGATGTCGTCGGGCATTTGTGCGTGCATGCATGTGCATGCGCGTCTGCCTTTTACTTTATTTTTCATTCACCTGACCCCAGTCAATGCGCATGAAATGGGAAGCACACAAAAGCAAATAGAACATGACACAAACACACGTGGAATATAATCACTGGTGTTTACAGTTAAATATTTGCCCGGTGGGGAACAGAGACGCTTGAAGATGAGAGGCAGGCAACCCCGGCTTCTGTGATTCTGCCTTCCCTTGTGATTTCAGCGTGATTGTTCTTGTTAAAACACAGATTTCTCCATTTGATAAACGCCAGTATCAGGTGGCAGGTTGAAATTTATCAGGTATACTTTTTGCGTATGCAATTTTTGTCATGCAATTTCTTTATCAGAGGATTGCGCAAGAACCTTTTCAAGGTTTTATGTCTCTTTGTAGATTAATTAAAATATCATTTTAGGTTTGAATGTACAGGTCAATAGTCAATCTTTGTATTACTGGAGGGAAACATTTGTTTGGTAGTGTTTAAAGTCATTATTCCAAAGTTGAAAATATTATCATTTTTACCCTTTGGTTTTTCAGTACCTGAATAGTGGGTTCCATGTGAGTAAAGCTGCATTCCAGGAATCCAGAATATCGACGTAAGTGGTGCTAACTCTGTTCCCATGGCAATGACCCTGCATTCTGCCGAGGCTCTTGCGACTCCTTTCGCCCCCCGAATGAGCCCCTCGTGAGCCCCACAGGAGCCCCCAAATGAGCTAAATTATATCTGATGGATCTTTATAAAACCATCTGTATCTCCACAGCTGCATGCTGGAAGGCTATTGACAAAATGATTACGGCCACAGCACTCAGAAATTGGAGTAAAATATGTATGTTTTTTTGTGCTGTTCTCTTATTTCTTTACTTTGTATTCGGACCATATTTTGGTGTGTTTGTTTTCACCTGGGGGGATCTCTGGTTCTTGGGTCCTCATTCATGGGCTCTGCGAGCAGCGGCTCGCGGTGGAGTCTTTCGTTTCGCTCTTCCATGTGGATCGCCGGAATGTGTTTTGTGACCTGGCGAGTGGCATGCGAGTGGCAAATAAAGGTTAACTGTCAAAGGTAATGTGCTCGGAGCACAGCGGCAATAATTTACTTTATTGCCCATTTAGATTCTATAATTACCAGCCATCCTGCTTTATGTCCGTAATGGACATTTTGGCATGGGCTTAAGTTCTGTCCTTCCTTATTCACCATACCATACCATACTCTACCATACTATAACATTCCATGTGATTTTTTACCATGCTATTACATTATATAATACAGTACCACAGTATAACATACCATACATTGCAATATTATACCATACTATAACATACCATGCCATACTATTTCAAGTCATGCTATATTATACCTACCTATACATTATATACCTATATCTACCCAAAGCTTATGTGTGGCTGTGTGATACTCCATGTAAATTAAACTGGGCAACATTTTTAAAATCAAGGTTATGTTTCTTCCCTTTTTTTTAAATCCTGGGACAACCCCCAAGTGCCCTTTAAGTATGTAATTCATAAAAGGCTGCCATTGTCCTTGCATGCCTGGCAGACAGTTTAAAGAAATTGAAGGAGATCAAATTTAGTGCAACCTGCTTTGGGTGACCACTTTATTTTGAAGTGCTTCATTACCATGTCAGTGGGGCTGGATATCTTCATTTGGGATGCTACATATCCCATTTATCACAGATAAGACTCTGGTATAAAGCCAACCCCCCAAAAAAGGCTCAACTGCCTGTTAACTGCTTATTTCCAGTGAGCCCTGTATCATCCCACCTCTGTGAAACACTGTTCAAAGCCCTATGCTTGTAAGAAGAAATGCGAGCATGAGGGCCTTTCCTTTGTGCCCCTGAGCAGCCATTTAACCTGAACAGATTCGTTGATGCTACTGAACTGTATCCAGTATAAAAATGTTAGTCATATATGTCCCTTTGGAAAAATGCTCTGCGATAATGTAACTGTTGAGGAGATGCAAAGGGATTAACATCTGGCCTTCTTGCATTTTTTTCTGAGCATTGGTTTATAAACTGTCAGGAAATGGGTTCAGGACATTAATTAAAAGGAAACAGGGATTTAAACTATTTTTGGCTCGTTTGCATAAAATCTGTCTGCGTAAATTTCTTCAACTGTAAACCGGTTTGACTGTTAACTGACCAGATGCTAGGTCTGTGTTCTGTTCTGTATGTGCTGCAGCAATGCGGTCCAGTTCATGTGGACTCTCATGCCGCCTACCCCATCATCACCCTGACCCAGACCTGCCAGGGTTGAGTCCTTCCCAGTCACCTGTCAGTATCTAGCATCACCTGTCAGAGGCGTACAGCCATACTGATGACATACAACACAACACTCAGAGCTCAGTCTGAGTAAATACCAAATGAATAAGGCGAGACTCAGTCCATCAAAGGCATATGAGAAAAACCAGCCTATGAGGTACACACGTAAGTCAAGCCTGCCTTGTCCCTGGAGATCTTTTACCTCTCTGTCCTAGTGGCCATTTGCAAGGCTGAGGCAAATGAACACGCAGTAATAAATCTGTATTTAATCATTTTCCCATAATGCTCTGAGCACTGAGGGATAGCTCCTAACAAAAAGTAGCTCTAGCATTTTGGAAGCCGTTATTGATGGTTTAGGTGTGGGTATTTTATGGTTATACCTCAATTTTATCCATAGGTATGGGTGTAATGGATGGTCAGATGGGCAGGTGATCAAGATAATTAATCATTACTTGGAATGACAACTACCTGCTTTGCAAGGTCATATTTTGATTGAAGAACCTGCGTGAAATGGGCAATATGTGTCAGATCCGATTAACATGTTTCTGTATACTGAAAGGCATTCTTCATTTCATTATATACGTGTGTGCCTCTGTGTTAATTCACATATACCACCTTTAAAAAGATCCTAAAATGATCAAATAAAGCAATCTAGCAGTTAATTGAAATAGTCAACCAAATGACAAATTAATTATCCGTTTTATGTTTTTCTTTATGAAAGGCATACACTTCCAAAAGGCATATGTATGTCTATATACACAAATCCTTGACATTATTACGGAATTACTTGACCAAGCTGACTCATCGCAATTTTTACGGCGCTCAAAGGTCTGAGCAACCTTCAAGCCTTGAAGTCCATCGGCTCCATAAACCACTGTCAATGTCCCCACGAGAAGATGAGATGTTTTAAATACCAGCCAAGATGAAATGGTGAAGCTTGCCTGATACCCCCGAGTTTGAATGAGCACCGCGGGCCTCCTGTTGTGGCTTTTCAGTGCCCCTTCAAAACACCGATGATATCCCGTGATGAAGAATCTGCCAGGAGGCCAGGTTCAAGGGAGCTGGCCCTCTCCCCCTCTTGGAGTATCTTAATTATATTTTGTATCCATAAAAGTTTTACATTTTAAGAAATGAACTAGAGAAGACAGAGAGAGCTCCAGGTGGCGTGTGTGCACCAAGCTGCAATGTTTAATGAGAATCTCAGGGCTCCTAAAACTCACAGCATATACTCCATATCTGCCATTCTTCATTTCCTACCTCCTGTGTCCAGCTACTGTCTGCCAAGCGAAGCTGCTTTAGGTGCATTAGCTATTGTTTGGGATTTCCCCAAAGGTTTTCCAAAGCATGATCTGCTTTCCTAAAAAATACTGCTGAAACTGGAACACATTTCGGCAAACATATGGTGGCTGAGACACATTTTAATTTCTGACTCGGAATATATTACCTCTCCATGTTTCCACTTGGCCATGGGAAGACACCTTAGCCACGAATAATGAGTACAGTGTGTAGTACTGTCTCTTTAAGGCCTGATGTCTTCTGCCTTCAGAGATGCCTGTTTGCACACCCCTGATGTACTGAGCGGTTATTTTTGCACTTGTAGTATTGCTGCTAGCTTTATCAAGTCTGGCCTTTCTCCACAGATCGCTCTGAGTAACAGTGTGTTTTTGGCAACAGCACTGCCTAATGGCTGGATGCTTCTTGTTCATCACGCCATCCTCTGTAAACTCTAGACACTGTAGTACGTGAAAATCGTAGGAGGTTGGCTGCTTCTGAGATGTTGGAAGCACCACGTCTGGCAGGAAATCAGTATTATGGGTAAAAACCCATAGATCACACGTCTTAGCACTTCTAATGCGTAGCTGTGCAGTGACTGGACCTCTTGATGGTATATATTCAGCTGCAGCCTCGTGATTGGCTGCTTGGAGGAGCAGGCTGTTCACATTAACGAGACGTTGTACCAAATATATAAACGTGAGCAGGGAAGGAAATTAGGAATGAAGGCCTGGCAGGATGCGTACGGCTGATTTGTTTTGGTTCATCTGTCCTCTACTGAATTTAACACACTTCATTTCATGGTTCCTTCAGGCTTTGCTTGTTCAGGTACCAAGCCTTGGGTTCCCAGTGATGATATAGCAGGATGATTTTTAAGCACATGCTCATTCAGGATATTCTCCGATTTCATGTATTTTCGCAGATTTTCTACACCTGGTCCTGAAATGTGGAATCATGTGACCTTATGTGTGATGCCACACTGGCGATTATAACGTATCCTTGTATCCAAGGTCACCAGGTCTAAATGAATCTTATCTTCATTCACTTACATTTCACCCAGACTACCTTAAATCCAACAAGTGATCCAGCTAAGCAAGAAATCTTGCTTCGGGATACTGGCCCTGGGCATATAAATTATTATATAGAAATAAAAAGAGAAAATGACGGTACAAAGAGCGTCATTAATGGCTGTCGCTGTCGTTTGTCATCCTGCGCTGTCATTTTTTTTACTTTTGGACACGTGCAATGTGAAAAAGACATTTGGAAGATGTTATTAAACAAATAATTACAGAAAAATTACTTGATCAAGAAAACACGTAGATATATATGGCATGGGGTGACATACAAAACAATACTGATCTACCATGATGTCATGCCTCTAAAAGTGTACTTTTCTGGTTGTGTGCCAAGAACAATTCGGAAGGTTTTAGCTTTTTTCCAGATTCTCTCTTTTTGCTACTAGACAGATAAACTGACCATACATATTGGTGTGTGACAGAGGCTGTCAAATAGTTCTTATTACTGTATTTTGTCTTCATTTTAAAAATGAGTCGGCATAAGAAGAAGGGCGATATGATGGCTCATCCAGCAGCACTTGGTCCCCATACTTCCCAGTTAAGGGGCTCGGCCGCCAATCTGGATTGTGTCGTTGTTTTCTTTGGATACAACGGGGTCCTGTCACAGTGACAGACGGACGTGGGTTTACAAGGGAGCTTAAGGGTTCACAGCACCCCCAAATTAATCATGTGCACCTTCAGGTAGAAGCCAATGACTCCATGACTGCAGCACTGATTTCACTAATTTCAGATGGACCCACAGTGATTTTGTTCTGGACCCAGTGTTCTGCCCATTTTTCATACCTGACAAAAATTGCTTCCGAGCACTACAATGCAATGCGTAAATCGACATCACGCATACCATTGTGCCTTAATCTACAATGCATGCGTAAATCGACATCACGCATACCATTGTGCCTTAATCTACAATGCATGCGTAAATCGACATCACGCATACCATT
>JAODKE010000015.1:9718590-9729510 GCA_026779605.1 Mormyrus hasselquistii
GGGGTGGGGGGTTGGGGGATAGGAATCCGCACGCCATAATGTGAACAACTGCAGGGCTTAGAGCTGATGTCCGACGCAAGCCGGAAAAGCAACGTTAGCCGGTCCCATTTCAGTTTTTCCTCTGAGGATTCGAAAATGGGGAAAAAATATAATGTCTGTTTCTATCCATTTGACCAGCCAAAGGCACATCAACTTTTATATTTATTTTTTTTTACCCTGAATGCAATCATTTCAGAATTGATTTTCATGGCTGAGAGAGAAATAATGGGAATTCTTCTAATGTAGAAAATGTATGTGTTCCTTTTGGTTAACCAATATAGACTATATTTCAGGCTTGTCAGATGGAGAGAAAAAAAATCTCTCATCTTAGCCAGCCTTTTTTTTCCTGGTTTGAAATGACAAGTTATCATTTTAAAGAATCAATTGTATAATTTTATTCTTTGCTTTGGGAAGCAAGTAAAGGGTTTTATTTATAGTTTACCTTTATCTATGTTTAGGGCAGAAATCTGTATGGGCAAGTGAATAATTTTTCGCATGGAACACAGCAAATCACAAAAGCAACCACATTCTGGGTGTAAATTTCCCAGTATCAGGCAATATAAGTAGGTTGCAGATTATTATTTGCCACAAAGCTAAGATGACATGCTGAATTTTAGGTGATTTCACCTGTCGCAAATCAGAGCTGACACAGCAGTGGTGTCCTATAAGAGCCATCAAAGATGTCTATCTTGTATCTGCCCAAGGTATCCACCCCGTATCTGTCATAAATATCTGCCGTGTATCTGTTGTAGGTATCCATCATGTACCTATCAGAGCTATCTGTTATGTATCTGTCCAGGCTATCCATCCCGTGTCTGTCATGAGGGTCCGTCTTGTCTCTGTCATGCATCTCTCCTGGGCATCCATAACGTGCCTGTCAGAATCATCCGTCATATATATGTCGCCCATCCTCGGCTGGAAATCTGCAGGCCTCGCATTGTTTGCATTTCCATCCCATTCTGCAGAAGCAAAATTTAGGTTTGCCCTATGCCTCCTTGACCCCTGCACGGGGCCCGTTGTAGGGTTGAGGTAGCACCACAGACAGTGGACGGCATCACGGACAGCGGTGAACCCCCAGCCGGTATCCTCATTTATCACTCCCCACCTCCTGTGCACCACACTGCCCCACTGCTGTTACCGTCCATTCCGTTTCTTATTACCCCGGAGACAAGTCGCTGGTTATCAATGGCGCTCCAAGCACATGGATGAGAGCGATTATTGATTGACAGATGATAAGACGTTGTGGTGGCCATCGCTCAGACACCTCTGTCCCACCATTCGTGGGAATCAAAAGTCATAAATCATTAATTTCTGTTTGCACAGCTCATTACGCACCTTTCTCCGACTGCTAAATGGACTTTGGGCCGGCTGCAGCGGCGTGGACAAAAGCGGGCCGCGTCAGACAACTTTTAAATGTCTCCGAAGCACGCCTGAGGTTAGTAATTCACAGCGGGTAGATCATTCTTAAGTCGCCGGGGCTGTCACGACCACGAACCAAATATATGCCCCTGAATACACTTAAAATGGATTTGATAAATGCAAGAAAGGGAGAAACTGAAAGGCATTAAAGCGTAACCATTATATCACCAGATGTTCCCAAATTTAGACATGTTTGTGTCATGCATGTCAATCACAGGGTGTTCCTCGCCGAGCAAGTTGCACCTCTGACGAAAGCCTGTTTGTGGAGGTTCTGATTTGCACATGTTAAACAGTTCAAGTGTCAGAAACAATTAGAGGCATGAAGCAGGGGGTTGCAGAGGAACTGATCCTGAACTTAACACTGACACGACTGAGTTACGCCTTGTTAAATCATTGTCAGGGAAAATCCCGAATAATACAGAGTGTCAAATAACACCACAGTCACTCTACGCTTGAGCTCTCTCTCTCTCTCTCTCTCTCTCCCTTTTATTATTATTAGAAAAGGTCATTTGCCCATAACGTTGACCAAAAAATATCAGTAAGCTTTCAAACTGCACAATGCAGATGTGGGAGGCAGAGATATAATGAGGGAGGAAAATCATTTAAAAATTCTTTCACGCTTTCTGACAGATTGAGGGAAGAGATGACTGAATTTCACTCCAAGAGTAAACAGACTTTGTCCGTGCCGGGAAGGGAAACTCACGGACAGGGCTGGCCTTTATCTGACAAGCGCCAAAAAAAAATCCCTTTTGGGTTTGAAACGAAGGCATTTATTAAACTGTAAGGGCGATACACTGGAAAGAACCTGCCTTATAAATGGGCACATTAGATAGGAGCATATGTTTTTTTTAATTTTCTTAAATCTACAGCAAGTATCAAAGCACTTTTTGGGCATTTGCTTCTCCAGGACCCTGCAACTGGGTGTTAATTACGGCCAGCGGATGAGAAACCTGCAGAATCTCCCATGCTCTGAGGGGTGGGGGGTTTCTCCTGTTCAGGTGTGAGCTGCCAAGCCAGTTTTAGATGTTGCCGAGTAACTTGGGGAAGCATCAAGCACAGCTGCTAAGGGCCTGTGCTTGTGCACTGTCAAAAAAAAGAGTATAAATTTGTACCTTTGCTTGTCACTGGGGCTGCACCGACAAGGGTCTGCCAGTTGTACACCAACTGTAGGCAAATGGACCCGTTAGTTCAATTTAAGGTACAGAAATAGACTCTGAGAAACATCCCCAAGGTACAAACAACATTAATGTTCCCCCAGTTTGAGAAAAATGTTCCTCATGGTCCATATCTGTACCTTAAAAAGTACAATTACCTACAGTTAGGGTACAATTGGCAGACCATTGAGGGTACAGTCCCAGTGAAAAGCAAAGGTACAAATTTATACTTTTTTTTTAACAGTACACAAACGCAGCACAACAGTGTGTCTGGCAGGTTGTGGAATTTTTAAATCTAATAAGAGCCCACTGTTCTTCCTCTGTGTCGTTCAATTTGAGAAATACTTGTACATCACTTACTAAATGGAGAATTTTGGAGTTAGTAGTCACTGGCTCTCTATTTGGCTCATGGCAGTTTTAATTACACAAAGATGTTCTGACGAAAGAACATAAAAAAGATTGGTTCAAAAAGATAACTAATCATATTGTAGGCGAGGTGGGTCCAAGGAACTAGAGCAGGCGGAAAAAAGATATCTGATTGGTTGGTCCCACCTCCTCTACAATCTGATTGGTTATCTTTTTGAACTAATCTTTTTTTTGTTCTTCCCTTAGAACATTCTTGTATAAGTAAAACTCCCATGAGCCAAATATAAAGTCAGTGATTGTACAGTCAGATTGTAGAGGAGGTGACTTCAAACAACTAGAGGAGGCGGGACCAACCAATCAGGTGTCTTGATCCCGCCTCCTCTAGTTGCTTGGACCCACCTCCTCTACAATCTGATTAGTTACCTCTCTGAAACAATCATTATTCATTCTGCCCTCAGAACATTATTGTATAAGTAAAACTCCCTCAGACTTCCATTTAGAGGTGTTCACCTTCCTTGTGCCCTGAGATTTCTGTGATATCTCTAATGGATGAATATGCACAGATGAATTTTTAGATTTAGAACTCATTCAAGTTATTTAAATTGAATTAAATCTTTCAGTTAAGCTACCTCTGTTATGTGCTTATAATAAGAGAAATATTAGCACTTATACTATAATGTAATATTACTTAATAATAATGTAATTATATCAGCGTCATAATTATGGGGTTTCCTGTGTCATATCCAGTGCCTAATATTATTTTTCCTACCCATACATAAAATGGGAGTCTTTTTAAAGCTTTGAGTAAGCTACCTTCAGTGTACATCGATTGGCTGTGTGAGTGTATGTATTGCTCACTGTGAATGCAAAACTCTGTCACACAGCCAATCACCGACAAGCAGTATCACTCAAACTGCCAATTACCAGTGAATGGCGTCATTCAAACATACTTCCATTCGCCAAAGAGCAGCGCTAGTCAAGCATGCCTCCATGTGCCTACCAGCAGTGTCACTCAAACATGCATCCAATCACCACCAAGCAGCATCACTCAAACTGCCAATCCCCAACCAGCAGAGTTGCTCAAGCACACACCTATTCATTATGAAGCATTTTTTAGGCCTGTAGGTTTATGTGAGAATGAGACATGATGTCATTTAATTTTTAAAATGGAATCAATTATTCATGCATAACTAATTAGACTAATTGTTCCTTTTTCTTAAACTTTGATCAAAGACTGGAGAAAAATATTTCTCTTTTTCAGAATTTCAGAGAAGCCTTTAATATACAGAGTATATTAAATTCTTTCAGCTATTTTCATTGCTGTTTTTTTCAGTCAGAAATAATTTTCTGCAGTCATTTAACAGTCTTCGTTTTAGTGAAGCCCTATAACATTTTGTGGATGCGTGCAATTGAATTTTTTATCAGAGCACATTCCATTCAAAGGTAATTATTTTACTCACATATCATCATTACGGCATAGGATTGGACTATTTATATGTCATATCTAACGATTCATCATGCTGAAGGCGATGCAGAAATCTAGTATGAACTTGTAAAAATTGTTCCTGTTTAGTATCTAATTTCCAAAGTCCTGTTCATTGAATCATCACTGCATGATTACCTGACTGGCTTCGAGTGAGTCCTGCCCAACAATGCAAATGTCGCTCTAAGACAGATTTAAGAGTCACCGTCTATTACCGAGCAGTGAAAACACTGGTAAACAAAGAAACCGGCCATGGACAGTTGGAAGCTGACACTAAAGTATCTATAGAGAAACAGATGGCCCGGGTTGTGCTGGAATGACATACTGTCAGCAATAGGTGGAGCCTTGCTCTGTGAAGACCCGCAGTATGTCCTGGGCCGTCCAGAAAAGAGCCTGAAGGAATTGGACTTGCTCCCCAGTGCAGGGCGCCCTCTGGCCTCGACAGCACAGCATGTCATGGAACAAGAAGTTCTGGATTCCATCACGCACCTGTGCCGTAGAGCAGCTGGCCGCCCCGGAGCGAGTCGGGCCCACGGAAGGCGCCCCCTCAGGCCCCCCACCTCGACAGGTGCACGGCGAACGCTGGAGACTCAGCACCAGCACTGCTTTCTGTCCACCGGCTCCATCGGAGGTGGCAGGCACAGGTGTGTCGGCTGTGCGGATGGATCCGGAAGGTTATTTGCCAACAGATGGCGGTGGGTGCAGGCGGCAGGCGCGGCGAGGCGGCAGTGTGCAGTGGGGGTGTGCACTGAGGTCACTGACTCCTCCCACCACAACCTCCATCCCATAATGACCTGATCTTGCCGTCTTCACTGTAGTACATAATCTCAGGAAATGGGGGTGTAAATCGCTGCACCAGAAGACATTCTCATGCTCACACGGGCAATAAGAAGGTCTGTAGATTATAAGTCAGTGACAGCCTTAATTTTCCCACTTTATGGGCCCTTCCTATTTTCCAATGCCCCCCTCACACCCCTTGCTCTCCCTCCCGAAAACCCCACTGCCATAGACCCCCCATGTTCTTACGGTTACTGCACACATAGCAGTTCTATAACTATTGTTGCCTCTGCCATTACAAATACTTATGTACTTCTACAGCAGTTAAGTACTGATATATTACCGGTTGTGGTAATAGCAGGAGCAATAGCAGCAGAAGTATAGCCAGAGAACACAGACTGGCTTTTGACAGCTATGGGTTTTAAACCAAATATATGATCATTAATATTAATGAAGAGGGAGGGGGATGGGGCGAGCAGAGCAGCGCCAGTGAAGAAATCAGAGTTTATTGAGTTTAATATTGTATCCTCTTCCCATACTGTGTATTTGCTGCTCATTTCCTTCCATGAATACTAATGTCCTGTTGGTCTGGCCGCCTTCCCGTCGCATATTTGATTCCGATTTTCTGAAGCGTCCCACCCTGCCCTGTGTCATGTGCTTATGAGCCTGGTTAAGGGGCCCGTATGGACTCCTATACAGTGTCCAGCCCCACGATGGCGTCGTGGTTCTTAATATCTTCAGGTCCGATGGCCAACGGAGCCGGCTGGGTCAGACACAGCCTCGCACGGCACTGGGAAATAGCAAGAGGAAATGACATTTCAAATGCCTTTGTCGTCCTCGTTTGAAATAATTACCTTGTCAAAACTATTTTAGGTGGCACTCAGTTACCCGGTGCGGGCTACACCTTGCCAATGAGACCAGAACACTTCCAAATGGTTATCGCAGACCCAGCACAGCCAAATGGATGCCATCACATTTAATGAAACCTTTAATTGCTGAGGAATTGTAGCATTTTCAGCCTCATCCACATGGAAGCTCTTGACTGATTACCTGCTTGCTTCCCTGTCTAAGCAAATTGATTGTGCGCTGTATTCCTTAGGATTCTGCTGTTTCATGTTTACAAGGGCCTGCTAGGACGCCTCGTTGCGGTGCTATGAGGGCGCGTTTCATTTATGTTACGCACAAGCGGTGCAAACAAAATTGAACACATAAGATGTTGTTCATCGATCATTCGGTAGACTAATAGTTGGGATCAGTCGAATTAATCTAATTTTATTGTTATACTATAACACATTTATTAGTGGGAGTTCAAAAAAGGAATAATGACTCAAAATATTACTTCCTGGGGCCAAAATTTCAGGATGAGAAATTTACACTTGGGTATAAAACAAATAATTTAATAATCATTTGTCTCAGTTTTTATCATCAGGTGATGAACTACTTTTTATCAGTGTGAGAGTTTTTGGTGAATTTTAGGTACCACTTTACAACAAGACTCCATTTTGCCTCTTGTAGTAACTCATAAAAAAACGGTATTATAAAAACTGTGTTTAAAATTGTCTATTAATAATTTACAAAGTGTTACAACCTAATTAATAACCAGATTATAAACCAGGGGTGGGCAATCTTATCCACAAAGGGCCTGTGTATGCAGATTTTCGCTGCAACTCCGTAATTAGGTGACTAATCAGAGGACTGATTGGCTGAAGAGTCCTCACACCTGGGTTTGAACAGCTGACCTACAGGTTATCCCAAAAACCTGAACACACAGCGACCCTTTGCGGATCAGATTGCCCATCCCTATTATAAACCATTCACAAACTCTTTATATGGTTAGCCTTATTGTAAAGTGGCACCGAATTTTAATGTAATGTAACTTTAGAGTAGATCCGCCATTACTTAATATTTAGAGTTTTACATAAAGGGAATTTAACAATGTTACATTAACTTTTTTTATTGGTCGCATACAATTATAATGTAACTTATACAATACTTATCTTACCATACTGCATCACTGAGTGATACAATTCTGTTATCATAATTATTTTTAGGTGATAAATAAAACTAAGTAAAGGATTTTTACCAAATAGACGACCTGACAATGAAATCCTCAGAGCGACTGGCACCAGCCTGAAGGAGGAACGGGCATCTACTGAAAAAAGGCAGTTTTACCAACCTGTCAAGCACCTGTGAGAAGCTCCTGGCTGCCAGCAGTGAGGATCATGTCAGCTAACGGATTGAAGCTTAGGGTGGTGACTGGGGTGTTTCTCTATGAAAAAATATCAAAGCGGTACTGTTGTCTGTCTTGTACAAACATCACTTACAAAACTGTAATATGACACAGACAGGGAGAAAAAGCAAAAAAAAAAGTTCTGATAGATTCTGCCAGGATTCTGTTTGTATCTGACACAGGCTTTTCCCAGGCGAGATGGGACAAAACCCGGAAACAGCGGACAGGCTGGACCAAAACGCACTGCCGAAGCAACATGAGCATGACCTCGCCTGCCTCACATCAAGAAATCAAGCGAGAAACTTAAATACAATCACTGGTATTAAAAAAACATAAGGATGGGGTCGCCTTCCTTATCAAAAATGGATTTTCACCAGAGATCTGCCCGACAATATGACTGACAAGTGTAGCACAATGAGCATTGTGTTCCCTGCATGAATAGCCAGACAGAAGCTAATTCTGTCAAAGGCTCTGTGCTCGTCTGCATTTTGATCTCTAAATGTGATAGGCAGGATCTGCTGGTACCGTGGCCCCATTTCACTCCCCCTCTGCTGTAACGGGGCACTTTTTTTTTGACAAGCTGCTAGCCTTTATGGTGGCTAGCCCACCCCGGGGCCAGCTCACCCGCAGAAGGCTACATTATTCAAGCGTCTCCCCAAACCGCAGCCCCTTCTCAAGGCCGCTGCCGCTCAAAACAGCTCATCCGTGGGCCCCCATCCATCAGCATCAGCTGTGATGGTGAGGGTTGGGGGGGGGTATTTCAAAAAGGGGTTCTTAATGAATATGAGAGTGCCTACATGGGGCTTCCCATTTGAGCCGCGAAAAGCAATGTTCTCCTCCCCCTACCCTTCATGTAGCGCATCGTTCTCAAGAAGTCACACGCACAGAGGACGTCTACCCCAAAAAAACAGGGATCCTAATGAGAACTCGGATGAGGCTATAAGCCACCTGAGGGCCGGTTTGGAAAATGCGCCACCCATAAATGCATTTTTTCCTTTACTTAGTTTTATCACCTAAAAATAATCATAACAGAATTGTATCACTCGATGCCCTGTTGTATGTGATGTTCAGTGTTACTGTTTCATCACACTTTGTACATGTATAAAGCTGTTGATGACAATAAAGTAACCTTAACCTTAACTTTTCCAAGTCCATTCCGAGCCTGACGCTAATCCCGGCCAAACTGCCCCCGGACTGGGAAGCAAGGGGCTGCGGAGACACTGAATAATCATATCAGGGCTCTTCAAATCTGGCCCCGATTCAAAATCCAGGTCTTGTTTTCAGTTCTCGCGTTGTCAGTTTAATAATTACTGAATCGGATTACGTGGCTCACGGGTAAAAGGAGACTGCAAAGTGCTCGGCCCTTGACGAGCGTGATTTGAACAGCCCTGCTTTATATGGACGAGCAGGAAGCTTTTGTTTGCTAGTAATATTTAAAAAAAAAAAAAATGAAAAAACAAGAACTGGGAAAGCAACTGGACCATCTGGAATGGGAGGTGGATTCAGCCGCCCGTGCTGAAGCTGCGTAAAATGCATCGAGTTCTCCGTTTGTGAGGTTGGCTTCCATGTTCCGTGAAAAAGCAAAAAATATATTATCATCGTTATTTTTCAGTATTAATGATTTGATGTTAACTCATATTTGTGATCTAATTAGAATACTTATGTTATGAAAAATAGAAGTAATATACTATGGAAAATTAAATGCATGCAAGCATTACGCAAATTAATTTGTGTAATGTCTTACATAAGCACTAGCATTAAAGTTTAATTTAAGAATTTCTACTGTAATTAGGTTAAACTACAGGCTATTAGATGTGAGAATGAATGCTTAGCTAATGCTAAAGACAGTCGCGTGTAATTAATGCATTGCTCTGCACCGTGTAAATGTTAGTGACAAAGGCCTGGTTTGTTACAGGCTACTTTCATTTACTGCCATTTCTTCGTACTCAGCTTTGATTTCAGTTTATCCAATAAAGGGATGAATAGCTAATATTTCTGTATACAATACAGGAGGAAAAACATTGTGTATTGTATGTTTGTGAATAGTGTTGATAGTACATACAGTTACTGTCTTTTACCTAAAAGTCATACAGAAGCGCTGAGCTCCCAAATCATGACAGCCAACTTCATAAAATGATTTACAAACCATTTGACTTCCTCTTGAATTCAGTAGGGATTACAGTATTTGAAAATGAAAGCCAAGACCAAAATGGCCTCTTGAAAACGCAGGCGGATGGTCGCAAAGATAATAACAATGTAGAAATCTGAATAATTATTCATTTGAGTCACGACAGTCATGCTGTTTACTTGATTTCGTTGGGACTGTCTTTAATATTCTATGTACAAGCTAAAGATTTGTCAGTTGTGGAAACACTTTCAATTCTGTGCCGTGCACATACATTACAATGTATGAACAATGCTAATATTTCCCAAGTGCAGTATAATGTATGTGTAATTTTTCATTTTGGGTTTGGTCCAGGTAAACATAAAAACACAATTCAAAGCTAACATACATCAGCAATGAACAGCAACGAACTTTAGAGTGGAGACCAATTAACGGGACAAAAGCATTTTTTTTCTCTGTGCTGAAAACATCTCCTGCCACTATGGCTATGTAACAAATAAATCGTCATAAGGCCTTGGACAACCTTCAAGATACCTTCAACATATAATGATGCACTGGGGAACAAGCTGACCTGGATGCAATGTACCTGTCTAGTTGTTTTTGATAAGCCTGCACGCCTACCCGTGCTGAAATGAAGGGAGGCTGTTTGTTTATTGAGAATGCTATAGCCACGGATTTCTGACTTAATATGCTACACAGAAACTTAAAGAATTATCCTGCAGGGGGCACTATGGAGTACAGAGTTGTACCTCACAGCTTCACAGCTGAAAAGAGCGATCAGAGTCCTGACTCTAACTGAGTGCACTTGCAGAATATTAGCTTCCTTTAGAATAGATTTGCTTCCCTCTCTTAAAGAAATGAACTAGGCTTTGGGGGTGTTGAGGTTACGCTGGGGTGTTCTTTGATATAGTGTGTGCATGGCAGCATGCGTTCACTAAACAGATGGTGATGACAACGCCCATTTAAGGAGAAGTAACGCACTGAATAATTAACGGCGTGCACGCAAATCACCCCGAAATTTTGCTGAGAGGAAGGAAACATGCTATTGCAAATTCTCCGCTATGTGTGTCTTTCCTTTGAATGGAAGATTTGCAGTACGAATGACAATGGCTGATCATATATAATTTGCTGGTAGCTTTTTACCTCGTATGCATCTCCTGGCACGTAATATATATACAGGCATTTTCCATAACACCAGCCTAGACTAGAAATGGCGTGTTAGCTCACAATGGTTTGTCTATGAGATCACCTCAACTCAGAATGATAAGACATTGTAAGGTTCCGGGATTGGCTATGACAAAGTTCAGCACACCAGGGGAATTTGGGT
>JAODKE010000015.1:9729537-9752293 GCA_026779605.1 Mormyrus hasselquistii
CCGAGGGGGAGGGGGGGGGGCATTTGGGTGAAGGGCTACCTCAGAACAAGTATTCTTCTCCGTTTTTAATGCCATTCTATTGATGTGTAAATGGTGAGTTTTACACAAATTAATACATGGGAGATGGCACTGTGTATTACTTTGTGTGTGTGTTTTTTTTGTTTCCTTTCTAGAAGGAAATGCCCTAACTGCAAATAAGTACTTGGAGAATGGCAAAAATAATATTTATGTTGGTGCTGACATGATGGATTATTTTACTGCTATTTCTCCACTCATGCATTTACTTGTGCTGCAAAAAAAAAGAATTATGTATGCTTAAAGGTTTGTTTCATTTAAAAAATACTTTATATGTCAAATAGAGTCTTAATTTCTATCTGGATAGCCAGATAGCTAAAATTAATGGAGTTATTGCCTGCTGAAAGTCTTTTTAGTTCAAGAGTTTATCCAATAATGCTTGAATTGCCATCAGATAAGTGGGATGTGGGCATTAATGGAAAAATCCCCATCAGATTTCTGATGTAAAATGTGCCAGGATTAACAATGTCAATTACGGATTTAGACACAAATAAGACTGACCAAATGGGAAGCGATTTCTTGATTAAAAGATTTAAACATTTGAAAATCAGAGCAGGAGATGACGTTCTGAACAGCCTGCTAATGCATGATGGCTCCAGCCCGTCACTTCAAAATTAGACCTTTCGCAAACAAGAAAGGGTTTTGTCAGTAGTGAAGAGGCGTTGTGGTTCTCCATCAATGACCTCGTAATCCGTTATTTGTTAGGAAGGAGACATGTCAGTATGGAGTCAAATTCTGAGCCTAAGATTTGGTTAGGTGTCATGGTGGACCCACTGGTGACGCCCAGAATCTACTAACAGAACAGCCACAGTGTTGGAAACGGTTCCAGTAGCAAAAATATTTCACTGTGTATGACGGTATGTAAAATGCTATCAATTTCACGCGATAAAATTGAGCATTGAAGTATCATTACCATAAATGCAAACCGATTCGCCATCTGCAGGAACGCCAGAGATAGCAGAAAAATAAAATAACCCAAACGGACAGCTCATTAATTTCAGTTGTACTTACTAATGCTGCTTTTATATGGTAGAAATTTGCTGCTCTGGCAGACTGGAGCACAGCCCTTATTTGTATCAGCTCAGATTTTTTTTTCCGGCATCATCTTTATTTTTACCGCAAATTCCAACAGACGCAGAACAGCCCGGAGACCGGAGACCTCACAAAACGCAGACGAGCCGGGGGCTGTGTTACAGCTTTTGGGTGAATGTTATGATCGCTGGCCATTTCGTGTCCCGTCTATGTTTTTCCACCAGATCAGCATTCCGATCGCGATGAATCTGCCGCATTGTCGACACGACTGACGCACCGAGCTCTTGACGTACCGAGCTCCTGACAGATCTGCACGCAAGAGCAAATTTCTTAGTCCTCCTAACCTTGTAGCTTACATTGCATCGTTTGGTTGAGGCTTCTATACTGAGTGACTCTGTTTACACGGCCTGATATTTTTATCTCATTCATGAGAGCTTACCACGCATAATTTAAAAGATACCGGGATCCTTATCGAACCGATATAGCAGGCTCAGCCCAGGACTAATCAAATAAATTTAAACAATTGTCAAGGTTATAGAGAATTATGAGTTCAGTGACAGTGGAGGTTGGTCTATCCCTCTGAATAGTTACAGCAAAACTGCAAAACAATCCTGTCCAAAAGTTTGCCTCTCAGAAGCGTTGGACCTAGGGACTGGAAAAAATAAAATGCTTGCTCGAATTTTACTGTTTAGACATGTCAGTTGAACAGCTGTGCTAGTTTTGTAACAAAACCATGCTAAATTAAGGATAATTTGCAGTCGTAGCCCCGGAGGTTATCTTAAAACTCTCAGAATGAATGTCATGGGGTATTTGTTTCTTGAAAATGTAACCACTGCAGCAGTTATGGTATGTCCAGAGCAATGCGTATCCAGGCCGCCCCCTTTAAGTTTACATTCCTATAGTGAAATTCCGTGTCCTGGAAAACATTCCTGGAGGAACATAGTCGACCTTCATTACTTTGCAGTGAAGCAGAATGAGTCGGATATGTGGCAGATCTGAACCATCCATCTTCCCAATGCTTATGCAGTACAGGGTCACAATCAGCCTGGAGCCTAACACAAGCAGCACCAGGCAGGGGAACACCCCGGATGGGATGCCAGCCCGTTGCGGGCCATACACGTGCACCTCACCGCATGTTTTTGGATTGGAGGGGGGGATCAGGTACGGAAAAGAAATCTGTGCCAGCTCCAGACACACAAGCAGGATTTGAAACCCCCAGGCTGTGCAGGTGCGAGGCATCACACCATCACTATACCAAGGAAATAGAAGTTAAAATCTGTTCATATAAATAATAAATGTTAATAAATATGTGAAGGAAAAGGCTGAAGGATCCTTAGACAGTGCATCTGAGATCAGCTAATTTAGGGTAAATGTCTGTATTTGTAAAAGCTTAATCTATGAGAAATACAGGACATCATGAAATATTAGCCTGTTAGCTTTTGAATGGAGAGGAAAGAGAATTGAGCAGGCAGTATGTGGTTGGTGAGCATAGAAATGTGACCGATGTCTTTCATTAACGCTAAAGAGAAAGGATTTGGTCAAGGCTTCCCAAAGAGTTCTCTCTGTATTTCACTTTAATGATTTTATTTCTTCCTCTTCTCGACCCTGGAGGGCTTAAATGGTAACTGGCCATGTGACTTCCAGGCAGGAAGTATGGCTCCTCTTATCCCCAGCAGAGCACAAGCAAATCAATTTATAAACAGCCTTATCAACCTGAAACGAGTGTTGCCATGAAACCGTTAACCCTTTCGCTTTGGGCCCTTTCGCCCTCTGTTTGGTGGTGCGCGATAGCGGGACCCTGAACTTCATTTGTCCTTAAAGAGAGTTTCATTATTCCAGGCCGCGCCGGGCGAGAGTGCCATGCTGCGCTGCGAATTCTGATATGTCATTTCAAAAATTGAATTTTGATAACTGACAATTTGTTCAGCTAGCGAAATGCCAGGATCCAAGATTGATGAAGTACATAATAGATATGCCAGATTCACTCCCCCTTGTGACTTTAACACGCGTCACACCACATCGTTACAGAAATGAAACCGCTCTGTCTTGCGTGCCCGACTAGCAGTGCGCTGTTGAGCCCGTCCGCGGCTCTTCGCCGGGTTTCTTCTTTTAACACCTGCGCTCGCTTGCTCGACTGCGTGCCAGTCTTCTTCCCAGTTCCGGTCATTTTCTGGCCAAGCCTTTATAAACAGGGGGTGGAATGCAGGGCGATATCGGCGTGTCACTGGGGAGGAAGTAGGCTTCTTCTGATTGGGTAAAGACTACGCTATTGCTGCAAAGCTCCATGGGATTACAGCGGCTTCTGCCGCTAACTGTTCTATTTTCTGCATTATTATCAAGATCTAGCAGATTAGAGCAATTTATTGAGATATTTCCCCACTGTAGTTGGTTGCAAACTAACTCCAGGTTCCTCCGGGGGATTGGGACATTCAGGTTACCTTTGGATCTCTTAATTGTCAGCTATCCAGTTACTTAGCAGAAACTCTCTGTCACGGCCTGTTAGGATCCCACCCAGGACACGAAGCCGCAGTCTTTCGGGTTACGTGCCTGGTTCCTGACTTGCCTGTTGCCAAGCAGGAGGATCCCGTTGACTCGTCACGGCCTGAGAGATCAAGCTGAGGGTTTTTTTGGGTCTGGATGGCATCAGGCAGGTTTTTTTCTGCGACATGCTTCGTCACTCGATCCTCCCTCCTGCTCTGACGTGCGGTCGATTCGACATTCCACGCCACCCTAATGTGTCCTCGGTTCAAGCTGGTATGTGCAACGTAGCGTTTAATGGGCCTGGGGCGAAACTGGGAGGCAGCCAGGCACCAGCTGACTCGCTAAAGCTGGCCGGTCCATGCACTTTTTAATAACGCCCACAGGGGGCGCCATACTCCCCGTATCTTTAGAACCTTCTTCTCTCATCAGGCTTCCAGGTTTCTGTTGCGCTTCTGTTTGCATAGCACGTATCATAATTAATCAACATGGAAAACAGGTCCGTTTGACGTTCCCTAGTCACTGCGTTAGTTCATGCTCATAACAGCTAGCAATGTAAGACAAAGTTTCCACTGCGTTATCTTTTCTTTCCCCTGGGTTAATGGTGGCAACTGTCGGTCTTACTGCAATACCATGTCAAACCCGTATCTGTGCCACAGAGGCCTAATGCACAGCGTTCAGGGAAACCATCCTCACTCTTCATCACAGTGACAGGCTAAGGGGAGCCGGCTCAGCGAATAGCGTGCGAGAAATAATTAGACACAGAAAACCGATTAATTTATTATTTCAAATGTTGCCGCAGTTCATGCATTGAGGCAAAAAGATAGGATCGTTTGAATCATGGATCATTTGAATTTTGCAGGAGTTATTTTTGAATTTGCAGCAGATTAAATATATGGCATTTTACATTCGAATTCAATGTACTGAGCGGTAAATATCTTTTGACTGTCTGCATGGATTAATTCAATTCCCTTGTTGCTCATTTGAAGGTTAATAACTTTACCCCAAGGTAATTTCTCTTTAGTGTGAAATAAGGAGTTTAGCACAGGAATTGTGCATCATTCCAGCTGCAGTTGTGCTTTTTTTAATAGGGATTTTCCGTATAGATTCTTCTGCTGGTATTAAATGGCTCGCCCTGAATGCATTTCTCAGAAAGCACCCCCGTTGCTGCGAGAGAGGCCTCAGAAAGCTGTCGCAGCTTTTTTTGTTTGTAATATGCAATCATCTGTAATCAACTTTGCAGAAGATAGTACGATATTCATAAAATGAGTGCGGGGGGGGGGGGGCGGGGCCAGATCTCCACGGTGACACATGTCATGTGCTTTGAGTGGGCGGGGCCTGGCTCATTCCAGGCATGTTGTCCAATTGACGCTATATACTGCCATCTGAAATGTCTGCTTCGTATCTTGGGGTCAGTCTCTCCTGTAAAGTCCTCGTCAGCTCAACCCTTTGATTAGGTTAATGAAACCCTTAGAAGGTGAGGGTTTTAGTTCGTAAAAGCGCGAGGCCTGTTCTGGAAATTGCCACTGAATGATATGATGTTTCAGACCGTGATTATGTTGTCAGCGTGCTCTGTGATTGTGATGAGGACCGAGGCCACCCATCAAAGCTGAGCCGAGGCAGGTGAAGCTAGGCTTTCCGACTTGGAGATGTTGTTAGTAGGGCAGGATCAATCTAGGTCAGTGTTTCCCAATCCAGTCCTTGGGGAACCACAGACAGGGAGACTCTATGGGGAGCAAAAACATGGGCTGTCTGTCAGGGAGCTCGGAGGGAGCAAAAACATGGACCGGCTGTGGGTCCCCGAGGACCAGATTGGGAAACAC
Source organism: Mormyrus hasselquistii (assembly GCA_026779605.1). NCBI lineage: Eukaryota > Metazoa > Chordata > Actinopteri > Osteoglossiformes > Mormyridae > Mormyrus > Mormyrus hasselquistii. The sequence goes on from JAODKE010000015.1 coordinate 9,734,946, forward strand.
TTATCTAGGTTATGAAACTGAGGGCAACAGCTCTTCTTCACGCCTTACTGCTCGCTGTGCCACTGTGGACTCCACTGTTCCTCATAAATGACATGTCTACAGTGTTTTGTTGAAGTAGAAAGGGGCACCTCCTCAAACCGTGAGCTTAAAATCCCAGTGTCAGCACAGCAGGTGAGCAGGTCCTTGCCGGACTCCACCTTCAACATGCGCTGTCGGTGTTTTGTAGCCAAAGGGTGTTAAACGCTTCACAGCTGAAATGGGCGTAGGCTGACATCCTTGCAACTCCCGGCTCTTGTTCGAGCCATTCTCTTGTTTATGTGTACACCCTGACCCCTGGGTTTCCTCTGCAGGAGTGGATAAATTAGCATCGTTCGTGAGGCCACGCGCATTTCAGGGGATGCGTGACGGAGGTGCCAGGCAGCCCGTGTCTCACCGACGCACTGACGACCGCGTGCGTGCGGACACACGTGGATTTCGGTGTAGGTCTCGCTTCACGTCTCCATCGAGCTGTCGGGTCGGGTGTCGGCACCGTGGCGTTCCGCCTGCGCTTGGTGCAGTGGGGCTGTCAGAGCGGCGGACTGAGACGTCGGGGGATCCAGGCCGGGGACACAGCTAATCAAGCGGGTGTTACTCAGAAAAAAATGTTCTCAGCTGACAAGCACACACAGCAGCGCAGTGCCTTTGAAGTTCCGGCTTTTTCGAAATCTCACTGTGAAAAAGCCGACTGAAGATACCAAAGCAAGACGTTATGTAAACAAGGAAGCCTGTCATGAATTTTCTAGAAAGAGCAGCTCTTCCTGATGGATAGCCTTCGATCACTTTGGGTTCCAGTTACTGTTTAACTGTGGACCCAAAAGTGTGTACTTTCTGTGTAGCTAAGGGGGGGGGGGAGATGTCAGCCATCTCCCACATGTAACCAAGAGATACCCAAACAGAGAGCGAACAGAACCCAGCTCTCCATGCCGCCCTCACTCCCCTGATTCCAGCAGAGCCTTGTTCCATTCCCGGGGATTTTCTTTGTTGATGGTTAAGCCTCCTTTCACGCAAATGTGCACAAATTGCACAAATTAGTGTTCCCGGATCACCTAAAAATTGCATATCTTCGGATGAATCTAAAGCACCTAGGGATACCCACAGAACCAGGCAATGCGCACCCGCACAGATCTGGGCCGAGACCATGCCTGCGGCCCTGGGACCAGCACCCATAGAGCTACATAGCACCATTTTGCAAGAAGAAGCACAGCCCCTAACCCACACAGAGGACTTTGCTCCCGCTGAGGCTAAATTTAATCCATCAGAGTCAAAAGCAGAGTTTCTCTGAGTTAATTCCTCACCTCCTCCAGTGCTCACCCCATTCTCTTAAAACCACATCGCTATCCCTAAATCCAGCCTCATTAATAGTCTGCTGTATTAAAACGTAAATCTCAAATTTCCATCGCACTTCATAGTCTTAGCCAAATTGCTAACGGACGAGGCTTTCCTGCATTCCTGTTCTTAATTCTGGGTTTAAATGGTTGATTAAGCGGCCATGACTCAAGCCCTTGATGAGCCTATGGGTTAAATGCTCTCGGTGATTGCTTGGCCATTCTTGCCATTCTAATTGAAATCCCAATGTGCACCTACTGCATATTAATTAAAATACAGAGGTTAAAGGCCTATGGGGATACCATTTAAGTTCTCATTAAATTTTAATAACATTACTTAATTATTATTATCATGTTGTGAATCACATTGTGGGATAAATAAGATGATTAAGTGGACGTCTTCTTGAGAGCAATAATAAGTTGTTAATGCATGTTATTGAAATACATATTTTGCATCTTTTATAAATTTTTTTCCATCTCCTGTATTCTAATTTGGGGTTATTTTTTCCCAGAACTATTAGTAATAAAGTAATCGTAATTGATATATTGTACACAGTAAACAGAAAGAATGTATTGCGCTGTGTTGTGCGAATGACGGAAATGATGCATTGTCATAATCTGTGACTGTTTGGGGGGGGGGAGCATATGGAGAGCTGTGTGAAAACCCAGCCCAGCCATTCCCCCCCCAACCCACATGCACACGATAGCGTCAGTAAAGTAGGCTGCTTCTTTCCCAGCTGACATCATTCACCTTGGAGTTTGACTAATGGCACGGTGTCACCCCACTTGAAGTCCCAGACTCCTGCTATTTGTTTCCCTGACTTGGCTCCTTCAGCGGCGGGGCAGCTGCTGCCAGCTTCTGGCCAACCCTCCGAACATGGGGTCGGGGCAGGTTTACAGGAACGCAGGGGGGCCGAGACACGCCAGGGGGGCCGGGACACGCCAGGGGCGATCTGCTGCCGTTCGTATCCAGAAATACGTTGCTGCTATAAATCACTGCCGTGAGGACGTTTCCCACATGGATCGAGGTGTGACATCATCGGATCGTCCATCGCTATGAAATTTCTGGAAGGTTCCATTTGCTGGCTAGGCAATGCCTACAGCTTCACCTCTGTTCCCATGAGGGCCTTCCCTCATATTTTTTCTCTTGCCCTGTTATCCACAGGCTGTAGCACACATTGTCGAATTAGATGGTTTTTGCCGAATTGCGATCTGCGCATCAGACAGTCGCTTTTATGTGACCGATGTGATGCGTGGTTTCCGGGAGCCGGGACGGAGGGCCGAAGGCGAACCTGCCCGCGCCTCCTGGGAACTCTTCAGGGAGAAATGGCAGCTGCCCTGGGGGAAATCAGCGCTCAATCAGCAGGAGTTCCTCTGCTACAATACAGACACCATCCTGTTTGATGTCCCCTGTCTCTTCATGTGTTGCGTGGCCTTTAATGTCCAGAGTGATACAGTCCTCAGTGAACTTCAGTGATGATTCTACCTCCTGCCTTTAAAGAGAGCTAAGCCTGCAGCTCGCCAGCAGTCTGTGTGTGTGTGTCTGTGTGTGTCTGTGTGTGTCTGTGTGTGTGTGTGTGTGTGTGTGTGTGTATGTCTGTGTTTTTGATGGGGTGAGTCTGTATCTGCAGGCAAATTTGTACCTCTGTTTTGGGTACGAGTTTATTTTTCAATGCACTCCCGGTGTGTACACTTGTGTAAATCGACCTACATGTTCGCCTGGTAATTAGACCCCCCCGGAATGTATCCACACTGTAATATAATGCTCCTCTCAGGTTTTAAAGTAATAGTAATAATAAATAAGGCAAAGCTCTAACAATTTAAAAAATATTTTTGGTAAGGCAGTGTTACCTTGGAGTGGCATCATTGTAAATGTCGGACATTGACATGTGGCCCCCCTGTTTTTTGGGCTGTACGCAGGACAGTGACATGTGGCCCCCCTGTTTTTTGGGCTGTACGCAGGACAGTGACACGCCCTTCTCACGTCGTCACAGGAGGAGTCGATCCTGGGTGTGGAGGTGAAGCAGGACACTGGATGTGATGGAGTGCGAAGCCTGCAGGTCGGATGCTGGGCTGCTGCCGTGTGCCGTCGCGTCTGTCCTGGGTGCTGGAAAGGCAGCGGGTTACAGCGACTTTGCGCCGTCATGATCACAGACTGACACCTTCCACAAGCATCACCGCTGTGATCCTGTATGTTAGGCTGTCTCTCACTCGCATTTAAATAAAGTTTGTCCAAAAATATGTTTAAAGAGCTCTGCCTCGGGTGTTGGCCTAAATATGAGATTCCTGTTATATTTCCTTTGCCTCCCACTCGCTGAGAAACAAACACATCTATGCATCAAGTGGATGGTGCTTTTCTTTTTCCCTCCCCTGTTTTTCTCCTGCTCGGAACTGAAGTCCAGAAGCCTTTGGCATTGCTGAAGGTGACGTGTCTCTGATAACCAGCCCGCTGAAAGTGCCTTGGCGGCACGTGAGCTCGCTTGCCTGATGATTTAGGCTCGTAATCACCGCCGGCATACAGATGAATTGCCAGGCTGTAGCTGTAGTCAGGTATGAGACGACAATTTCACGGAGGCCCTTTTTTCCCCCCTGTTGTTGTTGTGGGCACAGGCTTTTGCACAATAAATCAGGTCACTCTTGATGTATTTAGTAGTTTACTTTACACCCTGAAGCTCACGACTGCTTCACGAAGCCGTGTGTGACACGGCCCGTATAAATGTTACGGCAAACACAGAATATTCCCAGTCCATCACCGGAATGACGGGCGTTCCGGTGGCGGGCTTCAGTTTTATGATCGAGTATAACGTAGTAGAATTATGCTTGGGGCAGACAGCGACTTATATAAGTGTAATTATTATAGAAACCACAGATAACAGAGAGCAGGGATGATCGAGGCAGACTCAACCTGATTTAATTTCCGCGTTCTGCAACCTGCAGCCTGCCTGGTACACTGATATGGAGATGTTTGTGATGGGCCATACTGAATTGGATGCTTAAATTGCATTTCTTTCTCATCCTCTTTGAACCCCCTGCATTACCTTGCATGCAGTCGCAGTTACTGGATCATTCTCCATCTCCTCAAACGCTCGGCTTTAGCAAGCAGGAAGAAATGGCCCAGGAGGAATCTGAAGGATGTTTGGCTGAAAGCCTGCGGAGCTACGTGAACCCAGGGACAGGGGAACGCGGTGGGGGAGGACTTGGTGCATCTAGAGTCCATCTGAGGAGACGTGTGACCTGGCTCATCATCCTCAGTGATGCCTTAGGATGGTTGTCAGGTTCTAGAATCTGAATAAAAAAACAAACCCACTCTTAGGCTCTGTTTAGGGCTTTGTTCTGGGCGTCCATTTACGTAAAGGATTAATGGACAGACCGGGACAAATTGTGCCACGTGTCAGCGATGAATGGATTAAGAAGGCAGGGATATGTCAAGCTTATGATGGGAAATTTGTGAGAACACAGAAAAGCACACAGGGAGATCCACACACTGGGAGGTAGAGTCGGATTACAAACTGTAAGCTGTGTTTTTACCTCTTCATTACATATTCACAATGAAGACAAGCTTTGATGGTGATGGTGCTGGTCGAACGATGATTGGTTCAGAGAACCAATCAGATTGTAGCAACTAGAGAATGCTGGACCAAGACCACCACTAGTTTCTTGGATCCATCTCCTCTACATTCTGATTGGTTATCTGTCTGAACCAATCATTTTTCATTCTGCCCTCAGAACATTTTTCTGTAAGCAAAATTCCCATGAGCATGAAGAGGCCGGTGCATCATGGACAAAAGCCAAGCCTTTGTGTGGCTCAGCCTGGGCTACCGTACTGACCTGCGTCCTTTTCACCTTGCTGCGGTTGCGGTTCTGACTCTGACGGCGGAGTGTGAAAAAGGCACCAGCTGGTCACGACGACTCTACTTTACCTTCACTCGCTTCACCTGCGATATGCGTTTCTTCGGGGGCAGCGACGGGCCCTCGATGCTGGGGAGCTAATCTGGAGCTGACTTTGCCAAGTTCCATTCCCACCGTGGGCTGTAAATACCCGCCTGGCTTCTATTTTTACGGCGGGCAGCTGGCGCTCTCTGTTATTTCTGTGAGGTGATAGGCTACCGACCCAGAGATTGCACTCTGCTCGTGATGTAATGGCCTTGGATATCGACCAGAGAAACAGGCCCTTAAATATAGACCTCCGCCTCGATTTAGCCAGCAGGCCACCAGCGCGAGTGCGGCATCAGCCTCACAAAATGACGCATTTCACAAAAGGGTGTCCACTACATTATTATGTGCTTTCAGTCTCATTCTTTGTACAGTAAAAGCAACATTGCACTGTTGTCTTGCCACAATTTAGTCTATTCTTGGGAACCTATAATGGCATGCTGTATACAAAGAACCTCAATGGCCAAATAATTGTCCATATGAAACCCATAAGATGAGGTAACGTTTTTTTTCTACCAGTTTTCTTCTGGCTGTACAAAAAAACATTTCATTTTGGAGCTGCATTGATTTTTTATTTTTATTTTTATTTTTGCAATAAACACTTTTTTTCACCCTCTCGTTCAGGAGCTGTGAGCAGACTGGAGATGTGGCATTAAACCTCACACGATAAGTGGCAAAAGGACCCCAGCTAACATCTGCGTCCTGTCGGGCCCCAGGACTCTGAACCACGGCCCGACATCACCTGCGTGACCTCGCGGCTGTGGCCGCAGTTCCGTTCAGATGACACTTGACCTCCCTGCTAATGATGCGATTAAAAGCCCGCAGGTCGGTCGGTGAGGTTGGAGCCGTCTCCTTATAAGCCGTGCCTAGCGGGGTGCCATGACGGAACCCCAGCATGACGGTGGCCACGTGCGGGACTGAAATGCAACGTGTTCCGACCCCACGCTGTGGCACCATGGCAGAACTGTCATACGTGCACGCTGTACCGGGAACATCCTGTCTGTGACTCTCTGTTAGACTGACTGTCACGTCCAGCCTGTGTGAACTGAAGGCAGTGAAACCCGTATTACTTTCTGGGATTTTAGCCCCATGCTGGCATACATACACCTGACTGTCAATGGAATTCTCCATTCTCTGTAGAACATTTCCATCAGAAATACACTCTGTCACTCAAAGCTATACATTCTGAACTACATGTACTTCTTCAAGATAAATGCACTCCAGTGTTCAACTACAATGTGCTGAAGTGGACGCGAAGAGAGGAGCCCCACTGCATTTTAAAGCCGTCGTTCTGTGGCGATCCCCTTAAAAAATTAATGAAACGACACGTAGCCTGTTTATTATGATCCACGATTCCCTAATCTTGAAGCGATAGAAAGCCAATCACATAACAGCGACCCTCCACACATGGCCATTAGTCATCATGTCTTTGACACTTCACGAGAATTGGGTCATTTTTTCAAATTAAAAACAGCTGTTTGTAAATAAACACCCACAGGCTCAAGACGAACTGCTCTCTTACTTTGATGTATGGAGAAATTAGGAAGCAGTGCCTTTGATTTAGCAATCATGTGCTGTGGGAGCCTTGTGTCACTCCTTGGGGTCAAAGGTCACAGGAACGGAGTGGCTGATCTGGGAATGCCCAGTGCTAGACCTTGGGGTCAAAGGTCACAGGAACGGAGTGGCTGATCTGGGAATGCCCAGTGCTTGACCTTGGGGTCAAAGGTCACAGGAACGGAGTGGCTGATCTGGGAATGCCCAGTGCTTGACCTTGGGTTTGCTTGTTAGAATCCTCTTTTCTTCTTCCACCACTATCATTTTATGAAGATGCCCCAATGCCAGCAGTGTGCTGACAGGAACCAAGGAGGAACCAAAATATCGATTCCCCCCGCCTTGATCTGCTTTTCTGCCTCCTTTGGTTGTAGAGCTTGTGTTGTTTATGGACATTCTGGGTGATTACATACAGGTGTGGCGCATGCCGAGAGACCCTGAATGACCCCTGAGGAGTTTAGCTGTTCTTTGGCTGCCTGCAGAAACATCTGAAGGGAAAATATGCTGAGGTGTGGATTTGTGAAGCTGCTGTTCAACGTTTAAATAGACCGTTTTCTCATGCTTATATGTCACTCTTCGGGGCTTTGGTGTGCAATAGCCCAGCTCTAATTAGATACTTTTATTGGCTTGGACGTCGCTCAAGGACCTTGTTTCGGGCAGGTGTCCAGCCTCTTGGCCACCGCTCTACTTATGGCAGCCACCTTGGCTGTGGGAACCGTAATCTTATTATACAAGGGTCTCATGGTCTTTAGGCTGTTTGATTCCCATTTGCAAATAAGCCTAAGATGTACAGAAATTCAACAACTCTGGATGTACTCTTGCAGGCAGCAGGAGGCGCTGTGCAGTGACCGAGTATCTTGGCGGTTCCTCGGGAAACGGAGCCGAACTTATTTCCACATCCTGCGACAAGTACGAAAAGCAGAAGAGGGTAATTATTGGGCGACGGCGGTGCTTCGCTAAATCGGAGAGGATCACTCGAGAGGCAGCCTAAGTGAGGGTGGCAGCTCTCACTCCCGCGGTCATTATGGAAGAGAGAGGTGAGGACCGGGAAGCTGGAAGTGCGGCTTAGCGGCTGCGGGAGAAACGCGCCGCGCTCGTGTCAGTCATGCTGCTGTCCTGATGGTTCTGCTAACCTTGATGGTCCTGAATATCACACAGAGCCTCTATATTAAGGTCTCTGTGCCTGAAAAGGAAAACGTGCAAGGCCTGTTTGTGCTCATCATTGGGCTTCAGCATGAATGAAATCATTTATATTTGCACGGTGCACAGATTAACCAAACCAGCTGTCAAACATTGTCTCTTTGTGCAAGAAAAAAAATACACGCACACACACACACACATATAGGAAAGTGTTTAAATCTCTGTTAAAGGGCATCTTTATCACCTAGCTCCCATATGGAATAGGTAGGCCTTACCACCCATCTGCAGGTGCACAGTATGTGAGTCACATCGTCAGTGGAAGGCTGCTCTGATTGGTTGACTTTCAGCTACTGCAGAGTGACAGCAGGATCCCGGCCTGCCACGGATACTCTCTCAAAGCGGGCCTCGCTTTCATGATGGTGGCTCGTTGCGGCTTTAGGAATGAAGGTGCCGTTCAGAGGCTGTTTATCACCTGCCGCTGCCCATCGCTCAGGTGGTACCTGTGTTCCAGCGGCTACACAGATGGACGGGTGAGGGAGGGACATCCAGCTGGGGATCCACGACTGATGGTCTTTGTGGTGGCGAGACTGATACAGGCTCGCACTTCTGGGTAAGTGCATGGGTGCCGCATTGCATGCGCCTGCATGTCTGTGTGCTCCCTTGCGTACGGCATTTCCGTGTGCAGCATCGCAGTGTAGTGTATGTTTTGTTCAGCCGTGTTTTTATTGTGTTCATGTAGGTATGACACGGTTTTGTTTCAGTGGGTATGTGGAGGCTTGTTACGTGTCTCTGCAACAAATTTGTTTGCAGTTCAAGGCATCTGTGCATACATGCATTGTTGTGTGCCTATGCATGTTTACTGTGAATCTCTGACAGGTGGTTTGTGATGCACACCAAGGTGACCCTTGGTGACCCTTTTTACATGTTGGGGTTTTCCGAATTACTTATACTTCAGAATTTGTTGTCAGGAAGCACTAAAGCAGGCAGTCTTATATCATTGCCGGAAAATGTCATTGTCCAGATTTCAGTGCTATTTTTACTAAAATAAAGTTAAGGCCTCTAAGCACTAACTCTATACAGTCAGCTCTTTCTCAACTTTTTTTTCCTCTTCAGTTTTCCCAGTGTACCACACACTGAATTAGACGGTATCTTTAAAGTGCAGAATGCGTACAAAATGTCCAATTTGTCTGGCTAAGCAAATAATTGCCTCAATTAATTAAGCAAGTCCTGGGTGACTGGAGGTGCAGATTCCATTAACATCTGCAAAAAAGGACATTCCACCACTAGGGGGCATTGTGCAGGTGACCTTGATGCCCATGTTCATCGGGCCTGTGGTACTTCATATTCGTTGGGGAGTGCTATAGAAAGTGCCAGCTCTGAAGTTTGGTGGTTTTTATGTACTTATGCCATCATTATCCACTGAGCAGCTAATGGCTCCTGAAAACATGCGCCATTTTCATAAAACGCCAAGGTGTATTTCCGGAGATGCTCTACCGGACTCCGTATAAGGTAGATATAAGCAAGAAGAGTAAGGTGAAGGTTAACCAGCGGAAAAGTAGATTGTGATTCTCATTTCTGCCACTTGATGTCCAAACCCCTTTTTCTTTATTCATCTGTGTTTCTCGGTGTGGATTAAGGTTGACTAATAACTGAGCTGAGATACTCACACCTTATTATCCGAACTGCCAATGGCAGGGAATTAGAGCTGGAAACCACTGACCTGAAATCGCTCCAGTGACCCAAGGATATGAGCCGCTGCACAACAGCCGGAAAAGGATTAAGGCAGGCCAGCCTGCTGCCTTAGTGTCCACATGCAAAGACCCCCTCTAGTGGCCACTGGCTGAATTTCAGCTTCTAAGACGTTTTTTAGTTATATAGATGTGTTTTTTGCCAGGATTCTTTTCTGTAAATATATGCCCAAGAGGTGTGAGTGAATCCTGGATGCAATGGACATAATTGCTGTTTGCAGATTAAAATGAGATCCTTGGATTCTGAGGTATTTGAAAACAGAGTACAGCTTCTAATTTAATGCAGGCTGCTAACAGCTAGCTGCAGTCAACAATGCAATTGTTTGCATATTGTTAACAAAACAATTTTAGGGAGATATATGTGCTAGGTTACACGTTAGCTAAGATTCAGCTTGCATGTTACTGAAATTTCCTGCATTGTTCTTTATCAGAGTCCCTTGCTTTCTGGAAAGGCTTTTGTGGCTTGAAAGCGGCCGATCCAATCGTTCCGTACCGTTCCGTCACGGCGAGGTCTGATCTACTGGACTGATCCTGTAGACACGTCACTTAAAGACAGAACAAGTGAAATAACAAAACCAATAAAACCAGAGCACAAAAAAAAGTAACACATTGAAAACAGAAGCAGAACAAGGAGCTTTGCATGTCGCTACTGTGTACAGAGATGCATGCCGCTTCGTCCTTTTACCGTTCTTGATTGTTTTATATGGTTGGCAAGCAGTCAATCCTGCCCCCATTATGGCAAGGCGCATTTCTGCAAGCACCCTCTCCGTGACTTGGGCTGGGGGGGGGTTGTCCAGGTTGCCGGCGGACTTGTCTTCTTCCCCATATTCTGGCTGCTGACAGTGGTGCTGAGCAATGTGAAACGCTTCATCTTTCTTACATTCCCTCCCCACCCCCGCGTGTCAACAGCCCAGCCCAAAGGGGGTAACCCCCTCAAAATGATTATATAGACCGGCCCAGCCCCCCACGTCCATTCGTCTTCATCCGCCCCCTGCTCCAAACAGCGCGGCGTCCGCACCGAGGTGACGGATGTCCGTGATGAGCCGGCCAGGAGCCCCGAAACTCATTTCATTTGTGACCCAAACTGGGTGTTAATCCCAGACCTGCACCGGTAAAGGTGTGAGAGGCTTGATGAATTGACTCTCAGTGGCTCATGCCTGCCGGTATCGCCATGTCTTCAAGACGAACCCAGAAGGAGAAAGTAAGAGAGAGAGAGAGGCCGTGTCCATGACGGACACGAGATCGTGTCTGAGAGACGACTCGCCCCAGACACTGTCCAGACTGCCCGGATTGACTTTTCAATTAGTGCGATCAAAGCCAGGCTGTAACATGGCAGTGATTTGATTAGCTCCATCGGGGGATGTTGTATGTGGCGTGATGGGCACGCTGCTCGAAGCCTCTTTAGTATTGCCGGCTTGTTTACAGCTTTCGGGCTGCAGCAGCCAGGCCCCCCACCCCCCTGCTTCGGGAGTACAACTCCATTCATTCACTTTATTGTTGTATAGCACAGGGCACCTTGCACTGCGAATATATATAAAACAGAGAAGACAGCTTGTTCTGTTGAGCCAGCGGAAACAATGCACCTCTGATTTAATAAATTGTTTCAATTGTTAGATTAGGTAGATTATACACTTAATGCAATGCTTTTACTGTAGACACATTTATAGTTGGTATTTGTATATATTGAAACATATTTTATGCATTTATATAAATTGCTCTTTCTGACTATTGTCTTTAAAATTTGGTTAGCAGTAGGGCTGGTATATTGTGATAGACGTAAATCATAGAGATGGATTACAAGGGATTATGGTATTCTTTATTTTCCATATGAAGATATATCTATGAGTGAAAGGAAAGTTATCATAACAGAAATTAAAATGGCTTCATTCGTTATTTTATCCAGGCCCAGGGCTAACACTTAAATTTCCATATAAAGTAATGGAACAGCATATTATTCAACTAATACTGACTTCCCATTCTTCCATTTTTCTTCGGCAGGGAATAGCGGGAGATTTATTGCTTGCCTTATTTTCTGGTAATATCTGTGGCATTAATGTTTCATCCCCTGCACACCTCTCTTGGGGACCCTCCCCGGCGAAAGGTTCGCTGGGATCACGCGGAGGTGGGCCAATGGCTACGGCCCGGAGCGCATTCCTGGATGGATCAGGACCTCCGTCTTCCACTGAATGTGAAGAGGAGTTTTGTCTAGCAGCGTGTGTGCGGAGCGGTGGGCGGGAGGGGGTCTCAGACGGACGGCAGGGCCGTAAATTCACTCTTTGGAGTGGGGGGGGAGGGAGAAAGCCATTAATGCCGTGATCGTTCGTTTTCCCCGGTGCTCCTAATCCATCTCGCAGGGAATAGCCATGTCGTCCTTAGTGGAAATGTACACCTTAGGCCAGTCATCCATTCCCTCTCTGTCTTTTCGCATTATGCCGGAGCAGAAAAAGTGAGCAAATCCGCTCGCCAAGTGCACAGCCCGTTTTTTTTTTTTTCCACGACTTGCTCCAGTTGGCCAAAACTTCATGTAGAAACGTCGCCATGTTAAATAAAATATAGGCAAGAGTGAGTAGGGTGTTTGAGTCACACATATTGCCCAGAAGGTGCCCCAAACTTGGTCTATAAGGGTACCAGCCTTTGTAGGGCTTTACCTGTTGAGCATGGTGCTGTTTGTGACTTAAGTAAGACGAGATGGAGTACCGCACTCTCTGAGTGTTACTTGAATGAAGTTGTTTTTAGTGGATGGGAGCTAACTGACCCCCGTTTGTGGGACCTGGGTATTTAAGGGGACAGGAGCACATGACTTGTCATTCTGTGTCCAACTGTTCATGAGATGATGTTAGGCCTACTTGTCCATCAAATAGCCTGTCCCTGAGGGTGACATTATTAATTCAACAATAACCCTCCATGCCAAAAACGTACATGGGGCTGACAGTCAAGTGGAGGATTCTGGGAATTTCCCCTCGGTCCAGCATCCTGCTGAAGCAGCTTGTGAATAGCTGAAATGTATACGTTAATAAACAGACAAACGAGCGTGACATGAGGCAAACGCCTCTGTGTTATATTGATATAGGATGCCCTACTGCTTATGCAGCATGATTTAACAGAGCTATTGCAGAGGTTCTGTCCCCGTAGCTTGCTGTACATATTTATGTGGCATTAATAACCTACGGCTCGACACAGTGTCACAGCCGTTCATCGCCTGCACAGACCACTGCAGTAATGGCTTAGAAATCATCGCCGGTTTTTCCTGGGATTGGCCCGCACGTGGTCTCCCTGAGACAGACGACCGGCATTTGACCACATGGGCATAGCTTAAGGCTTGGGGGCTGAGCACGGGGGATCACGCTCTATCCAAACCCGGCTGGCTAATTGGAATAATTGTTTGATGAATAGCAGTCATTTCCTGTCTATCTGCAAGCTTCAGCTCTCTTTCACAGGTATTATAAAGCACCTTTGATCGAGCACATCTCCTTGGCCTTTGAAGGGAAAAGGAGTCCCTGAATGTTAAATATGTACAATTGTCCAAATAATTGGATTAATAAAGTAAGAGTAAAAGCCTGAGCTAAGATAAATGTGGAAATCCTTCATGATTTGAAGGCTGAAATGTAGCACTTTATCAGCCTGGAGAGGCTGGGTCAGGGTCGCCGTGGACCCTCCCGCCCTGCCTCGTCTCCGCGGACCTGCCCGCACTGCCTCGTCTCCGGGACCTGCCCACCCTGCCTCGTCTCCGCGGACCTACCCGCCCTGCCTCGTCTCCGCGGACCCTCCCGCACTGCCTCGTCTCCGCAGACCTGCCCGCACTGTCTCGTCTCCGGGACCCGCCCACCCTGCCTCGTCTCCGCGGACCCGCCCGCACTGCCTCGTCTCCGCGGACCCGCCCGCCCTGCCTCGTCTCCGCGGACCCGCCCGCCCAGCCTCATCACCGTTACACAACTACCAAATGTGTTCGGCCCTCTTAACAAACAGAAGAACAAAAAATGTGCATGATGCTAAATTGTGAACTTTATACATTGCATCAAATGCATTACTTACTTCATTTACATTTACTCTTTTAACAGATGCTTTTTATCTATTGTAAAACAATATAGCTATACAATATTTACAATATAATCATACAATACATACAATATAGCCATACTGCTGCCAATTCATTTTATTTATAACAAAAATCTATGGGCAAGTATAAGCTGAGAAATTTGTCCGGGTTCAGTCAGAAAGAGTAAACAGACACAAATGCAAGTCCATTTCTCTTGGATCGGAATACTTGTAGGTAGTTGGATCTCAGGAGGAAGGACGTTAGTTGCTTGACTGCTGTAAACCTGGGATACTCTCTCCCGCAGAAGGTCCATAGACGTCATAGGCTTGCAGACGACCTTGTGTCTGCAGGTGCTGAAGTTCGTCCTGTCGCAGATAAACGGTCGAGTCAGTGACTTCATAACTGAGCACAAGAGAATCTGTGGCTTGAGATTGAGGGGGGGGGGGGGCAGAGCCTCAGGGTTTAGATGCATTAATGTGCAGCTTTCTCTCGACGTGTTAAAAATACACATATGCGGTATATTTCTGATCGATCGAGCCCCATTTCTGCTGCCTGTGAGCAGCTCATCTAGAGAATCACTGCTGTGGGTCTTGTGTCATCAGGCTTGCTGAGAATATTTCTGGACTAAGTAGTGGTGTATGTGTATATATACGCACACACATCCACGCACATACACAGGTTTGTAATTATAAATTTGTGGGGACTCTCCATTCATTTCTATAGGGAAAATCCCAACATGACAACCTTAACCATAAGTAACAAAACTATATACATACTTTTGGTATTTTTAGTTTTTTTATTGCATTGACAGATCTTTGGGGGGACCTGAAAAATGGTCCCCACAACATCAAAAAGACAGGTTTTTATTACATTGTGGGGAACATTTCATCCCCACAATGTAATAAAAACACAATACACACACACAGACACACACACACACACACACACACACACACACACACACACACACACACACACACAGGCAATCCTGCTACAACATAACTACAGTAATGGATTCCTGAAAAACTTCATGTTCACTGAAATCATGTACTGAAATATACATATCCAATGAGCAAAATAGGATTAGGTGAATGTGACTCTAAAACTTAGTAAATTATATTGGCCACCAAAACAGGTCTGACCCGTCGAGACATGGACTCCACAAGACCTCTGAAGGTGTCCAGTGGTATCTGGCACCAAGACATTAGCAGCAGATCTCTTAGGTTCTGTAACTTGTGAGGTGGGGCCTTCATAGATCGGACTTATTTGTCCAGCACATCCCACATCTGTTCGATCCAAATCTGGGAAATTTGGAGGCCAAGTCAACACCTTGAACTCTTTTTATATGTTCCTTAAACCATTCCCGAACAACATTTGTGTGGCAGGGCAGATTATCCTGCTGAAAGTGGCCGCTAACATCAGGAATTAGCACTGCCATGTAAGGGTGCACTGCAACAATGCTGAGGTAGGTTATACGTGCCAAACTAACACCCACATGAATGCCAGGACCCAAGGTTTCCCGGCAGAACATCGCCCAGAGCATCACTCTGCCTCCAGCTTGCCTTCCTCCCATAGTGCATCCTGGTGCCATCTCTTCCCCAGGTAAACACATGCACCTGGCCGTCCACATCACGTAACAGAAAATGTGATTTATCAGATCAGGCCACCTTCTTCCATTGCTTTATGGTCCAGTTGTGATGATCTTTCAGTGGTGGAACATGGGCACCGGTCTGTGGCTACGCATCCCCATATGCGGCAAGCTCTGATACACTGTGTGTTCTGACACCTTTCTGTCATAGCCAGTGTTAACTTTGTCCTGCAATAGCTTCTCCTGTGGGATTAAACCAAACAGATTGACATTCGCCCCCTCACTAGTGCCTCACAAGACCTGCCCCTTTGAAGATGCTCTGATCCAGTCATCACAGTTTGGCCCTTGTCACAGACAGTCAGATCCTTAAGCTTGTAAAGATTCTTTATGCACACACAGACACACGCACACACACAGACACACACACACATCTTTATGAGTATAAGGGGTGTAACACACCTATTTAGCGCCTAGTGAATCTTGCCAGCATAACGAGACCCATTACTTTGTAGATCCCAGCTTTGATTTCATGCAGAGATACACCAGATGCACACTGTCATTAATCACAGGAAATTGCCCCGACCAGATATTCCTAGATGAACAAGCAATTCAAATGTAAAAATGAGAATAAAGATTGAAAGTCAGCTGTGGGCTCTTTCTGGAAGAGCTTTCTGCATCGGCTAATCCTGAAGATATTAGCCATAGATGCATGTAAGAAAGAATAGAGTCAGACTCACGCTGTGCAGAAGATTCCATCCAGTGCATCTTATGACATGAGAATCAGGGATCCATTCTTTCTGCCTGAACCCCCCCCCTACACACACACACCGCATCCCACATCTTAGTGAGAGTGTCATGTGACATGGAGCCATTTCGAAGGCTTTAGGAGAGATAAGTCACCCTCGAAACAAGCACTTTCTGGAAGCTTATAGAATCTGTGACTCACTTTAGTGCTAAAAAAAGTTTGGTATCTTTAACTTGAATCTTTGACTAAAAGCCATTTCTTGCTGCATAACTGGCCTTAGGCTGCCTGGCAGCATCCAGGCCGTTGCAAGCAATCTTATTACCATCTAACAGCCACCCTCACCAGCCTGGCCTTTATAAGCACCACCCTCACCAGCCTGGCCTTTATAAGCACCAGCCTCATCAGCCTGGCCTTTATAAGCACCACCCTCACCAGCCTGGCCTTTATAAGCACCACCCTCACCAGCCTGGCCTTTATAAGCACCAGCCTCACCAGCCTGGCCTTTATAAGCACCAGCCTCACCAGCCTGGCCTTTATAAGCACCACCCTCACCAGCCTGGTCTTTATAAGCACCAGCCTCACCAGCCTGGCCTTTATTAGCACCACCCTCACCAGCCTGGCCTTTATAAGCACCACCCTCACCAGCCTGGTCTTTATGAGCACCACCCTCACCAGCCTGGCCTTTATAAGCACCAGCCTCATCAGCCTGGCCTTTATAAGCACCACCCTCACCAGCCTGGCCTTTATAAGCACCAGCCTCACCAGCCTGGTCTTTATAAGCACCAGCCTCATCAGCCTGGCCTTTATAAGCGCCACCCTCACCAGCCTGGCCTTTATAAGCACCACCCTCACCAGCCTGTCCCTCAGAAACACCACCCTCATTAGCCTGGCCTTTATAAGCACCACCCTCATTAGCCTAGCCTTTATAAGCACCAGCCTCATCAGCCTGGTCTTTATCAGCACCACCCTCACCAGCCTGGCCCTTAGAAACACCACCCTCACCAGCCTGTCCCTCAGAAACACCACCCTCACCAGCCTGGCCTTTATAAGCACCACCCTCACCAGCCTGGCTTTTATAAGCACCACCCTCACCAGCCTGGCCCTTAGAAACACCATCCTCACCAGCCTGTCCCTCAGAAACACCACCCTCACCAGCCTGGTCTTTATAAGCACCACCCTCCCCAGCCTGGCCCTTAAAAACGCCACCCACATCAGCCTTTCCCTTAGAACCACTACCCCCACC
>JAODKE010000015.1:9767440-9782453 GCA_026779605.1 Mormyrus hasselquistii
CCATCCCTTCATGACCACCATGTACCCATCCTCTGATGGCTACTTCCAGCAGGATAATGCACCATGTCACAAAGCTCAAATCATTTCAAATTGGTTTCTTGAACATGACAATGAGTTCACTGTCTAAAAGGGCCCCCACAGTCACCAGATCTCAACCCAAAGAGTGTTTTCTGTAGCATAAATTTACAATAAATGCTGTTGGGCTCCTGCCACGACTAAACAGAAACCAAAACTTTATAAGCACCCTGTAGAAAAAAATCCACCGTCCTTCCGCTTATAGAGCTCACTTACCTCATGAATAGATAAGAGTGAAAAGACATAAAGGGATAAAGGAAGTTCTACATCAAAAAAAGAAAGAAGAGACATCTGACCTTTACATGACCAGAGCTCTAAGCAACATTCCACTGCATAATGCAGAACAAACAGACGTTTCTGTGTTACGGATGCCAGCCTGTCCGCTAAAACCCGTGTCACCGCAGCGGAGCGCCGCTGCCACGCGCCGTCGCCAAGTGGCCCGTCACCCGCGGGCTTTTTATCAATTAGGACTGAAACCACAAGCTGGGAACTGAGGAAATCCCTGCGCTGAAAATAGATTTTTTTTTGTAGAATATTAAATTTATTGTCATAGAAGCATGCAGTTAGCATAGTTTAAATTATGTTTGTTCACATACAGTATAGAAGGGTAGGTGGCATGTCAACTTGGCACAGTGCCTGATATCAACATGTTCTCGTTCAGTAGGTCAAAGTTTCATATTTTCCAAAACGGTTACTAAATTGCAGTCATTGAAGCTCAAGACTTCATCAAGTAATTAACGATGAATTATAAGCATTTATTTGAAGAGTGGATTCTTCTGGTAGTGCATTAACCCTTGCACTCAGGATAGCGGCATGTCCAATGCTGCGTGTAATGCACACTGGATGGGTAGGGATACACCAATGCCAAGACAAGTTCAACATGCCATTTTACCTCCAAACTGAGAGTGGTCAGATATTGAAAGCCTTGGCACTGACACAGCATTTTTAATATAATCATGTGAAGTTTCATTGTTAAAGTGTTCAGTGCTTTATAATTCTAACTGATTATGTGCATTTAACTTCCCAGGAGTTTCTGGAGCATTTCTCCACGTCGTAAACCTGCAGAGAGATGTTACCACAGGCCGGCACTTCCCTCCACCTTAGCTTCTGGCCAACGCCTTGTTCTGGGCGATGAGCTGGGCGTACTCTCTACCAGAGCGATACGGCGTGCGTGTCAGCCGGGGGTGGCTGAAATCCACGTGATAAAGGCCAAATCGAACCCGATACCCATCTGCCCACTCGAAGTTGTCCAATAGGGACCAGGCAAAATAGCCCCTAACATCAGCCCCTTCCTCGTGGATGGCTGAAAAAAAAAAGAGCCACCATTTTGCCAGGTATTTAAATAGTCGCTTTTTAAAAATCTTTCATATTAAAAATACACTGATGCACAAATGATCCATGATGAGACTAATGTTTCATACCGTCCATCGAATCTCAGCATAAAGAATTTACAGACCTTTTACATGTAAATAACGGAAATTAAAGGAAAGGGGAAAACGGGAAAAGTACAATAGGGCCCCTTTAAATTATACAACAAACAAACATAATGGGGGCTAACACCACCATTTATATTGTAATAGAATATATATAAATATATATATATATATATGTATTGTATAGTATATCATTTAATGATATCTGTGGTATTTGCCTCACTAGCTGTCAACCTTGCAGAATTTCGAGGAAATGCAGCAGCTCTGTCAAAGCGAACCTTTGGAGACCTGCAGCAGCGTGTCCCGGAAGAAGCGGCAGCGTTGGGCGTCCTCAATCTCCACCGGCCCCACCTGGGAGAAGCCGTTCTCCGTGATGTAGACCTTCGGGTTGCCGAACTTGTCCTGCATAACCGGCGA
The DNA here is from genome assembly GCA_026779605.1 of Mormyrus hasselquistii. Classification (NCBI taxonomy): domain Eukaryota; kingdom Metazoa; phylum Chordata; class Actinopteri; order Osteoglossiformes; family Mormyridae; genus Mormyrus; species Mormyrus hasselquistii. The sequence continues at coordinate 9,769,366 of JAODKE010000015.1, forward strand.
GAGAGCTGAAAGCACGTCGGCTTTGGGTGAGCGTGAGCCGCCGTCGGCAAGGTCGTGAAAAGAGAGGAAGGTTTAAACGGATCTGCCAATTCAGCAGCGTTTAATGGAGGAGCTGAAGGTTAACGGAGTGAAAGCTGGCGAGAACACGAGACGGGGAACCAGAGGAGCGTCCATAATAAATGAAAGCAAATACATTTCCAGGATATAAAAATAACATCTCAGCTAGAACATTTCCTTAATGTACTATTTTGTGATCTGCTGTTTTTTTCCTTTTCACTTTAACACAAGTAAAGGCGGGAAGTAGATTGAGACAGTCAGCAATAGTCCATAAATTGATCATACCTTAATATACTTTAGCAACTTGCGTAAGCCTTCTGGGAATACAGCCAACCAAGAATTTCCACACACGGGCCAGGCTGGATCGACGTCCAGCTCCACCTCCAGATCACCTTCGGACCCAATCTTTGCCGGGCCGCTCCCAGGCTGCACTCGGCGGGAGGTGTAGTAATTCAAAGCGAAGAAGTCTGCGGTTCCCAGGATGCACGGTTCCTCCTTCGAGAACGTAGGCAGCCGGGAAGATGGCAGGCCCCGGGCCCGGCTCGTGGCTTCGACCCGAGCTTTCATCTCTGGTGGGTAGTCCCCATTTACAAAGATGGGCCAAGCAAACCAGCCAAGCACAAAAGCCATGTAGCGTTCTGCAGCAGCGACGTCCAGGGCGCTGCTGGGATTGTGAGCCTCGGCCCAGTCGCTGAACAGCGCCAGAGACACCTGTCCCCCCTGAGCTGGCCTGTAGATGGCGTCGTAGCTGTGCCAGGCCCTGGCATGAGCCCGCAGCATGTTATGACCCGCCAGGTACAGGGAAACGCCAGGCTGGCCCAGCCCCGGGGCGTGGCAGTCATCCTCGTGGCCAAGCTTGGCGTAAATGTAGGGCTCGTTGATGGTGAGCCACAGCTTCACGCGGTCGCCGAAGGTCTGGAAGCAGAACCTGGCGTAGCTGTCGAAGAGATCTGCGATTTGTGGCGACTGCCAGCCCCCCTGGGCCTGCAGGGCTTGCGGAAGGTCAAAGTGATGGAGCGTCACCATGGGAGAGACGCCGTTGGCCAGCAAATCATTGATCACACGGTTGTAGTAACTCACACCTGTTAAACCACAAAAAGAGGAATCCAGTTCCCACCTCGCTGAAGTACGGAAAAGCTTGTTTTATTTATGAATAACCCTGCAATGTGTGACTTGAAATAAAATGAAATGATGCCTTATTTAGGGGTAGTGTGTGGCTCAGTGGGCTATGCCTTTGTGCCTGTAATCAAAAGGTCACTGGTTCAAGCCCTGCCTTAGTATGTCTGCGGACGCTTGAGTAAGGCCCTTAACTCCTAGTTCCCTGGGCACTGTGATGGGTGGCTGCCTTTCACTGCCAAGCTTGCACTCACACCCTGGAGAGCAGGTAGGTGAAAAGAGAACTTCCCCACAGGGATTCATAAAGTAAATTCATCATTAACTTGGCATAGTGCTGTTTAGCATTCTACTCTGAATTGTTTTTAATGTTATCCTGCTACAAAGTAAGGAGCTTGTTCCTATATCCCTGACAATTACACTGTAGGAAGTTTCTCTAACTTCACTCTTTGCGTCTTAGAAAGTGTAAAAGTGGCCTGTAGTGATGTCATAGAGCGATAGATCTTTCTGGTTGATATGTCTTATCGTCTTAAAAAGCGTAAAAGTGGCCTGTAGTGATGTCATAGAGCGATAGACCTTTCTGGTTGATAAGTCTTGTCGTCTTAAAAAGCGTAAAAGTGGCCTGTAGTGATGTCATAGAGCGATAGACCTTTCTGGTTGATATGTCTTGTCTTAAAAAGCGTAAAAGTGGCCTGTAGTGATGTCATAGAGCGATAGACCTTTCTGGTTGATATGTCTCGTTGTCCCATCCGGTAGCAGTCGAGACCATGACAGCGACAGGCGATAATGAGTCAGTCCCATTTGCTGGATACATTTCAGATCCTCTTCCCAGAGGTGATAGCTGTCACATGCCACATCTCCGCTCTGGTCCTGAAATACCTTCCCTTTCTCGTGGCAGAAAGTGTCCCAAATGCTTGGTCCTCTGCCATCTGCATCCCAGCCACCTGTAGGAGGAAAATTGGGGGAGTCCGATTGTCTGGCCGAGCAACTGCAGAAATGATGAAGGTCTAATCTTGTGCTGCCACTTTGTGATCAGTGGGAGGAGATAATTCCTTAAAAAAAGTTTAAATGGCCCGATTGTATTGAGTAAGTTACTGTGCATCCCTGACGTCAGTGTCTCCTTAAAAAAAGTTTAAATGGCCCGATTGTATTGAGTAAGTTACTGTGCATCCCTGATGTCAGTGTCTCCTTAAAAGAAGTTTAAATGGCTTGATTGTATTGAGTAAGTTACTGTGCATCCCTGACGTCAGTGTCTCCTTTAAAAAAGTTTAAATGGCTTGATTGTATTGAGTAAGTTTCTGTGCATCCCTGACGTCAGTGTCTCCTTTAAAAAAGTTTAAATGGCTTGATTGTATTGAGTAAGTTACTGTGCATCCCTGACATCAGTGTCTCCTTAAAAGAAGTTTAAATGGCCCGATTGTATTGAGTAAGTTACTGTGCATCCCTGACGTCAGTGTCTCCTTAAAAAAAGTTTAAATGGGCCGATTGTATTAAGTTACTGTGCATCCCTGACGCAATCTACACTGTCAGAAAAACAAGTACCAATTTGTACCTTTGAGGGAATAATTATTTGTCACCGGGGCTGTACCGTCAAGGGTCTGCCAAATGTGCTAGTCTAATTTAAGGTGGAGAAATGGATTCCGAGGAACATTGTTCTACTATTGGTGGTACATTAATGTTGTATGTACCATGGGGAACAAAACTGTACCAGGGCTGAATGCTGTTTTCTGACAGTGTACAGCGATGACCTTTGGTTCGGCAGAAGTGATAAGATATCTTTTCATGCACAGCGTACTACTTTGAAATAAATTTTTCGATGCACGTATTTAAGATTCAAGATTCAAGATTCTTTATTTGTCACGTACATAGTTATAACAAGTACAACATGCAGTGAAATGAACGCTGACCGATCCAAAGACTGTGCAAAAAGAGGAGTCTTTGAATCTTTACCTAGTGCATTATGCAAAGAATACTGACTCCCAATTTCGGGTAATTAAATACAAATTTACTATTAATCAATAAGAGCTACATACCTTCAATCTGATATGCGGAGGTCGCTGCACCCCACGCAAAGTTTCTTGGCATAATAATATCTTGGTCATCAGCAAGCATTTTCGGTATGAGGGATTTTCTGACAGTTGTGTAAGTACGTGCGTATGATGTCACTGTGCTAGTACAAGTGAATATGCACGCGCACACACTAGAACACTTCAAAAAGGTTGGACCCGCGACGTGCTGTGGGCTGCGTTCTCCATCTTTGGCTAAACCACGCCCCTCGTATAGTAACGTTACTTATTGGATGTCTATCTTTTACAAGGGATACTCATTATTAATCAAGTTATACTGGGGGTTTACAAAATGTAACAGAAAAGGTGAAAAGATCAGATTAATAAATTACAAATCTACTGTAGCCCAAGATTTTGTTCCAACCAGTCAGTGGAATAAAAGAGTCACATTCACAAAGTAATCAACAGGTTGGTTGAAGCTAAAACTTGGTCTGGATTTGTAATTTCTGAACCTGGACTTTCCACCTGTGTGGAAAGTGTTTATTTTCAAACATTTAAGCATGCGTTTTATGTACGGTATTTATTTAATATAAATATGTAATACAGGTAACTGGTTTATATTTGGGGTCGATATTTTGTGTCGATTATCGTTTGAAAATGTGTATGGTATTATTGGTTGACAGTAAACAATTGTTTGAGCATTAGCGATCAGTCTGCATTGAAATGAATCTGCAGATCAGTATACAATGATCTTCTCCCCCGCTCACTAACATCTAGTGTAAATAAGGGCGAGTTATCCGCATTCTTCGGGGTTAAGTACATTGATAAGAGCACCACATTCATAGGGGTGCCGTTCTGCACAGCTGAATCTCTGTGTAACCTGGGAAGTCAATACATGTTTGCTGTGGCTGTACTGGGTTTACTTGAAACAAACAATGAACTTCATACGACTCCACCGATACCCTGGTGTCTGGAATATGGTTGGCATGGTTTTGTCATACGGCATTTCATTCGTAGAATCGAATACTCCAGTAAACGTGAAGTACGCCTTAGTTCACCACTGGCTGGACTAGTTATGATTTTATGTGTCTGCAGATTGCAGCAACATTATCCTTGATATTTGTGGTTTTCTGGGCAGCTGATAGATGCTTTACATCCGTGTCCCTGTCTTGGTTTCTTGTCACAAAGGTTGCTTTTGGGAACTATTTGTCAATAAACTAACCATTTCTCATACATCTTTTGTCTTCCTCCAGACATGAGGAATCTTTACGGGGAATGATAACGTGACAGATTGCGATCCAGTTTTGTGTCTCTGCTCGATGGTCAGACGAAAACACTTTGCTTTTTCAGGATCTCCTGTCTTCTGTAGCCTGATTACACACCTTATTTTAGATATGTCACAAGTTTCCCCAAAACCTAAAAACAAATTGTGACTAATGGACAAAGAAGCGGTGCAGCCGCGGGACAGACGTTACCAATAACCATGAAAGTACTCAGGGCTAATGGTACTTGATGGGGATGCACTCAGATGGGTCGACAACAGAAATGAAAAGAATGACAACCCCTAGGCAGAGGTGGCCATTTCAGGTCCAGAAAGTACAAATCCAGACCAGGATTTTGTTTCAACCAACCAGTTGCGTATAAAGAGTCACAGTCACAGAGACTCAACTGGTTGGTTGAAACAAAATCCTGGTCTGGATTTGTATTTTCTGGACCTGAAATCTCCAACTCAGCCCCTAGGCAACCCGAACTTGAAATGTGTCCCCCCCATTTATGCCGTGGTACTCGGTAAATGTCCTGTAAGAATAATACAAAAATGGAGTCAAACGCAGTCCAGTGGACCCATCTAAGTCTGATTAAACTGGCTTCCTTTTCTATAAATAATGTTTTTCCAGAAAGAACCTGAAAATACGAAATTGACCCAGATGAACATGGGCATTATAAAGGCATTTTAAAATATGAATACAGGAAACAGGATGATTACTGTTGTGACTCTGAGAGGACAGTTTCAAAGATGGCCATAAGTGAATATGATGGCTGTTTTACAGATTGGATGCTTGAATCTCCTTACTTATTGCTCAATGGGTATTTTGTATGAATTTCCTAATCCTGGAAGTCTACTGATAGGTCCCTGTCAGTAGAGTGGGAGCAAATTTTGAACTTGGGGAGTTTTATTGCTTGGACACATGCCTGATGGGTAGCAAACAAACTTCAGGGGGGTTGGGGGTTCAAACCATGGCTACTTGTCCGGTATTAGGGCCACAAACGACACACAAATTATTCTGCTAAATCAGGACCTTAGGTTAAGTAAGGAATGCCTTTGCGACCGACAATATCACTGATACTTAAGCCTTTTTGTATGCAAGGCATATTGTATAGTTACCATGTTAAAAATGAGAACAATTACGGGTAAAGGGTGTATACGCATGCGTGGATTTATGCAGCAATCCGACTCGCCTGTAGGAGGCGCATGCGCGGTGGTTTTTCGCATTGCCCTTAAAATAAGTTCTCATGGTGATTGTTGAGCAAAGTTAGGATTTGTGATTTGACACAATGGTGCCAATGACATTTGCCTATAGTTAAAGCAAACTTCAATTAATCACACGACATAAATTATTGATTTTTAAAATAAAACCAATACCAAGTCTAGGATAACAGAGCGATATGATTCACGTCACATTATAATTGATTTTCTAGCAGTAAAGTGGAACTGCAAGGCTTATTTGGGCTGTAATTACAGGAACAACCTAATTCAACTCGAACTTGCTTACAAATATATACATTCGAGTTCAGTAGTAAACCCACGACTGCTACACAAATAATTTCGTGAATAAAAATGGAAGTGCGCAAATGACTGCGTGCTTATAGGAGAGGGTGCCGGTGACGTAAGGGGGTGGAATTCCAACATGGAGCCTGGGGCAGGATCATGAAAAGCGAGCTGAATGGAGAGGCTGAGCTGCACTGTTATGAGCGTTCGCTGGCCATTTTCGATCGAATAGATCTCTAAAAACCAGTATTGGGCTTTATTTCGCTAGGATAAAGGATATTGTCGTGAAACACATTTTAACGATATAATGAACAGTTTCAAAGATTTAGCCAGCGAAAGAAGCGTGGAAGAAACTTCGTAGCATTTTGTTTGCAACAATTGTTATTGTTCCCGTGTTCTGTAAACGCTTGTAGCAGAAGAATTATACTTCCAAGATATCCGGAGTCGTAAAACCATTTTTGTGTGGAATGTAAGCAGGACTAGATTGTAATTACAGTACTGGGATGATGATTCATCAGATACTCCCTGTGATATGAAAGTTTCGGCGGCTGGGACGTGATCAGATTTCCTGAAAGTTTATGGTATCTCGGGATTGTCTGCAGCTGACTGCGTGCGACATGTGCCAGGACAAGACCTGGGTTCATTCTTTGCAACAAAGAAAGCCTCAGTTTGTGATATTATGTAGGATGACTTGTTACGGCGCGTAACTGTGCTCATCGGGAGGGTCACTGGATTTTTTTTTACCCCCCTTGCCCAGGGTACATGCGGAGGTATGGGAAACCAAGATACTTGGCAAACAAAGGAGGATGTCGATTTGGCCATCGGGCGGTTCGGCTAGGACTCGCATGCCTGAAAAAAATGGGAAGAGGCTAATTACAGCCGGCGATGCAAGATTTGCAACATGACCGAGACTTGCGCTTTGTTTTTATGAAGACTTTCTAAGTGACCGGGTCTGCGGAGACCACCAGGCCATGTTTAAACAATTTCTATCTGAACTTTACCGTACTCGTTTGGTTCAGATTTTGATTTTTCGTATTTAATGACCACACTTTGGTCAGAAATGGAGCGTGGCGGTAAGATTTTCTTCCAGCTCGTTACTTACTTGCTTCTTGCCAGCGGGAGCTCCGTGGCATCTTCCCATTGCAAGCTGTACGATGAGCGGCCGAGGAGCGCCGGGAAGAGCGCGGAGCAGCCCGGCGCGGCGGTCAGGGCGGTCTGCACCAACATGGAGCTCCGTCAGGTGCCGCCGGAGCCGCTTCCCAACCGGACGGTGACTTTGTAAGTAGCCTATGAGGCAAAGCCGCATTACTCCTCTAATCTCTAAGTATTACCCGAGACATTTTGACCCACACGCTATTTTCTTCAGCACCGACATTCACTATAACCTATATGCATACCCTGGAGTAAATTAAAATTTCTTACAATTCATGCATCTTATAAGTTTTAATCAGGTCGCAAGCTGAGTTTGAACGACGTTTTCTATGCGTTTTGCATAAATAATAATGCCGCAATACCACTGAGCAAATACCCTGCATTAAATAATTCTGTGTATTAAAAGCAGGGGTTACGGTTTGTTTGCATATAAAGTGTACAAATAGCAAGAAATCCTAATAAAAGCTGCATGCAAGTCTAGGTTATGCGAGGTGTACTTCGGTTCTACCCGCGTAAAAACTCTTGGTTTTATTTTGTTGCGTTTCAGATATTGTTCTTTTACTTCCATACCGTCAACCGAATCTATTCATTATAGTGGCACAGGTCAGGTTTTCCTGATAAATATTAGTCAGGAAATACTGCTTTATAAGTTGTTCATGCACTGGCACCTACAGTGCACAATATTGCCGCGGTTTGCTTACTGAAGTATTTGGTATGAGAGTTCGGCTGCAGATCACTCATAAGCAGATGAAGGGTAATGACTGTCCCTGTTGCGCACATGTAGGTATTGGGGAAGACGTGGAGAGCGCAGAGAGGAGCTGCTGGGGTTTTCAGTTTTTCCTCTTTGCCCATGAGAAGCTTCTGCTGTGGTCCTCTCAGCTGGGATGGTGGCCTCAGGGAGAAGCAGGGGAAAATTGGCTATTGGACCAATTTTCCCCCAGGCCTGTGTTCAGAAACCAAATTCTTCTCAATCAACTAAGTGCGAGAGTTGCAAATCATAGAGAGATGTGGTCAAAGGCATTGTGACCCCACTTGTGGCTAGCAGTAGGCCGTATGTTCGAGAAAGAAGACTCTACCGTTTATTTGATAGGTCTGATCTTCAGAATGCTAAATGGTTTTATTACCAATTGGGCTCTGTGGGTGTTTGGTGCTAAAACTATTTAAGACGATCTTGTTCCGTTTGTTGCTATAAAGGAGCAAAACTTTGATATTGCTGGTAGGAAGATATAAAATGTGTCCAAACTTTGTTTGAACCTGGCCTGGGATTTGCTGCTCTCTGCAAGCCACTGGTCTCAAGGCATCTCCAAGTGGACGTGCAGACCCTGTCCAGACACGTCAGCGACACTTGACACCCCAGCGAGGAACCATACTCGGGGGTGTTTGTTTAAGGCCTGTAAAATCTGCAAGCCCCCCCCCGTCTAGGTGGTTCCTGAGGTTGTTTTATGATCTCGCTCCCCCTTCCAACACCCTGTGGAGAGACCACTCGTTGCTCGTTCAGCTGGGCGAGACAGACTTCCTGCCCTGTCTCCCCCCCCCGGTCATTCTCTCTCCCTTTGACTCTAAATCAGTTTCAGCAAGGGGCTTCATCAGGGCTCTGAATGCGGATAGAGTTCCCTTCAGGGTGTCAGGGAAAGTGGTCGCTCGCTTGACAGAGTTGCAGAACTTCCTCTCCAAAGTCTTCTAAAAGCATCCAGCTTTTTATATTTTTAGTCATCACGTAATTTTTATGTGCAGAATTTATTATATTATGTTGATTGTCATGCACCCCCCCCACACCACAATAATTTCCATGTACGGAACAAGTACTTGGCGATTAAACGTTTCTGATTCTGTAACTCTCGCCCCCACCAACAGCTAGTGCCCCCCCTGTTTTTTTTTTATTTTTATTTTTAAAAAGACACAGTAGTCTGCACTTTGCTGGTCCCTTTTTGTGCCCCCCGAAAAGTCTGATTCTCGCCAGCTTCCCACTTTGCACCAGCGCTGTAAAGGTCTGTGTGTACTGCTGCAGCCCCCTCGCCTTTCTGGCTGCATGACGGCTTCCCTCTTTCGCGTCGCGTTTTCACCAGCTCCTGCTTGCGGCTGGTGCTGCTGTTTGTGGAGGGATTTCGGAGGGGGGTTGGTGTGGATATCCGCTCATGTTGCTCGCTGGCTGTAAGTCCTCTGTCATGCCAGTCCTTCGTTTTAAAGGGTAGATGTTAATCGAGTAGATGCTGATGGGATATAGCTGGTCCTGTTTGTGTCCGGCGTGGTGAGTTTAATTACGGTGGAATGTCTGTGAGATGTCACCTCTACCTTGTATCTTCTGTGGTTTCAGGTCGAACTTTTGCTGACTGATGAGATTCATATAAATATTTTGGTTTTATAGAAATTACCACTGAACTTCAAGTTGTCAATATCAGCAGCAGCGCATTATATAAAATATTTTGGCGAAAGGGCTGTTAATTGATTTGCCGTCTTGTTTTTTTCATACCAATATCAGAGTTGCACTGATACTCTGTATTTAATCACTTGCGTTACTTGTATAGTTGTTAATGACCCGGAGCCTACAGACTGTCGATTCAGAAATCCCCCAAAATCTCTCCCTCCGGTTACCATCAGAGGTCAACCGATACGGGTTTTTCAATACCCGATGCAATACATTTTGAAAGAAAGAAAACACTTAACTAAGTGCATCATGGTATGATGAGTAGTGTACAAGGCCCAAAACCTTTCACTAACGTTGTTTATGTTGTTAGCAGACAGACAGTTTACAAGCCAAATTCACCATCAGAATCTAGCGATCGCAGAAAATAAAATAACTTTGTCGTATGACACAGCCTTGTATGCAAGGATTACATAAGCCCCTAGTGATTGTGACGTCGACGCTTTCGAAGAAACGGTTTTTTCCGCCATGCATTGTTCTTTGCAGTTCTGTGTCTCCAAGGACGGTGCTGTCTGTGATCGGGGCGGAGTAACGTAGCTCCCCCACACGCTGCAGTGTATCAGAGAGCTGCCTGACCCGCCCCACACACACAGTGAAACTGTGACACAAGAAAACATCGTTTTCTTGATAACATCGGGCTGATATGGTAATAATTAATGATTTTTAACGATTAAAAAAATGTCTGTGAGCCCACCAACAAGCGCACAAAACTAACTGTCAGAATCAACGATCCTTAACATTACCAGTAAGCTACAGTTGGTTGAAGGCTCATTATCATTACGGCAGTTCCAGGCAGCGCAATTCGCGATCTCTTTCAAAAGCGCTCGTATTTTCTTTTAAAACATTTCATAGCAAGCCAAGTAAATAAACAGATCTTTGAAAGATCAGAATTTAAGCCTTAACGTTTTCTTCCAGTACTCTTCCAAAACTTCTGACTGGGGTCCTGTACAAGGCAGCATGGGTCACATGTTCCACAGCAACAATAACACTGGGCTGCTCGCAGACGTGCCTGTCTGTAAATCGGCCTAGTGCACTCGGATATCGCCCGATGCCGATACATTATCGATGTCGGCTGGCTGATATATCGGTCGACCTCCGGTTTACATCATAATGGTCCCGACATATTCTTTCATTGCTTCCCGTCTTTAAAAGTTGACGTCATCTATACCATATTATGTAAGCTGGACTTTTCACTACCAGCTCCCCTACTAAATGTAGGGCCACTTGAAGCACTCCTGTGGCTTGGTTTGGACACTTATGGTTTCTGGCTTATAACAAAAGCAGTAGATTTATTTATTTTTTTTGCCTAAATGTCATCCCTAATTTGAAGCAGTTGGCAGTGTTTTGATGGCCCTGTAAGGTAGCCGCTGATAAAGTCATGCACCGTGGTTTTGATTAAATAGCTATTCTGGGTGATTGTTCTCCAAAGACCACTGTAAACTTCTCTGTTTGCAAGTGGCTCAGGTGTCTCAAAGGTCCAATTAGCTGGAGCATTCCTGTTCTCCTCTAGGATTCTCATTTGTCTTGTCTCCAGACTCAGAAATGTGCAGGGGCTGTGGTAGCCTGCGGGCCCCTCCTCTTCCCTGGGGCTCGGCCTCGATGTGAGAAGGGGGAGGGATGTCCTCTGGGTGCATGGTTTGGGTTTGGCTTACTCTTGAACACTCGTGGTTCAGGTCATTCGATGTCCTGAAGGACGTAGTAGACTTAGTTGGCTCAAGCACACAGCCTGGAATGTTCTGCTGAATGTCTAGTGCTGGTTTGGAATAAAAAAATGTTGTAACGTAAAGTGTTCATTTATCTACACGTGTAACGCTGGAGTTTATAAATGGGCCCTATTACAATTTTTCTGTTTTTTCTGATTCCTTTATTGTGTTTTATAGCCATATACGCATGTAAATGCTCTGCAAAGTCTCAAAGTGCACGTCAAAGAGAACCACAGAAACCGCTGTTCTCTAATCTGCCTGAAACACCTCATTGGAATTCCAGCCCTAACTTCCATGACATGGTGAGGTCACCTCGTAACACAATCCTTCAAAGTGCTCAAACATTCAGTCTTTAAAAGTAACATGACTAAGAATGTTAATGTACAGTATATAACATCCTTGCTTTGTGATGGTGTCATAGCACCATTAGCCTTTCTACATTACATTACATTAGATTACATTCTACATTTACTTTCTAAATCTGGTTGTCCCTAAAATAAGAACTGAACTGGGAAAGAGAGCCTTCAGGTTCTCAGCACCTGACACATGGAATACACTACAAACCGGACTTCGTCTGCACATTTTAATACCCCTGAAGGAATTTAAATCTCTTATAAAGACTCTGGAGACTAGGTTGTCCATATGTAAATGTATATCTTGATTATGTCGTTATCTTTTTTTTTTGTAATATTTTGTAAGACTCTGCACTGCCGCTGTGTTGCTGCTACCTTGGCCAGGTCTCCCTTGCAAATGAGATCTGTGATCTTAATGGGACAAACCTGGTTAAGAAAAAAAAAAAAAATTAGCAGTCGATTTTTAAATTTTGATCTTTTGCTGGCCTGGTGATATGGTTTACGATACTTTCTACTGGTGCTGGTGGGTGGCAGCATCTAGTCTCCGTAGCGATCATGAGAGTAAACATTTCATTCGGTGTTTAACGAAATAGGTCTATCCTACAGTCTGTGTGCTGTTCCCTTCTGTTTTTGATTGCTAGTGTTTAATTGCAACCATAACTTTAGTGACAGTAGTTATGATATATAGGGAATAAATGTTTTCATATTCGACTTGTGACATTTTCCACTTGCGATGGGTTAATCAGACCGTAACTCCATTGTAAGTTGAACACCTGTACTTCAAAGAAGTGAAAGGCACGTTAAATCGGTGGCCTTCTCTGACACATGGTAGCTATACTACAGTAATTACGGTAATTCGTCTCTAGCTAGTAGACATGGTCGCCGCGCTGCTTCCATACCGTCAGGCGCGCCTGTCATCAGGGCCCAGTTTGTTTTTCTGTGTCCGGTTCTCTCTGTGGTGAGAGTGGCATGGAAGTTGTTGCAGAGCAACAGAACCACCCTGCGCTGGGCTGGGGGGTCGGGAAGGAGGGCCTTTCGCCGTTGGTGGGATGCTAACCTTCAGCCCGGTAAGCTTTATGCAGGTGATTGTTTTCAGGATCCCCCTACAGAATCTGCTCAAGCGATGCATCTTCCTGATAGACTTGGGTTGTGAATTTACTCCTAATCAGAACAGAACCCCAATATTTGGGGGCGGGGCTGATCAGGACGTTCATTTAGCAGGCACTTGTGTCCGATATAACGCACAAATGTCATTCCTGCTGAGGAGTCGACTAGGCACAAGTGCAGCTAGGCTGAGCTTCTGATAAACGCCCAGGTTCAAGTGTAAGCAGGACTGGAGCAGGAGCTGCGTGACTAATAAACAAAGCAGGGACACAATAAGACTCTAAGGACAAGAAGTGTTTCATTAAGGCCCTTTAGGGCACATTGATACGTTCCTGCCTGCCCCTTCCCCTTTACTGCCCCTCCAAACTGAACCCCACCAAGTCTCCTGCACACCTTAATTGCCCCCCCCCC
>JAODKE010000015.1:9783253-9793710 GCA_026779605.1 Mormyrus hasselquistii
CCCGGGGGGCGTTTCCCAGCCGGCTGTGGCTGCCCCCCCCTTCCGTTCTGGGACACATCCCCCCCCCCCCCTTCCCCCCGGAAAGGGGGGAAAGAGGACAGCTCTGTTTACCGGCAGCGGCACTGAGTGGGACGTGACCCAACCTCCGCCAGTCGGATGGCTTGGCTGAGCGGGACGTGACCCAGCCTCTGCCTTTTGGGGCGGCTTGGCTGAGCGGGACGTGACCCAGCCTCTGCCTTTTGGGCGGCTTGGCTGAGCGGGACGTGACCCAGCCTCTGCCTCTTGGAGGGCTTGGCTGAGTGGGACGTGACTCCGCCTCTTGGACGGCTTGGCTGAAACGGCTGCCTTGCTCTCCTGGTGGGGGACTGAGCTCTAGAGCCAATGCTCTAAGTGCTTCTGACCCTGCTGGACGGACCCAGTGACTCTGTTTTGGTTTTATTATTTGAGATGTAAACCCAGACCCCCTCGATACTCATCTAACCCTATGGATGTCGAGAGGCCCCTCCCAGTGACATGCTGTAAATGCTGCCCTTATTGTTAAAGCACTCTGCCTCTCTGTTTTTGTTCTCCCCCCGCCCCCGTGACAGCCCCACCGGGTTCCTGGGTGTCTGGGGTTATGCCACGGTCACACCACCCTGGCGGGGCTGCTTTACTTTGGCAGCCCCGGTTTCACATGACCGCATGTTTGTTTGTGCAGCCTTTTAATAGCGCACTGAAGGTTGTCCCGTTCCAAGGGATTTGTTGTGCAACTGACTGCAGCAAGAGCTGAGGTTTTTTGCTCTATGCGGCGAAGGTCTTTCTCGATAGGGGGATACACCGAACACTACGGTTACCTTGGTATGTCAGTGATTTTATGTGTCATCTGCCCAATCAGAGCCTCCCAACACCGCTGTGCCACCCAGGCGAGGAAACCCCCGCCTTTAGCTGGCCTTAAAGTCCGAGTCGGCCTGTCTTGTGAGGGGGAGACGGGATGGGTTGAGTAATAGCTGGCTGCTGGTTCGAGTGGCTTGGGGGCACAGAAGTAGACAAAGCTGTTTTTTGAGGATGCCATTTGTGATTAGAGTCAAATGGGAGCCGCTCTGTGAGTGTATTCATGCCAGGACTGTTTTATTTGATGTATTTGCTATATTATTTGGTGCTTTTAGGCTGTAGTGCGTGCATGTGTGCGTGACAGGCCCGGTCCAATGGGCCGGGGGTGCGGAGGGAGGGAGGTGAGTGGTTGATGGGGGGGGGGGGGTCCTGTCTCGGCTCGTCTCATTTCACACTTAGCTGCTGCTCCCCAGCCTGTCCCAAATACACACCCCCCCCTCCCTCCCCTTTCTGCACGCTAATGCGTGTGAGGCCCCCGTCAGCTGTCACGGACCTGCTGCCGGCGTCCTGTGTCACGCACCGTTTCAGGCCCGGAGATGCGTGCTGGAATCCAGCTGCGTGGATGTGTAGGATCATAAACGTTTACATGAGCTTGTGTCCTAATTAAAACAGTCATTTGGCTGGAGCGTTCGTGCTGCCGATGTGCCATCAAAGTACTTTTCCCAGAACTAAGAGTTTGCTTGTTTTCTTTTTGTGTCTTAAAATACTTTGCTTATTCTATGAGCCAGGAAAATATAGGTTAGAATAAGAATCCAGTTACTTATTAATAATAATATATAACTGGCTCATTTTCATCAAGATCAAGTCAGTTATTTGGGGTTGGAAATTTGGCTTTGAATGCCTTGCTCTGTGTGTTAAAAGCACATGTTCCACTTTACCTGAACACAATCGAGAGCTGGAAGACCTTTGAACTCCTCTGTTGGCTGCTTTTGAACTGTTATGTAGCGGTGGCTAGCATGCTGGGACACGCATGGAATTGTGGCCAAATTCAGAGCTGCAGTTTTACATTTTGGGACAGTTGGTCTGGCATAGCTTCTCCGACCAACCTTATCGGGCTCTCCTTTAGCTGTGGAGCGCTTGTACAAATACTACTTATTAATCGGAGGCTATTTCACAGCCATATAGAGATGTCTAAGCAGACTCCTGCTGACTATGTGAAGCTTAACATCCCTGCTTGTGTTATTCTAGTATAGATATTTAACATTTTCAGGCAGGCGCGGTGATTCGCGCTCTGCTCTGCCGTGAAGGCAGGAACAGGCCCGCAGAAGGTAAACGTGGGGAGCGAGCAGCTCCCTCCGGGAACGGGAAGTACCTGGAGCAGCGAGGAGACAATTACAGGCTTACAGAGGCCTCCTGCACATTCCTTGCTGGCGGAAGGGGCCGGATGGGGGCCGTCAGGAATGCTGAAAATAACGGCGCTAGCCCGCCCACATACAGGAAGAGCCCCGCGTTCCGGTGTCGGGTGTGATGGTGGTCAGATTGGGTCCTGTGAGGGCATCCAGAGATATTAGCCGTGAGACTTCTGCAGGTGCGACACAGATTGGCATAGAGTCTTGGGGGCTCGCGGGCTGGGAGTGACGTGAGTTTTTCGGCTTGTACCGGGCTCGCCTGTGTGGCTACCGTGTGCGTAGAGGGGGTGTCAGACATTGCATCATTATGGGGGGGGGGGGTAATTTTGATTCGTTAACCTAATTTATTTTTTTATTTTAAATAAACAAGTGGTATATCTGAGTTGCAGAAAGTGAGCATTGGCACTTGTACTCTGGGGGGGGGGGGGAAGGTAATGTGTCACATTCACCTTGTTTTCATTTTTCTGTTACAGGATTTTAAGCAACAACAAAATCCAGGAACTGAAGAATGGCTCCTTCACGGGACTGTCTACGTTGGAGAAACTGTGAGTGATTCCTGCTTACATCAGGATGGTGACCGTGGCGAGTCCCAGCCTGCATTTTAACTGATACTGGGCTGCAAGTATAATTGTTCCCTTAACTAGACTCATTGGCGAAGGATAACGTTTTGAATATCTGGTGCCATGAGATGCTGTCACTGCAGGGAAGGAAGTAGAAATGTTGCTTCTGCCAGCCGTGGAACAGATTAGTCGCATCTAATCTGGTTTAATTGAGGCTAATCTAGTCTGAGCCTAGATGCTTTTGAAGGATCCTGGGCGTGTCGAATGCTGTTTTTTTTAGGAAGGGATTTTCATGTGTTGGAGAGTATTGAGAGGGTTAACTGCACTTGCTGCTGTGAGCCCATGTAATATCACCTATGGAAAAAAAGGAGGGATGTTTAAAAGTTGGGTATTTTTTGATGGGATTAAGACTGATGTGGACTGGCATGCTGAAGTAGTTTTTCTCGCCAGTAGTTTGAATGTATCACCTTCTCTTGTGGGGAGTTAGGGAACTTCTGTGGTCCAAAGCAGAAGACTTCATTTCGGCTTTTCCCTAAGGATACCACACAATCCAAGACTGCCGTGGCAAACTGTAATTTTACATCTTTGGAAAGATGTTTATGATTGTTTATACTGGATTTGAATGATGCAATTAGGAGACTTAAACCCTTTAGAAAATATTTTTCAGACTAGCTAAGTGTTATAAACCTGTAAAGTAAATAATCCGGTCCTTTTAATTTGAGTTGGCGTTATTTTGTTTTATGGAGTGCCCAGTTTTATTTTAGCTGGGTAATATTCACTAAGTTGGCAGAGTCCACGTCCTGCGGGTCAGCTATCCTTCCCCGACACGCCACGTCCTGCGGGTCAGCTATCCTTCCCCGACACGCCACGTCCTGCGGGTCAGCTATCCTTCCCCGACACGCCATGGTTTAAAATGCATTGCACACCCTGTGTCCCATGCTTGCATGTGACCACGTGTGTGAAACGCATTAAAAATGCACAAAGCAGAGGCTCTCCTGGGCCGTGAAAGCGGTCACTGTTCCTCCTCCATAGCAGGATTTCTGGCTACAGCGTTGGTTCCAGGAGGGTGCTCGCCTGGTTGATTTACAGTGATTTACAGTTGATTTTGAGTGACCTGTCTGGTAAAGGCTTACTTTTGGTAGAATTGGGTTGGTATTAGGGTTGCATGATTCTTTTATAATTTTTTTTGCTTAGAATTGAAAGCTATTCTCTAACGATTTTTTCCCTCATATTTAAATGGTTATTGCACTCATTAAATTGCAAAAGGAAACATGAATAAAACACGATTGTGTCAAATATGATTTGATCCAGATCCGGCATATCAATTTCTGATGACAGAAAGGAAACGTTCAGCTGGCTATTCAGTTCAACAAACAGCCGGGCCAAAAGTTCCTGGACCAGAAAGGCCAGCGGGTCCTTTTTGGTACTTTGGGGTGGGACTTGCTTTCTTTCTCAGTCAGTTATGCAAATAGGCAAACAGGCAGTATGAAATGCAGTATAAGCACTGCCTTGGAAAAAACAACAACAAATGCAGTAAAAAATAAAATATAAAATAAATAATGGATACCTAGATAAATTAAGTAACCCAAGCTTTAACTGTGGTTTGGCCGGAAGATCAGAGATGGAATAGCATAAAAAGAAACAAGGTATTTGGTATAATATACTAGGACAGCACTTTATTGGAAAATTTGTAAGTATTTCAATGTGATTTTGTTGTAATATTGGGGTATTTCAACAAAAAATTCCTCCAAACCTGTCTAGGATAAAAACGGCAAGGATTGTCTCAGAGAATGCATGCAGCACTCATGCAAAAGCAGCGGAGATAAACTAAATTTAAATTGATTTTTAAACATATACTAGATGATCTTGAAAAGGAATAATTAAAATTGCAAAACAGTTTTTCCTCTGGCAGTGAAAATGTTTTGGCAAAACCTAAAGCCTCTGCTCTATAATGTCCATAACAAAATAGAAGGTATGGAAAAGCCTTTCTGTTGACTGGTGAAGTACAACATGCGATGTTGGTATTAATATCACACATCCTCCAGTCCTATAATATAATACAACCATTTCTTGAATTCGGTACAAAACACCCCCCCTCATGCTGTGATGTCATTCAGCGGCGGTACCAGTTTTTACGCCAGTGGAAAACCAAACACCTCGAAGCACCAAATGTAAGGTACTTGGTACGGTGGAGAGGCACGTTGGAAAGAGAGTGTGGAATTATGGGATGCTTCACACACTCTGGGGGGGAAAAGTAGGAGCGCTTGTTTTGATTCGGCTGATGTAATACAATGCAGAAGAAACGTAATTTAGAAATGAGATGACATAGAAGTGCGAATGAAGATTGCAGGGTTTTCTGTTTACGATTACTTGTGCAGCCTTAGTTCATATGAGAGGTGAGGGCTTTTATGTTGGATGCCATGGCCGGTTTTCCGCTCTGTCATCATGCATCACGGAGCCTGTTCTGTGACCCAGACTAAGTCCTTCCCCCCCCCCCAATCCTCCTCTCCTGTGCCTTTGTCTCCCTGCCATCCCTTTCAGCTGCCTGTTAGTGTATTAAGATGGGGGGCTGGCTTCAGTTTGTCTTTCAGCGCAGGTATCCGAGAACGACGACACAGCGCTAATGTATCAGCTTGGCGTCTGTCAGCATCCTTTCATTCTCGAAAGAGGAGGCAGGGGGACAACAATGGAATAAATGATCTTTCTTCTAGTTTGAGGCATTAAGCGGCTTTGATCCAGCCCTTCAGAAGAGCAGTTTGAGGGTGAGCGTTTTCCCGGTGCTCCCTGCTGTACATCCCGCGTCCGGGTTCTGTTTGGAGGGGAGTTCCCGTGGAGATGGTGGTGTGGGGGGGCGACATGCCTTTTTGTGGTGGTCAGTCACCCCCTTCCCCATCACCGAAGCATGCTGGCCTTCCTGCTGCGTTCACTCTGGGCCTCCTGGCCCCGTTACTCACACCACTGCCCCTGGGCTCCTTTGAAATGGCAGCCAAGGAAACCGATTCCAGCAGCGGGACACCCCTCCTCGGCCGGCCACCCCAGTGCCAAAATGTCCCGCAGCTGTGGAAATTGGGCACCTTTGTCTCATTGAAAGTCCAGCATCTTTCCACAGAGCTTGAGATTCTGTGCGACGTGCTAATGGGGAATGCGTGACCTCCCTCGCTCCTCGCAGCGCCGCTGTCGGCCTGAATGTGGTGCCATCAAGGGGGGTGCTGGGATCTTGGGGCTGCCATCCTGGCTTTTGTCCACCTACTTGGGTCGCTTCGAGGGCCACGACTCGGCGACATCCAACCCCCCGCCCTGCCCAAGCAGAGTATGCGGGAGATGCAGCCGTAAAATTGCGCTTACAGTTTCAAAAGGGTGTAATTACCGTACGCTGTCTCACTCGGCCCCCTAAGCAAAAGCCCCACTTTTACCCCCTTATCTGCTGCTCTAAGCTGAAAAATACTTGCATGTGAGCTATGTAGAGTTTGTCAGGGCCAGGTGATTTTATAGCGGGGGACAGCCGTGTACAGCTCAGGGAAGCATCTGTTATTGGAGTTTTTTTTTTTTTCTTTTTTTTTTTTTTTCCCTTTCTCCCGGCAAGAAGTCCGCTGTGAAAAGCATTTCTCTAAAAGCATCCCATCACGTGGGCCAGCACCTGTAATGGAAAAGAGATTTGGCTGCCCTCTTCCCGAAAGCCTCCCTGTGCCTTTAGTATCTAAAACAAAGTATGATTTATGGAGTTGAGCGAATTTCTCTGGTCTTCAGAATGAAATTTTGGGAATGACTCCCGGTAATGGACACGTCCACCTTTACACTCTGAGGCAGGCAAACACAGAAGTACAGAGTTCGCCGAGGGCTGATTGCAGTTCCATGGCGTATTGAAATCGAGGAGGCGTTAAGGGGTTGGTTGTTCGGACTGAAATATGTTTGATCTGGGGACGTTCTTTAAGTGCGACCCCCCCCCCCCATCCTCCTGCCTGCATGTTTTAGCTAATCGTACTGCTTTGAACAGGAATCTCTCTCCGGTTTCTCCTGTGTGTCTGGCTGTCATGCACGTCAATGTCTTCTGAAATCCCCTGGAAGGGCAGCCCTTGGCGGTTGATGGTGGCTCCCCTCCCTCCTCGCTCTGGGTGGGACAGGTGCAGATTTTCTCCCCTGGATATGTGAGGGTATGCCATTGGGGGGGGGGGGTGTTTTGTGCTCTCTGTCAATACCCTGTCTTTAGCAGTGTTCCTTCTAAAGGACCCTGGTCCTGGCCCCTGGTCTTTCCCTGGGTGGAGGTGTCATGCTAAGAAACATGAAGGATACGTGGCCGGAAGACACCAGCGTTTAATAAGCATAGAGTAACTGAGCCAGTATTAATAATGGCAGGTAATGTGTGTACAGCCATGTGCCGGCTGAGCTTGGCCGCCATGGTAACAATACTAACCCCATTTGCTTCCTGTGAATTTATTTTATTATCCCCCCCCCCCCCGATTTAAACCAAAGGGATTAAATTAAATTGAATGAATGAGATTTGCTTGGTCTCTTGGGGGGGGGGGGGAGCCTAATTAACCATGCCGCTGCGCCGGTGTGTTACTGATTTATAAAGATGTCCTGCTTGTGCCTTTGATTGAGCACCTCCTGGTTACGGGACCTGCCCTGGGCCTCCTTTTTGTCTGCGTCTACATGCAGTGAGTCTGCCTGGCCTGTAGGGGGCCTCAGCTCTGTGTCCTGCTGTCCCTGATGGGTCAGTACATCACTGTTTTGGTTCTCAAAAAATGTATTGGGGTACCCCCTGACCCAGTAGGTGGGGACCTCTCTTATGTTTCTGCAATTTGAGGCATTTCACTATGAATTTCCTGAAAAACGTCTGTGTTCCAGCCTTTTTCGTCATGATGAGAGAGGTCCATATGAGAAAATGATTTTGTCTGATACACGACTACAGTCATCATTAGGTTTCGTCCTTGGGCTCTGAATGCAGCAAATTGTCCTCGGTCGTGTTCAGATTCATAATGAAAGAAGAGGAACGCCCTGTTGATTATGTATTTATTAATTCATTTATTAATTCTGCTGATATTGGGCTGGACTTGTTCGCCCATTTTCTGACGCCCCTGCGACGCGTAGTCCCCTGTAAATGTGCGACAGAAGTCTGCTTCCTGAGCCGACGCCGCAGCCTCATTTACATGTCAGCCGTGAATATTCCCCCCCAAACGGCCCCTATAATAGTCCTTGGTGGTCAATACTGAAGCATACAGGACATTCTCTTTATGATGGAAGTAGCGCAACTTTTCCTTTGGCTATTGTGCCGTTGCTCGTCCCCATATCAGTGACACGCTCACATACTGGTTCATGCAGGTGTTATATAAAACAAATAAAAATAAACTGATGATACTGCAGTCTAGGGAGAGGTATTTGTGCAAACGATCAGTGAAAATCATATTTACGATTATATGATTCAAGTTAACATTTGTTAATTTTGTACTTTATTTTTAGCTTCTCCCCAGTTCTGATTTATACAATTCCTGCGGTGTTATATTTATAAACAATGCCACTTTCTCTCAAGCGACAGTCAAGCAGTCGCTGCATGGAGGGAGTAATCAATTCTCAAGCCATCGATGTCAGCCAGTTGGGTGTTCCCATGCCTATTAATGACTTACTTGAGAATCTCTCCTTTGAGCAATCTTGTAAAAGATTGTTTGAGAAACACACGTAGAAAAGCAAATGCCTTTCATAAAATATGCCTTTAGAGTCTTCGTAAGATGCTGAGAGTGACTGTTCTCGAGAAATTTGGCCCAGACTTTAAATGGAGGAATGCTGCAAAATTGTTGCATTTTAATGCTGAATATCAGTGCACTTCTTGAATAACAACAAGGATCAGGTTAACAAAAACAGCTGAAAATATAATTTATTGTGAAAATGTATTGAAATGAAGTGTGTGAAGTGTGGGGCTAGGTTTTACTACCAGGAGAAACAGGGCGGAAGCCCTAACTTTTGAATAAACCACAATGACCCCCCCCATCACCATCCATGCCGACCCTCTCCTGCACACAGCAAAGTGTGGTCTGTAGCTGTTCCAGGGTCAGCCTGCAGACATGCAGCCTTCCAATTAAGTTGTTTCTCTGGCTAATTCAGTTGCGTTAATATTAATTTAATGCAGTCTGATGAAACTAGCAGCCTTGAAGCAGGGGATAGTAAACTCTGCATTTTCAAAATGTGTTCAAAAAGACGCACAATCTGTCATTATCAATGAAATACTGAAATGGTTTGCATGCTGATCCTTCTCCCCTGAAGCTTGATGTGTAGCTGTTGTGGGTTATTTTTAACCTCCCTGCCCGGATTCCGTTTGTGAGAAACGGTAGCTTTCTGACGCTCCAATGGGGGGATCTCCTATCCGGATCAAAAGTTCTGTGTTGCCCGGATAACGGATGAATTTAACATTTGGGAAGGATGTGACAGTGTGGCTGTAATTACAACCCATAATCCCCAGAATTATCTCCTGCTTTTGTAGTGACTTAGCGATGTGCACGGTGAAGATAAACGTCGCCATGCAGCCGTGCGTGTGAGGCCGACGCTGGCTTTGCCGTCTGGCTGAGAGCGGGTCATGACTCGTGCCGTCTTTGTTTCACAGGGACATCCGGAACAACGTCATCAGCCACATCGAGCCCGGAGCGTTCCTGGGGCTCACGGCCCTCAAAAGGCTGTAAGTACTCGCCGCCAGCCCCCCCTCCTGGATGAATCTGCCTGTCAGCTCCCCATTAATATTTTTGCTGCGCTCTGTTCTCAAGTCACAATCCTGCTTCTCCCACGGAATGAAGATGTCTGTCTTTTCAGCTGTGCCATTTGTTGCTCTTTGAGGCTCCAGATGTTTTT
Organism: Mormyrus hasselquistii; assembly: GCA_026779605.1. Taxonomy (NCBI): domain Eukaryota; kingdom Metazoa; phylum Chordata; class Actinopteri; order Osteoglossiformes; family Mormyridae; genus Mormyrus; species Mormyrus hasselquistii. The sequence continues at coordinate 9,792,867 of JAODKE010000015.1, forward strand.
CTGCAGACCTCCTGAGCAGTCTCCCATGAGAGAGAAATGGAGGTCTGCTTTCAGTAGAAATTGTTTTGCGGTGGGGGCAAGGTGATCATCTCTTGTCAGAGCCTGAGAGAGTTTAAGCCACGTGCTTCCAGAAGAGGAAGAATCCTTGTGTGCTGCTGTGTATAAAAATTGGCTTCTGTTGTTGTAACTTTGGTAATCACTAATGATCGGAGTGACTGTTGAATCGGCCAGCTATGAGTCTCCACCCTGCACAGCCTGACGGCCTTTACTCTTTGTCAGAGGTGGGGGTCCATGCAAATAGGATCAGCCCTTTTGAAATCAGGTCTGTTGCATAATTGGACTAAAACTGTCCGTTAGCTCTGGTTTGTCCTGCTTTTGAAAGGTTTGGCGGAACTCTAACTTCTGTCTTAGTGAATTACAACCCTGATTGGCAGCTGGGGGGTCAACTACCTGCTGTGTGCTTCTCACATAGGCCAAAGCCCTTGACCTGCTCCACTCGTGTCTGGTTTGTGGAGTTCATTGCCATCCCAGTCCTCAAAGAAAGTGGAGTGCTATTTATTGTACGTCCACCTTTTAAATAATAATCTGTGGACGATTTATCTTAATCACCACCCCTTTACGGCCTTTCTGACAGATCTGGCAACCCTGCGCTGCATATCTGCAGCAAATCTAAGCTCCCCCACCATCTAAGACCATCTCCCCCCCCCCCCGTTATGTACATCCTCCTTAGTTAAGACTGGGTGAGTGGCATTTATCTCTGGCAGGTGGGAGGAAGTGCATGGGCAGCCAAAGGGTGTAATAAAGGTGTGTGTGTGTGTGTGTGTGTGTGTGTGTGTGTGTGTGT
>JAODKE010000015.1:9802411-9814497 GCA_026779605.1 Mormyrus hasselquistii
TCCTCTGTCCTCCCCCTGGCCATAACCCACATGGGCTAGGCCAATTAGGCCCGGAACCAAATAAATAATCCCTTGTTCCGCCCGGCACCCTTTAGCTGCTGGCCAGATGCTGCTGGACCAAAGATCAACCAAATCACAACACAGATGACAATCCCCTCATGTACCAACACCCCCTTTGCGCTCAGGTTTGCGCCCCACCTAAGCACAACAAACAGGTATGGACATGCACAAAAGTCTGTGTGTGCCTCATATGCCAGTCTCCTCAAAGGGCTTCCCTGTGCGGTCGCTCCATGACCGTCACACAGTCGGTCCATGTTTTTCCGCTCTCACGATTGCTATGGAATTGGGAGAGAGCAAAAACATGGACCGTCTGGGCGTCTGCGAGGACTGGGTTGAGAAACACTGATCTAAGGTACTGCGATATGCATTTGAGCTTTCGGTACTGCTGCAGCAGACGTATGGGTGTCATAAGAGGCCGAGGAGCGTAGCCAAGCCCCTGCCCTCCGCGCTCCCACCAACCCCAGATCCTGCTCGCCGCGTGTCCCTCCAGGTCCATCAGGATCAGCCGCAAGTCCTGGCACATGCTGCTGAATCTGTGCCTGCACGTCCTGCTGGCCTGCACCGTCTTCATTGGCGGCATCAACCAGACACGCCACGCCAGTGTGTGCCAAGCCGTGAGTGCCCCACCCTCCATTCATTTCACAGAGGAATGCTTGATGTTTTGTGCTTCATTTCCCATGATGCACTGCCGCCGTCTTAGGTGGGCATCGTGCTGCACTACTCCACGCTGGCCACTGTGCTCTGGGTGGGAGTGACCGCGCGCAACATCTACAAGCAGGTGACTCGCAAGGCCAAGCGCTATGAGGAGCTGGATGAGCCCCCACCCGCTCCCAGGCCCATGCTCAGGTGAGTAACTGCATCTCCCATAATGCACCCATTTAGCCAACTCCTCCTCCAAGTGTTTTATTGAACGGTGGAAAGAAATTTTATTCCTAGAGTACAACCTTGGTTTCTAACCCTTACTTTTATTATAGACACTGTGGCTGTGCACACCAGTAGCATCCTGGTGTCCTAAAATATACCTATTCTCCGCCACAGAGGCAAAACAAGACATTACCTTTGGTACATATGAAATATGTTACTCAATTGTTACTCAAGGCTGATGGTATGGCTGATGGTATTTGATGGTAGCTTTTTTGTTTCTTGGAGATATGTGGTTCGTTTTATTGGTGGTGATGGTTTATGTTGCAGCCTTTTGTCGCTCATCTTTGTCAGCAACTTTGACAGGCATGGTGCAGTCTGCCCGCTGATGTGTGTCCGACCACATGATGGCAGTAACGAGGCCGGCAATGATCCCATTAATGCTTCAATTTAGAATAGAATCTTTATACCCGTGCGACAGTCTGGTGGAATTTTTGTGCAGTTTCCCACATCAAGTGACCATAGCAAATGGAAGAGGAGGATTCGGGGGCAATAACCAAGACACTTAAGCCCTATTGCTCCAGGGATCAGGCTGCTGGTTGACCATAAATCTCGCTTTCACATGTATATGTGTCTCATACACGTTTCATAGAGAGCAAGATGGGTGAAAACATCTACACAAGAATTTCTCTTCTCTTCTATTCTTAGAGTATAAGTACTTTTTGATAAATACACTAAAGTATACATTGCATTTATGCAAATGAAATGTTATCCAGAAGATGAATAACGGAAAGCATGCAATGCAAAAAATAATGCAGCGATAATGAACGTGTGCGGGAGTCGAACCTGTATTCACACCAGCGCCGTCCACCGAAGTCTGGTGCACGTGCTCTGTGACGTCATGCAGTAATGTGCCGCCCAGTCCGTCCTGAGTGTCTCACAGATGTGCTTGTTAATGTAACTAACGAGCTGGAGGCAGGAACTGCGGGGGGGGTGGGGTGGTTATTAAGACGCTGTCTTCATCTTTAAGTGTACGAAGGGCTTTTCTGTCACGCTGCCAGCACATCGCGTCCATCTGCCGGAGTCACCGGCGCACTCTGTGCCAGTGCTCTGTCTCAGATCACGCAGATAAAAAGCTCTTTCCCATTAGTTTTCTGCTAAACATGCAACTAGCCCTCAGCTGGCCTGTGTTAAAAACTAGGGTTGCAAAATTCTGGGATTTTTCAAAGCTGGAAACTTTCCATGGGAATTAACAGGGATATTTTTGAATTAATGGGAATAAAAAGGAACTTCAGCTAGATTGCAGGTTAGAATAAAATGAGAAACGTTGAACCGATCGTAGGGCCTCTTGGAAATATGCAGTATGTATGGGAGACTGGGAACTATTGATTGTTGAACAGAGTCAGTTGTTTGAGGAAACACTGTAGTCATTCTGCTTAAATAAGGATTCCCCAAGCACTCTTGAGGTTTAACACGGGACTTTACTGCGATGAAAACATTTTCTATGTTGTCATCACTCTGTATTTGAGCAAATGCAGAAATGAACTAGGGGAAACCAGGGATAATTGTTGAATATTCTTCAGAGGTGATGTTAATGATCAGCCGCCCCCCCCCCCAATACTGCACGCAGAGCCGGAAGCTAAAGGTTTGTCTCTTTGGCCCGCCCCCAGGTTCTACCTGATTGGTGGAGGCATCCCCACCATCGTCTGTGGAATAACGGCGGCGGCCAACATCAAGAACTACGGGAGTCGGGTGAACGCGCCATAGTAAGTGTTTCCGTGACAGAGGTGTAAAGTTCAGGTCCAGAAAGTATAAATCCAGACCAAGATTTTGTTCCAACCATTCAATAGATGTAAATGTGACTCTTTATGCTCAAATGGATGGTTGAAGCAAAATCTTGGTCCAAATCCTTTTACTTTCTGAACCTGAACTTTCCACCACTGTTCCATGATGCTGGTGCTACGAGACGGCTAACATTAATCATGCCGCTCCCCCCGGAGCCTCGTCTCCCCCCCCCACCTCCTCCAATCATGGCTCAGGTTTCATTTTGCACATTTATGCATAACGCATAAACCAAATTGACCTTCTCCCCTCCTCGCTTTTTGCGAGCGTCTGTGTTTGGCAGTGTGAGTAATGGATATTTACGGAGAGGGTGCCGTCTTAATTCTCCGTGCCTAATTACGGCTCGTTATTTTTAGCCTGGGGACCTTACGGTGTCTGGTAATCTCCACCGCCCAACCCAGCCCCCCACCCCTCCCCTAGTACTGTCAGCTGTTTCGGTGGTATAGCGACTGTGAGTGATTTGGTGTCTGTATGCTGTCTGATGTCTGGAGTTTAATTTACACACACAACTGGGCATTTGCGGCAGAAACAAACAAACCTCGACAGAATACTGCTGTTAGCTAAGTGCCGGGTTTTTTGGGGTGAGCTTTAATGAGGTTCGGAGGCATCATAACAAAGGCCTTTCCAAGCCTTCCGTGACGAAGTGAAGTGTGTAGCCTTAACGAATACACACAGACCTCCTTTAATCTCCAGGGGACTTGTTAGCTATTTCCTTTATTCCCCACAGCTGTGCGTCATGCATTTCAGCAGCAAGACTTGTGCTGGCATCTGGGTAATGGCGCTCTTGGTTAGACTTTGTGGATTCTGACACCTTTGATAGGTCTTCTTGCCTTTTCTCATTAACACAAGGAGACTCCCTCCCCTAAAAGAGCTAGAGCCCGCTTAATTGATCTCCTTGCCTTGGTACTCTGCCAGTTGTACGTCAGGTGACGCTTGTCAGGGTTGCAGAAGCACCTACGTGAGTGGGCAGGTAGGAGGTGGGTGTAGTTTGGTGCAGTCACGGTGTGGTGATATTGCCCCTTTCAAGTGTCAGTGGAGGATCTAAATCTGCCTCCCCTCTGTTTTGGCAGCTGCTGGATGGCATGGGAGCCCAGCCTGGGGGCTTTCTATGGGCCAGTGGGCTTCATGGCCCTGGTGGACTGCCTCTACTTCCTGAGCATCGTGATTCAGCTCCGCCGGCACCCAGAGCGACGCTACGAGCTGAAGGAGCCGTCGGAGGAGCAGCAGCGACTCGCCAGCGGGGCGGAGCGTGACTACGAGGACCGGGAGGGCGGTAGCCCCGCCCCAGCCCTTTACTCCGCATCACATGGTGACCTGTCTGCGGCACCGCCAGCGGCTCTGGAGAACGAGCAGACATTCCCGGCACAGCTACTGGGCGCGGCCCTGACGTTGGCATTGTTTGCGGCGCTCTGGGGCTCGGCGGGGCTGGCCGTATCCCAGGAGCGCCCGCTGGACCTGCTGTTCTCCTGTCTGTTTGCGGTGGCCGCTCTGTCCCTGGGTGCCTTCCTGGCGGCCCACCACTGTGTGACACGTGAGGACGTGCGGCTCTGCTGGGCGGAGGCCTGCTGCCGTAGGAGGACGGACTACACGGCACAGGTTGACACCCCTCCATCCACCAGTGGGAATGGGGAGGTATCCAAATGCCCCAACAGCAGTGCTGAGTCGTCCGGCACTAATAAGAGTGGACCTAGCCTTAAAAACCCCTCCTCTCAGGGCTGCAAGCTGACCAACCTGCAGGCAGAGGCGGCCCAGTGCAAGCCTCTCCCCCTGCAAGTCCCCACCCTCAGCAATGGGGTCGGGGTTCCTCCAGACAACAGCCTGACGGAGCACTCGCTTGACAATGACATCAAGATGCACGTGGTACCCGTGGAGGCACCGTTCCGGCCCAACGGACACCTAGGTGGCCGCCACCCCCCGCCTCATCCGCACCACCGGAGCCGTGCGCGGGCGCATAGGGCAAGCCGGCTAACGGTTCTGCGCGAGTATGCCCATGATGTGCCCACCAGTGTGGATGGCAGTGTGCAGGGCGGCCACGCTCACCGGAGCCGTCACCCCCACGACAGCCACGCGCGCAGCCGCAGGGCTGCCTATCTGGCATACCGCGAGCGCCGGCAGAGCCTCCAGCAGCAGGACAGCAGCGATGCCAGCGTCACCCTGCCTCGCCGCAGTCGGGCCCTGGACAAAGGGGGTGGGCCTAGCGGGTCTGGGCCGGCGGGAAGGGCTGAGCCAGCGGCTCCCCCTACTTCGGCATCTAGCAAAGACTGCGTAAAGCGACCCATAAGCGTAGAGCTGGATGGCCCATCCAAGTGCTATGGCCTGAACCTGGCCAGCCAGAACGGGCAGGCGAAAGACAACGCGTGTCCGGCAGGCACGGAGGGCTCTGGAAACATCCGGACAGGCCTCTGGAAGCATGAGACCACGGTGTAGCTGTGCCGCTTTTCCAAGTGTGTCACGTGCTGAACTCCATGAACTGTGAATTATCCCCCCACACAGACACTTCAGATTGAATGATTGTGGGGAAGAAATACAGCATTCAAAAAGAAAACTTGTCCTGTGAAACCAAGTGACTGTGATGATTGTTTAATTGTTAAAGGCCTTTGGCAAATTGTCTATTTTTGTATCTCTTAATCTTGTTTGACAGTTCTTGGACGTCTTGTACATGAAACTGCTTGACCTTTTATCATCTGCTTGTACATATGTTTACTTGGTCTGCTGCTTTTATTTTGAAACGTGATTTTACATAATAAAGCCAAGGTCTCGTTCTGCCAGGTCTGGGCTGATGCAGTGAAACATCTCGTTTGTGTCTGACTTTTCTTACAGCCGACGTTGATCAGATGGCTCACGTTCTGAGCCGCCTGTGTGTTCTGTGCCGCTGAGGTTATGGGTGTGGCTGACAGCTGGTGCTCGGGTCGCTGTCATCTACAGGATGGGAAGAGTAATTACTGCCAGTGGCTTCTGACTTGTGAAGGTACAATATAGGTGAGGGGAAAAAGAAAAGGTATGAACCAGTAGAGAAGCAGAGAACTCTCGCCGCACATTTCTCACAAGGCGCTGAAATATCAGGTCCCGTCAGAATCTGCACCTGAGATCTGTGCAAGAGAGCTGGACGATCATTACTCAGGCCCACTGCTGGCCTTGATGGGGGGGGGGGCTTCCTCCACACCATGTGCAAAGATCTTTACTGAGAGAGTTTATGGGGGACTTCTTGGGGGAAGGATAAAAGACGCCATTATAAACTGATATTCTGTTTACATATGACACTATATAATTATTGTGTTTTAATAAATATGGCAGGATGCCTTCTGAAGATCAAATGGATAATTTAAGGTGGTGAGGTGACCTTTGACGGATGTTCTAAATCACATGTCTCATCTTGCTCTCAGGCACACGCATGGGTCACAGTGCTTTGGGAGTCACAGCGCTGGGTCAGCCAGCAGGTGGTTCCCCGGAGCTTGGAGTTAAAAAGCCATGCAGCGCCCCTGGAACGGGGGGGGTTAATATTTCATAAAAATGTTTTAGGTTTGCTTTGGGGTTTTTTGTAAATCTTTAATTTGTTTTTAGTTCAAATAGAAGGACGGCCGAGCAGAGTGCAGGAGCAGCTAACTAAAGCCGCCCAGGTCGAGGCCTGGTCCGGCCCGTCGCTGTGGACGGCAGTCAGGTCGGCCTCTGTGGGGCCGTCAGCCCTTAATTAGTCTGATTTTCCTTTCGTAGTGATTTTCCGCCTTAGTCTGTCCAGCTGCTCCTCTAAACGAGCTGGTCTGTTCCCTGGAGCCGGTGCCAGATGATGGGGCAGACTTGGCCGGCTCTGAGAGGCTGGTGGGGGGGGGGGGGGTATTTCCGTGGTGCCCACGCTGTCCACAGCTTGACATGCTGCCCACGGAGTCTATGCCCCTAGCTTGGGAGGGGGGGGAATCAGGGCTGCTTCTGACAGGGTGTTGTGGTGATTTGTTAATGGGGCACTGTGGTTCCTAGAGTTTTTGACAGTAATTAAATTGCAAAATCTTATAGTTTTTACTCTGTTTAGGTAATTAAGGACTGACCTTTATATTGTGTATATACTGAGGGTGTTTAGGGGATGATCTGCCTGATGTCACTCACTGCACAGCCCACCAGGAAGACACTTCATAGGCGGTTTCATTAACCAGGCAAGTAGATGAAGACTTTTTCTTTTTGCCTGTTTGGCACATTGTGTTTCCACCTCGTGTTGTAGGCTGTCAGTCCGGGGTTGTTGCTGGAAGACTGTAATTGGCTGTAATGATTCGTACCAAGGGAAGGCAGCCCCATGGCTGCTGTTCTTCAAAATAGTTACTTTTACAGCAGTAACCTGTCCGAATTGATGACATTGTGGTAGATTGGTCGGTGTAAACTCGACCATCTAATATTAGTTCAGTGCGCTGTTTGTTTTAAAATGTGCACTGTGGTTCGCAATGTGCAATTGGCCCTGGCCTTTGCGTGAAGTCTGATAACGATTAAGTGAAAATGAAACTGGCATCGTTTGTGTGTCCTGGCCTTGTCAGGTGACTGCACGCAGGGTCTAGGGTTTTGTCTACAGTAAGGGGTGTCAGAGTCTGGGCTATCACAGGGGATTCTGTGTGTATTTGATTATTGATGTCTTGGATGTGTGTGCTTTTGTGGGTTTGGCATTTGGAGCGGGCGTGTCCCAGTGTTAATACAGCTGCATTATTGGTTGTGGCCTTAATGGGTGTGGCTAGGTGAGAGCACAGTTACATTAGTGGGTGTGGTAGTGTTCCTCCTGGACACGCCCCCCTGTGTGAATGATTGATGATAGCCTTTCATAAAACTGTGACGTAGTGCTCTGCTAAGCCTCGGTCTCCCACTGTGAGCGCGTCGCTGGGAGAGAATGCTTTCTGCTTCTCTCTGTGTTGACAGCTGTCAGGTGCTGCTGTTGTCTGAGCGGCTCGTGCCTCGGGTGTCTCTGCTGTCACCCGGCCGGCTCTGGCTGTAGGCTGAGCTGGGACTGGGTGCGATTGCAGCTGGCGATCATCACCTCCAACTCCGTGGCCAATTTCCTTCCCACCATTTCTGTCACGGGTTTGTCAACCAAATTAAAATGTTCACTGTCTGTCCTTTGTGTAAATTCATTTTTTAATTTTTTTTGATATGATTCAAATGGGTTTAATAAAAGGGATCCGTGTCGTCAGGCTCCAGGTGGCGCCAGCGAGCTGAGTTGTGTCAATGGTGTGACAGTAGTTTCTCCTCACTTTCCCAAAGGTCATCTCCGGTAATAATTCATTACAGCGTAAGCCATTTTAAATGCTCCAAACAGTGGATGACAATTACGGATAAAACCTTGTCAAGACTGAAATAATAGCCATCTTCTTTCCCCTAATGATAAATTTAATGCAGATTCCTTTAGGATCAGGATGTGGATGAACTATCAAACCAGCATGGGCATATTACACTTTTAACTCTTGATTAATTCGCAGTGAGTGTTTGGGCAGAAGTCACTTAATAGGACCATGGTACCATCAATTAGGTGATGATTCCTGTATCTTTCACTGTAGATGGAAGGCTTTCTGAGAACTGGATGTTCTGTTCTGGAACAGCTATCTCTCCTTAGGACATTGCACTGTATGAAGCCTTTGGACTTTTGAAGCGTCCAACTTTCATACTCCATGCTGGAGTTTAAACCATTGACCACCCCCCCCCCCCAGTCCACAGGACCTACTAAAACCTCTCAGTAGCAAATATGCTGGTGACTGGGATTCGTTTAACTTTCCTGTATTCACTGGGTAAATCTGTCAGTGGCAGAACAAGAATACTGAATGTTATGAAGATCAATGTGGAGCGCAATACCAAAACTCTACAGACTATTTACAAGGTAATAAAACTGTTACATACTATACGCTTAAATGCGTGTGCATGTGTGCAGACTTGACCAAAGTTAATAATCCTATGTTACTTCTGCTGTAGGGACATAACAGTGACTGCTGAGTGTTTATTTTTAAATACTCTCTCACTCTGCAGAAGATTTCTTGCCTGTCTACATCAGGAATTCTGGACTTTACAATTCATGCTTTTAAACCGAGTTTGTTTTCCCGAGTTTATTTGCTTCTTAGCATTTTTGCTAGTGCTGTAGGGGGCAATGTAACGTCACCCTGGACATTGGATTTGTCTGCTGTCTTCTAATGAAAAGTGTCCAATTAGCATAGCAGTCCGATTTCTTTATTCTGCATCATGATAGACTGGGAAACAAATTGACATTCTTCCATCCATATTTCTCTTTCTGTCCTCTCACCCTCCGTCATTCACTATCGCAAATGGTCCCTCGATCACAGAATGTTGTGTCCTCAGCTTGTAACGCTTCTCTCATCCTTGTGAGTGGATGTGGAGTGTGTTGCATGCGTGTGTGTGTGTGTCCAAATAAAGATGCCGGCGGGAGGGGCCCGTTGTTTGTTTATCAGCGTGTGTGACATCACTTCCTGTCCCTGCTGCGTCATTCTGGCGGATGCGATTCTCAGGTGGCCTATTAGTACACTGTGACTACCTCAAGATGCTGCATCCTGGGTACAGTTGGAAACCACATGGCTCTGTGGTCCAAGGTACTGCGGGATGCTTGGAACCTAAAAATGGGACTTAGGGATGGGCTGCCGGCCAGACCACTCCACCTGAGCCCTTCCCAGGGGATGCATGGCGCAACCAGGCACTTTTCTTCAGAATAATAAAGATTTATATGTGTTAAAATGCTTCCCAACCCTTGCTTATTATTATCATCTTTTTTTTTTTTTTGGCTGACATTTTCCACATTGGATCGGTCTTCTGTATATGTTACCAAATCACAACCCAGTGAGACATTGTGTTTTTCAGAACAGAGGGCTTTCAGTGCTTGCAGCCACTACCATTTGCTTCCGAAAGCACTATAGACTATCAGCCAGGTGTCTGTAGAGCAGCAGGTCTTCTGGTGAACCTCGGTGGTCTTGTCTCCGTGCCTTTTGTGACTCTGGGCAATTGGGTGAAATTTAAATGCTTCGTTCCAGTGTAGATGAAATGCCTTTGCGTTGGCAGATGCCCAAAAGTGAGCTGTGGGGAGGTAACAGTTTGATCGTGCAATGCATCGTGGGTATTCTGGCCATGCTGCCGTGGGGTAGGAGGTTCTGTTTGTGTCTGTTTAATGTGTATAATGTGTATAGGTGTTGTGATGTGTATAGGGCTGATTGATTGGAAATATAATTGATGGTGTTGCTGAGTCGTCGGCCGGTACAGATGGCTGTGCGAGGCGGAGGCGTTGCAAGTGATGGCCACTGGCCCAGAGTCGACCAACGCATGAGCTCGATGCAGAACAGGTGTGTGGTTCCCAAGACCTTCCGACCTACTGCGTAGTTGTTTTGGAAAATCTGCAAGATCCATATTAAATTGTTTCTATTTTTAAAGAGCCGGACATGCATGACTAATCTCTGACAACGTGGGGCTGTCTTCTGTATAGTCCGCAAGGCCGTCCACCATGCGGGTCTCAACCTGACTGGTTGATTTGTGATGATATTGTAGAGAGAACTGCTTTTTTAATCATGCCATTCTAGGACATTGTGTCATTAGTAAGATTATAGCCATATTAGGTTTTTGAAGTTGTGATTGCCTAAGGCAGAACTGGAATGGAGCTTGGTACTTTCTGAAAAGCTGTTCTTTATGTTGTATTGTGCGCAGAAGACATGTCGTACTTTTGTTAAACAGGGACAGTCTGACAGTTTTGTTCTGTAGAAGTAAATGTTTGCATTGCAGGGTTATTTTCCAAAATGGTACCGTTTATTAGTATCGCATTACAGTAATTATCATCGGGTGAGTTTTGAAAAGTTCTTCCGTCGCGTCCGTGACTTATCTGCCGCCTTGACGAGCTCCAGAGGGAACGTCCGTCATCCTGCTCCAGATGGTGGTCCACCGCCGTGCCCCGGGCAGCCCAGCGCTAACGCCAGTGGGCCATCTGCAGCACCGGGCTCCCCGCGCCACGGGTTGTCCTCTGGGACGTTCCGGCGCGTTCTGGCGGAGCGTGTCCGCCGATGCCATTCCGCTTCTCATTATTTTTTTTTTTGAGGTATTTCATTGGACTTATTTCTTTGTTGCCAGCAAAGTGTGTGATGCAGTTCCGGAAGGGTTTACAGCCACCCGATGTTTATAAATTGCATTTCTCAGATCTCCAAAGATGGTCATCAGGGTGGCTGCTCTGGGGGAGTCCAGGAACCACTCTGGTCTGCAGTTTTTTCCACCTTTATAGGTTGGCTTCAGATAACTTGCCTTGTTTCCGATCCTCTCTCCCTCATCCACGGCTTGTATAAATAAAGTGTCCCATCCAAGTTCCCCCCAATAGCCACGCAAGCTCTGCATCACATGGCGGTGCTGTGAGTATGACTCACAGGCAGGAATGTGTCAACACCTTCCAGAATGAAAGCAGAACAGGGCATTGGGCCATTTCCGTGTGTGAAGTCAGTTCGTGAACATAAAGCAACTGGCAATTAGGATCATATATGAAACCCAGCAGACAAAATAAAATGACAATAATAATACGACCAAACAAATCTCTTCATTTATATAGTTATGATCTAACCATGCTATTAATTCACAAAAATCTGTGGGCAGTGGTGTCTTAATGGTCAGGGAAGAGTGCACTTGTAATTGAAAGATTGCAGGTTTGAATCCCTGACCAGCAAAACCCCACTGAGCTACTCTGAGCAAGGTAGCGCCCCAAGCGCTGCTCCCCGGGCGCTGAATTAGCTGCCCCTGATATGTCACATTGGCACATATGGGTTAAATGCAGAGGACACATTTCGTCGTTGTGCACTGTGTGCTGTGGTGTGTCAACAAAGACCACTGATTTCTAAATTAAAAAAAATATTGACTATGGATTTCAACTGATGATTTAATACAGTAACCTTTCCTTTTTATCTCTTGTGCTGAGGCCTAACTCTACAAACTGGTCAAGTGTGACAGTTCAGATCTACCCCCCTTGCCCTTCTCCTCCTTGCTTAGCCAGTCAGATGCCAGAGAGAAATGGGGGACAGAGCCCGCTGACTCTGAGAGCTGTGTGCTAGAGATTTGATTCACCAAAGCTGCCTGAAGTCATGTCTTTACTATGCTTAGTGTCATGTGTGTGTCTACATGTGGGACCTGCAAATGCTGTATTTCAAATCTAGGTACTGAACCCATGTTTTTCTTGAACATGTGGACATTTTTTCCCTGACCATGTGATCATCAGTTCTGTCATGCTGCTTTACAATTGTTTCCCTCAGGCTTTTCCTGACATCCAGTGTACATTTACTAATCACTTCAGACACCACCTTAACTATGAATCCATATACACTGACATCCAGTGT
>JAODKE010000015.1:9824006-9834222 GCA_026779605.1 Mormyrus hasselquistii
CTGTGTTAGTCTCGTTTCCTTTAGTATTTTAGTTCCTGCTTCTGTCCTGTTCCCCAGTGGTTCGTTGCGTATGTTTTTGCTGCTTATGTTTTGACGATCTGGTTTTTGTTGTTTAGTTTTAGTTTATTCCCTTTTCTTTTGACCCCCCGTGGTCCCTTTGTTTTGTTAGGCTTGTCTTGTGTTTCTTTTTCTTCTATTTAATAAATCCCCATTTGTGTCCTGACCACTAAGTGGATCGTCTACCTCTTTGGGCACTATGCCCCGTTCCCGAGCCCGCCGCCGTGACACCTGTAGGTAATCTGAATCCGCCTCACTTCTGTCCTGGTGTCACCTGCACGTTTATGCTGGTGTCGTGTAACATAATAAACAGTCCTCCCCATTGCAAATGAAAGGCTGCTTATTAAAGAGTAATTAGCAGAGGCAGGGGGTGTTAGGACTGAGGCCTTGCCTTCACAATTTACTGCTCAGTCTCTATAAAGTTGCATCTTAATTCACTTCAGCTTTTTTTTTGCAATTTTCAACTTTATTTATAAAGCGCAGTTTGGGGAGAAGGTCAATTCCCTCTGTGATTAACGGCTGATACAACTGTCGAGAGTCTGCACGAATGTGCCTTGACGAGCCCAGCTCTGCCCAGACTTATTCTGAGGTGTGAAGTCAGGCTCTTGATCTCGGGAGGCATGCCGTAAAGCAGGATTTCTCAGTTAGTTGGGTTAACAAGCTAGAAATCATGATTGATCAATAAGAGTTTTGTTAAGCAGCATTCCTATTGGACAATTGTGACTGAGAAAGCTGGCTTTGAGGAACACCCCTCAGGTGTCTATCTGATATCTTCTTTGGCACGCTGTGGCACGCCTTCCTAATAACATAAACATTCTGTAACTGGATGGACTACGACTAGGCCTGATTTACACTATCAGGGAGTGATGTGTGGACATCCATGGGTCTGGAATAAGTGTTACATTTATATGGCACTTTGTTTCCAGATTTGAAAGGGCCACAGAGGGTAATTTTATCCAGGACATCAGGGTAACAACCTGTACTCTTCTGAAAGATGCCTATGGATCTTTTATAACTTCAGAGAGTCAGGACCTCAGTCTTATGTCTCATCTGAAGGATGGTGTCATTTTTTACGGCATCATTGCAGTGGGATTCACACAGACCACAGGATGGGCTAAACCTATTGGACCTACCAACACCTCCACCAGTAGCAACGCAGCCTTCCTAGATGGTCTCCCATCCAAGTACTGGTCAGGCTGAGCTTCAGATGGATTACCTAGTCTGAACTGAATCGACCCAGATTGTTGTTCTTGTTTATCTCTTTGAGTGTCTGTGTCACGGTGATGCATTCGGAAGACATGGCTGTATATCAGTTGAACGCCCTGCTTTGAACATCAGAAATGTCCCCAAAGCTCCATGTGGGAAACATAGATAAATTGCCTTGGAACACCTTCCCATCAGCCTCCTGGACACCCTGCCAGGTTCCCATCCTTCTGTTTGGGGCAGCATCTGGCAGGGAGGCCGTCCATCGAGGGAGCCGGAGAGCAGGCGGCCACTGCCAGCTCGCGGACCCTGGACTTTCCTTCATCTTCACATTGATGCCTGAGTCTTCGTCTTGCTCCGTGAAGCTGCTTCGCTTCCCGAGTGGGGCTCGCGGAGCAGGATGGTGCCTAGGCCCTGTGTGAAAGCGACCAGACCTCTTTTCATCCACAATCCTATGACGTGTTCATGACCCCATCTGCTCGGCATTCTGTATGCCACCAATCGGCTGGTGCTGTGTGAGACGGAGTGACACGACACTCGCTAATAGCCACCGCTGGCCTAATGAGGCTGCAGCTCCCACACTGAGAGCCCCAGTTAACACGAGATATTTTTATTTGTCTTTCATATGAGTAAGAGTATATGGGAACTGTTTTCTTACATATCCCACCTCTCAGTCCCATAAGAGAGACAGATGGAGGGATAGTTGCTTATCACATTAAGCCCTCGGTGCCTATTATCAGAAGGTTGTCGGTTCACATGTCCATTGGGTTCTTGAGCAAGGCCTTTAATACAGCAAAATGGTCCCTGGTTGTGCTGTATAAATGGTCTAACCCTGTGCCTGGACCAATCCCAGGCTTCAGGCTTCCCTCTCACCTGTAAAATAAATAAATACACACGTATATGTATGTATAAAGTGTGTGTCTGTGTATGTCTTAAAGGAAAGAAGATGGGATATGTAAGAAAATGTTTTGTGCAAGTAAAGCACAATTTCACATACAGATGAGTACAAAACTTGGGGTCAGTCATTTATCTGACACCCCAGTGCAGTTTTCGGGGAGAGATCTTACTCAGTCAGACATGGCATTCACCCAACAGACACAGATTCGAAACCCACTGAGCCACACACACCAACAAATGTCTCAGTGGTGATCTGAGTTATGGAGACACGTAATCTTGCTCTTTTCACTCCGTATTTTCTAGAGCCATTCACTCTATTAAGTGAGTCTGAGCCCATTAATAACAAACTCAGCAGCTCTCCCTCTCTCTTCTGTCTGTCTCCCTCTCTCTTCTGTCTGTCTGTCTCCCTCTCTCTTCTGTCTGTGTGTCTCCCTCTCTCTCTTCTGTCTGTGTGTCTCCCTCTCTCTTCTGTCTGTCTGTCTCCCTCTCTATTCTGTCTGTCTCCCTCTCTCTCTTCTGTCTGTGTGTCTCCCTCTCTCTTCTGTGTGTCTGTCTCCCTCTCTCTCGGTCTTTGTCTCTGTCTGTCTGTCTCTCTCGCTGTCTGACTTTCTCTCTCTCTGTCACACATACACATACACACACTCCCTGCAGTGTGTTGTAAGCTCTGTAAAGCAAGACGGCTGCGTTATGCTCTCCGAAGAGACGCTTTGGACCGAAGGTGCTGAATTTGTATTAAACTCCATAGTCAGCATGTAAAATAATGGCCTGCACTCTGGAGGTGGTTTCAGGAAGGCCCTGAGTGACACCCTCAGCTCCTGGCTGTTTCCTAGCATGTGGTGTGACAGGGAGATGGCAGCAGCCCCGGGTCTCATCTCCAGTTTAGTGTTGGACCGGCTGCGGTGAGACACGTCGAGCTGGTTGGCCGATGGCTGGGCTCTGCAATGCGTCTGATCCGAAGGAAGATGGCCAATGGCCAGTCTGCTCTCGTGTTTGATCTCGTTTGAGGCTTCTGCTCGTTATTTTTTCCCCGATCAGATCGTGTCCCAAAAAGTGCTGGTGCTGCAGTCTGTGGTGTCTCAGATGGTCTTCAGAGAAGATCGTTTATGTGACTCGCGTCTGATGTTCTGCAACTGTGCCTTTCCTCAGGTTTGTAAATAAAAAACACCTCATACAGACTCGCACAGAAATATCTCTAAATCAAATTATGAGAGGATATTTTTTTGAGTTGGGCTTGCACGCTGGCGCAGTGGTGAGCACTGTTGGCACGCTGGCGCAGTCGTTACTACTGTTGCTTTGTACCTCTAGGACCAGGGTTCAAGTTCTGCCCTTGTTCCATATTTGTGAAGCTTGCATGTTCTCTGTGTCATTATGGGATTTTCAAGCTTCCCCCAGTCCAAAAGTGACATCACAGGTCAAGAACATGCTAAGGTGAATTATGGTTGCCAGATTGTTTGTTTGTGTGTACACCCTGTCCTGAATTATTCCCTGCCTTGTGGCTGTAGCTTATAGGATAGGCTCTTCGATTCTGCATTGGGAATAGATGGTTGGATGCATTTTCCTGATGTGCAGTTTGAAGCAGCGTGTGTTGCCTGTCCGTGGTCAGTTGATTCCTTTCGCGTCACTGACGCGAGGTTCTCCTCACCTCAGCTAAGGTGCGACATGGGGGCAGAAGACCATCCAAATATAGAGTGCCATCTGAGGGGCATCGGGTCCCGCAGATAAGGACACGAGTCTGAAGACGTGGCAGCAGAATGCAAAGAGCGCTGGCTGTTCGCTGGGACCTCTTCTGGCAGCATGGTACTTTCTATAAATATCAGCCTACCAGCTGCGAAGCCTGATTCTGCTGTCATGCACCAAAAACTAAACAGTCTGATCACCTGGCATAACAATTCCCAATAGCAGCCATATAGATGCCAGTGCACTAAACGTTCCTCAGATTATAGTTTTTTAATGACTATTTTAAATAGCGACACATCTGATCATCAAAAACGTTATTCTTTGTATCGTGAATGGAGCTGGCTTGTTTGCCTACCTGTCTCTGAGTGACAAAGCATATACACACATATACATTTCGCTTTTCTTTGTTGACCAGCAGGTGAGTCATTGTGATGGTGTGTTTAAATGACATCTTCTCAGATACACCGAGACTAACCATTAAAAAGCGTCTCCGACCGAACCTTCGAACGAGGGCTGACCTTCAGTGTTTGGATTAGCGGGGACAGAATGGCCGTGCAAAGGAAAGGGTATCATCCCTTTTTGGATACAGGCTGCATGAGCAGGTGACAGTTGTCGTATTTATGAGGTGTTGGGTATGGATTTATAGCTCTTGGGATCACTGGCGTTTCACCAGCCTGAAAGAAAGCAGACATAGTGAAAGTTATTCTGACTTTGCTTCTGAGTTTGGGTGAACCACCCCTGTTTTCATGAAGAACTTTGTTCTTTATGTCACTTACTGGGTTGCTCCCCTATCCCACAGTGTTAAACCCTGCATGTACTATCACCCGGGGCCACATTAGGGGCATGGGTACCCTGGCAGATTGAAGGGGCCAGGATATTACAGGGGCCCTTTAATACGTGAAATTACATATGGGCATAAATTGGGCAGAGGTAACCAAAGTTTGTCAGGAGGCTCAGAATTTCCAGCCGTACCACTGCCACACTGAAACACTGGTTCACTGACCTTTTAAAGTAAATGCCGGCTTTAAGTAAAAAGTCATAGCTACATAGTACTCAACTGGTTAGCTGAAACAAAACCTTGGTCTGGATTTTTACTTTCTTGACCTGAACTTCGCTCTCGACTATCAGGATCAAGTGATGCATCACCTCATCCCTAAACATCACAAAATGTTTGTCATGGTGTCAATGTGCTGAAAGCTGAACTTTTTCTAAATGCCTATAAAAAGGAAGGAACCTACTTAATATTTCTATTGTGTGGTGCATGTAGAGCTTGTTCAATGAACTGACTTTTACCAGTTAATCAACACAACACAACCCAATAGGAAATTGTAAGATGTCTTTAACACGGTGAAGAGCTGCCGCTATGCATAGCAGACCATTTACAAGTATGTCAACTACGATTTTATGCATTTCAGCACCATCTTCTTACCCGTTGTTCCACCTGCCAGACTTGCATAGAGAGGTTGGACCAGGGGTGTGCAAGAAGGACATCTAGTGGCTGTATGGTAGTGATACAGTCCCTTGAACAAACAAATGAAAAATATTTGATTGTCCATCATTTCTTCAATCTGCATGTGATTTGATGCCTTTTTAAATACAGTTCAATTTCATACTGACAGAGACAGTTTATGCCGAGTACCAGTGAGGGCAGTGTACTGCTTCAGAACCTGGACCCAGTACATAGTGATTCATAGGGGGGGTACCTACTTTTCAACATCAGGTTATTTTGTTCAGGCTTCCAGCTGTGAAGTAGTGGGCAAAAATTGCTTTGGATAAAATCTTAAGCTCGGCTGCTAAATATTTGCAACCGGTTGAATTGTTCACCTGGACCCAGAATGTTTGATTTTATTTAATTTAATTTCATTTCATTTATTTTATTCTGTTTTATTTCATTTCAGACATTTGTTGTCTTTTCTTTGTAAAAGTGCCTCTGGGCCTGGATTCAGGGTTTTCATAGTTCATCATAGTCACATACATTTACTTTTGTATGCTTTGTAACATACATTTGCTTTTGAATTCTTTGTTGGTCTGTGAGTAGGTTCTCTGAGGACCCTAAGTGTAAGACACACATGATATGTGTGGTTAGTTTGGTGAGTCCTGTTTCCTCCCCTCTGGACGGCTGTGGTGAATTATGTGGTTGTGTGGTGATTTTTGTCATCAGATGGTGTGGGTTATGCTTTCCTGGGGCTCTTCTCACATGAAGGCCAGCGGAGAGGTCCAGGGCCGGTTCCGTAGCGAGACCTTCCCGCCTCGTTTCATTAGCCTGATGTAAGGGGTATGGCAGGTAGACAAACAGGGGTGTGACTCTCAAGCCACTCTCCTGCACTCCCACAGAGTCCTCTTTCACAAATAATTCCTGACATTTCACGGTGAATGTTCTCAGGGCAGCGGTCTCATGCATGAAGTAACTGCTCTGCAGAATCCGAGAGGGAGTCTCCATCTGCCAGCTGTATGGTTTAACAGCCTCAGGAGGTGTTACTGATTGTCTAACAATTTGGGGCCACTTTCTTGCAGCTGCCCAATCAAATAGATTTTGGGGTTGTCTACTAAGAGCCAATGGACCCCCATTCTTTTAGGAACTTCAGCAGAAAAGAATCTGTTCAAGAATTTCTACATTTATAAGTAGATATTGAGAACTAGCTGACACCACAGCGTTGAGTAAACACATCTGGCCTGTATGCAGTCCATAGTATCATGCACACAAGTCCCAAACTGCTCCCAATCACCTTTCTGAGAATTACTAGTAGCTGCAGGACACCGTACTAGGGATTTTTGTCACTTGGTCATCAGAATGGGGTGATGCCACACAGGCTTGATATTCCAGCTTCTCACCCTCATGGCAGGAGAGCAGAGTAGGGAGATGGGTGGGGCAAATACAGGGGCGGGGCCACATGAGCACTGGTCCCCATCTGAAAGCTGATTGGTTTCCATGGTGCTGACTATCCCTTTCACGCACCGATTCAAAACATGTTATTGGCTAATGATAAAGTTGGTCCCTTTTATGAATCTCACCTAAAAAGAAAACCTACATTTGCCCATGGAGATGAGTGGGGGGGGGGGGGTGTGTTTTTTGGGGAGGTGAGGCATTCTCTGCTGTCATAGCCTCAGCATAATACCCTTGTTTACCAAGTATGAGGACCTAGTGAAAAATTAATAGCTGAATAGGAGTATGGCTGTAGGTGC
Organism: Mormyrus hasselquistii; assembly: GCA_026779605.1. Classification (NCBI taxonomy): domain Eukaryota; kingdom Metazoa; phylum Chordata; class Actinopteri; order Osteoglossiformes; family Mormyridae; genus Mormyrus; species Mormyrus hasselquistii. The sequence continues at coordinate 9,831,024 of JAODKE010000015.1, forward strand.
TGTGAATAATTTATCGGCAGTACAAGTGTCGTTATTTATACATACAGGGCTTTTAATTATACAGCGCCCCACAGCTGAGATGCTAAAGTGACTCCTTTTGTACACGCACGTCTGTGCATGAGATAATTGGGAGAATGACTCCGCTGGGGCTGACAGCTCACTGCATATTAATTCCCGATCCTTTCAGTGCAGTCAAAAGGGGCCAGTGGCTGCCACAGCAGATATGAATTTATGGTGGAAATCTAATCTGCGGGCCCCTGCGTGTGATCAGAGAGTCACACAGTTGCTTGGCTAGGCGCATTTCGTAGGGGAGCGCACATCAATCCCTAACACAGCTGGTGCCCTGTTGTGTCCTGTATAACCCTTCATCATTCTGACTGAATCCCAAATGGTAACATTTCACATAATATTTATTTTATAGTCCGAAACCCTTCTAATCCATCTGATAGATTTAGTAACTTGGTGATATTTATCTTTGTTACAAAAGAACCTATTATCTTAGGTAGTACAACAGAAGATTCAAAGTAACTTGTTTTTACTTTCAGTTTTTCCATGCTAACATGCCTACAGTAATAGGTGGTTTAATGGATGTGCTTTTACCAGCAATAGTTAATTTTCTTGTGTTCAGTTTATTGTCTTTCTTGTTGGGTCTGTGGGTTTCTTCTTGGTACTTCTGCTTGACTCTGCAGTCCAAAACCATACAGCTAGATGAATTAACATTTTCTTATTTGGGTATGTCTTGTGATGCACTGCTGTCGTGTACAGGATGTTACGAAGATGGATCACTGGATAGTTTTTTTTTATGGAACAGTACATTTGTGTAGAATTTGTGTTAGTGATCACAGTTATAAAGATAAACCACTTATATGGATGAGACAGAATCATTCCTGTACAAATACTGTTTAAATAATTTGCTTATAGTAATCAAGTAGTCTGCTTACAGCAGGGGAGGCCGATCTTATCCGCAAAGGGCCGGTGTGTATGCTGGTTTTCGCTGCAATTCCCTAATTAGATTACGTATATGAGGACTGAATGTCTGAGCCTGACTATGTCAAGCCGGAACTTCACAACCTCACGCAGCAGCTCAGGCTCCTTCCCCATCAGAGAGGTGACATTCCATGTCCCCAGAGCTAGCTTCTGTAGTCGAGGATTGGATCGCCAAGGTCCCCGCCTTCAGCCACTGCCCAGCTTTCATTGCACCCGACCCCTTTGGCCCCTCCTATAGGTGGTGAGTCCATTGGAGGGGGGACCCACGTGCCTTGTTCGGGCTGTGCCCGATCAGGCCCCATGGGCACAGGCCTGGCCACCGGGCGCTCACCATTGAACCCCACCTCCAGGTCTGGCTCCCGGGAGGGGCCCCAGTGACCCGCGTCCGGGCAAGGGACTCCGTGGTTTCATTTTCTTTTTCTTCATAATGATTATATGAGCCGCACATCATCTAGTTCCTCGCCCAGGACTTGTTTGCCTTGGGTGACCCTACCAGGGACATAAAGCCCCCGGCAACTTAGCCCCTGGGATCACTGGAACACGCAAACCCCTCCACCGCAATAAGGTGTCAGCTCCAGGAAGGCATTTTGTGTTTAAATGCTAAAAAAAAAATATATATATATATATTTTGGTGTAATTTTTTGGGGCCATGAACCAATAATTGGTTTTCCATTATTTCTTATGGAGAAAATTCGAATAGGAACTCGAACTTTATAGGATTCGATCCCGAGTTCAGAGCAGATTAAATCTGAGTTTAAATAGAGACATTAAGAAAAACAAAAACAAAAATGGTTATGATAATCATCCACTTACAGTGTTCATTTTCACCCAGAAACTCAGCCAGGTATGATTTGAACACACAACATTCTGATTTGGAGTCAAATAAACTACCATTGTGCTGGCTTTGTATTAACTCAACTGAGTAAAGCTGTTTGCCTACTGTATACGACATTCGCAACAGCTCAGTTCTTCGGTGTAATGACGTGTGTATACAACGTTGCCTATTATAAATAATAGAAACTGCTCCCAGTGTGATTTGAACACACAACCATCTGATCTAGAGTCAGATGTGCTACCATTGCATCATGAGGTCCTGTGTTTGATTTCCCTCAAACTAAGTGAAGTTGTTAGCCTGTGAGACGTTTGCAATAACTGAGTAGCCGTATGTAATGAACTCTGTACTGAGCGTTGCCTATTATGAATAACTCAACTGACCCCAGTGTGATTTGAACACACAACCTTCGGATCTGGCGTTAGACGCGCTACCATTGCACCATGAGGTCATGCGTTTGCTTTCCCTCAAACTAAGTAAAGTTGTTAGCCAATGAGAAATTTGCACTAATAGAGTTTCTCTGTATGTAATGAACTCTGTACAGAGCGTTGCCTATTATAAATAACTGAAACTGACCCCAGTGTGATTTGAACACACAGCCTTCTGATCTGGAGTCAGACGCGCTACCATTGCGCCATTAGGTCATGTATTTGCTTTCTCTCAAACTAAGTGAAGTGGTTAGCCTATGAGATATTTACAACTAACTGAGGCGCATTGTGTAATGAACTCTGTACAGAGCATTGCCTATTATAACTAAAAGGAACGGACGCGAGTGTGATTTGAACACACAACCTTCTGATCTGGAGTCAGTCGCGCTAACATTGCGCCATGAGGTCATGTTCTTGCTATCTCTCAAACTACGTAAAGTTGTTAGCCTATGAGACATTTGCAATAACTGAGCAGCCGTATGTAATGAACTCTGTACAGAGCGTTGCCTATTATAAATATCTCAACTGACCCCAGTGTGATTTGAACACAAAACCTTCTGATCTGGAGTCAGATGCGCTACCATTGCGCCATGTTTTTGCTTTCTTTCAAACTATGTAAACTTGTTAGCCTGTGAGACATTTGCAATAACTCAGGTGCCTTGTGTAATGAATTCTGTACAGAGCTTTGCCTATTATAACTAACAGGAAGGGACGGGAGTGTGACTTGACCACACAACCTTCTGATCTGGAGTCAGACGCGCTACCATTGCGCCATGAGGTCATGTTCTTGCTATCTCTCAAACTACGTAAAGTTGTCAGCCTGTGAGACAATTGAAATAACTGAGTAGCTGTATTTAATGAACTCAGGACAGAGCGACTTGACCACACAACCTTCTGATCTGGAGTCAGACGCGCTACCATTGCGCCATGAGGTCATGTTCTTGCTATCTCT
>JAODKE010000015.1:9867584-9877902 GCA_026779605.1 Mormyrus hasselquistii
GGCCAGACTGCTTTCAGATAACAGGAAGGCCAAACTCGTTTAAGACAACAGGAAGGCAAGACTGGTTGAAGCTAACAGGAAGGCCAGACTCGTTTAAGCTAACAGGAAGGCCAGACTCGTTTAAGCTAACAGGAAGGTCAGACTCGTTTAAGCTAACAGGAAGACCAGACTCATTTAAGCTAACAGGAAGGCCAGACTGGTTTAAGCTAACAGGAAGGCCAGAAGTGCAAAAATAAAAGCTCAGTACATCAGTGGTATGCAGAAATGGATCTCTGAATTCTGAATCCACAACTCAACTCTTGAAGTGGTTCTGGAGACAAATATATATACTCACACCACAAAAGTGTTGCAACAAGGTATATTCTAACGAAGATTCAGTAGCAATAATTACTAGATGTAATAAAACAAGAAAGGTTATGAAAGAAACATTGTAATATATATACCGGAAGAGAGAAAATGACAGTGTTTGCAGTTTGGGATTATTATATATACCATCCTGAATGTTGCAGACTCTTTGTGAATAGTGCTGTTATGTACGTGGTAATCCTGAATTGGTTTTCAAAATTAAATTGAACTGGGAGTATTTTTAGTGTTTCTGGGAACCGAGCCCAAAGCTTTGATGAGGAAACACTTCAATGTCAACATCAGCGCATTATATATATATATATATATAATTCATTTCAAATCTACCTCAGGACTGAAAAGTGTTCAGCTTTAGTATCGTAATTGCATTTTCAATTTTAGGAATTCAGTTCTGTTATCAGGGTACGTTAACGTACCTCATGCTCCCATCTTCCAGCGATTTATACAGTACAAGGCTGTGGTGAGGGCGTGGCACCACAGATGACACCACAGATGCCAGTCCTTCCCTGGACAGATGCAAAATCATATGCAATAGTAGGGTTCAGGCCATGGTATCTCATGGGTACCCAGTTCACCTAAGTGCATGCATTTGGACGGAGGAAGACCACGTAGTACATGGTGGGGACCCGTACAGTAGAGGAAGAGCTCCACACAGATGGTGGGTGGATTCAAATTCCAGAACTCACGTGACCTACACGTCACGCAAATACAACAATTCAGTTTACGTTCTATGAAGAAACATTTATGCCACATTGAGAGAAAGTACCACATCAGTTCCATGAGTATCAATGTAATATCATAAGTAATATCAGGTCAAATGTGGTCACAATGGTTTTACATGACTATGACACAGTAACAGTAATTTTGCACCTCATTACATCATACTGAAGAAAGGGTATGATATTGTGTTGAATTCACTGCAAACAGACCTTGGTAATGCCACCAACCCACAATGTCATCACTATGCATGCAGTTTGTTGGTGCATGGGGTCCATCAACATGTTTAATCTGGCGTTACATGCAAAATGAAGAGCTTAATATGCAAGGAACTAATAGGTAACAATTTAGAGGGGTCCCACCTCCCTGACCATTATTGAGGTGTGAGGGAACCTAAGTGACTTTTTGCCCATCTGCCAACTTCTCCTGGATTAAATGAAGGAAGATTTATGAGATTGGACTAGCAGACTAATTCCATTGCCCTTCATAAACGAAATACCTTTTCAGAGAACACGGGCTGAATTTTAAGAGGACAACGGAGGTCAGTCGTAAGGGCTTCTAGGAAGATCAGTCCTTCTCTTGAGATAATAATGTGACTGCATTAAGGTTTATCTTATCACCTTGCCATGAATTGTGAATAAAAAGTTGTTCTGTTCTTGTTTGCAGTTTGCTTTGGAAACTCAGAAATATTTGGTCCTGTTTAATGAGACTTAAGAAGTAGCATTTCAAAGGTGAAATTGTGCTTTTCGGGGCTAAGTTTCATTTCTGAGACGGAATACCAATGCAGTATTGAGCAGTAAATAACTGAAGCTATTGTATGGGGGGGGGGGTGAGAAACATAGTTACAGTATTTCTCACCTGAAGGCTGCAGCTTAGGTGTCAAGCTTGGGAGTCACATTGGAGATGGAGGTTCAGCACAAGCTTGTACTACAGAGGGCAGAGTTCACATAGAGCTACACTGTGGTTTGTGTTACAGACCCCTTGGCAAAGTTCAAACAGGGCTACAGTATGGCTTGTGCTACAGACCCTAGGGCAACGTTCAAATGGAGCTACACTATGACTTGTGCTACAGACCCCAGGGCAAAGTTCAAACAGGGCTACACTATGGCTTGTGGTACAGACCCCAGGGCAATGTTCAAATAGAGCTACACTATGACTTGTGCTTCAGACCCCAGGGCAATGTTCAAATAGAGCTACACTATGACTTGTGCTACAGACCCCAGGGCAAAGTTCAATTAATGCTACACTGTGGCGACAGACCCTAGGGCAAAGGTCAAATAGGGCTACACAGGCCCCCCAGGGCAAATCACAGCTACCCTGCCACCAGTTTGTGGAAGTGCTACAGGCCTTCTCTGTACTGCAGGACCCGTGTTTAATGTGTGCATCCACGTGGAACACACTGACTTTCAAAACAGTCACACTTGAGAGCGTGTGGTTCGACATTTTTAACCTATGCGAGCATGATCATCGCGCTCGCAGGTTTCGCTGTGAGCTTGCCAGATGTTCATTCATTTTGTCCTTGTGCCAGATTTCTCTGTTTATTACCTGTTACCTTTTATGAGCTAAACAAGAAGTCTGAAAGGGGAAACATGCCGTAAAAGGCTTAGTTTGAAAGGAGAATGTGTCTATAGCACAGCACTGCCAACACATCGACATTGCCATCGTTATACATTAGTAGTGTTTTGTCACCACTGATTTTGCACAATGCAGAAATGCCAGGCTTAGAAAAAACATAAATGCAGCGATTGGGGAGATACAGTCAACAACGATACATCCATGCTGCTGCTCTGAAGTCCCAGATCGCAGGATCCAGCGGGTTGTGCTGCAGACTGTAGATCCAGCAGATAAAATATTAGAGTACTGATTAAGCAGCCACTGTGTAAGAGCTGAAAGTCGGGTCATAGAAGTTTTATCCAGAATGCTGGGCTAGAGAATATAGGTCCAGAATGTTGAGTTAAAGAATATCGATCCAGAATGCTGGATGATGGAGTATAGATCTAGAATATTGGGTTAAACAATGTATGTCCACAATGGAATGTAAATCTAGAAATCTGTGTTAGAAAAATTAGATCCTTGTATGTTGGGTGGTGGAGTGTAGATTCAGAATGCAATGTTAGAGAAAATAGATACAGAATGTTGAGTGATGTAGTGTGGATCCACAATGCTGGGTTAGAGGGTATAGATCCAGAATATTTGAAGATATAATGTACATCTAAAAATATGTGTTAGAAAATGTAGATCCTGAAACGTTTGGTGGTGGAATATACATCCAGAATGCAAGGTTAGACATCCTGAATTTTGGGTGATGGAACGCAGATCCAGTGTTTTGGGTCAGACATTGCACATCCACATTGCTGGATCCCAGCAACAAGCTTTTATCATGTCAGTATAAGAGGTGAAGACTCCCTGCTCTCCCCTTTCCTGCATGCTCAGACTAGCTGCATCATCCCTGTAATTGAATGCACCAGGTACAACCCTGCTGTGCTGTTTTGGAAATGATCATTCGGGAAACCAGCTTTGTTTAATCTGGACTTTCAGAGAGTTCGATAAAAGCCCCCCATCACTGCCCATTTAGAGACATGCAAGGGGTCTCTCTTTGGCAGAGGTCAGGACTAAGTGATCTCCAATAGTCTTCATTTTCACAATCCATTTTTTGCTATAATGCAACTGTCTGTCCTCCAGTCTATCTCTCAGCCATTCTGTCAGCCTACCTTTCTGTCTACATGCCTGCCTGTCTGTCATATCATTGCTGCATTCTGAGTAAAGTTTGCCCTGGGTTCTTCTCCTCTTATCATTCATATGATGAGATGTTAAGATGATTTATGGACCACACAGGGATCTAGTCAACCAGTAGCATTTGGAGGACAGGACAAGACAAGACATAAATGGAGGATCTTTCGAGATTCAGCCTGGTTGTATGTGAGGGTACAAATAGTTGTGGTTGATTATGCAGAAGATGAAGGATGTCATTTTTAAACAACCTCTGACCGAGATTCAAATGGTAAAAGGGGTTTCAGCTGTTTTTTAACTTGGTAATTACATATGCAGGTGACAGGGAAAGGGAGACAATTAAACGTTTGGTTTATACTGAAATAACATACTGCCACCTGAAGGAATGGTGAGAGCTGTGAAGTCAGCAATGCCACCTAATACCACCTATATTACCAAATACCACCTAATTTCAAACCTGAATGGTACCCCCTACCCTGGGGTCTCCAGAAAAGTAGAGCCAGCTCCAGGATAATTTAAAGATGACACATAATTGAAATAAATGTAAAGCAGGAACAAGGAGATGACTGTCATTGAAGAGGACCTTGTTGCTGACAGATGGCTGTAATTGAAGTAGGAGGTAATTAGCAGATGATGTACTTCATGAGGTGTTTTGTCACATTTCTGGAACATTCTCTATTTTCAGAATGTGTGATATTCCCTGCACTGTCTGTTGGTCTGTCCATCATAGGCAGGTATGACCTTTGCTGTTTGGACACTCCGCATGTTAAGAAGCACCAACTACCTCTCTTTACGGCTCCAGGAAGTCCCTGTTCTCTCTTCCTCACCGCTTTTTCCAAATTTCTCTCTTTCGGAAGCTGACAGCATCGATATTTCTACCTGTCAACGGTTCCATTAAAGTCGAGAGCCCCCATTGCCGTGAGAGACCCTTGGCCGGTTATCGCTGCCGGCTCGGAGGAGGAGGTGGAGGAGGAGGATGCTCTTTACATCAATACGCGCTCCCATTGTGGCCCCACCTCCAAGGCAAAGGCCCGTGGGTTTGCAGGATTCACAGATGGTGCTGTATGACACGCACTGATACTGTAGTAAGTACTGAGCCAGGGAAGGGGGGGGGAGACAGAGAGAGGGAGGAAGAGGGCGGGTAAGAGAGTGGTAAGGGGAGAGCGAGAGAGAGAATGTTAGAGAGAGAGAGAGAGAGAGAGAGAGAGAGAAACCACTTCCCTGGCAGCCCAGGCTAAACTGCAAGCACAGAAACATTAATGACCTGACAGCAGCAGGTCCATGGGCTCCGGCGGAGCTGCAGCCTGTGGTGTGTGACGGCCGTGCGGAGCCTCCTCTCCCTCTGCTACCGCCACTGGGACTGCCGCCTCTGCTCCGAGCGTGTGGCACTGGGGGGGGGGTCGACCCAAGTTCCCCCCACTGCAAGCACTCTACCCTGAGGGGACTGCAGCGCCGGGAGGAGCCCCCGCTCCCCCCAACCACCGCAGCGCACAGCACCATGAGCGGCTGCAGGAAGCGATGCAAGCGGGAAATCCTGAAATTCGCCCAGTACCTCTTCAGGCTCATCACAGGCACACTGAACACAGGTAAAGTTTGTGAGCGGCCCCGGCTGCGTGCTGGCTGGACGGGCCCCGGTCTATGTGTGGAGTTTACCACTTGAGATGGGATAATTGCACTCCTGGGTTTGGGAGCCCGTGGTTTTTGTTAGCCTCTGCGTGAGCTCTCTGCCTCCCGGAGATCTGTACTGGGGGAGTTTCTGGGGTAGGGGGCAGTCAGGACGCCCGGGCTGGTACTGACCACGGGCTGGAGGGACAGTCAGTTCCTTGCAGATTGCTGGTCTTCACGACGGATTGCTCTCACCTGTTAGGCGGAAAGGTTGTTTTTTTCCCAGCAGGATGACAGAAACTGTTAGACAGGGATTTTAAAATAAGATGTTGTAGAAAAACAACAATGCAGATGTCGAACATTGCTCATCTAGACTTATTTTTGTGTAAACGAAGTTAAATTTTTTCTGAAGTTAGAAGGTAATACTACAAAACTTACAGGTTTACAGTATAAAATGCTGGGATGAAAATGAAGATTTTCAGTCATGTTTCATTAACATTTAATCTGTGGATTGTGGCTATTACATTTCATTTAGGAGGTACAAAATGTGCCATAATTGCAATAGAGTAGAAATCTTTTGATGAAGTTTCTCAGCAGTGTCTGATGTGCCATTGTTCATGGGAAAATCCTGCAGTATGTCCTGTACTGTAAGGTGCAAAGTGACCTTGATAAAGTCCTTCATTCTTACAGCAGGTAGGAATGCTAGCACTCACACGACCTCATGCTGTACGCTCTGTAAGCGAAAGCTCAATTGTGTCATCTGCTTCTAACTGAATGTCTTCTAATTTGGTTTAAAATGAAAATGGGAACAGTCCACTCAACGCTCTGGGTGGATAATCCCAAAATCTAATAAGTAGTTTCAGACGTTAGTCATCACAGTATAGGACTTAAATGTGACAGTTTTGTCAAATACCAGAAAGAAGGAGAAAAAACACAGTGTCTAAGTACCGGAATCGTGATCCAGCACTTTGTGAAATGAATTAAATTTGAATAAAATATGAACTGGCAAATCCTGTTGATTTATGATAGATCCATTAGTCCATTAAACATTTCCGGAAATGAACTTAAAGGTTGTTAGATCTTTGCTGTTCTTACAATGAGACTGTCCCCACAGAACGATTTTGATGTTCTGTTAAATAACATGCATAGTTGTCTCAGTAGAAGTTTGTGGCTGTGGTTTTCTAATTACTGTAATATACACAGATTTATTACATAATAAAATAAACGCACCTAGTTTTCAAAGCTCCATCTTTTGATGCTGTTATTGCTTTGACATTGTGTTATCAGGATATACAGTGGCTTCAAGCAGCCAGATGGTCTGACTGACTTGCTGGTTCATAGCTGATTATTGAGGACATACAGTGCTCGTTTAGCATGAGCAGGAAAACCTTTAGCCCCGTTAGGGCGTTTAAGTCCGTGGTGGTTTTTTCTTGGTCCCACTGGGTAAAGCCTCTTTGCTTGTTCCGCTCGACCTACACAAAGGTGGTAGACAAGATGCAGCAGCACTGGTGCCCAAGTGCTTCTGAGGGGGCATGCAGACTCCTGTCGCCCCCCAAGTCCCGTCCTACACCGAGTTTTTTAAGATTTGATCAAAGGAGGCGGAGAGTTCCATGATCATTGCCTTTAAATCTCCGCCGCGTCTATTGAAGTCGGTTCATACGAACGGGGGACCCAATCAGTCCAGATCGGCTGGAATTTGAGGTGGAAGTGCATGCGTCAATAAAGGTCCCGGGGAGCATGTGAGTTTCCTGCTAATTAATGCGCTTAGGGCCGCATGCTTGCTGCTCTCACTGCACTTGGGCAGGAAGACGTCAAATCACATTCCCGGTTGCTGATCTGTTTCCATACCAACTGTTGGACACTGCTGACTCCTCCTCGTCGCTCCTCCTTGCATTATTGGAGCGTGGATTATGTAACAGGATTAGCGTCTCTCACTTTTCTCCACGTGATGTCTTGCATCTACAAAAAAGAGGGTCCCCATCTGCCCCCCACGAGACATCTTGTTTAGCAAACTGAAATTCCATTTTCAGTCTTCAGCAAATAAAGCGTTCACACCAGCCACCTTCTGATTCATCTCCATTTCTTTAATTCAGTTTCAGACAGTTTCATTGTTAATAAATGTCAACCGTGGGACTTACAGTAGGCGCAGTCATATTTCTGGATGGACTGTGGTCGTTTGATATATACTCTTGTTGTAAATATTACTGCACTGCAGCTACTGTAGTGCTTCATGAAGTGTAGCACTACAGTACATCTGAAATGGTACCAGTTAACTGTAGCGGTCACATCACCAAATACCATTCTAATTCGCGCCTAACATTGTGTTGGTTCTGCCATCGCACACCCAGTATGCTGACGTTTGCCTTGATTCAGGGCCCCCAACAGCGTCCACCCGACATTCGCACTGCCACACACACACACACACACACACACATCACAATCCCTGAGCTCTCCTGAAATCCTCCCACTAGACCCTATTTAAACCCTAATGAGCCCAGCAGTCTAACTGGGGTCATCCAGTCATCATTATCCCGAGTGCTAGTGGGTCTGCGCACAGTGATCAGTCACCATGGAGACACAACTAATCAGTTTAATTGAACCCTTTGCCATTGCCCTGCCTCATGGCCGGCACATGCCGGCACGGTGATGTCATTCGAGAGACCAACAAGTTTTCCAGGCTACTCATAAAAGATAATCGCTGCTTAATATGTGCTTGGAACTGGAGAACATTTATAATAACTTCTCTCCGGGGACACAATATATAGAATCTGAATTAATCTCATCTGCATTTCATCCTTCTAAACTGTACAGGGATTTTAAAAATGTCTGCATACACAGCATGTAATTTAAATCTGAGCAAATTTTCCATACTGGCACTGTAGGAGAACACCTGAATGAGACTGTAACCTTAATTCTGCTACATTAAAATCTTCCAGAGGAGCTGCTGATTTCCTGACCATACCACATGGTAAATCTCAGTGCAGTCGCCCGTAATAAAGAATGAAGTCGATACAGCGTTACGGAGGCGCGGCTACATGCTGACTACGCTGGATCAGTGAATAAATCGATCCACATCTCCCACCATTCCAGTGATCTCGCTTGAGAATTCTTTTTTAATTATCTTCAGCTCAAGCTCTGCACCACACCAGAACGTTTTGCGCAAAGAGCAATTTGTGACATCGCGGGCTAAGCCGTGTCGGAAAAGAACTCTGCGTTCTTGCATTTGGCCAAAGGCGGGGCTCCAGATTGGCATCTATGTAGCTCCTAAATCAAACAATTGCTACGGTGCTCAGAAGCGATTTATAATCACTGTATCACGCTTTACTATTTTAAGTATGTATTTGAAAATTTATATTTGAAGTTATGGAGAGGAGAGGTTGGGTGTGTTCAATTGCTGAGGCATTGTGGGTAATTTAAAAAGTGATACCCCGTCCCTACCGAATGCGACTGCATGCTTGACGGATCTGCAGCGCTGCAGACTCGCCTTTCAGAGAGCATTGTTCCCAGGGGGGCGAGATGAAACAGATCCTGGGCGACACCGTCCCCGCATGGGGGCCTAACAATTTGAATGATTTATCCACGTCGTTTGTCGGCATGGCGGGGCTGCCGTTTCTTACCTTGTCCATACTGGACCTCGGCCGCCTCACCTCACATGGGACATTTCCACCTCCCAGCTCTTTGTGAGTTCTCCTCTCCTTCTCCCCAGGCGCCTGGCCGTGTATCTGCAGCACGTCCCTGCTCTGCTCATGCTTCCCACTCACCTTCACTCTCGGGGAACGTGGTGCTTGTGAACGACGGCGTAGATACAGTGCGGCACAGACTCCTTCATACCCTCCCCAGCTAAGACCTTCTGTAATATTTCTGTAATGTTTTTTCGGCCTCTAAAGATACGCAGAGCAGACTCAACACGATAGGATCACTTTGATGGAAGCTTTAAAACTTATCATTGATTTTCAGTAATTTAATATATTTAATCAATATAATATAAAAGGACTTAGAAAAAAACACCACAGCTGTCAAGCGAAATATACAGTAATTACCTTGATTTTCTACCATGATGCTGTACTACATGGTTCATGTTCTGTTTCGTCGTGTTCCTCAAGCAGCACAGTGCTTGCTAATATTAACCCTGCCTTTGTTGACTTCTGCAAGACATTCTTCCCTCGGTTAATTCTTCGTCACACTTGTTACTGATATTGATATTTAGCATCCCAAATTGCAGCCATGCAGGTCACTGTTTAGTACTGGAATGAGCTGAGCTCACCTGCACACCTGCTGTTTTTCCTCCTTTTGGGTCAGGATTCTAGCTGGCCTCCATTAAATGCATCCAGAAGCTGCTTGCCGTAGCTTTCACAGAAAACTGTTCCGCATTTCTCTGGCTATTTTATAGCGTAGTAGGGTTTCCTGAAGATGGTACTTGTGGGCGACAGAGTATTCTGGAATTTTCTCAGACTCAGCAGTTTATTTATTTATTGTTATTATTTATTGAAGTCAGTGTTTAGCTGGTGTATCACCCCATCTGGTCTTTCAGGATTAAATCCAGCACTAATTAAAATGTATTCAACAGTAGCTTTCCTTCCCCTTAATCTCTGGCTGTTAAGTATTTATCTTGAGATCACCTTCCCTGCATCTTAGCAACTGTTGGTCGATGGTTGTGGTCTTGGACAGAGGTCTTGTCTCTGTTTGGGGAGGTTAAAGCTGGATGTGCTTCTGAGCCCACAGCAACATCGGTGAGGGGCTGGATGTCTCTGCAGGGACCTAAATACCCTCCCACCTTTGTGTCCTGAGCAGTAGTTTGGGTGCCATGCCGCTAGGGTAACTGTCCTGTCTCTCATCTGGGGTCCCACACTGCTTCACTAACTGTCCCGTCTCTCATCTGGGGTCCCACACTGCTTCACTAACT
>JAODKE010000015.1:9887148-9903012 GCA_026779605.1 Mormyrus hasselquistii
CATGTACCTCCAAGATTGGGGTGCTGGATAAAGGGCTGACCCTGTACCTCCAAGATTGGGGTGCTGGACAAAGAGCTGACCCTGTACCTCCAAGATTGGGGTGCTGGATAAAGGGCTGACCCTGTACCTCCAAGATTGGGGTGCTGGATAAAGGGCTGACCCTGTACCTCCAAGATTGGGGCGCTGGATAAAGGGCTGACCCTGTACCTCCAAGATTGCTTCTTACCCCTGCAAAGGGGACAAAGATGGGATATACAAAAACTAAAGAATTCCTTTCCACTTGATTTGGGTGATATCTAATTTGTACCCTCCTGTCCTATTCTGATCTTAACATTACAGTAAGTGGCGAATTTCATCATGGGGACCTTCCCACCCCTGCCAAGTATGACATCACGATTTCAAATCTGCAGTAACCCCAAAATATCGCGGTAACCCCAAAATACTGCAGTAAGCCCATGCCATAGTATGTCATAACACCGTTACATATTGTGAACATATACAAATGGCAAATAAAGTGCTATTTTCTTGTCGTTTTATGAAGGAGGTAGGCAAGTAAACTGTCAGGCAGACAGGGTACCTCCCCATATCCTTCAAATGGTTCAAACCAGAAGGGGGAGCGGGATAAGGAAAGTGACGAACAGAAAAATAACAAAGCAAGACAGCGGGGGTGAGTGTAATAAAGAAGCTCCAGCAGGAACAGACATGGCAGCATGAGTAGGATGGTGACGCAGGGTCAGCAGTCCACCAACATACGGCTGCATGTGAAGCAGGAGTGACGGTACTGAGAGTACATTATCACCCAGCTCCGCACCCCAGACTGTAACCTTAGCTGGGGGTGAGTAACTACCGAGAGCCTGAGTCCCTGTAAACTACACTAAACGTGTTGAATTTAGCCCGAATTCTACATATTTGCTGGAAGGACTGTTCTACAGTGGCCAAGCTCTGTGGGTCAATGTAGCTCTTTCCTCTGGGGAAAAATAAGTAACCTGCCCCGTGAAAGCTAAGCTTGGACGGAACTAAAAAATGGCGATGACTTTCAGAGCCTCATAGTTTAGTAGTAGCAGGTTAAAACTGAAATTAATATGAAACTAAGTCAAAACAGAGCCAAAGCACCATGGATAAAAACAGGACTAAGACCTGTGATGGTGACCCCCTAAGATGAATATAGTAAATGAACAACCCCATTCCCGTACATCCACACATCATTAAACTGACCTCTTCTCCTTATCATCATCCTGAACTATCAACAAATTCTACAGCCATATTCTAGGTATTGGGAACAAATCTTTTTTTCTGGGACTGAATTATTCAGTGTTGTAGTGTGTAAGAATGAATTCTGCCTAACAACGGAAGGCCTGATTTCCAGCATGCAGCCAGTAATCCAACTAGTTACAAAAGTTACCTGAATAGTAATCAAACTGATAGTCAGTGTTGGGAAGGAACACTAGTTACAGTTAAGGTGTTATGACAATTAATTATAAAATGAATGTAAGCTGTTTCAATTTCTGAGAAAAAATATGTAATTAAATTACAGTTACTAATCAAAATGTTGGTGATTACAAAGGAGCTACATCTGAATATATTATTTTTGGTAAAAATCTTAAATGTAGAATATAATGTACTTCTAGATAAAGTGAGACATTAGAACTCCAGCTTTATTGCTCAGTTTAAAAACTGCTAAAATGTAATGAAAAAGTATGAAAATGTAATGTTACATTACTTTGATGAAGTAATCAAAATACTTACATTACTTATTACTGTACATGTTTAACAGAGTAAACAGTAATCTCTAACCTATTACGCTATAGTTCAAAAGTAATCATGCCAGCCCTACTGATAGTGTCCATTGACCATGTGTGATGCCTGGCTGTCGTGTGATGTCTGCTGTTTTCTCTGTGAAAAAGGATAATCGATGTCCCTCTATACCATTGTTAAGCCCTGCTCATCTGATCCTCCCAAGTGCCACGCCTCCCTCATTTACCTCTTCTGGAATCCCAGTGTTCCCAGCTGTCTAGTTGTTGTTAATTAGTCCTGTATATTTAAGTCTGCGTTTGAGTATGTTTCCCCGTCTGGTCATTGACATTGTGTTGTAGTTAGATGTTCCTGAGTGTTTTACCTGTATTAATCCCATATTCTCCCGATTTCCCAACTCCTGCTCCCACTTCCGTGGTCTGTGCCCCAAAATTATTAGTACACTGTAAAAAGAAGGAAATGAAATTCAGGATATTGAAGAACAAACTTTAAAAACTGTCTAAAATGTTACAATTACATGTGTTATGCAAAGAAACAAGAAAAACTTTTATTCAAAACATATTTTGGAATTGTTCTCAAATGATGTAAATTATTGCTTTCAAACAATTATGGTACACCTGGCCATTCATAAAGTTGAATGGATTTGTGACAATGGGAGGAGTTTCCAGTCATAATAGAGATCATTTAACACAACACGTAACAGCAGGTAATGGGGCACCCTTAGTTTCTACAAGTAACCTTGGTGGTCATTCTCTACACAAGCAATTGTAGGGTTAGCTGAGTTTCACAACATGGCTAAAACTGCTGAAATCCCCAATGCATTGGGGAAAAGAGTAATGAAATTTCATAATCAGATTCCTCAATTTCAATTCCATTTTTGACCAATTTTTTCAGTGTACAAATAATTTTGGCTACACTGTATGTTCTGAAAGCTTCAGTGTTAACAGAGCACCTCCGCTGCCGCTTCAGTGTTAACAGAGCACCTCCACTGCAGCTTCAGTGTTAACAGAGCACCTCCGCTTCAGCTTCAGTGTTAACAGAGCACCTCCGCTGCCGCTTCAGTGTTAACAGAGCACCTCCGCTGCCGCTTCAGTGTTAACAGAGCACCTCCGCTGCAGCTTCAGTGTTAACAGAGCACCTCCGCTGCAGCTTCAGTGTTAACAGAGCACCTCCGCTGCAGCTTCAGTGTTAACAGAGCACCTCCGCTGCAGCTGAAACAGGAAAACTATAACACCGAGCTCCGATGGGAAAATGCACACTTCAGAGCAGAAACACCAGCCGAAAAAATAAAGCGGACCCCTTGATGACCCGTAGCGCTCTGCGGGACAGGGACAGGATCACAGCCCTGCCCAGGTGGCTGGCGGACAGGTGGTGTTCCAACAGAATGCAGATTGCATGACGCGTCGAGCCAGAGCCGCCGGTGACGGTGGCCCGGCATGTGATTTGGCTGCGATGCAGAGTTCTGCAGCTTCCATTCACTGCAGCTGCGGCTCCGGGCTTATGAGACTGGTGTGATGTACTGCTGGTTTCACACACCCTGCGAATTCTGGTGTCTGCGCTGGTCATTTCAGCGCCTTCTGCCTCACTGTGAGGGGTTAGCCTTGTCTTTACTCGCTATCTGACTGTGATGCTCAGAGATGCCTCCGTGGTCTTGAGTCAATCAGGTATGTTGTACACTGTAAATACCTTTACCATGCCTTAATAACAAGTCACTGTGAATTTTTACAATATGTGTCATTTTAAAAATAAATAAAGAAGCATTGGTGAATAGCACTGGCACTTGCCAGCTCCATAGCTAGGGGTTCAAAGCCCTGCCTTCTATCCCCATGTCACATGGTATTCTGGTGGTCTGTCTGGATTCCTTCTACAAACATACACGATACATTAAAACTTTATTGACACCAGGGAGAAATTCTTGTGCGTCCAGCAGCATATATGTCTAGGTGAACTAGCATCTCTAAATTGCACTTTGCACGAAAACTACATAGTGTGTGATTGTGTGTGGCATCTCACCCTGGGTGCCCCCCTGCCTCGTGCCCAGTTTATGCTGGGAAAGGCTCCATGCTGACCATGCGGCTCTGTCCTGGATTAGCAGATGGAAGATGGACGGATATCATAAGGGAGCTAACTTTCCTGAAGTGACCGAGGCCGCCTCTGATTCTGGGCCGCATGCCGGCCCCACGGGTGTCTCTGCATGTTGGCATTTCTCCTCCAAATGTGTGTGTTTATCCCAGGAGATGCCGACTTCCTCTCCCCAGGAGGAGACTTCAGGAGGGCTGCTGACTCGGAAGCCTCCATAATGTGTGACTGTGTGTGTGTGTGCCCTGTGAAAGACAGGAGCCCAGAGTGTACCTTGCAGTGCTGTTTGTGACTTACACACAAGTTCTGTAATCTTCTGATTTGGATCATTTCTTGATTTGATTCTTTATCATCTACATGACCATTTAAAATTCCAGGTTTACTAAGTTTGATGAATTCCAGAACTTTCTGCACAAAATAGTCTCAGTGCCTATAAGTAGCGGCACAGCTATGAAGTGTGTATAAATGAAACATTAAATCTTTCTGTATACTCACAGGTCCAGCGTGCACTTTATAATAGCTGCCAAGCTATTAGCTGAGGTATGTTTACTGCGCTGCTCTCTCTCTCTCGTTCTTCCTCAGAGCGGCTCTGTTCCCGCTTCGCTCTCTGGGGCGCTTTGGGGAACGCAATAACTGTGCTCTTTTTTGTGAGCACTGCAGGCACACCGTTTCAGACGCGTGGCTTTGAGGTGTCAGAAGCACAATTAAATGCACATGGAGCGGTAATTCATCACCAGCGAGACAGCTCGTCTAAGCGCGCGCCTACCTCGGGCGCCTCTCTTTCCACCGCTGCGCGCGAATCTGGGCTCCGTGCCGCCTTTTGCGTATGCGAGAGATCGAGGGAGTTACCCCCGCGCGCCGATTTCAGACACGAAGAAGGTCAGGTCCTAATTCATTCAACAGCTGTGCCCCTGCTTTTACTAATTGCCCTACGGTAGTAGAGGTTTCTAAAGATAAAAAACCCACGTGTTGTTCCGCCTGAGGCTGATGTAAATTGGATGAGGCATTTGTTTGTTAGCCGCCCCCGTCTTCGATATGGCTTGTATTTCAGATATATAACTCGCAACGTACTTTTTGAATACCCATTACTACAGTTTGCATTCGACTTGATTGTACTCCAGCCTTATGCAAGCGGGTATCCATCAGTTTCACACAGTGAGACAAAAAAATTGCATGGGGCAGCAGCAGGGGGTGGTGGTGGTGGTGGTGATCACGAAGTTGAGGGAGATCTTCATTAGCGTCGTGCCTGACGGAGATGCTATTAGGCTGGTTTGAGGGAGGTAGGGGGGTAGACTTTTGTGTAAACTTAATCTCCAGTGGTGGCAGCTGCAATAGACATGCAAGCTACAGATGTGGAGCAGCAGCTAAAAATGCCTCACCGTTACCTTAGCTGCCAAAACTCCTTCAGTTTGTTCCTTCTATGACTTCCATAACATTCTGTCCATGACATAGACAGACGGAAAGCTCTTTATGTTAGCACCGTGTCCTCTACTCAATTCCTGTACAGTATGTGCTTGCAAGCATCCAGTAGGTTCTTTAGGGGAGTCGACGAACAACGAAGCTCTATGAATCACAGGGGAAGCGGTCTCAGGGTGTCATTATCGAGAATAAAAAAAAAAAAACGCACCGGGGTGTCATCAGCGAGAAGCGACGCACTAAAGTGTCATGCTTCGGAGATGACGCCAGGCATCATCTTTCAGAGGCCAGCGTGTGAAGTGCCGCATCTCAGCGGTCGACGCATCAGCACTGTTATTCAGAAGCTGCGTGAGAGTATCATTTGTCAGACTATCACCGTCACTAGTAAGTCGCCATTAGCGATACTCTGCTTTTCATACTATAGACTTGATGTACATTTGCACATCAGTCTAAACACCAATCTGCCTGCGATCGCTTAATGCTTATTGTGTTTTCCCTCCTGATTTTCAGATGCGGGTGAAACGGGGAGTTATGAGTGATGGGCATTCAGGCCGCACAACGATGTCGGCCCTTAAGTGCACGCTTCGGTGCCACTTCGATCTGTTTCTGCTTCCCGCTTCTGTTGCGAAATGCTGCCGCATCCGCTGCCGGCTGGCTTGTTTACCGCAGCATTTGGTAGCTTTGGCAGCAAATGGAGCATTAAATTCACAGCAAATCGGGACGCGAGTGCAAATCCTCAACTAGTAGCCAAAAAGCAATACGTAAGGTACCGGCTGCGGGCCGGCATGAAGTCCAGAGTCTTGGGGTCGCATTACTGCTGGATGAATGGAATAGGTGATATGCCTCTGGTGTTCTTAGTTGTTAGAAGGTTAGTCTTTACACACAGTGAGATTTGGACAGTTTTAAACTCTTTGCCGTCTGGAGCAGGGGCACAGTAGGGGCATGGATACTTTGGCAGAATCGGGGGCCAAGTATTCGACAACGGCCCTTGAATATATAAAATTATGAAAAAAATTGCCCAAGGAGACCCAAGGTTATATTTTGTTCAGTGTCCCAGAATACATCATCTGGAGCTGTACCTAACTAAACTTTAAAGCTGCGATTAAAAATTATTATTAGGTGCCAACAAGTCAATGTTGACTCTTGGTGACTGTATTTGTTTCTCCAGAAAGTTCTGTCTTCTTTCTGGATCTTCAGAATTTCCATTGGCAAGTTTGTTATTGTGATGTGATTACCAAAGGATAATTTATAGCATTTCATGAGGCTGGAAGTTATTTAATTATTCAGCATGATTGGAAATGAGGTTTAAGAAATAATTCACAATATAAATGTTAGCAAATCCCACTGATAAGCAAAAGCATTTGTGAGAATGCATCCATCTATCCATTTTCTAAACACTTATCTTGGTCAGGGTTATAGGATAGAGAAAATTTATATAGAGAAAAGCATCATGAGCAAGGACACGTCCTCATTTGTAGTATGACATTTCCTGTGGACGCCTTTACAGGGTCACTGGCTGTATATTTTTCAGAACAGCTGCTTTCGGTTCTCGCTTACTGTCATAAAATGGATGATCTGCTGAACCTTCAGATGCACATTAATGAAACAGGCCATTGTGAGTGGTAATGGCTTTGTAAGGAAATAAAACCTCATTCTGTAGCAAAGGCGGACAAAAGTAGTGTCTAAATGAGTTTAAATTGTTTATTTTATTTTGAATGGA
This sequence comes from Mormyrus hasselquistii, assembly GCA_026779605.1. Lineage (NCBI taxonomy): Eukaryota > Metazoa > Chordata > Actinopteri > Osteoglossiformes > Mormyridae > Mormyrus > Mormyrus hasselquistii. The sequence continues at coordinate 9,894,116 of JAODKE010000015.1, forward strand.
TATGAGGAACCAAATGCGATGGTGGTATGAGTCACTGCCTTTTATATGGGCTGTCTGAAAGTCTTTTTGTGGCATGAGATGGTCGGAAACATGTTACAAGCAGATGTGATGGCCATTATTCAAAAGACGTGGACGATGTACAGGGCACAGACCCATCGCAGCATGACGCAGTGTTACGAAGGTGTTATTTGGGTGGACTGCCAACCTTCCCCTGCATTGGCGACTGAATGTGTGTGTTTGGGGTGGTGGTGGTGTGTGTGTGTGTGTGTGTATGGGGGGGGGGGTTATATGCCTTGGACAGAGGCATCATGTTGACAAGTGGCCTACATTTCTTTATTGGATAAGACCCCAAGGAATTAGAGGTCAGGGCAAGTGATTGTGGCTTTTTCCTAACAAATGAGATTTCTGCAGGATGTTGAGTAGAAGAGATGTGATTTGGTGTGGGGAAGAAACTGCCCCAGTCATCACAAACAGCCCTTAAATGTGTCCTTTCAGACCAATCACAGTAGATTTAAAGGTAATAATCAGCGACCCCTGAAGGAATGACCTTCGGTCAATATAAGGTCTCAGCCTGTATTTAGTCTGTCTTACACAATGTTTTTTGATTTAAACGTGTCTCATTGTACAGCATACTTGTGAGACCACTGCCATGTAACACTCCAGCATGTCAGTAACACAATGCCAAAACTGATTATAATTTAAAATGAATTTGATCAGAAATTAATACATTTCAGTAGATGAGTCAGTGTGACTTTATAATTCTCATTCATGGCTGGTTTAAGGCTTGTGTGTATGGATGATCAATTTTTCTCTTTTACAAGATCCCAATTCCATGATATTTCAGCGTAGTCACTAAGTATAGTTAAAGTAAATTCATCAGGTTTATGAGTAATTATGCGACTTGATATAATGTTTACATTTAACAGTCACTATTAAGGATGTGTTTGGATTTAATAGCAAAGTTGAGTCCTCTCGTCCCTATCGAGGCACCATTCTAAGGAATACTAAAACGAGCGGCAGCATCCCAGCAGCAGGTGGCGCTGGAGCTGCGTCTGGGCCCTGAGGCAGAGCCGCATTGCTGCAGCAGATGGCCGCCCCCGCGTGACGTGGTACCTGTCACCGCGTGGAGTGCGGCGGCCGGGCCAGCCTGTCCTGTGACGCATGCTGTGTGATGTGTCACACACTGTCACGGATGTGCAGAGGTGTCCACGTGGCCCAGGGAGAGAGTGACAGCCCCCTTTACTCCTGGTCATACAGTGACACTCAGGAAATGAGTGCAAACCAGCTTCCTGGAATGAAATGGCTGCATTATACACAAGAACCCAGTGCTTTGAATCTTCTGAAGGTCATCAAAGATAAGAGGAAACTGGAAAAAAACTGTATCAGATTTGGAAGCTGTCCCTTTTTCATTGGTTATGTTAACATCCCAGACCAGACCATTTAAAGATTTTCCTGACATATTTGTATTTCTGGGTTGTTGATTGTACCTTAACAAAGTTATGGAGTTAGGGGGGAGTTTGAGGACCATGAATTTGTTTCATATTATTCACTTGACCAATGCTCAAGCTTTGTGGACATGAGTTATATGTTTGCAATTTTAGAAACTCTTTCAGGTATAAAACAACACACATTTCCACGTTAATTAAGTCTTAAGACACTACCCACCCTAAATGACTGTGATTGATGTTTGTAGTATGAGATAGCTTATTTCTCCCCAAGGCTGGGGTAGTATTAACTGCTGAGCGGACCAAAACACTTTTTCCTGCACTTGGGAATATAATTAATATGTGGCAGAAGGCCTTTAAATTTGTGTTTTCAAACGTGATTTTTTTTTTCTTTTTCCTCCAATCACATGATCTCATTTTGGTTTTGAAATGACCTGTGCGGTGATTTGATTGGATAAAATGATCCAGTGGGTGATCATTAGCAGGCAGCCAGGCTCGAGGTATGTTGATCAGACCCGAAACAAAATGCAGAAGCACTCAACCTGTCATTCCCAGGGAGAGACGAGAGCAGGTGGTGGGCTGAAGCAGGCCTGGCCTGGAGGAGAATAAATGAGGAGCCAGTCTGGGAGCCACAGCTGTTTTTAATCAGGCCATTTGGAGCAACACCACATGGAGGAGGGTGGGGGCGCTGTTCTGCCCCAGTCTGCCAGTGCAGTCTTTGTTATTGTAGCATGTCTAGCGTGAAGGTGATAAGAATGACAGCTCAACAGTCATTTGACAGTTCTTTTTATCTGTAGTAATTTGTAGTATTAAAAGTATTTAAGTATTTTGTCATATCAATTAAACAAAGTATTCATGTACAGCTCCACAGAAACATCAAAAGCAGAAAGTCTGTGGAACATATCAGTTAACTTACCTTTAGACATCAAGAACATTCATACGACAGAACAACAAATTTACGTTTGGGGCTATGAGCCAGGGCAGAGGTGAAAAATTCTGGTCCAGACAGTACAAATCCAGACCAAGGTTTTATTTCAACCAACCAGTTGAGTAGAAGAGTCAGTCACAGAGTACTCAACTGGTTGGTTGAAATAAAACCTCGGTCTGGATTTATGCTTTCTGGACCAGGATTTAACACCTCTGAGCCAGCGGTCCCGGCACAAATGAAGTTCTGAGTGTATGCTCAGTTTTAAAACTTACGATCTCAGTCGCAGTTTCATGCTACACTCAGCACATGTTGCACTGAACGAAAGGGCAACTGGTGAATGTAACCATTATAACAGTGTTTCCCAGCCCAGACAGTCCGTATTTTTGTTTTCTCCCGGCTCCCAACACACCCATGCCAGGTATTCGGAGTCCTTGATTGGTTGGAAGCTGGGAAGGAGAAAAAAATGTGGACTGTCTGGGGTCCCTGAGGACTGGGTTGGGAATCACTGCATTATAACTTTATAAATACAGATTTATTGTTTAGCTGAGTGCTAATGTTGGTCAGCTTAGGCTTACGCCCTGTCTAAATAACATACGATATCAGTTGCTTTCTGTGAAGTTTCCATGATGTGCAGGTACCTGCTGTCACTCATGTTAAACGTCTCTTACCGCTACAGAAGGTAGCTTTTGATAAGGTGCCAGCTGACATGCTGCATCGCATTCTGCTTTCAAAGCCCGCCCTCCCTTAACAGCGGTGCTAATGAGCCGAGCTCTGCTGTATTATGCTGCGACACTGGCCAGTGAGTCGTAACACTGTATTTACAACGAGGGGCAGTCGGTGAGTAATACGGTGCATGGAAATGAATACTGCACACTCACTGTGTCATGGTGGGTTTTATCTAAACAGACAAGCATTTTAATTTTAAACAGACATACTCATTTTTGGCATGTTGGACTTGATTTAACTAGACAGACTCACTACTGGCATGCAAGACTTGATTTAACTAGAGAGCTCCACTCATACGTACAGGGTATATACAAAGGGCAGGGCTACAAGGTGCTGATCCCAGCTGCTTATATAAAACTTGTTCACACCAGGTAAATCTCCTCTGATAAATAAAACCTGCATTAACCATACAATTCTACCATGTAACACAGCCAGCCAAAGGTTATTAGGGTTAATGGTACACATAAGATGGTCATGTGATGATGAAAGCAGGAGAAAGAGTCAAAATACACAAAATTTCGTTTTCATTTGCAGCTACATAGTTGATTTCCTGCAACCATTTTATCTTGTTATTCTTCAACATCTTGAAAATAGAATCTTTAAACGTTTACAGCAAAATCTGTTACAGTCCTAAGAACACAGCATCTGTCGCATCTGTCAGGCGTTGCAGTTTGATTATTGTAGATAAAGTGCTGTGGGACTGAAGCCCTTCCCTCAGTCTTTCAACGGAGACGCCTCTGTAAAATTCAATTTGTATTGCATGGTTTCGCCTGTCGTGATGTCGATTTCCCAAGCATGCGGCACGGACACATGGGATTGAAGTCTCTGTTCCTCGATTTTCCGGTGCCGATGTCCCATATTCACAGAGGTGAATATCTCATTTAAAGTCTTAAAATGCTATCAGAACGTGGCCAATCTTGCCAGAAAAGGTTGGAAGGGTGGCGTTCATTTGGATGATGACGTGCGAGTCTGTCCCCACTTCCATGAGTTTACGCTTAGCCGCATCTGTAATGTGATTTATGTGATTTATTGGAGTCTGCAAGTGAATGTACTAGGTGAATGTGTAAATCGTCCAAAATGACCACATAACATGTACTAGTAATGAACTGGGGATTTGGAATTGTTTGTTTTCATATTAGTTGAAAATTTCATCAATTTTCATTCTCAGGTGGATCATGTGTTTATATGAGACTTGTACTGTGTGGATTGAGTTCCGTTTTATGGTTTCAGTTTGTTTGGCTCAGTGGGTAGCAATATTGTCTCACACCTCCAGGATTGTGGGATCAAATCCACTTTGTGTAAGTGGAGTTGGTCTGTGGTCAAAACCCACATGGTACACATAGGCCAGCTCCTCTACTGGCGCCCCCTTTTGGAGATGATGTGAAATTGGCTCGCTAAGTCTGTGCCCTGTCGGTAGACGGCTGCCTATGTTACCTAATGAGTTGGGCGGCACTGTGTGTTCTCTCTGTGTCTTATGGGGTCATATCTGTGGCAGCAGAATTTTTACAAGAGTAGAGAAAAAACATTTTAGGGATTTATGAGGTTTGGCATGAATACAGAATGTATTCTTTGAATGTTAGTTAGAGGTGAGGCTGTTTCTCAAGATAAGAGTCTCTGTGTGTGTCACCAAAACATGGAAAGTAAGGACAAGAAAGACGAGGTAATAAAGCCTGCACTGTTTGTTATGAGGAACTGGGGCTGTAAACCTGGGGAGGGAAACTGCAGGATGTGGTGGAAGTGAGTAATGGCTAAGAAGAGGGGGTTCTCAGACCCCACAGAAGATAAAGACTGAGATTTAAAAGGAAGCTGAAGATCTCTGTAATCCTGAGGTACTTAGTGCCGGCCCGGATTAACCATGTGGGCATTTGGGCACGTGCCTAGGGGCACCACGTCCTAAGGGGGACACCAAGCAGTGCAACCCCCCCCCCCCCTCCCCATAAGCCCCTCACATCCCATTCACAGATGACTTTGAACAATGCATAACAATGCGATTTAATATGTAATATATATATATATATATTAAATTATATATAGACATTGTTCTTCTAATACGGTACTGGACTGAAGCCTGTGTAACGTTTTCCCTATGTTACATGCTGCATTTTGTGAGTCACCAATCAGATCCATTTTCTTCCTGACATGACATCACGTGTGCAGTTAATGCTTTTAATCCTGCCTTTCCTTTGTGAAACATGGTTGCTGTATAAATTCATACCCTTGCTTATCACTGGGACTCTACCCCCAAGGGTAAAGGTACCTCTTAACATATAGAAACAGACTACGAGGAACATTTTTGTACCATTGGAGGTTTTTTAATGTTGCTAGTACTTTGTCGATGCTCCTCAGGGTCCATTATTGTACCTTGAATTAGACTGAAACTTACATTTACCGATAGCTAGGGTGCAATTATCAGACCCTTGTGGGTACAGCCCTAGTGATAAGCAAATCCTTTTTTGTATGTGCCCTGAGATGAGCTGGCATTCTATCCAAGGTGACATGTGCTTCATTCCTCGTGTGGCGTGGAATAGGCTCCAGGCCGGACCCCTACTGGGATCAGTGATTAGAAGATGGATGGTTTCAATTCACCAATCTGAGTTGCTAGCATTGATTTGAGGTCACCTGACTTCCACTGGATCAAAACTCATCAGTATTACGTAATATGTGTCAGGTTCACAAATTGTAAGTCATGGTTGATGTTTGGGTTGTGTGGATTTGAGGCCAGTTCAGCTGATATTCCTTGATTCTAATTTCTTCTCTGAAGCATTTGAGATAAGGCATCAGATCTCTGCTAAAAGCACAGAAAACAATCCTATCTTGAAGGTCAGGGACCTGACTTCCTGAGTGTGATGGAAATATATTTCATCCAGTGAATCTCCTGTTAAAAAGAATTACTGCTTCATAAAGAAAGATATTAAAGCTGATGTTTTTGGGTTTTATTGTCAGTGTGACTGTTTTTATGAAAAGGAATTGAGAGCATCACAGAAGGTGTTTGGTGGACCTTTTCATACACCCATAGAAACTTGGCCTCAAGGATGATACTGAAAATGAAGCAGTGTTTTCCTTGCGTTTTACAGGAGCTGTGGCTGTCGATATCCATGTTCACATTCACTGCATTATCCTTCTCGGAAAAAAGCAGCATGACGCACAGGTGAATGAAAGATGAATCATTTGGGACACTATCTCATCGGACCGTTCGGGCCTCATCGGGCCACATCCGCGCCAACCCAAGTGACAGCTGTCAATGTGTGACGTGCATACACACGTGCAGAGGTGCAGCTGACAGCTCTGACAGGATGTGGACATGGAGAAACTACTGTGCCGATGACGATTCAAACTCGGTGACATTCAGCCAGCTGAGAGGGGTGGCGTAAACCCATGCGGTGCTCGCGGGGAGGTTTAGTCCTCTTACGGAATCAGTCTTACAGCAATTAATGCTGCATGGATATTTAATTAATAATCATCATTATCATTGTACAGGAACATGAAGGCACCCAGAGCCACAGAGTAACGGAACACAGAGTCTGACTAATTAGTCGTATGTTTAGCTAATTAGCTAAGGCTTTAGTTAAGGGCAACCTGAGTGCGGTGATTGCAAATGCAGTTAGACTTTCCCTAGTGGGGCTGAAGCCTGACTTATGTGCTGAAGTGTCAGAAGCAATTTCTTTGTTTGCCTAAGAAATGCATCCAAGAAATCACTCTCAGGAAAAACACTGTTTCCCTAATCAGCCCAATTTAATAAAGTTGTATAAATTCTAATCAGTTTTTTTGGTCCCTCCACTCCCCTAGACCAGTTTATCTGACCCCCCCCCCCCCCCGGTGCCTCATATGTGTGTAAAATATTGTGCTAAAATTATATTTCTGATGCGAATTCAGATGGGCCACCAGCTAAAATGGCAGTATTATCCAGCACTGTCAGTTCCTCAGCCGGCTGACTGAGTCCGTCCGCAGAGATGTCTGCCTCTTGCAGGTCACATGTGCACGCATAACACGTGAAGGGCCCCGTGATCGGGACTCGGCGCTCGCCCCCAAAGTGGACGTGCTCCAGGTTCATTTTCTGCGAACCTTATTGCGAGAGTCACACTCGTTACCTCATTAGTGCCACACTCGGAGTTTGCTGATGAGCCCTAAATGGCTTAGAGCTGCATTCCCATCTATTTTAGGCAAACAAGGAGAGCGTAAGTATGCCAGTAGCATCAGGCTCCAGGAAGACCTGCCAGGGTTGTTTGTAGCTACCCACAATGCATTGCTCTTTGGGCAAGCTCAGGCATGCGTGCATATGTATAATCTTACATTACCTTTTATCCAAAGCAACATCAATTTTGGAGAAAGCTTGGCCAAACCATCCCTGGAACAATTGGGGGTTAGGGAACTTGCCTAGGACTCAGTGGTGACATCACTCTGCTGCCCCTGGGATCTGAACTGGCAACCTTCCAGTCACAATCATGGTATCCTAACCCACTGAGTCACACACAAGAGTATATATAGAAGAGGGCAAAATTTATTGAACCAGCAAGGTTCTGAAATGAATTATTTGCACAGGAAATCATTGTGGTCTTGCATGATTTTATAGTATTTTCACTTTAATAATTAGATAACATTTTAGTCTGTGGTTCCGAAATGACAGTTGATGTATAGGACTCCGGATTTAGTGCGGTTTCCTGTGTTCAAATTATACTGTAGCCAAAACCACTAATACAGTATCATATTCCCTGACCTTCAGGGGGGTAACCACACAGACAACAGGGGCTATTTTGGGACACGAGTGAAACCATGCTGATAGCAGTAATTAACACTCTCTCAATCCACACTCACATCAGCATTTCCATATTTTGCTCTTATATTATAGAGATTATGTCTCCGATTTGGCTGCTTTCAACCATAAGGACTGGATCAGCAGAGCTAGCACTGGTGAAACGGTAATTAGGATTTGACAGTCACCTGCGACTGTTTTCTTTACACAGATGAGACACATTTCTGGTCCTCTGCAGGATGAGAAACACCTCACGCCACTAAACAGCCATCTTCTTGCTGCTCGACGCTCGTCGGCCAGCGCTAAATCTTCTCCTGCTCAAATCAGAATTAATCTCTGCAAGGATGGGATGCCGGCATGAATATCGATTCCTAATTATTGTCTGGACTGCAGCATTTTGCTCTGTGGTCGTATTGATGTCTTTAGCAATAAAGGTTTCTGGGAAATAAAAGATCAGCGAGGGACACAGACTGCTCGGAGCTAAAGGACGGCTGGAAGGAGGCCCGATTAACATTCCCGCTGATGGGGCACAGTCACCTCGGATGGGCCGCACGCTTTCCCAAGGGTGGCCTGCATGTGCTGACTCCACTGGTGTCAAACACACTGGCATAAATGGGAGCTGGCCAGCTTAGAGAGCTCAGGAGAGTCAGACAAAGACAGAGTGTCTGACACTCGCTCCGTACCAGTGGCAGGTGGGTGCCGAGGGGACTCCCTGCTGGGAAATAGCCAGAGGTACCTGGTCAGAGACCTGCTCCATGTCTGGCGACAGGTGTGTGTGCTGGGGTGTGTGATGTCGAGGGGACTCCCTGCTGGTAAATAGCCAGAGGTACCTGGTCAGAGACCTGCTCCATGTCTGGCGACAGGTGTGTGTGATGTCGAAGGGACTCCCTGCTGGTAAATAGCCAGAGGTACCTGCTCAGAGACCTGCTCCATGTCCGGCGACAGGTGTGTGCACTGGGGTGTGTGGTGCTGAGGGGACTCCCTGCTGGGAAATAGCCAGAGGTACCTGGTCAGAGACCTGCTCCATGTCTGGCGACAGGTGTGTGTG
>JAODKE010000015.1:9906109-9919813 GCA_026779605.1 Mormyrus hasselquistii
GTTTGGGCTGTGCCCGACCAGGCCCCATGGGTGCAGGCCTGGCCACCAGGCACTCGCCATCGAGCCCCACCCCCAGGCCCCGGTGACCCGCGTCTGGGCAAGGGAAATCGTGGATCCATGCTGTGACTCATCATAATGGGGTCTTGTGAGCTGCACTTTGTCTGGTTCCTCACCCCGAGCAACTTAGCTCCTGGGATCATTGGAAGGCGCAAACCCCTCCACCACGATAAGGTGTCGGCTCCAGGAGAGGTGTGTTGATATTACTGAGGGGTATTTTTTTCTGGGACTTTCTACATCCCAGACCCCGGATCTGATTATCAGTATTACCTGTCACACCATGTCATCAACATTTTGTTGCTGTAACTTCTCACATTTTAAAAATTGAACTTGTCTCTGAATGACCTAATTGTGCAACTTTCCCAGAGGAACACGAGATCGCCAGTTTATCTTGAGCTCGCGGATAGCAATGCTAAGTGTTCCCTCTGCTGGTCGTCAAGAGGAACTACTTTAGAAAAATGTTCATAACGTGATGACGTATAAACTCTAATTTTCTTTAAAATAAGATCAAATATACTATTAGGTTTCGGTTGTTATATGGTAATATAGGGTTTAAGAATTGGCCAAAGAGTAGTAGTATAATTATTTAGAGGTATATGTAATTGTAAATTTCTATAACCATGCTATTACCGTCCGATAACAAGATTTTTTGCTAATAAATATAAATGTAAACAGATAAACAACATTTAATAATACATATTACCCCTGATGTGAACGTTACGTAAGTGTATGAACATGGCATTCGCTTAAAAGTGTTATTGCATGAATCGGTATCGAACGGATCAGTCAGACTGAAACATATCGGGCTGACTGTAAGGGATCATTGAGTTCCATCCCACCGTGAATCCCAGCACCGGCTTTACCCTGCCGGCCAGTCGGACTGCAGCCAGGCAGCCGGCTCACGTCCACCTGCTTGGCAAAATAAGGCCTCGTGGCGCGCAACACGCACGCTCTCGCCATTGATACTGTTTGACTATTTACTTCCCGTGTGCTGCATAAACAGATTCTGCTGCATAGTTCGGTATTAGCATGCATGTTTCCCCTGTTCTGACAGGGGCCGAAACCCCGATATCTAAATGTGCTAACGACCCTGACCAGGATAATCAAATGGATGAATGGATGGATGGAGGTTTGCTGCCACCGTGTGGCACCTCTGAGAATCAGTTGAACTGTTTCCCCGTTTGTGCTATTTCTATTGGATTCACGCCACGAAATACGCCTTGTATTTTTAACGATGTATGTGTGTCGGTGTGTAATAACAATTGTGATGTCGTTATGCAGTCTTTACAGTAGAGCTGGCACTGAATAGTTTGTGACGAACTGAAATAAATATGCATAAAAACCTGGTTATAAATTATAAGTGAATGCACGCCCTCCTCGGGGTCGGCGGTATTCTGCGCTGAGTCACGCGTGACTCTTCGATGGCAGATTGCCACCCTATCCTGGGTGTACCCCAGCCCTGTGCTGCCTGGGATAGGCTCCAGCCCCCCTGTGATCCATTTCTAGATAAGCAATTAAAATATGGATGGATGGATTCAGCACACCCATTTGGAAAAAAAGTATAGTTATACATGCTTAGGCGCTTTTTGGGTTTCTGTTATACATATTACGTTTTTTAATAATTATGACAGTTTTCGTATATGCCGCATACATTTCAAGAAATATTTGAGGATAACCTGTTACTATAGTTGCAAATACGGAATGAGTACACGCAAATAATATATTATTCAACTATATCTGTTTTGGGCTTTTATGTTTTTATTAAGATGCTATATTGGTTAGAACAACGATGTCGCATAAAATCACGATACCGCTAATTGTACAAAACCAAAATAAAAATATCTACTTCGATTTTCACCGTTATAGATGTTCCCACATATGATCCAAAATGTAATACTCCAGAAACCAGCCCCTGGTGTGATGATTAAGGGCCTGGTTTTATGAGCAGTGGGTTGGAGATCTAGTGGTGTCGGATGGAGTTTGACGTTGGGGGGGGGGGTCTGAATTTGCAACGGTGGTCGGGTGCAATGTATCGTGACATCGCAATGGGTACAATACTTCGTGAAAGTACGCGATGTAAGAAAGATTTTTTTTAGAATAATAAAGATGCCATCATTTAAAATAGGACTAACAGTGCATAGGATACAGTTTCACAACTAAACATAATTAAAAAAAAGCTGATCCATGTAATTAAATCATTTTGTCTGATACGGGACTGCAATCTTTGGTAGGTATATGCTTAGTCCTCGCGCTCTGCAAGCGCGGCATTGGCCTCAGTAACGCATGGATTTGTAATATAATAATACGATTTTTGGGGGGTAGAGTGTCGATACTGAGGGGAAACCTCACCCCGCCCCCCCCCATCTGACACCCCGGTCTGGTTGTGGCTATTGCGAGCAGTCCGGCTTGGGGGGTATGCAGAAGGGGATTCTTCTGCTCTCTCCTGCCCCCACTGCTTGTAATCGGTCAAGTGAGGTACAGCTTTGCATATCAGTATGTTGGGATTCTAGGAAATTGTTTCAGCTCAGTGCCTAAACCCCGTCCGAGAAATATATATCCTACTAGAATGAGCGTCAGAAGATAGCATTTCTAGAAATAGTTAAAGTAATGTTTACACTTTGCAACGTAACGATTAAGCATCTCCCAATCCTATCAGTGCAATCCTATGGAAACGATGGAGGCAGCACCGCCCGAGTAATTTGTATTGAAAAGAAAATTAGTGCTGTGACTTTTTTTAATAACTAAAATTGTAGTGAAATACAAGTGGGTTGGGAAAGAATTTATGAAATTCTCTTCTTTTGCCCTTCTAGTAGCGTTACTGATTCTGTGAGAGTTCTACGATTTTTTCCCCTCATAAATATTAATTTGTGAAATTGTGCTACTGAGTTGTGAGTGTTAAAATGTGTACGAGTTTTGTCATCTACATTCCCTGTATCAGTGCGTTACCAGTCCTACTTTTATAAGTATACAAAAATAGGACCTGGTATCCTCGCTTTGGCTGCATTTCTGCTGGTGCTTGGGAATCCTTCAAGTCTTCTCTTCTCCATTCTGCTCCGTTTCTCCCAAGTGTCCGATGAGACCCATCAGTGAAATCCGCTACGACAGAGAGTTTGCCGTTTGCTACCGAACTACCGTTTTGTTCTTCGCTTATCTGTTTTGCTGCGAACGCTGTTACCATGTTATTAAGAGGTACCCGGCACTGACAGATCTTCAACAAATGTATCATTCCATTATACCATTATTCTTGTTTGTTTTAAGCACACGTATAACGTCGATGTTAAAGGGGAACGTTCTGGCGCTTAATTAAAAATAAGAGAAAAGGTTTCTGTAGCACATTATGTACAGAATTTCCCAGTGGGAATCTGTGTCTCTGCTTAACCTTTCTGCTGGCCAAAAAAAAACTGGGTTATAGCCATTGAATTATTCCTGTGGAAAAATTAGTCTTGTAAAACACGACCTTAGTCTAATCATGATTCTGGTTATTTAAAAGGCTGATTCTATTAGGAGATATATGTCGTGGATAACTGAAGATGTGTTGCTGTGCGTAAAAGGTCGCTGTCGTTTGTGTGATACCTTAGTTCGGAGCATGAGGAGTCTGTTAACTGTCAGACAACCGGGTACAAGAATTACTGTTTGGCTGGCTTTGTTCACGTCTTGTAATGGTTCATTGAGTAGATGTGTAGTACACACAGCAGCCAGGGGAGATTCATTTAAATGGCACGTTAAGGTGCCTTGGGACACGTGGAAACCGTGTTGGAGGATTGCTCTTGCAGGACAGTGTAGAGGGGCTGATGCAAGTCAGAAAGATGCAGCCACTAACCGGGAAAAGAACACAATGGTGTGCAGATTTCCATGCACCGTACAGCTGTAGCACATAACCTACACCCTGCGATTATAGAATGTCACATATTCTATGTGATTATATACACTGATATGCTGTGACATGCTACCACATTTGTTTAGATGTTTTTTTTTTTCATTTTCTGATTATATACTATGACATACTGTATGATGTGATGTACGGCACATGCTCTAAATATATCTGTGTCATGCTATACATACAGTTCCTGTGTTATACATACTGTTTGTTACCTATGCTATACAAGTACATACTGTAACCTATGTTATACATATTGATACCTATGCCATACATGTACCGTTACCTATGCTAGACATACTGATACCTACTATATGCCATACATACTCTTACCTATGTTATACAAGTACATACTGTTACCTATGCCATACATACTGACACCTATGCCATACATACTGTTTGTTACCTATGCTATACATACTCTTACCTATGTTATACAAGTACATACTGTAACCTATGTTATACATACTGATACCTATGCCATGCATGTACCGTTACCTATGCTAGACATACTGATACCTACTGTATGCCATACATACTGTTACCTACTGTATGCTGTACATACTGTTACCTATGCCATACATACTGATACCTATGCCACACATACTGTTTGTTACGTATGCTATACATACTCTTACCTATGTTATACAAGTACATACATTTACCTATGCCATACAAACTGATACCTATGCCATACATACTGTTTGTTACCTATGCTATACATACTCTTACCTATGTTATACAAGTACATACTGTTACCTATGCTATACATACTGTTACCTATGCCATACATACTGTTACCTATGCTATCCATGTACTGTTACCTGTGCTATACATATTGTTACATTTCTTTATTACACATGTTGTAAGAGATTCTTCCCATGCCATTAAGATAAGAAAACATCTTGATTTTGTATATTTTTCATTTTTCAATGATGTCATGTCAATGTTACTCTAAACCTTAACATCATCCATTATCAGTCAAGATTACAGTCTCAGTGCAGTATTATATAATTTGAGGAAATGTATGTTATGTTTCTTAGAGCCGACAATGAGGCTTCATGTGCACACTATGAGGGTCCACGCGACCCAGGTATCAAGCTGCTGCTAAAGCCTTTGTAAAATCATGTGACCTTATTACATACATGTTCTGTACAGTTGTAGTTTGGGCTATGTCCTGCATAAGTGATTGGAAGATGAGACTGATGGATGAAATATTCATCTTATTATTATTTTATCTGTATAGTTTATGACTTAAAAGCCCTGTCTTGTAGTTTCTTGCCTGTCCATTAACCATCCATCACTTTCCAACAAACATTATCTGGGAAAAAAGGAGCGATATATCCCCCAAAAGCACATTGCAAATAACTCTGAAAAATGATGGTACATTAATTCAAACATAATTAAAAATATACCACATTGCATGATTGCATTTCAAAGTCTTTTATCAGAGAGCTTTCATTGGATTTATACCCCAGTACTCAGTGACTGTATTTTAAAATTAGTTTTATTTTAACATAGTCCAAGCCGGTGCCAGTCATATTAATTGCATGCATTTGCATTTTTTTCCTCTCCCTGCAGAATGCCAGCCTCAGCTGTGGCCGTGCGTGAATTAACAATGCGTATCGGGTCTGCTCTCACTTCTCGGGCGCGTCGCCGGTCCTCCAAAACAAACGCACGGTGCCAAAACACAGAGCTGACCGCTTGATTTGGTCACAGCAGGAACAAGTTAACGGGAACTAGTCACGTTTATCACAGTCCTCTCTCGATCTCCTCTCTCTCACTCCCTTTCTCTCTTGCTCTCTCGCTCAGTCTCTCTCTCTCCCGCTTTTTCCCTCCCCGAGATGGACTATATACTGAGAGAGTAGTGGGTTCGGCCGTGGAAAAGGAATACAAATCTAGGTGCTCACTGGTATAATAAGGGTTACCCTTACAGACCAACACTGCTGGTCTGGGGGAGCAGGCGCTGCTATTGACATTCGGAGAGGCTCGGCGACTGGATTCCACTGTACGCACTCCACAGAGCGGACACACACAAAGAAAGGACTCTCCTGTTTCTTTGGAGGCTGTGTCAATTTGGGGTACTGGCAAAAAGCTCCGCTTCCCCTCGTACTGAACAAAAGTGTAGGACTGTTTAGTTCAAGACCAGTCAGAAGACCTTTGAAGACTCCAGACTTAAAGCACCCAAGGTCCCAACAGAGGTCTCTTGAATTCCTCAAAAAAATCGTCTCTCAGGACTGGAGTTTCCAAGCAGCCAGGAACGTGAGATAGGGGAAGAGAAGATTCCCAAGGTTTGCTGCCTGAGAAGAAGAGAGTAGACCGTTAATGTCTCCAATGACTGCCCACCCAAAACCCTGAGTTACGGGACACAGGAGGGACCCAGATATTAATCAGATAAACCCACAACAGTAGATCTCTGACGACCACAGAAAGGAGAATTATGGGAGCACTCATGGTTATCTTCTCCCTGCAGCCTAAACAGAGGAACAAGAGAAAAGGTAGGTAGGCCAGGAAGGTCCATGTGTGCAGTCTGTGTGTGCAGTCCGTGTGTGCAGTTCATATGCATGGTTCATGTGCGTGGTCTATATGCGTGGTCCATGTGCGCAGTCTATGTATGCAGTCCGTGTGCACAGTCTATGTGCGTGGTCCATATGCGCAGTTCATGTGTGCGGTAAATGTGTGCAGTCTATGTGCGCAGTCCATGTGATTTGTCCTCGTCAACTACCTGCTTGTGCCATAAACCATCTTAGAATTAATATATAGCAAAGCCTAAGTGACTTTTGTAAACTTCTGCATACTTTTTTGTTTTGCATACGCAAGGCCTTTTGTCTGTTTTGTTGTTTAATTTAGCCTGCAGTATGCCTGTGGAAAACATTGCTAAATATATTACTCAGTTCTCCTCAACATCCTCCCCTTTGGCTGTTTGTTCTGAGTCTGCTCACTACGACTGGGGCAGAAGCAGTCTGATGCTGTTTCTTATGCTAATCCTCTGGATAATGACAAGCTAAGCAGACTCAGCAGTCTATGAAATTAGACAGACCAACACTTTTTATTTGCCCCAATAATTAAAGAGATCATCAGACTTAAAGACCTCCAGAGAGCTGATGTTAATTGTAATGGTTTGCTTCTAAATAACAATTGTTTTTATTTAGGTAATAGACTGCAGGATATGTCAGACACACTCTTTCAATGTTGCAGATTACAGTAATTTGGTGTTTGTAAGGAAGTATTCAATATTGGCTCACTTAGGTTGTTTGTAAAAGAGGTATGAAAAAAACAAGATGCATGTTAAATTGATTGGGATCCTGGGAAACTGTTCTGGAAACAGAAAACATGCTACAAATGATGTGAGTGAGCCTTGTGGGAACTCGGTGCTTTAGGGCTTTAGCAAAGCTTGGTGTTTGGTTTCAAGGCTGAAGTAATAGCAGCAGTGGTAGGAAGCAGTGCTTGGATCTCTAAAGTCAAATCCCAGCTTGGATGCTCATCATAAGGTAATCAAAGAGTACAGAATGAGCCCAGACTGAAGTACAGGGAACTGTCACTCATTGTGACACATTAATAATATTCAAAGACTTGCTGAAGATAAATGATAAGTTAGTCACAGTGGGAATAATGGAAATATGTACTGAAGAACACACTGATGTGTTAAGTCTATACACACATAGGGTGTTCACCTTTGAAATAGGTCACACTGCACACTTTTATTCACCTTTAATGGAACATCGATTGGTGCGCCTTTCGAGAAAAGCCAGAGCCGTAATCCGAATGCACCTCTCCATATTTGGAAGCACTTTCCCAAACCACGCCAAGTTCATTATCAGGGGCAGGGAGCCTGAGAGGACTCTCCTGGATCTGCTCTTTGTGTAGAACACTCTCCCCGAAGTTCATCGTGCGCTTTGAAGGACCCCAACAAGTCTGATTAATTGAGCCACTCGCGGTTGAGGCTACCGTGGGACGTAGTGGAGGGGTGAAGTATCCCTCCACTGCCCACTCTAATGTATGCCATTAATTATAGGGGGTGCTTGTGTTCCCATCTGAAGGGCTTGCTTAACCAACTCTGCATCCCACACGGTCCTCTAGGCTGCTTTTTGCTCCTGTATTTCCGTTTGAATTGCAGCCCTTGGGAGGGTGGGTCGGGGAGCAAGCAAAAACAGAGGCGGCAGATGTTTCCCGCACTTCAACCTGATAGAAAATTTGTATGGGTCTCATGGTCAGTGCTTTACATGTTTGCAGCTTTGATGAGAATCTAAAGATTAAATATAATATAAAGTGGCACTCCTGGTGGGGTGGAGGCGGCCTGGGATTGTTTTCTGTTTTGTTGGTTTTGTGTTTAGTTTTTCTGTCGTATTATGTGCATGACTCAGGTCACTTATCTGCTCATGATGTCACTTCTGTTCTGTTTGTGTCTGTTACACATAGGTATATGTCTGTTATACAAAACAAAGACCTCTACGCTCTCAGGAAAAAAGAGTAAATTTTTTGTACCTTTGCTTGTTACTGGTGCTGTACCCTTTTAACCTTACCTTTTATGGTACATAAATGAACATCCCAAAGGTACAAACACCATTAATGTATTATCAATGGTACAGAAATGTTCCTCAGAGTCCATTTCTGTACTATAAAAGGTACATTTGCCTACAGCTAAGGGTTCAATTGGCAGATGCTTGAGAGTACAGCCCAAGTGACAAGCAAAGGTACACGTTGACCCTTTTTTCTGAGTGTATATGCTTTAATTTTGTTAAAGAAGACTGTTATATTGATTCACAATAAAAATATTTTGAAGAAAATAAAGCAGGGACAGTTTAATTAGTGAAGACTTGCCTTGAAGCTAGCTTCTTTCTGGCTTTAAGATAGGTGTACGTTGTCATCTTGTGACACCACAGCAGTAATAAAAAGCCGTGGTAATGAAGCAGATTCTCAGTGAGCTTGCTAATCGATTGCCGAGCGCTTTGTTTGAGAGGTCCTGGGACTCGGCTCTGGCGTCAGCTCAACTCGGCCCTTCTGGTGTTTATAGCCGCAGCAGAGAGTAGGCAGGAGGTTTGCGCTCACCGTGGGGAGAGCAGCTGTCACTGGGCCCAGGGCGCATACTCTCGCAGGCCGCTCGCATCATCTTCTTGCTGTCTGTATTCCATTACACAGTGCCCCTCCATTCTGCAGACACTGGGGCGGCCTTTTCCTCTGTATTCCGCCACGCCGTCTCTCTCTGTCTGTTCTACTTGCGGCCATATGGTCAGCCACATACAGCCACAGACTTCCTCTCGACTCTGTGCTGTGCGCCTCCTCTTTCACACATTCAGACAGCCTCAAAGCCAGGACAGTGAAGCTTAAAAACATTTTTTTTCCCCTCAGACTATTTGACTGCTGAATAGTCTGACTCCTCCCAGCCTGTGACTGATCCTGTTAAAAAGAATGATAGCTCTCAACTCACTAAGTCTATTTATGAATTCTACACGCTGCTTCAATGCCAAACTCCTGTACCGATTTGCACATCCTTCCACACCAATGAATCCTTCTGTTTCTATCTTAATGCCATGTCTTACAATGTCTTATCTGCATTGTGCTTATACCTTTAGTCTTTACATTATATTTATGGCTTAGTTTTCATTTGCACTATGACCAAAGAGAATAATATTTCAGCTTAGTGTTTGACTCCAAGCACCATATATCTGAAGATGACAATTAAAGATACTTTGACTTGAAAGTTCTTTGACTCCAGTTCTGTGCATTAGAATGAATTTGTGCTAGAAAGTGTTTGTCTGAATGAAAATTACCAAGCCATTAATTAGCTGTCTCTCTTCCTCATGCAGTTTGAAGTGACGGAATAATCTGAAGCTTTTAGTGTTTTTCATCTCGTAGGCGTCCATTTGAATTTCTTTATTTCCCAACTTCATGTCAGTTAATTTGTAACTAATTTGTACTTATCTCTTTGGGAAAAAAATGACAGTTCAGCAAGTATGTTTCACTGCTGTCCTTTTATGTTCAAATTGCATTTAAATTAGGTTTGCAACATTTAAACTGAGTGAGTCACATCTTGAAAGAGCTTCTGCAAACTTGTTTTAAATTATGCAATCACATATGACACATATCTCCCTGGGATAATTTATTTTTCAAGATTAATGGGGCTCTTGTTCGTGGCGGAATGACTGTGAATTCATTTTTAACAACTCAGATTAATGTTTGCTGTCTTCCTTTTAACACTATAGATATACTTATAGTTCATTAATGTACAATAAGCGTATGACTCTTACTCAAGATGAGAACGCTCCATGTCCAACTTTGGCCTTCTGACACAGATGAGTGGATTCTTTTCCTAGCATGTCACTGCTACAGAAGCTCTGGGAATGGAGGAAATGTGAGGAGGAAGAAAGTGAACCAATTAGAAACATAATTTAACAAAGTCAGACACTTGTGAAAGACTATGGTCTTGAATTGCGAACATCAATTTGTAATGTGCTTGCAAATAGTAGCTGTTCACCAAGTAACCTCTTGAGGGCAGTAAAACTCCACATAAGCAACCCAGCGATCATATTAACCAAAGCTGACCTCTTCTTTGATCCATTTTCAGTTGAGTGTGTATTCTCTGCTATTTTTTTATTTTTTTTTTGTGTTATGTGACTTGTAAATCTGTGGGGTTTGCATTTCTTTTTACCCAATGATAGGTAGCCTGAGACTGGAGGTTTTCTGAAATCGTTGGCTGTATCGGTTGCAGAAAATGTTATTCTATTAATCGGATTATAGAGGGCGCTGATGGACCGTCAGTTCACCACCAGTAGCATCTGTTGATGTTATTCCATGAAAACAGCAAGGCTTTTTGTATATTCTGAAAGTAAATCAACTGATTACTTATCATTAAATGTGCTTTAATAATTAGTCTATTATAATAATAGTTATGTAAATCCACAGGATAAATTGGTCTGTTATGCTTTTGCCTAACAATGTAATACAACTGCACGTATGGTAAAAGGGGCGGCCTTCATCGCGTGCATCTCCCCAGTTATTATGTTGCTGTTATTTTTGTGATTACATTCCATGGCAACCTCTCAGGCGGACAGATTTAGTGAAAAGATCTCCCAGACTCTTGACAGCTGATCCGCGCTCAAAGGAGGCGAATTAGACCCTGGGAGAGCAGTGAATGGGCTTCAAGCGTCGCAGGCGTCTGAGAGAGAAGAGGCGCCGAGCCCCGAAAACACGCAGGGACTCGCGCGCTGCGTGACAGCGCTTATCACAGCCATCATCTGCAGCGACAGCACGCGCCACGGCTTAGCAGGAAATGTCTTTAGGCAGACGGAGGTGCTGTTTGCATTACTGCCGGCAAGTAACTCCTACTTATTGTACACAAACTGTGTTTTGTTTCAGTACGTTACTGTGAAAAATCCTGTTCGCATACCAACCTTTGTTTTCAGTCTCCCAAATCGGAGTTGCCAACACTTATGCTTTGACTCTCACGCTCATGCAAGAAATCTTACGGCAAATCTATTCCATTATTCAATTATTCCATTATAAACCTAAAATTAGCTACATGAAAAGGGGTAGCTTGCAAACCCTACAGACTACTTACAAGGTAATAAAACTGTTACATACATGTAAATGCATATCTCATGATAGTCAGCTGGCCTAAGTTGGCAACCCTACCACATACAGAAGAAACTTCATGCGCGTATCAGTTAGTTACAGGTTTCATTGTTAATTTTTCACTTGGCAAATGAATCATGGACATAATTACATTCAAATGTATTTATCTGGTTGTTGCCTTTGTCCAAAGCAACACACTAGGGAAACCGATAATACATTATTGTTACATTATTTTTTTTTTCTTACAAAACAAATGAAGAACACTACAATGATTTGGGCAAGGACAAGTCCGATATAAGCAGCCCATAGAGACTCACATTGTGGGTAATTTGGAGCTATTATTGCCTTTACCAGAATGTCTCTAGGATGTCGGAGGAGCCCATTTTGGATTCCTGGAGCTTCCAAATGTAATAGTGATACATGGTACACTTCTTTATGTGGAGAAGTATCCTGCTGTGTTCTTCAGATTTCACTTGTTGTCAACCAAACCTAATTTATATACAATGAACCATAGTGCTTTCAATGTCATAAGCCCCTGCCCCCCCCCTACTAAAATTCACCCCTGAATTGAGCACATTTGCTTGCTTCGAAACACCCAGTCCCCACATTTCCCATAAGGCAGCATTCATCGAGTGTTTTTACCCAATATAAGTTTGTTCAAATAAAGATTCATGGTATAGAAACAAGACATATTTGCTTTACCTTATTAATGACATAGGTGGTGTTCCATGGTCATTCTTGTCTTAATATACCTAAGAATTGCTTATTCATGCCCTTTCCCTGCTTATTTGTAAGCGCATTATGTAAGCCAGTCTTTAGTGTTATATACAGAGTTAAAATCTACCTATAATTTCACCCATTGTCACTGGTGTAGTTATTCTTTAAAAAACCCAGACTGTAAATCTTACATCATACGCTAAGCCTCAAATGTTTAATCCGTCTTTACTTATATCCTTCTCTGAGAAAACATCCTCTAATCCATGATTTCCTCTCTGTGCTGTGCCCCCTTTCTGCCATCCTACCTGCCTTATGTTATTTTACTCTCTTAGGACTTGTAAGATGTCATGTAGCATAGGGTGTAGCAGGAGGAGCCTTTGGCTGTTACGCTGACAGTTTACCGATTCAAAATGGTCGCTCCCAGTAGTGGATATGGCATTTTAAAGGAACAAACGGGGTTGCGCATCCATCCGAAGTGCCAAAGGCCCTGGACAGTTAACATGGTTAACTTACTCCAACCCACACAAACCTCATTCAACCTCTTGTTGTCATGATCAGTGCCTATCTGATCCTGCCTCTCGTGTTGGCCACCGTCTGGCCAGCAGGTGTCGCTGGCTATTGTGTCTTGTTATTCCTTGTTTGATAATCCTTATGTTTTTTCATTGCTCCCTGGACTGTGTGTGTAGCTTGAGTATTGATTCTCTCAAGTCATGGGTTTGAGGCTGGCCTGTGACTAGCCTCACTTGTTAGTTTTCTGTTCCTTGGTGTTTATTCCGGCACTTGGCTCACCCTCCTTCTTCTTCTTTTCTTCTAGTTTTGTTTTGTACCTTTTGATTCTGTAGTTGATTAGCTTTGCTTCATATTCTCAGTGCCAGAGTGTGTCTAAGCCACACCTACTTCTGTTTTCATCTTGGTTAAGTAGTTCCACCTGTTTTTCATTTCTGTGTCTCCCCTGATTGGTTAATTGATTATTGAGTTACACCTGTCTCTTGTTTGCTCTGATTCCCTGTGTGTATTTAAGTGCCTGTGTCCACTCTGTTCTCTAGTTGGTCATTGTTGTAAATGTTAGTGTGTTTGTTCCTTTGTCAACTGAGTTTTGTGTAATTCCTTAGTTGTGCTTTGTTTCATGGTTGTGCTTAATTCAGTATTTTTTCATTTGTTTTTAACCCTTCGTGGTGCTTTTGTTTTGGTTTCTCCCCCCCCAGTGTTCATTTTGGGTTTCCCCAATAACCCCCTGTTGTTTTTTGGTGTCACAAGCGGATCACCACCCTCTTTTCTGCCTGCACCATGACTCGCCGCCATGACGCTTCTGTGTCAATAGCTGCAACCTTGATGCTTCTATTCAATGATTCAGATGAGTTTCAGGTGTAGAGGGAGAGGTGACCCCCCCCCCCCCCCCCCCCCCCCCCCCCCCCCCCCCCCCCCACCCCCACAACCCCCCCGCCCACAACCCCCCCCCCCCCCCCTCCCCCCCCCCCCCC
>JAODKE010000015.1:9930408-9942898 GCA_026779605.1 Mormyrus hasselquistii
GTAGGATGTGTCTGCGGCATAAAGTCATGTAGGGCAGTGTCTGTTACAATACTCCACAAGTCTCATGAAATGAGCATGTTTACTTTTTCCAAAGCACCTTAGAATATATATATATACTTATTTCTAGCTGTATATTTCTCTGGTTATGTAGTTTAGTATCAATAGTAACACAGCAGGTTTCCACCGGGGTTGAATCATTGTCTTTAAGCAGTGTATATCAGGCTGGATACAACAATGAGCACTACCCTGCTCAAAATAGTAGCCCCCCCCACACACACACATCACCCCCACATCATGAGCTTCACCCAGATGGCGGACACCATCGCGTACCATGAGTGGAGCTGATGGAAGGAAAGGCTCTCTGGGAAACAAGGACACACCGAGGCCTGGGGGTGTGGGAGCCAAAATCGAAAACCAGGGAGAGGTCGGCTGAGGTCAGCAGGTAGGGGCTGTGGGGGGGAATGATTAGAGGTGTCGTGACATGGATTAAGCGGGGTGGACCAGAAGCGAAGGTGTGAACAGGAAACTCTTCCAGGGAGCACAGAGTTATACCAATTCATTTCACCGATTTTGGTTGGAATCCATAATCATTAGAAGCTGTAGTAAAGTGCAATCAAAATTAGCTCAACAGAGAGATTCCAGTGAAGCAGACCATAAACACTGCCATAATAAAGTGTTGTTGCAGAGATCCAAGGTCTACAGAGCACAAGAGAGCAGCCGGGGTCACTTCAGACTACGGCAAACTGCACAAGGTCACCGCTGGCGAAGACACGTACGGAAGAGAAGGAGGTGACTTTTCAGGATTTGGAGATAGCTGCAACCAATCGCAGCTGGGTCCATATTGAATAGCTCTCCTGGAGGTCATGCTCGGGGGAGGGGGGGTGCAGATGGGATTTCAGGCTGGAGGGTGGAGAATTTAAAGGGTTAGTGGGCAGATGCCGGTGTAGATGCCCAGAAAACATCGGTAGGAAGACCTTGTACGTAGGAGAGCGGAAGCTTCTACTCTGAAATGGAACTGCAGGCAGAAGAGCGATTGCACCACTGTGGGGTCTGGCGGAGCCACACGGGGATATTAATAGACTCGTGACACAGATGGACACGACTGTCACCCCGTCTGCCAAAGTGAGTCTTTCTTTCTGAAAAATGACAGTGAGTGACAGAAATGTGCCGCTAGCAGCAAACACAGTTATGATCGGCAGCCGCCCCAGACTGGCATTGTCCACACATGGCACGTGCAGGAGTTGAATGAAAGCCACCAAATCTGACAGGCATTCTCATTCTTTTTTGGGGGTGACGTTGTCATCTCATAGCAAAATAATAATACTAAAATACAAGCTGGGGTTGCTGCAGTGGTGTGGACCGAACTATAGAGGGCAGTGTGCCTTTCTGTCAATGAGTGTACTGTGAGGTGTCCCAACAAACAGAGCCGAAGAGATTTTATTGTCAGGCTGCTTAATTATTATTAGTTGTTCAAGGTGATTATTTATATTCTGTTCTTTTTAATTTCCATTCCATTATTTTGGAACCATTATGTTTATTATTCAACAAATGGCCTGTTTGTTAAACATACCGATGTGTTTATACTGGTGACTGTACAGCAGGGCTATTCGATTCAGGCCCTCCATTCTAAATCCAGGCCTTGTTTTCAGTTCTCCCAGGTAGTCAGTTTAATAATTACTGATTCTGATTGGACAGAGGCTTCACACCTGTCTCACAGGTAAAAGAAGGCCGGAAAATCAGCAATACTCGGACCTCCAGGACCGTGAGTTGAATAGCTCTGCTATACAGCTTATGTAGCACATTGAGCTGTAGGTGTCGAAGACGGGCTGCTGGAGCCATAGAAGATCATTTATACACCCTGCTGGAGGTCTGGCCATACATATGTAATCTGGGACAACAAGAGAGGTCTTTGAACCAGCAGAAGTCTTTGAATCCTTTTTTGACAGTCTGTTTTTGCTCTGTACATTTACCCAACTGGCAGAACTGGTGGGCAGACATGTTGCTGTCTGAATACAGAAGTACCAATGTCCACTGGGCAGCTTCCAGGTTGGGGATAATTATTGTCCTTCGCTTAAGAAAAAACACTGCTATTAGTAAGACCTCAGACAGTTAAGCACTGTCCGAAGGTGTTAATGGCACATTCCCTGGTGCTGTACATTTGGAGCTATTGAGGATGCTTGGGTATCTGCGTGGTGTAATGTGCATGGTCTACAGTGCAAGTAGACCAGAGAAGGAAGACGGAACTCACGCGTGCATCAAGTTACCTTCATAATTAATGAAACACAGTTTTTACACAGTGCCTATTGATCACCACTAGAGGGAGCTTTTCATTTGTTTACCCCGCTCTTTTTGTAGACATTTTTAAATACAATATTACATTGTGCAACGGAACTGAAATTTAACAGCCCAATTTATTATCACATTTGTCCACTTTTTATAAATATAAAATTCAAAATATATTGGAAAATATGTTTTGTTTTTTTTTTAGCGATCCGGCAGTGCTTGTTATAAACACTTTGTAGTGTCACTAAGGTAAATGCCATATGGTATGGAGGTGGCTATTTCTGGAATGCCATTTCACTCATTACACTGTATTGTCATAAATTGGCAGTAATGGAGAGAAACGGCAGAATGCTAGGAGTGAATCCCATTATACTTGATGTTATCAAAGCACTAATGGCCGCTGGTCATTACCTGAGGCTGTCCTTTGCCCGTCCTTCATAGCTGAGTGGAGTCTGAATTATTCAGGATCACTTTGCTGTTGCTGTTATGTTTGTGATTATGGGGTGGGCTTCCCAGAAGACCCCGGTCTCCAGGTGTGTGATGAGCAGCTGTGGCGGCAATATGGGAAGCAGGCTTATGCAGTCTCTGCGGCTAAATTTAGTGTCGCTATCGATTTGCTCTTAAGCATTTTTCAGAACAAAAAAGGAAAAAAGAAATCGCTATCGGGTGAGAGTTTTCACCTGCATGTGGGCATGAACAAAGGGGTGTTCCGCACAAAAACTGGTGCTTTACATAACACCTTCTTTCCCCAAATGTATTAAACTTGCCGAAACTCACAGAGGTAGTTTGCTGTACTCTACCAGCACTTTGCTGGACAACCAAACAGTTTTCCAGGGTTATATTGTCAACGATTGGTTTTGTTTGCCCGGTGCATGTGAAAACACATTAACCCCAGCAGAGAAGTGGAAGGGGATGACATGTAACTGCAGCTCCGAAGGCTGGACAGCTTCCATTATTCTCCACTTCTCTCAGGAGTTACCCGGCAGATGGCCAACACAGGCTGCGCAACCCCCCAGAAAGAAGGCTGCACTCCAGGCAGACCTTGCTTTATGAGTCCAGGGTCTTGTTGTCTATAATGGCATTAAGTGCCAAGGTTGGCAAGCACGTAAGATCTCCCGGTTGTCTTGTTGTGTAGTCGGCTATCAGGTTGCTATTGAGGGCTCATTTGGTCCTGCTGTCGTGATCATCCAAAAGTTGTTAGTCTTCTCCAGTGATGGATCTATTCATAAACAACGTAAAACAAGTAAGCAAAATATCTTACATTATAAATGGATTAAACGACAGTTAAGTAGCACTACGCTTGCTGGGTTGGATGTGCGACACCAGAGAGTTAGTATACATGACCACCAGAGGGCGCTGTGCGTCACAATAACGAACCAGTCAGACTTCATTAAACTGTTAAATACTTTACAGGTCAAACACAAACTGTTTTCTTAGTTTCTTCTTGCTTTTTCTTTGTTTGTATGTTTACACACAAAAAAGGATAAAATTGATTATTCAAAAATTAAGTCCGTTTGAAAAAAATTATCAATGGTATTTATCTTATTATTTTATGATTTTGTAATATTTTTGCTTTTTGTTATTTTGGTTCATTTTTAATCACCTTAAAATGTGTGGGATAATTCTGTGAAGATACTAAAACATTTGCAAGTATTAAATAATTGTTATTAATTGTAGCAATATTGTTTGATTAAAGTAAATTCATATGAATTTTGTTTGTGTGTCGTCCCGGAAGCATTTATTAAATTTCAGAAAGTATACGATAAACATGGGGCCCAGCTGATGTAATCAAACAGCTAAATTGTGTCGCTGTGTCACAATGTAAAATCCCCTCAGAAGTCCGCTGCTTTCTGGAGGTAATTCGGAGGCGTCCAGAACGCCTGGATTATGCAGGCCGTCTCCAGCTGACACTGTTTGGTGTTCTTGTTTGCCTTCCCCTAGTTTTTTGGGTCATGTTTCTAAACCAGTGAGTTGACTTAATACTGCCGACTTCGTAAGAGGCAGGGCCAGAGATTTCAATGCGCAAATTCAGGGTGTTATGACTGATCTCCACATAGTGTATTAACTGTACAGCATCTTATTAACTTCCACAGAGCAGTGAAGAGCAGTAACGTTGACTCTGGAGTCATCCTTTCCCCTTGGGTTGAGTCGTCATTTTGATGTTTACGGCATATGTTTCATTTGGTAGCGTACCCGATGCTCCGCTCCTTTCACTTTGTGGTCTGCTTAGCATTTGTTGTCTCTTGCTGCGAGGTTTTGCTGCTTGTGGGTGGTAAGAGTGCATATTTGGCTTCTTATCATACTTAACCTGTTATGTAAACATACTGTATCACCTTCTTAAATTATTTTAATTTACTCTTAGTGCCAGTTTTCATTTTTCATTATTTCGTAGTGTTTGTCCCTTAACGCTTTTATATTTAGCTTTAAATGCTCTCGGTTCATTAGTCCTGACTACTCATTAGAATAGATGAGCAAACCAAACATTGTACTCTTGAGCTGCGAGGCCTCCTTACTTTGGCCAGACAAAGGAGCAGACTTTTCTGTTTGAAACTTTCCTTAGTTGTTCTTTCAAGAGCCCTGAGATAATGGGCGGCTTGTAATATGTCATCATTCACTAGTAATGTTCAATTTAAGCCGTTCTAGAAGACTATGAATGCTATAAAAGCCCAGCATCATTTTTGTAATAGATGTCTAAGAGAGCCAGTATTTGTAGTTGCCCTTGGCTGGTATTATAGTTACGAAGCTGTGATTTCTCTGTCAGTAAATACAGACCCACAGTCCTGGTATTTGGGGGGGGTGAGTACTCTCACACATCATCACAGGGTCAGTGTGATTGGTGTCAGATCATCTTCAGGAGGTGAGGTTACATCACCTTCAGATTACCCAGCAGCCCTTTGGGAAAACAGCCTGTCTGGCTGAGTGACTAAAACAAAAATCATCGGAGATGTTTGGTCTGACGACACTTATTCTGGCCCAAAATAATTTGGAATAAAGTGGATTCATTTCTCCCTCTGCTGTGCAGCAAACAACTTGGGCGACAAGAAACACGATGCAAGTTCATTATGCGGCCGGCTGCAGCTTGACAAGCTGGGAGTTGCCTTGGCATATAGGGTAGAATGTTCACTCCTTAAATCCACCACCCATGCCTGTATCTCTTTTATTATCCTCTGGCGCGACCACAATTGCTTTTCCAAATGCCAGACAAACATGGAACCCCCTCCATCGTTTATTTTAGAATCGTTTATTTATCGGCAAGTACTTTTACATAGAAGGAATTTACTTGCCGCTGTCATGCAAAACTATGAAGGCTATAAATTATGTACATAAATGAAATGATATGCCAAGCGCAGATGATGTGCATAGTGAAATGTAGCAGCAGGTTGGTTAGATGGGGGCTGGGGGGCTGGAAGGGTTATGTACTTAGCGTAATGTAGCCGCATCTCCAGAAGTGTCCGAGTGCTCGCCGCTTATTTGCTTTATGCTTAATTGCTTGTTTGTTTTTGTTACGCTGCTCTCTTGTGTCCTGGGAGCAGCAACGTCTCGCTCTCTTGTGTCCTGGGAGCAGCGTCTCGCTAACAATAGAAAGAGAAAAACAGTGAGCTTACGAAATGCTTTATACTTATTAAAACAGCCTCAGCGGCATCTAAGGGAAGCATTCATGGATCCACCTCCATCTTTTCCACCATCACTGCACACAGAGGCGATTCTAGGGGCACTGGGGGCACTAGGGGCCCTAGACAAAAATCTCCATGGGGCCCCCCAACACAGCCCCCCGACATGGTCAAATTTATCACCATTATTTTAGCGTGAAGTCTAAATTAATAATATCAACAAAGAGAATTTAATATAGCCAGTTTCTTTATTTTTGTATGACTTTTAAGAACTGAATGCTCAAATAAAACAGATTTGCCATTGCAAAGCACGACAATTGGCGGTCCAGCACTATGTAATTGGCCATCCATGGGGGGCCCTTCCCAGCTTGGGGGCCCCAGGCAATCTCCTGCCTTGCCTGTCCTGTCCCCACACCTCTGATTACACACAGCTTGTTTGTTTTCTGCCTGCGAATTCTACATTCTGTTTGGCAAGCTGGGTCCATGTTGCTTTGAACGGTTCAAGCAGCGAGACGCAGTATTTTTGTTGTGGACCAGTGGTCAAAGCCACCCGTAGTTCTCTGTCATTTCTGGCCCTGGCTTGTCCTACCTCAGGGACACATTTGTCTCTTGATCACAGCACTTGCAGTTGTCTCATTAGCCAAATTAATTACCGTTTCAAGGCTGTCTACGCAGGCCACTGGCCAGGTTCACAGCACAAAAAATTTAGACAGAGCAGTACGGTGTGTCCCTGGCCAGAAGGAGGTTATACTAACCTGCACGTGACATGCTGCACTTCACATGCACATCTGCAACTTCGCGAAGAACCCGATTTCATCAGGACAGATTTGTATAGAATGTCAGCCTTACTAGAAAATTAAATCATGTACAATGATTGGGGGAAAAGAAGGGTTGCCTTTCATTTCCCTGCTTGTCTCCCTTTCAGCGTCGTTGCATAATCCATGTGGAATGAACCAACGATGTAGTTCTGTTTAGTAATTCTTAAAGTCAATTCTTAAATCAGACACATGTCTGGACTTTAGAATGTTTGGTGTCTTGTATATGAAGAGGTATCTTGAGGTATTTTGGTTCTCTGATGGCTTTTCGAAGGTTCATGGTAGAATTCTTTCCCCTTTGTCCATCTTATAATCAGTCGACTGCATATCAGAGAATTGCTGCATCTTTCATTTGCACCCGCTGGAAATATGGCCTGTGTCTGTCTGCTAGCTGAAGGCCCATGATTTCCACACACCCACTTTGTTATGACACTTTTTGTCTGACCAATGCCTCTGGACTTTTCTCCCATGACAGTTTCTCCTGACAAGTGTTTCAAGTTCCCGGGGAGCTCTAGTCAAAGATATATATTTTTTCTTGCTTTAAATTTCAGATAATTTCACACAGTTTCTAGAGGGCTGATAAGGGGCTTTTCTTTCTCAGTAACACATTTTTTGACAAAAAAAAAAAAAAAAATTGCGCTCTGTAATTCTGATGTCTGGATGAGCCATTTGCACTGATGGTGTGAGACAGGAAATAACACGTCCATGGCCCGCTGATCTGGATTTGTCATCACTGCCTCCCCCAGCCCGACCTCCGCCCCGCCTGGCGCCACAGCCAGACCACCCAAACATGGTGCACAGGGCCTTGATTAGACAGGAGTGTCATCCGTCATTAGTACACCCAAGCTTCCAGTCCCCGGATCTACTCTTTCCGGGGGCCCAATCTTTGCTTGGCTGTCTTTGAAGTGTCGCTGTTGACAGTTTTTGCAGGAAGGCTCCGGAGACGGGGCATAAGTAATGGGCCGAGTGGTCTGGCCGTCAATCACTGAGGCCGACGCGCATCTCTGTTGCGAGCCTGTCGCCTGTAGTTTGTCAGCTTTTCACCTGCGTTTATTTTCCAGCACCTGCAATAGAGGTGCTCTAATTCACAGGCCACAGCGTTAGACCCCATTATTAAGAGACTTACCTGGAAAGCTGTGAAGTCAAAGCCATTTTCACTCAACAGTGTAATTCGAGTCATTGTGCGTCAGATCAAAAGAGTAATCAAGCAGTAATTAATACAGATGGGCTGGCAAGACATTTTTACAGTTATTTGCTATGCGCTAATCTGCTAATCATTTATCTCTGTCCCTTTCATTTTTAAGACATGCAGATGACTTCATATTGATCTCCAGGGCTGCCCATCTAGAGCTTGAAGTTGATCCGATTTGCGTCACAGTACGTGCGTCATTTGTCGTTCCGCACCGGGCCCAGTACTCACGGCCATTTCCTTTTCGGTTTGATGCCCTTCCTGCAAGAGGCCTGACAAAGCCTGAAAACATGCGACGCAGATTTCACACGGCCGGGCTTGAAAGCAATTATTGCTAATTTCATGGCTGGGGAAGTCTCCACACAATTAAGAGTCCGTGATTAAAAAAAATAAATGAATCAATTTCGGTTTGATTTTGCTGAGACTGTGCAAGGGCCCGGGGCTGCGAGACCTCAGTGGCTCTGTAAAAAAGCGAATGTGTCACATTCCGTCACCTCAGGGTTCATCCCAGTGGCATGTCGGGACATACGGGAAATTAAAACATGAAGTACAAATCTTAAGAAATAAATAACAAGGGCATTCTCACATCCATAGGTGGAAATGTCAGGTCCAGAAAGTAAAAATCCAGTCCAAGTTTTTGTTTCAACCAACCAGTTCAGTACTCTGTGACTGTGACTTTTTATATCTTGGTCTGGATTTTTACTTTTTGGACCTGAAGTATCCACCTATATTCATAACCTCAGTTAATAAAGCCTAGCATTTAGCCATCTTGGTCAAGTGACACAATTGCTGGACATTGAGCGGCGGGGGGTTAGAGAAAATAATGGAGTCAACTGAGTCAGGATGTGATGTCAAATTCTCAATTTACAGTTATGTGATATTCAGACTGGCGATCTCAATGATTTGTGTCTGACTATCGGGTCCCTCTTCGCTGATGTCGTCACCACAATGTGAAGTGAGAATGACCCATTGGGCAGGGCAGAGCTGCGATGGTGCCCCGTAAATCAACAGCACAGAACTCCTGCTCAGATCGCAGCGGCGCTCTCATCAGGGGCCTGGCGATCAGTGGCTGTTATCGGACCCCGGGCGCAGGTCAGGGTGGCTTTGTGTGTCTGGGCCATCTGGCCTTTCCTGTCTGCTGCATCTCCTCTGGATGTCTGGGGCACAGGTTAGCAGAGAGCATGATAGGTAATGGAACTAAGATTATGTCACCTTACTGTTCTGGTTGCTGTAGGAGTCCTGCTGTTGTACCTTGCAAATCCTCTATTTAAATAATTTTTTGCAGCTAAGGACAGGCCACAGACTGAAGGGCCAGCTCTCCTGTGTGTGGCATATTAACACAGCACTAGGACCGAAGGTGCGTGAGACGCTTCTGAAACGAGGGCTCCGCCGTGCTCAGCGGGCATCGGCAGTGAGCGATCATGCTATTTAGCTGTACCTCCCAGCTACCTGCAGTTTGAGGGAACAAGGCCTTCAGTGTAATGGAGCTGAAAGTGGTGCATGACAGGTGTCGGCCAAGGCATACACAAGCAGAATGGCTGGGAAATGAAAGGCTGCTTCCACTGTCAATCATAGAGAGGTGCCAGTGCACCGTCTGTAAATGGAAAATCAGGGTGCTGCGGGGCTTATCTGGAACGACAGCCAATGAATGACGTGGTTCCACAGTGACGCGGGGTGCACGCCACCCAGCTGATACCATATTCAGGTCTTCATGGGCTGGAGACGCTTCATAAACTTTAAGTCAGTGTTTCCCAATCCAGTCCTGGGGACCAACAGACAGTCCACGTTTTTGCTTCTTCTCAGCTCCCTGGGGAGCAAAAATCTAGACTGTCTGGCAGAAAGCTCAGAGGGAGCAAAAACGTGGACAAGCTGTGAGTCCCCGAGGATTATATTGCAAAAAACTGTTTTATGTGCTTGTCTTTCACAACCTTTGCTTCTGTGAATACGATGCAGGTTTTACCTTTAGCATTAGGGAGCCCCGCAAGGCTGGACACATCGGGTGCAATTACAGGTGCTTGCATCAGCTGTTAGGGAACATTTAAACGATCTCAAGTTGGCTTTCCACTGGATGGTCACCTTCTGCCCTGACCTGTGTACTTTCTCCAGTACTCAGGACTGCTGGAATAAATTTACATTGATATGGTGCTATGGGCTGGGTCCGGCATGCAGGGAAAGTCAGGTGGCCAGTAATTTGTCGTGTTCTCTCGTTCTCTGCTTGTAATCTGCTGATCTGTTCCCACTCAGTACGCCCCATCTGGGAGAATCCCTCGGACCTCATCTATGTATTTTCCTCTTTCCAACTTACTGCTGTTTGGTTCTGCTGGCCTTCTTCACTAGGGATGGATTTCTTATTGATTTCTTATAGTACCCCTCTCCCACAGCTGTAGCCCATCAGGACGTCCATTCACAGCATTACTGTAACTGCTACCAGGGACCCCTGGAGGTGCCCATATCTCAGAAAGGAGGATCTTTTGAGTTTAGATGTTCCTCCTGCAGCTCCCGAGCATGTCCTCTGGAGTTTGGAACTGTGAGCCCTCCCTCATGCACTCTAACTCATCAATAGGGGGGTGGCCCTTGGCTGAGCTCCGTGCTTCGAGTCCTTTCCCCCTCCTGGATTCTGAGGCAGTTGGTGCGATCTGTTGAGCGCACTTGTTCCTCCTGCAACTCCCGAGCATGTCCTCTGGAGTTTGGCCAACCGTGAGCCCTCCCTCATGCACTCTAACTCATCAATGGGGGGTGGCCCTTGGCTGAGCTCTGTGCTTCGAGTCCTTTCCCCATCCTGGATTCTGAGACCGCAGGTACAATCTGTTGAGCGCACTTGTTCCTCCTGCAGCTCCTGGGCTCACCCTCTCGAGACCGGCCATCTGCAGGCTCTTCCTCATGTGCTCCGGGTGGGGGCCAATTCCTCTTGCTACTTGGCCAAATCCTTTGGCTTGAATCAATTTACTGCTCTCCATTCTGGGACCATTGACAGAAATGAGTCTCTTTTTCCTTTTGTGTTGCTTTATTAATGCTTTTGGTTCTTATTTAAGGCCACACCTTTGGTATATCCAACATGTGCATTTCAGGAGGAGATGTTTCCTTCTCCCCCATCATCTGCATCACTTCTTCCACTACTTTTTTTCCCTCCATCTTTCTCACTATCTTTTGGCAATATAATGTCAATTTCCTTAGTCATAACTCTAATTTTCGTGTTGGATCTTGATTTAAATTTATACATGTTTGATGCTGATCTCTATTGTTTGAAATTGTTAAGGCCTTGAATGTTGAAAGTCGCAAAATGTGTCCGTTCTTCAAGATGCTCAAGAGAATTATGGGAACACACCTTCATGAATTCAGTAGTGGAGAAGCCGTTCGCTTGGGAGCACTATGACATCATAACATTATTGATATGCACCATGGCCTATTGAGTTATCATTGGGTTTCCAAACTAGATTATTTCCTTATTATTTATTAAAAAGGGAATATGTAATTAAACTGCTTTTAGAGTCCTGACTGAATGTCTGCTGAGGCAGCATTTGGTTTCAGTGGCGTACAGTTTATCATCCCTTTTATTGTCAAAATGAGGAAAAATGCAGACTCTGTTATACTGACTACCAGTGCACTTTTAATGCAAATAAAATAATACAGGAGATGTGCTGGGGAAGACCTATAAATTAAGGAGACCTTTCAGGAAGGACACATTTCATGATAATCTGCCATATACTGTACAATAAGCCAGCATTCCATTCTATGACCAAAGCCCGGAAACGATCGAAAAAATACGAATCCTAATAGAAATAACATCAATTAGCCATTTTATGAATCGTCACCGTGGAGCTCCCTGCAGACCATAGAACTGTTGTTTTATACAAAGCAAAGGTAAATGGATTACATTTATACAGCGCTTTTCTACTCTACGAGTACTCAAAGCGCTTTACAATGGCTGCCATACAAGGCAGCAACCTGCTCACCGGGAGCAATTAGGGGTTCAGTGTTTTGCTCAAGGACACTTTGATGGGGTCAGGAGAAATCAGGGCTTGAATCTGCAACCCTCTAGTTGCCAAATGATAGCACTACCTCCTGTGCCACCATCTTCCCCAATGGCCTCTTCCCTGTGCTGAAGTTAAGCAAACACTACTACTGTGCCTGAAGGCCACCAGAGAGACTGAGGATGAGCTTCTTTCTCCAGGCAATATGGATGCTTAATGATGAGAATGTCTGGGACCTGCACAAAGAACATGCTGCTGCCGGTCAACTGTTCTGTTCCTTAGTAACTAGTGTCTAGGCTCCTCAAAGTCACCAGCACTCCCTCAGAGCTCCTGTCCTGATGTTTCCTGTCTGCTCCTGTCCTGATGTCCTCATGTTCCCTGTCTGCTCCTGTTCTGATGTCCTCATGTTCCCTGTCTGCTCCTGTCCTGATGTTCTCATGTCCCCTGTCTGCTCCTGCCCTGATGTCCTCATGTTCCCTGTCTGCTCCTGTCCTGATGTCCTCATGTTCCCTGTCTGCTCCTGTCCTGTTGTCCTCATGTTCCCTGTCTGCTCCTGTCCTGATATCCTGATGTCCCCTGTCTGCTCCTGTCCTGATATCCTGATGTCCCCTGTCTGCTCCT
>JAODKE010000015.1:9942998-9953674 GCA_026779605.1 Mormyrus hasselquistii
GTCCTGATATCCTGATGTCCCCCGTCTGCTCCTGTCCTGATGTCCTCATGTTCCCTGTCTGCTCCTGTCCTGATGTCCTGATGTCCCCCGTCTGCTCCTGTCCTGATATCCTCATGTTCCCTGTCTGCTCCTGTCCTGATGTCCTCATGTCCCCTGTCTGCTCCTGTCCTGATGTCCTCATGTTCCCTGTCTGCTCCTGTCCTGATATCCTGATGTCCCCCGTCTGCTCCTGTCCTGATGTCCTCATGTTCCCTGTCTGCTCCTGTCCTGATGTCTTCATGTTCCCTGTCTGCTCCTGTCCTGATGTCCTCATGTTCCCTGTTTGATCATGTCCTCATGCCCCCAATAATAAAAACATTTGAATTACCAGGTTAAAAAACTATATTTTATCATTGGAACCAATTCTTAAAATGTAACATTCAAATCGAAAGAATTGATATTCAGTGTCCATCCGCTTGTCCTTACCACTTACAAAATGCCTCATTGTTCCAGCCTGCAACGTTTTAAATTCATTATTAAATCTGCCTGCAGATCGACCTTTCATTTTCCACAGAATAAAAATCAATATAATGTCAGCCCACCACACCATCCGGAGGTTCAGAGGTTAGCTGGTTGTCAGCAGATGCGTATTAACGTGGTCAGAGGCCCCGGGGTATTTGAGTTATCAGAGAGCCCCCTCGTATTTTCTATAATGGTGCAGTTGTTCACTGAGTGGGGGGCTCCCCAGTGATAATATTTTACAGAGCCATATTGGTTCAAAACAGAGAACAACTGGTGGCAAGTTCAAAACTGTACTAAACAAGGCTGGTGGAAGCCCTTTCTTAATGGAGACCTCTGGGCTTACGCTGGGGTAAAGCGCCCTAGTTATCGGTGTCTGTGATATCGCACAAAAATATATTGATTATCGTATCGGTCAAAATTTCCATATTTGTGCACCACTACAATTTCTCACAAATACCTGATATGAGAGAGCAATAGCCTCAAAATATATGAGGCATATGGTTTGTTCAATAGAGAAGTCATAGATGAGTTCATGAAGGTGTAGAATTTTCCATTTCTCATCATGGTTCTTCCAATAAGAACTTTCTAAAGCTTCTTTAAGGGGTAACAGGTGCCGGTCTGAGGGCAGAATAAAAGCGTCTCTGATCTCCTTCCTGTTTCTGCTTTAGATGATACCTCCTTCGCCTGCTGCACAGTTTCGTGTATGAGATCTAAAGCCTTGAGTGCACCCAAATGTCTTTCTGTCATCTGTCATGTTTGATCACCGGAGACTGTTTACTAATGGATTTCAGCCCCTGCTCAGCAGAGAAATAGGCTTGTAGAACGTTCCGGACAAACTCACGATTTTTACTGAAAAATGGCGCATTATTTGTGGTTTGTTGGTCACTTTGTTTCATGTTGCTATAACAACTGCATTTCTCTGCAGCTCCCTTGCCTTTAAAAGCCTGCAGCAATGAAGTCGCCAGCTTCCATCTTATGTCCTTAACCAAGACAAACAACATACTACGGTATGATGCACCACGTGTGGAGTCTGTACTGCCAGGTCTTGGAAAAGCTCAGAAAGCAGATATAAATAAGTCAAGTTTACATAATATTCACCAAGTATTACAGTTTTTTTTTCTCGGGAAAGAAAAAAAAGAAAAAAAAATCACTGCTTATTGGCTGATTGACAGAAAGGTTTGATTTTCCTGGTATCCTCTTGTCAACGTGTCCTTACTGTCTGGCCTCCTGAGGCTGATGCAGACGGTCTGTGACTGAAATGTTAGCCTGTCGTTTTTCCTGCTGAGGTCCGATAAGACCCCCCTCCTGTGTCAGGTTGGGGGGGGCGGGAGGCGCCTGCTCTCCCATCCACCTGAAATCAATTCTCCCAGCAGAGACGGGAGAAAAAAACGTGCAATTTGTCACGTAAGTCCATTCTCCAATGCTGACAAGAGCTCAGGCCTTTAAACATGGCCGCTGTAGAAACCATGGCTTGGAGTTTGGTGTTTATGACCTTTAACCTGCCAAGTGCTGCCTTCGTCCAGGGTTCATTAAGAATGGCCTGTGTATATAGGCGACTCTAAGAGAAGCTGAGTGAACCCAACTGTCATTTTGGGAAAAAAAAAATAGAAAATACATTTGAAGTTATTGTAAATTGCACTCGTTGATTTAACTAACACAAGCCACATTCTCAAATTTTGTGTCACAGTAGAATTTAATTTGGTTGAAACTGTGTTCAAACAGCATTTTTCTCTGACCAGTAGGGGGTGCAGTTCCCCTCCTGCACCCCTGGTAAAATTACCTATGCCTGTGTAACTGTGTAGCATGTGTGCAAGTATGGCATGATGCCAGCGTACCATTAATGTTACTGCCTCCTGCCGCAAGTGTGCCATCGATTCCTGCTTTGCCTCCATTGGGAAACTGTCTTGTGCTTGTTTCCGCAAAGGACTCACCTGGTGTCCGGTGCCCCTGGTGGATGCTAACAGTGTTGTTAACATATTGATACTGTCAGTAGCCTGCAGTCTCACTGGGTCTCCCTCCACTGTGATCCGTCTTTGTGTGCTACTCGCCTTCCATTCTAACTAGAGGCTGCCACCCTTGCATCCAAATCACGGGCCGCTGTTCTCAAGGAAGACATGCTGCTCATGCTTTGGGAAACAGATGTATGAGCTGAATGCCTCGGGCCCAAATCTCCCCACCGCCATGCCCCCAAAAACGACGCTTGGTCTCTGTCGCTTTAATGAAGACATCCTGCAGTTTATGGCTGAACTTTTAGAATGAAAACCTTTGCAGACTGAACGCTAACTGGAGGTATCATTAAAAGCTTCTTTTGTTGTGCAGTTTTAATAGCCAGGACTGATTCCTTATCAATGCAAATTTATTCCAGCAGACCTGAGAGTGGTTAGATGTTAATGAACTCAGGGCTTGGTGCAACAGTATACCTTCAGAATAATGTCTCCTTATTCATCTTTAGAATGGAATTCTTGACACAAAGTCAGTGGGATAGCAGTCTGGTATTTGGCCAGCAGGGGGCTTGGGCTCCCAGGGCACCAGCACTCCCTCAGAGAGGATGCACACGTCCGATTCTTCACAGCCGGAAAGTCGACTTAGTCCAAGTTCTGCTAGCACCATTATGTTACAGTTGTCATGGGGACCAACTTCTTTTCCAGAAAACTACTTGGTTTTGAACATGATCGTGGCCATAACTGGTCAAAGCTGTTCTGTTAGGGACACTAAACCAATAGAGAGACCCAGACTGAGCCTTTAAACACCACAAACCCAAAATTAAAGTAAGAAAGAAATTAAATTCACACAAAAAAAAACAAAAAAAGAAACAAATGGATCACAAGCTGTTTCATGTCAGTGATTTATTAGTTCTTTTAAAAATATAAAAATAAATACGTGTGTCAGCAAAAGAACCAGAGCATGTGAGAGTTTATTTCAAACAACTATAGTGTAGAAGTACAACTATAACCTTTACAGGCATAAACTGCTTTAAATGAATGGTTCTTATAATGAGTAATGAAATGAGTGTCATCAATCAAACAGCTTCTCCATATGTTTAACAGAGCTTAAGAGAGTCATTCAGCCTTACAGTGGACCTCAGGAACCAGACACGGTGTGCAGCAGAACCCCCCAATCTGCCCCCAGCCCTGTGGACCTGAACAGGGCCTGCTTCCGATCAAACTAGGTTCTACCCATCCCCTTAAACCTCATCTGCTCAATCTGTGTCACTCCTCTCAGACTTTCCCATTTCTGCAAATCCTTTATCAAATACCCATAATTCACTTGGAAAGCATCATTGCCTTGGCACTGCGCAGTTTTGAACTGTTGTCCTGGTTTAGTGCTGTGCAAAACATGGTGTACAGGGTGAAGAGGACAGGTTTTGACTCTTAGAACACAGGCAACGTCTACTTCCGCAGTGTTGCCTATCTCTGGTCTGCCAAGGGCGCACCTTTCTGGTTTTTAAAGGTGCTGTGAAATGAATTTCGGTTTGTCAGAAATGGCTTTCAATCCAGGTGGCGCCTGTCCCCAACAGAACTGTGCCTGGATGTAGAAGTTGCACTTCACTGCAGTGCCAGCAGGTGGCTCTGTCGGCACTGATTGTGAGAGCTGTAATTGGTAGTCTGCTGATTCACTGAATCATAGATACGCTGATAAATATTTCACAGTATGGCTCTTTTTTGTCCCTCGCGCTTTTGTCATGTACTAGGGTGCTTGTTATGTTAATTCTTTCCAGAATCAGTTTAATAAGAGGTGAAATCTTTTGAACAAAACAGAAAAACATTTATCCACATTTATCTCCTTTGAACCCATTTCCCAGAATGTAAAATGAGTGCAGTTGACTATAAATAATGGTGCATTTCCCTAATCACCATGTTCAGGCCATGCAGTGAACGTTAATCTATAACCCCTTTTATAGATTTGTGTTTTCTAGCCGTGGTCATGGTTTTAGGGTCCTTTGGGTCTCTGTTATGTAAATTTATGTAGATATCCCCTCCCATGTTTACTCATACGGTGGTCCAGGGCGTATTTTTAATTGCCCCTGTAATTACGGAAAAATACCTTTATCTTACATAACATGCGTCTGTATTGCAGATTTATATTTTAGCTCCTAGCCTGGAATGTTTGAAATTTCCCGTGTGTACAGTACATTTTTGACCAGTATAGTGAGCATATTTACAGCTTCCACTGGTTTCATGCTGTGGAAAATGAGCAATAAAACAGGAAACTGTGGAGCTGAAGGGCCATGTACCCCCTTTGTGCTCCTGTGCAATCCCCGAGCAAGCACACGTGTGCCTGTTTATGTTTGTCTATGTGTGTGTGTGTGTGTGTGTGCGTGTGTGTGAATGAACAGCTGGCTTCTCTCTCATGGCAATCTCTGGCCTCCGCCCCTCCTCCCCAAGAGACAGAGTGGGCGTGCTTTCATTCCTATTTTACAGACAGACACACACACAGAAGAGCTACTACCCCTTTTACCAAGACGCTGAGCACGGGCCCCTCCCTCTAGAGTCTGCCCCAGAAAGGAGTCCCCCCCAGCCACCACCAACCTCCCCCCCACCACCTCCCAGTCCACGCGCAGCAACCAGCACTGGGAGTGAGCCGGCGATCGTTCCTCACTTTCAGAGTGCGGGACGCTGCTCTGTGGAAGCAGGTGTGGCAGCAGGAACAACTGAAGCTTAGTCTGCAGCTCGGGGTTAGTCTGCAGCTCGGGGTTAGTCTGTAGCTCGGGGTTAGTCTCCGGAGGGGGATCGCTCTCTGCGTTGTTGGGAGCGCGGTCGCCGTGGAGGTGGAGTGGTTTACAGCTGCTGGCAACCAGAGTGCCGGGTCGGGGGACTGGAATGGCAGCGACCCGGGGGAGATGCTGACCACGGTGTGGGAGACGGAGGGTCTGCAGACCGTGGGCATCGTGGTCATCATCTGCGCCTCACTAAAGCTGCTCCACCTGCTGGGGATCATTAACTTCTCAGAAGGTAAGGAAGGAAGCAGCACCGCACGGCGTCTGCAGAGCCGGCCAGCCGGCTGTCAGGAAGACTTTGGCAGCTTCGGGAAGGTGTGACTCCAAAAGTTTTCTGTGTGTGTGTGTGTGTGTGTGTGTGTAAATAATATCACTGTCTACTCATTTCCTTCAGTAAGTTCTGGTATCATTCAAGCAGGCAGGCTTGTTTTTGTATCTCTACAATCCCACTCACTGCTGCAATAACCTCATTTAAAATGATATATGCATTATTTATGTGCTCATATTTCTGTAGTAAGAACTGAACCACAAACTACCAGTGTACACTATCAATTTAATTAGCAGAGTACAGTATTTTATACCAGGTACCAGATTGTCCAGGATTTTCTTGCATTTTCCCAGCTGTAAAGATATCAATTAAGCAATACTAGAAAGCGATGAGGATTTAGATGTAGCTCAATATCTCATAAAATATTTTCTGATCTGAATATCAAATCGGGCGGTGATGTCTGCAGTACAGTCAGATATTTCCCAAGTGTTGTATCTACTATTGTGGTCCACATTTCTTGTAATTTTAAATATACATGAACACTGAATTGATAAATGGATTTGCTAACTTAATCCCATCAATAGAGAATGATGTAAAAATGCCC
This sequence comes from Mormyrus hasselquistii, assembly GCA_026779605.1. Lineage (NCBI taxonomy): Eukaryota > Metazoa > Chordata > Actinopteri > Osteoglossiformes > Mormyridae > Mormyrus > Mormyrus hasselquistii. Next base: position 9,949,089 of record JAODKE010000015.1, read on the forward strand.
CCTTTTCTTTGAGAAAGTTTCACAATTGTTTAATCACCCCTGACTAGTGAAATCGATGTTTTGTCAGTGCCTTGGCTACTTTTTCTTTACTATTTTATGTTAAGTTTCCTTTTTTTGCGTCGCAGGAACGGGTCTGATCTGTTTTTTTCCTTTTAGTGTGATCCTGCATTAATGGTGATGTGGGTCATGCCAGATCAGGCCAGGTCTATCCCACGCTTCTTCTGGCGTCTGTGCCGGTGTCCACTGGCCTCTCCTAGCCATGTCGGGTCGCCTCAGACGCTCACAGGAGAGCCCCGTAGGCACCCGGCAGACAGTTTATGTCAGTGTAGAGAGATGCCAGGGTGAGGAACCCAATCTTCTCACTCGCCTGATCAGACAGGAGCTGATTTGTGCTCTCGGCTCCATAGACGGCCAACGTTTCAAGGAGGGACCGATACTTTAGGACTGATACTTACTAGGTTTTTACCGGGTTTTTACCGGGTTCTTACAGGATTCAGCCGGGGATCTTATAGCAGTTCTCACCCTGACAGTCAAAGCCACAAAGGCATGTCTTTCACTCCTTAATGACTTATTATTCATCCACGTGTGCATTCAAGTGCTGTGTAACACAATCCCAGATATTTTGCTATCTTTAATTAAGATAAATTTCAAGAATATTAAGCTGCAGGGACGATACAGGTTCTTTCACTATGATCTGAGAGTCGCTTTCAAACATCTTGCCGTTATATTAAAAACTTCACCGTTGTGAGTGAAACTGGTCAAGCCAGATTCTTAGCTTAAATGTAGCTGCGACGCCAGCTAACTCTTCTCCCCACTCTCATTGTCCTCCATGTAGCTCAATTACACTTCTGCTAATGGGCCGACATGAAGGCTGCGTAGAAACACACCAGATTTACTCATTATCCGTATCAGTCTCCGGGCACCTCCTGAGACGCCATGCAATCTGTCAGACGCTTTATTCAACAGATGAAAATGTAATCGCTTCCCATGGCCAGGTCAGAGGCGGAGAGCGCTGGGACCCTTATTACACCGATCCGTACTTACGCAGAAACCTAATTGAATGACGGATGATTGAGTGAACAAAGCAGGGCCACCGGAGGCTTGTCCCTCCTGAGGGAAGCGCAGGCATCCCTGAGAAAGGCTTTGTGTCGGGGGGAGCGGGGGTGGGGGGGCAGTGGTCCCATCATTTCCCCTCTGTCCCAAATCGCTGTATCAGCTGCCAAATGTGTTTCCTCATCTGCAGCAAGAGGTCAGGTGTGCACCAATGTAATTATAGCTTTGGTTTTTTGGTTTTTTAGTTTTTTTAATTTATATTTATATATCCATTTTTCGTAGTTTTAGTAAGTATTCGATTCATTATTCATTTTAATTTTGTAATTTTAGTTTTTCTAATTTTATTTATTGCAAAAGCTGAACGTATCTGAAATGTAGGTACTTAGCGGCATGTTATACACTAATGTAAACAAAACGGGCACAACGTGTTCCAGTTATTATTAATGGTAATTATACCATATGATTGAAGATAAAGAAATTATTACATCAGCTTAATAGCATTAAGAATGGTGATGGAAAGTTTTGCCATTTGTGGATGATAATACCTGTCTGATATTAAGATGGCAGATGGCTGGGTCCTGAGGTTCGGGACCAATCAGTACGTCGGGATGATGAATACGCCCCGGACTCGGGCCCGTTTGGGGAACAATACCGACATGAAACTGTGAGGAAACTAATGAGGAAAGAGTGACAGGAGAGTGCAGGGGCGACGCGGCACGTCTGAAGGCTGAGATGGTTATCTGGGCCCTCTGTTGATGATTTACACTTCCAGCTGTGATAAAGATGAAGAGATAAATTTCCCAGAGATGTCAGTGCGGTTAAGAAATAATTTAGCATTCATGCAGACAAAAGATCTTATTCTATTACAATGACAATTTCTGCCTGTCTCCGGCGGTATCTGTTCTCTATCAGTCCTCCAGGCAGGAGGACATGTTAAGTGCTCCGATCTCGGAACGTAGATTTTACTCTTGAGCAGAGTGTTGATGTCAGAACATTACTCCTGCAGTCCATTGTGCTCGCTTTGAAGTACTGGTGGGACCAGCATGTTCTGAGCGTAACAAGTGGATTTAGACTCAGTAATTCCCTCCTGAGAAGTGCCACAAAAGTGTAAAAACTAATGAGGACAGTGAAGAGGACTTGGTGAAAGGGGCTTTTCTGCTTGACCGCCCCTCACTCGCTCCTTCAGTCGTAAGAAGGACGACTGGAGCCTTCCCAGGACTCCTGGGCATTTCTGAAACAGTGACAGCGGCCTCAGCGCCGGACACTGCGGTTTATGGGGAATAGATCTTCACCGACATGTCTGGTAATTGCTAGGATGTAGTCTGACCATATCCTTCTTAATAAATTCTAAGAAATCAAAAATATTTCATAAAAACCTCAGGAAAAGATCTGAAACTGGTGACATTTCCTTAATCGATTTGTATGCCTGTAGCTCTAGGGCAGGTTTGCCGTCTTCTTGGTGGTGTCACGGTTTTTAGGGGCAGGTTTGCCGTCTTCTTGGTGGTGTCACGGTTTTCAGGGGCAGGTTTGCCGTCTTCTAGGTTGTGTCACGGTTTTCAGGGGCAGGTTTGCCGTCTTCTTGGTTGTGTCACGGTTTTCAGGGGCAGGTTTGCCGTCTTCTTGGTTGTGTCACGGTTTTCAGGGGCAGGTTTGCCGTCTTCTTGGTGGTGTCACGGTTTTCAGGGGCAGGTTTGCCGTCTTCTTGGTGGTGTCATGGTTTTCAGGGTACTGCACTGAACGCCACCGATGAATTAAACCCAGGTCTCCCCCCACTTTCCCCTGGAACAGACACAATCAGCTGCAGCAAAATTTTGGCCACAGGTCATCGGTTAATCTCCGTCTCTAAAAGGAGTGTATGCTCATGCCTGCCACTATCGGACTGGAGCCAGGATATTTGGGATTTATATGTCAACCAGCTCTGCAGATGCACTGGTTCTGGAGTGTGACCAGGGGCAGCAGAGGTGCATGGACACCCTGACAGATTCAGGGGCCCCAGCACTTTACAGGGGCCACAGTAGGGACATGGATACCCTGGCAGATTCAGGGGCCCCAGCACTTTACAGGGGCCACAGTAGGGGCATGGATACCCTGGCATATACTTTTAAAGTACAGTTAGGGACCGATATTAAAAAGCATTCTAAAAATCTCTGAACTGCAACTTCTGTAATTATCCTTGGAGCGTTAGTGCATTCATAAATCATACACAGCTTTTTAGCTGATATTAACGAACGACGTCTATCCGTCTTGCTTGGCCCCAGGGGGTTTGAATAGATTACCGTGCCGTACGTGATGTCGGGGCCACTCTTGTATCCGGCGATAGGCACAGAACTTTCTGGTAAGCGCAGGGAAGGCGCTGGTTGGTGAGAGAGCAGCGTTGGTTTTCAAAGCTGGACAAGGCACGTTACCATACCCTTGAACCGTGTAATTTATCAGAATGGCTTCGGTGTACATTTCGTTGTATGAACAGCTAAATTGCCTGAATAAGGGCATGTCTAAATGCATCTCTGATCAATCATGCAGTTTAATGGATGTCACTTCTTAGCCGATTATAATAACTGGGGTTCTACCTGTCGACCTTTGCATTTTAAATGTTTAGTCAGATCAGTTTATGTCACACAGATGCAAACGCAATAAGCAGCAATGCAGTAGCCTGCTTGGGTTGGAACTTTTCATAGCCTCAGCCCCTAGCCTTTGGTATTTGCAACGTCAGTGCAATATCTAGTTTCAGGTTTTCAAATTTCTATTATCACACATGATCTGAGGAACGCGGTGAATTTCTTATGCTGTAGTGACAGGTGGGGGGGGGCGGGGGGCACATGGGGGGACAATGGGACAAGGAGCGAGAAGAAAGACTAAATACACTGAAAAATGCATCATACCAAGAAAGAGAAATAAGCAGTGAATGCAGGTTGTGCGTCGAGGAAAGGATGTGCAGAGAGGCACAGGTGCAGTACAGTGCTGATAAAGTGAAGGAGTGGAATATGAGCAGCAGTGTGCGTATGTAAAATGCAGTGAGTGGGGAAATGCAGTGAGTGGGGAAATGCAGGTCTCTGGTTATTTAGCGAGCTCACAGCTCGGGGAAAGGAGCCGTCCCTGAAATGGCTGGGTGACGCAGCAGTAGCACTTACAACAACATGCCACCAACCTCACAAGATCTCGTATCTATATACTTGACACTATGGTGTCCCTGTTACTTTGTTTGGATGTATGAAATGATTCTCCTTTTGTTAATTAAAAACTCGCACATGTCATGCCTGGTCACGAGTCATGAGTCCATGCATGTTTACGTCTTCTAACTGCTTGTTTTGAGCTTACTAATAATGTTCGCTGTGAATCACTTTAAGACAGACGTGTAGGGAAATGTCACAATGTCATTTATGGTTGTTCTTCACTTTTTACACAGAGAGGGTGGGGTGTACTTGGAAATGTGGGAGACGGGGTGATACTGGGGGGGGGGGGGGGGGGGGGGGGGACCAACCCCTGGGGGGGGGGGGGGGTTCATTTCAATTCCCAAACAAAACCCCCGGGGGCTC
>JAODKE010000015.1:9956157-9984189 GCA_026779605.1 Mormyrus hasselquistii
ACAGGGACCAAGCTTCAGCCGTGAGGATCTTCAAGAGACTATGACTATTTTTGAAAAGTTGCCCGAAGTGCTTGGGGTCAGTGCGCTAATTATAGCGCGCTTACTCCCATTGTGAAGGTGAATGTTTATTTATAAAAGCCCCGTTACACTGGCCAAAAGCTAGGCCAAGCCTAAACTGGATTTGTATTGATGGTAAGTTCTCAAGCATGCATGCATTTGAGAGCTAATTGGTGACCAACATTTATTAAAATATGATGCTAATTTGACATGCCTTGTTTAGCCATAGCACTACCACCATGAAGGGGCCGATTAATGCATAAGCTACAGTAGGCTACAGCTTTAATGTCACAGCAAATATCAGGGCCTCACCTTGCCTCAGGAAAAATGGAAGAGTTAGTTAAATCAGCAACACCTCAATGTCCATGCTGATGTCAGCCTAGGGCCCCCAGATAAGTCAATCCACCTCAAGGTTATTTTGTTTATCCCTCAGATCTGTTGATCATCATAGATCCACACCCTGTACTGGGTAAGCAGTTATGGATGGATAGATGGATGGATGGATGACAGATCAATAAAAATGTTTTAATGGTTTATTTGCCTACTTTTGTGAAAGGTGATTTCTCCTAAGCATGACAGTGCCTCTTGTCACCCATCTATCTCTTAGATTCAGACCTATGAATGGATCTATATCTCACAATTGTTGTTTGATACAGTCAGTCTATCAAAGAACAGGCTCTGCCCCCACTGGACCTTCACAGCTAACCACTGGTGACATTGGTCAGATAGTGTCTGTTGATTCATGTCCGGCACCCTTACCATCGAGCACTTAGTGAAGGTCTGACTCTTAATGACATACGGAAGACATGTTTAATGCTGTGGCTGAAGTATGGTTGTGAAAGGTTGCAGCATCTTTTAAGAATCTATTATCTGCTGCCTAGTTCCGTGTCACTCCCATCTCATACTCAATTAAGTTAATTATCCACTGACCCAACAGTGAGTAAAAGGTCAGCTGAAATCGCAGCAATACACGCACTAATATCCTGGCTTATGTGGACTCTGTTTGCTGTCTGCAGATGTGGTGTGTGAGATGTCAGCACAACCTGAACTCAAAGAATCAAAGAAAAGGCTCTTTTGAGCAAACAATTCCTGTCAACCGAAATGGATTTCAAGGTTTACATGAGCTTTCGCTCTGGCGTTGGCTTTGTTTTTGCTTTGGATTGAAATTCGATTATAAATCCTCCTTTTTTCATTTACATGCCATGTTTTTTTATACTCAACAACAACATCCCTGACTGTTGACATAAATCTGCTCTTCAGAGTCAGTTGAAAGAGAAAACACACCTTTACAAGAGCGAATGTGGTGAAATACTTATTTAATTATTCAGAAGCTTCCACCAAGTTACTCAAAGAGCTACATCAAATAAAGCGCCTGAATGATATGTTATAATTCATAAGATGGAAAGCTACAGAGCGTAATATCAACCAGGTCCTTTTGGAATATCCGGGAATTACAAACATTCCGTTATGGCCATTAAAGTGTTATTAAAAGAACATCAGTGGCCTGTTCGATTTTCCGGAGTTGGTGATGTGGAGCTGGTCCGTTTAAAGGTATATGTGCCGGTACCTTAGACGGCATGGAAATGGGCTCCGAGGGCGGTCTGGAGTGCCGTTTGGCGTGGTGTCATTCGGAAGCGCACAGAGATGTCCTGGAATAATGTGTTAGATGTGACGCACCTGATCCTGGAGGCAAGTGAAAGGGTGGGGATATAATTATAAGATAGAGACAGCATCCGTAGTGACAGAAGTACAGATGTGCCCCGGGTTACAATGGATCCTGTTGTGATATTTTGACTTTACAATGGGTATTCCAGTTCCATTCTGTTTCTCACTTTAAGTCCATTACTCAGTGAATTACACTTGTGTTTATGATTTTGTCCCTCTGTAGGCTAAATGTCCTAAGCATGTTTTTAAGGTACACTAGGCTAGGCTATGACGTTCTGAATGTTAGGTGCACTATATTAAAATGAATTTTCACCTTACAATAGATTCATTGGGACGTGACCCCATTGTGTCCCGGGGAGCATCTGTAGTTTCATCACTTTTATTTCTCCCTGCCAGAGATCAGTGTTTTCTTTTAACCGTGTCCATTATATCTGTTTAGATGCCCAGGTTTGTTTGTAGGCTGAGTGAGCCCAGGCCAATTATGTCAACATTACCGGTGTAATAAATAGTATTTCCACCTAACATGCTCTTGTTGATAATGCTCAAGTGTTTATCGCCCGTAATCCCCGTGAATGAATCTAAAGTGCACCAGTTATTATTCCTTGCCAAGGCCACCTGACTCGATATGCGTACGTGGCCACCCCAGTATGATGTCACAGGATGGGGTGGGGGGGCTGTGATGTTTGCCTCCCCCTGACCTGGATGTACAAGCTCCGGTTGCTCATTAATATGTAATGTTATCGGGTGGGAGGCATGAGGGGCATTGGGGAGGTGGTGGGATTCGCTTCTCTGTGCAAGCATTTCCCACAATTCTTTGGGCTGAATAAACATAAGACTAAGGGATATCATTTAACATACATTTTTGTCATCATAACATTTCTAAAACATGACTTTTTGATATATTTGTTCCTTCTTGAGTTTACTCTGATGTTTCTTATAGAAGCAGAAGGCAAAAGTACTGAATGGTTGCATGTTGTGTAAGCATGTTTGGCTTGTAATATGTTTTATGTCTGTGATGATCGTCCGTTAAGCACGAAACCAAAGAAATGCCCGCTCAGTTTTTCTGTCAAATCGCTCTTCCTAAGCTCTCCCTGCATTTTTGCACACTATATCCTGTGGGTTTGTCAAGAATTGTTTATATGCCTCCAGAGTGAGAGCGTCCAGTACTTTCATTGTCATATGTCTGAATTTCAGATTAATCACTGGTTCATTCACATTCGACACTAAAATTTGAGCACGTATTTCGCCCTCCAGGGTGTTTTGTCTTTCGGCCTTTTAGCTTGAAGCTTCGCGGCGGTTTATTGATTGCTCATCTCTCCTTGCTTGCAAGTGGCTGAATTTAAGCCTTTGCCAAAAGATTTGTAGTCCTGAAAACTTTCCAGCCCAGCTACGCATGATAGCTGTACAGGTATAATAACAAATTAGTTTATCTGAGCTAAAGACAAACAAATGTGCCTTTTTAGTCCATATTTGCATTGCTGGGCTTCTCCCGCACTTTCACAAGGACTCAGATAACTTCTTCACTGATTTCAGTCAGTGAAGTCACTGATTCACATGTTGCTCACTGAGGGCTGAAACACAGTAGTATCTGAGAGGTACACAGATGCAGTCTTAGCGTAGCATTGTATCGCTAACTTTGTCGTGCACAGCTATGGTAGATTTCAGTTTTATGCTTCACATATACGGGGGTGTCAAGTGCTCATTTTCGTGCGCAAAATAAATTCTGTGCTACAAAACTATTATTTAATGACAAATTCAAGTAATGCCTTACTGCATTTTGTCCGGAACAGCATAAAGACTTCACTTGTGTCAAGAACTGCTGATGGAGCTACAGTTACTCAACCCACTCCGCAGACTGATCCGGGGTCAGCTGGGACAGGACAGGCACTGGTCAGCTGTGTATCCTAGCAGTTTGTGATTCCACAGAATCAGTTCCGTCCATGAAATCACTGCATAATTTGCGAAATGCCTTTCAAGCACAGAATGACTTTCTTCTGTCCATGAAATGCAAAGTGCTGAAGTCGATTCTGTGCATAAAATGAAACATTCCTTTCTGTGATTTCTGTGCACGAAAGAAAGTGAAGTTTTTATGCTTTCGTGGATACAGTGCAGCAAGGCATTACTTGATTTCGTCATTATATAATGCTTTTCGTGGCACAGAATGTTTTTTGCACATGAAAATGAGCGCTTGCCACTCGACGCCCAGTACACATGCGCTTTTAGCAAAACAGTTTCGGGCCACTTTTAGATTTGAATCCTGCACATTTCTGAATGAAACTCTTCACAACCAGCTGTTGCCTAAGAGAAAAGCGGAACGTGGAGAAAACACAAGGGTGCTGCCTGTGAATATCGAGTGTTTCTTTGTGTTTATGTGAATATCGAGTGTTTCTTTGTGTTTATGTGTGCACTTAGAACAACAAGGTTACTGTGTGGGCTAATTGTGCATGAGGAATTACGTGGGCACTCAAAAGCCTGTCAGCTGCCGGCTATTATTTCAGTACTATTACGTTGTGTTGCTAAGCCCCTCTATTCTGAGCAAAGTCAAGGCCATCCTGCAACACATCCACAAGTATCGCTGGCGAAAATAAAACTTTGAATAGCTTTTATTTGAAAACAATACAATTTATTAATGTTGCTTAGCCTGCTTCTGTCAAGCACAAGATGTGTGTGTGTGTGTCTGTGTGTTTTTTTATTTCCTGTTGCTTCAATTATTGAGTATGTAGCTGGTTTGCACATGCCTGATCGCCGACGACAGCCAGCGTTTTACTGGGGGAGAATGCAGTCAAGGCAGACAAACAGGACCATCGTCATAAAGTGTCCCATACCTTATATTTCTCTCAGCCAACAGACTTTTTGCAAATTTTACGAGACTCCAATATATTACAGAATGTCAATTATGAGTCATCAGGTTTTGAAGTAATGGGGGGTAAAGAGGTACCTCAGTATAAAGACCATGCATTGTGGAAAACGAGAATCGATCGGAGAATAAAGTAGGTTGTAATCCATTGTTGAGCATGTAGTAATTAATGTGAAGCGAAGGTTCACGTTAATGCAGGAAGATTGTTCCTTAAGGGCCTTTTAATCTGTGGTTCCAGTAACAGAGCATCTATTTTAAGTGCCAAAAGAAGCCTTCCTGCAAAGCACAAGCTGACTCTCGGTGCTCTGCCATATGCTCGCCCCCCTGCTCCTTTTCAGCACCTCCTTCCCAGTTTTGCTGGGGCCTCCCTTACCTGCTGCTCCTCCTCCTGAACCCCCCTGAAAACGTACCGCCCCGTCTCAGGCCTGCATGTCAGACCCGTGCCCCCCTGTTAACCACTACTCACGCTGTATCTTCTAGGGATCCCTCAGAATGGCAACAAGCGGAGCTTAAAAGCCAGGCTCCTGAAGCTCGTGCCTTGCTCACTGGGCAAGAAGGCATCATCTCGCACCCAAAGCAAGTGCCCCGTCTGTTTTTTTCCATGTTGTTGTTCTTCGACGCACTGGGCAACAACCCCCCCCCCCATCCCCCCACCACCCCCAGTGACTGCATTCTAAAATTCTGGAAGTGTGTTCAGTTTCAGGGATCTCAGGATCCTTAAGTGTCCTTCCTTAGCCTCCACACCTTCTATGTCTATCATTTAGCTTCTAAAGAAAAGGATAAAACATCCTACTTTTACTCACAAGTTTTCCAGACTTGGTTTTACTTCCCTTCTGTTGCGAAGGGGCAAGGCGAAGGTGGAGAAAAGCTGACAAGAGGGGTTCAGCCTTGTAAGCCACCCACGCAACCCAGTGAGCTATGCGGCAGTGCAGCGTGCAAGGCAACACACTAGGGACTTAGGAAAAAGACAGAGGAGGGAACAGGATGGCCAGTGACATCTGCTGGTCAAATGGGGACAAAGCACTTGGGATGGGACCAGACAGGCATTAACCGTAACACCTTCTGCTTTTAGTAGTGTGTATGCAGCAGCTGTATGGATGTGCCAGTGTCTTTGTGCAATGTGTATGTGCACAACTGCTTTAACATTACTGATATTGTCAGGAATATTTGAGTCTTTTGCTGACTCTAGACAATAAAAGGGGACCGAGAAGCCATTCCACCCGGACGCCTGCTGGCCAAAGTCTCGCAGGGTGGAAGACTCACTGTGCCTCTCTCTCTGAGCAGAGGAGACCCCCAGTCTCCCAACGGTCAGTCATTTCCAGGACTTGATTTCAGCCCAGCCCACCCAGATGCTGTCGCTGGAGTACCTGGCCGATCGCTGGGCTAATTAGTCTGATCTCCACACCCCAAATCGATTCCGGAGCAGATAGCGCCACAGAGGGGCCAGTTCATATTTCTACATAAAAAATGACCTATGCCTACAACATTTTATCTCAAACACCTGTCTAGGTATTTGAGATCCTTTAAAACTCCCATTTGACAGACACAGTGATCAGGGGTGCTTTAATGTTCAGGTTTACCCAGGCTTTCTAGCGGAATCCCAGGGCCCTAAAAAGGAAAAGGGCCCCCACCACAGTCACCAGCCCACCCCAGTCCACACCAGCCACTGATAACTGAAATAACCTAGGTGCCTCGACCAAGTTTATTTGCCGGTGACTGATCAGCACTGAATCACACGCGGTTCTCAGTTTGCTAGCCTGATGTGTGTCAGAGCTGCTCCACGTTAGCGGACATGCTGCCAGCGTGGTAAGACTCCGCTGACAGCATGGCTCCCGTTAGCCATGTGACAGGGATGGCGTTCCATCTCTATAAAGAACGAGCGGGACATTAGTAGCAGGTGAGGCGTGATGGGTTGGCTGTGTCATGCTGAATTGACTGCTTATGATAATCACTCTGCAATCTGAATCTGTATCGTTATTGAAATTATAGCTAAATGGGTTTTTTATGCTGCTGAAGGACCCATCTCTCTCGTTTGAATCATTACAGCTTTTAAGACTGTCCCGTGCTTGGACATCTTACTATCGAGCCGTGAGAAGTGACCCCTGTAGGAGCCACGTCGACACAGTCAATGGTGTCCGATATTCCCGGCTTTCCAGTGCTCCTCCTTTAACGGCACGTTACTTGTCGTTGCAGACAGCGTGGAAGATGAGCTGGAGATGTCCACGGTGCGCCACCGGCCCGAGGGCCTGGAGCAGCTGGAGGCTCAGACCAAGTTCTCCCGGAAGGAGCTGCAGATCCTGTACCGAGGCTTCAAAAACGTGAGCCGCCCATTCGCTCTGTGACACTCTCCCACCCACTGGAATCACTGCTCCTATCAAGTCAATGCAACAATAATGTGATTTTTAACGTAAGGCAGGACAGCACAGAAAAGCGGTACTGTACAGTCACTGCAGTAACCGGCTTTAACTAACTCATCCTGTCAAGAGATCTCTTTAAAGATTATCAGGTAGATAAAAATGACGTGTCATTGCCTTAATCGCCGATCTCCAAGACATGCGATGATTCATGTGACAGCCATTTTCACTTAGAAAACGGTGAGTCACTTCGAGAATGACTTAGTGACCTTCATGACACTTTAAATGTGAAGGTTTGATGTGCAATTAGACCAGATCACCACTCTCCTGTATCTCAGTTTCTATCTCGTATATTAGCACACAACACGGTCCACTGCACGGTCCACTGCACAGTCCACTGCAGATAACAAGTAATTTTAATTGGCCGTTTCCCTATCATCCATCCATCCATCCTTCTTCCACCTGCTTATCCTGGTCAGGATCACAAGGGAACCTGTCCCAGGCAGAACCTACCAGAAGGTAGGGTTAGGGTTAGGGTTAGGGTTAGGGTTAGGCACACTGATGATGGGATGCCAGTCAGATCCCTGCCCCTCCATTCAAATTTCACTTATTTACATTTATTGTGAGTCCTGTCACTGTTTCTCTCTCCTCACCAAGTTCTAATCTTCAGTGAATGATTCTGACCTTGTTAGCCCTCTGCTGTTTACCCTCCCTATAAAAGTGCTTCAACCCGCTGTCTCTCACTACGTCAGCTTCTTAGCTGCATGTCCATTATTTGCGTTCATAAGTTGGAGTCTGTGAAAAATGGTTTTGATTCGAAGTCTTTCATGTATCTTGTGCTTATAGTACTCTTACTGCTTTGTTCATAAATAAGATGAGTTTTATTGCGCAGATACAAAGACGTTTAAATAACTATTTCTTCATTGTTATTATACTGGAATACAGGCTAGCACTTTCAAATCTTCAAGCTAATGAAAGTATTTTCAGTCTGACCTTTCATGTTCTTCCTCACGGTCTTTGGTAATAGGCCCAGCCATTTAACATCTCTTCTTATTTTTTTGATGGCCAAAGAACTCGCTCCTAAGCACCCATCACAGAGAAAAATGTCACCTCTAGTGTGTCGCTCCGAGATAAGATTTGATGTGTTATTTTCCAGAGATAAAGAGATGTTCTGTAGCCACCTCAGTGACAGTGGGCTTGCTTTAAACTCCTTTAACGCTTTTCAAACTTACATACCTTCCCCCAAAAATAGAACAGTAGATCAATGGCAGTGGCCGTGAGATATTGAACAAAAATAATTGCACTAAAACTCATCTCAAAAGTCACTAGAAGTCTGAAACTTGAGCATTGCACCAAAAGAATGATTTATGAGAATGAATTTTGTTTCGGACTAGGACCAGTTGAAAGTATATCTTGTGCCCTGAATTGTGGAGACTCATTTGTGGCCTGTGTCCCCTATTTCAGTTTTGTTCTTATTTTGTTCTGAGCTTTTTCAAAAGCAAATATCGTACTGAAAAAACATGTAATGTAATGGAAATATCTTGTCAGGAGGCTTTACCTCACACTGCCCTTTGCTGAGTGCTGTTTATGAGAATGGAGAGTGAGTTTAGCGTCGATTTTAACAGATGAGACTTGGTCTAGCTTCGACTCCCGTCCATGTCTTCCTGGCCATCTTCAGTGCTGTCATGTTTTTACTCTCCTGTTCTCTGTCTAGGTGAAATTTGTCATATCTTTTTTTTTCTTTCTAGTGAATGAGTGAACATCATGAAAATTGCAAATCTCTACCTCTCATTTCCCAGAAGGTCTATAGGACTCAGGGTTTGAGAGGCAAATCCAAGTAATTACCATGAAGCCCTGCTGCCATAGTCTCTCGATGGCCATCTGAAGCTCAGATGTTCAACCCAGAAGTCACTGATAATGTTAGATCCAGCAGGCAGTTTGGACGTTTTGGCTCAGATGCTGCTGTAGACATTTGGCTCAGAAGCTACTGTAGACAATTGGCCCATCAGTGCACCCATTGTATATTAAAGTGAGTTTATGTAAGTGTTCTGGCAGGGCACTGGGGGGGGAGTTTGCTGGCTCTAGGTACAATGTGATGAGTTCACACCTATCGGGGTGATTGGGCTTGAAGCCAGCGTGTGGCAGACTGCTGAAGAATGACAGGGTGTCTATTCTTTCCTCAAACAAACCTGGCCCAGACTGCTCAATGTGTTACCCTGTGTTTTCTCTTAGAAAATGCTCAATGTGGGACGAGATGTGTGGAAAACCGCCCTGAAGTGATTTCAGGGAAGGCTGGCAAAGTATTTGTGGGTGCAGCTTGAGGAAGACAGGCCACGTGGAAATTTAGCATTAATGCCATCAGAGATGGCTGCCCAGATCACTCTCCATGTTTGCTGGGTTGTCCTGTGATGGGTTGGAGCTCCACCCTAGGTTGCTCCCTGCCTTGTGCCTGTAGCCTCTGGGATAGGCTTCGGACCCTCTATGACGTTGAACAGGATAAGCGGTTTCGGAAAGTGGATGGATGTACGGATGCTGGTTCTTTAGCCCACACTATTAATGTATGGAGGAAGGAAAGGAAAACAGTTTTTCCTGGTGCCATACTAGGAAATAAATTGTAAAAAACATGACAAATGTGCTTTTTGCACTTCTGGTTTGTCATGAAGGCACTCTTTTGGTGGAGCTTCTCCACCATTGTTGCCAATCTGCTTTTGATGACTGTGGAACCGGGATAATGGTTATGAAGGCATCAGTCATGCTGGCGTGAAAATGGAAACATCAAATGTGTGTGCGTGGTATTTGTTGACACCTTTGATCCACAAATCCACGTTTTGAAAGAGAGCTCTCTGGCTTTCCGCAAAGTGTGTCTTCCTCGTCCCCTGCGAGTCCTGAGGAACTGATGTTTTTATTCTGATTTTGGTGACATGCTGCCCTGTTCCAAACAATTAACTCGAGTCTCCTAACCCCTGACTCAGAGTCCGGCTATACACACACACATGCCTCGTCTTACCTATTGACATTGCCTAATAAGGGGGGAGGGAAACATCGCGAGTCCCCTGGGCTACATAAAGCAGAGGTGTAACGTGAGGGTAGGTGGGGGGTGTGTGCTTTGCTCACAGCCACTCTGCGTTTCGTGAATTGGAAACGGCTCTGTTTATGAACGCCACGGGAGACACGCAGACATCGCTGTGTTTATGGAAAAATCTCTTTGCCAGCATGTCTTGAACTTTAGCTGGACCCGGAGCTGTTCGTGCTGAGAGTACGCGCCGCGCGGGTCGCCGGTTTGCTCCTCGCTTCTTCGGGTTGCGCCCGCTTTGACTTCTGTGAGAAGGATTCGTGTTCAAAAGCACGTCCGGATTCAGATTGAAATATACTCCAATAGCTCAGCCGTATAGAGAGTAATACTTTCAAACTGTTATTACCGATGTCGACGATAATAAAATCATATTATTAATACAAGCGATACTGTTTTGTATAATGAGTATATAGGCTGGACAAAACAGAATATGTGGTTAGAAGATGGACAGATTACCACAGAGGTTTAGTTCAGTAATATTTGTTATTTTATAAAAGGTTTGTTGGCTCATTCATTATTCATTTATATGTTGCCGAAACGGCTTTGAAGGCATCCGATCGATTTGACTTTGAAGAGGAAATCTAAGTGGTTTTGACTGTGGTAAAACTATGACAATAGTTAAAGTGCCCGGATTCAGTGCTCAAATGCGCTGCCTCTATTTTCTGCACCGTGACGTCAAGCGGCAGCAGCTATCTGCGGCAGCGTGGAGCCTCGGCTTCTCGCACAGTCTCGCTGTCCCCGGAACAGCGATGTATGTGTGGAAGGTGAGGGGGGAGGGGCAGTGTCAGCGGACAACCCCCCTACACACCTATGATAAATTATTCAGGCGTATAAATAAGGTTTGTGCGTGTTAAATGATGTGGGGGGAAAATTCGTTCCCATCCTGCGTTTTAGAAGGCAGAAGGGTGTGTTGCTTTGTTTTCTGCTTGTTACTTTCCAGGAATGCCAAACAGTGTGATTTTAGCTTTTTGTGTGGGGGTATATGAGGCTGCTAAGGAAGGATGTATCTCAGGTGACCTCCGCTTCCACCTACTCTTGGTATACTTCACGTACCTGCAGGCATTCGTCTGCTGCAACAGATGCTCCCTTCTGTTCCCTTCCTGTACTGCTCTGTAGTATTCCTTTCTAATGCAGTGTTTCTCAGTCCGGTCCTTGGGGACCCACAGCCGGTCCATGTTTTTGTACCTTTCCACCTCCCTGCCAGACAGTCCACGTTTCTACTCCCTGCCAGGAGTTGGGAGGAAGCAGAAACATTGACTGTGTCTGAGTGTCCAAGGACTGGATTGAGAGAAACAGTTCTAATGCTTTCTCCACCGTTTTCCATTCCCCTGTTATCTGTGTGGCTGATTCGGTCTCTTCCAGTGGCGAGTGATGTCAGGAAGCCGGCCCGAGGTTCCCACATCACTTTTCCTCTTTTTACCTAGCAGCCGCTGTATCGGAATGCTAGAAAGTTAAGAGCTTTTAATTCCGGGTTGTAAAAAAACACATGGTTCATATATGGCTATGAAGCATTTTTCTTATTTCAATTATATATGACAACGCATGATATGTTCACTACAAGTCAGTGTTTTTACTTTTATGATCCTTGATACCAAAACACACACTTCACATTTAAGGCTCTCAAGGGAAAATGCATATAGGAAACATACACAACTCTTACATGAACGTTACTTTTTATTATACGTGGTAACATAAGGCTTTAGTAGGGAATACATGTTTATTGCTTGTTGTTTCCTAATAAATTTTATTTTGTTTTTATATCATTTTAATGAAAGACATGTATGATCTCTCCTCATTCAGTTGGTTTGATTAGACATGAGAAAATTCTCATGTTCTTCGAATACGAAGTTTGTGGAACCACTGTCCCTGGCTCAGTTTGGTTCATTTATATCACTGTCATTCTCATCAACGGAGAACTATGCATAAAAACTAACACTGACAAAACATTCATTTAATATGCATTGTCCATGTAATGGCACATTAAGTTATTATGAATTATACATTTACTTTAAATGTTATGCAAAGAGTTTATATGATATAAGTAAAACACATGAGTCGTGTTATTTTTGAAAAACTTTTCTATATGGGCTGTCTGTGCTCCTATACAGTCTTTATAAATCATTTCTTTACATATGATATTCTACATTTGGAGTTTCAGGGTCATTTATTTAAAGCATGGCTTTTTTTTTCAGGAGTGCCCGAGTGGAGTCGTCAATGAAGACACATTCAAAGACATCTACTCTCAGTTTTTCCCACAGGGAGGTACGTTACCAACCTGTTTAGATACCTTCATGGCAAATGTAAATGCTTCAGTCCATTGTGAGGATTCTTTCATAATTACAGACACGTTCTTGGAACCAGCCTTTGAATACTTAGAATAATACAGAAACTCCTAAATATAGAAACTCGACATTACCTACAGAGCTGTATGCTAATTCTAATGTTAAGTGACTTTGCTTTTGCCGTATCTGTACCTCAAACACAATGACACTAATCACCTAGAGTCTGACCCTTTTCTCGTATCCCAGATAAAGCCCCCTTTCCATTCACCCACCCATATGTCACGTAGTTTCTTTTAGCCCCCCCGGAGCAAGAAAAACAATCCCAAACAAATAGCAAGTTGAAAGACAGGCTTATAGAAAAGGGATTTTCTCATCCTGTTTACCCGTCGCCCACGGGGGCAATGTAGCTCTGCAGCCCTTAAGGTGTTTGTCTTTCCAAGGGTTAGTCTGCTGCCTTTGCCTCTGACAACAAAACAACGGGCTTGGCATGTATGTGGTTGGTGTCAAATTAAATTAAAAAGAAATGATAAACAATTCATCTATCTAGCATCGTTGGGGGGCTTAGGATAAGATACACCCTGAAACTGATAACAATCTGTCTCTGGGCAAACATACCCTCTGACCATGGGCAACTACTACACGCACCCTCTGACCATGGGCAACTTCTACACGTACCCTCTGACCATGGGCAACTACAACACGTACCCTCTGACCATGGGCAACTACTACACGCACCCTCTGACCATGGGCAACTATTACACGCACCCTCTGACCATGGGCAACTACTACACGTACCCTCTGACCATGGGCAACTATTACACGCACCCTCTGACCATGGGCAACTACTACACGCACCCTCTGACCATAGGCAACTACTAGATGTATGGATCTGGAGTACAAAACATGAAATAAATGAAATAGAATTAGCAGACAAACCATATAACAGTCAGGATTCTTAGTCACAGTGTGATGACTTCACCCTTTAGGTTACATTTCTTGTTTATATATCAGTCACTATCCAAAGCAACAGATTTTTTTTGAGAAAGCAGGGCCACCCAGTCCCTGGAATAGTTGTGGGTCAGGGCTTTGCTCAATGCTGGGATTCAAACCAACAACCTTTTGATCACAGGCACAAACCGATTTAACCACACGCCAGCTGAAATGTATGCTAAGATGTCATGTTAATGGGATTTAACCAAGAACCACGGCTCTCAGTGTAAGTAGTTTAGCATTTCTGTTTCTCAGCTGACTCTGCTGGTGTCCATTTCCTTGCAGATGCGTCCACTTACGCCCACTTCTTGTTTAATGCCTTTGACACGGATCACAATGGCTCTGTGAGTTTTGAGGTATGAGCACAGGTGACGGTCATAAATTACAATTATTCAGATTCACCCAACGCATACAATTGCCTGCAGTTTTTAATGCATACTTAATAAAAACGGGCAACATTAACAAATATTTACTTTGAAATGCATAATGCAAAGCAAACAAGACGCACTAATGTCACCAGTAAATGAAAGCTCATTTTAATCATTTAGTTCTTTTCGATTCAGTGTGAAACGCGAGCATCCCTCGGGCTGATTTTAAATGTAGTAATGAATTGTCACAAGCGGCTGGTTTCATTGAAGCTGTAACTGTAGGTGAAGCCTCTTTAATGTCAGAGAATTTGTAAAACCTGTATTAAGCTCTCCTTTGAAATACATAGGAAATTTTCCTTTAGAATTCAATAATTAAAAAGGAAACAGACTGCTTGTATATGGGACATTTATTACACACACACACAGGTTTGTAATTAAGCAATGTAATTTGGTTACCATAAGTAACCAAACAAAATACAAGACAATTGGCATTTTTAGTTTTTTGTTTGCATTCACAGATCTTTGTATGAACCTGAAATATGGTTCCCAAAAACTAAAAATGACAGGTTTTCACCACATTGTGGGGAACATTTAGTCCCCACAATGTAATTTAAACATAATCCACACACAGACACACGTCACAGAGCCATATACATATATTCATGTGTGCGTGTGTCTGTGTGTCAAAAGATACCTGCAACATATAGATAACACACACATCTACACACGTGAAACATTAATGAGGGCATCAGGGCCCTGACTGTTTTGGTGTATATTGTGTCTGGATCATCACTCTTAAAATTTACCAATTTTTGAAAAAATCTTTTTACAGGACTTCGTCATGGGCCTGTCTATATTGCTGCGAGGGTCTGTCCAAGAAAAGCTGAACTGGGCATTTAATTTGTACGATATCAATAAAGATGGGTACATAACTAAAGAGGTAAATAGGGCCAGCAGCTAGGATATGTGATATCAAACTGCATATTGTGCATATCAGAGTCAAAAATGAAAGTGTTATTGTCTTAAGTACAAGACAATTCTTCTTTCAGTGCTTTTCTACAGACTACAATTAAGAGGAAATTAACAGAGCAGTGCAACATTATAATACAATAAATACCAAGTACAAAACACTATTATGAGATAACTAACAACATTCAATACAATATTCAGCATGAGGTAGTAAAGTGATTTGTGGCAGAGCAAAGATATAAAGTGGTATAAATTAGATACTTATTTAAGATATTTATTCTTCTTTGTTTGCTTTGATTAACCATATAGGTTAATGAATGAATTTAATGAATGAATTTTCTATTATTGAATTATCTTTTCTTAGGAAATGCTTGACATTATGAAATCTATTTACGACATGATGGGAAAATGTACATATCCCATTCTGAAAGAGGAAACTCCTAGACAGCACGTGGAAATTTTCTTTCAGGTAACGCCTTGACTTAAAAAGTGTTGTCTTCAGACTATAGCCTTGATTTATTTATTTACTGAGTTTTTTGTGATTTTCTTTCTCCTAGAAAATGGACAAAAACCAAGATGGCGTCGTCACCATAGATGAGTTTATTGACTGCTGCCAAAATGTAAGTCCCGCATCTTGTTAGATGAGAATATCAGAGTGTTTTCAACATAGTGAAGGGTGTAGGTTTGATTTCAGCATTGGTAGGAAGTCCAGAGGTGGATAGTTCAGGTACAAAAAGTAAAAATCCAGATCAAGATTTTGTTTCAAACAACTAGTTCACTACTTGTGACTCTTTACATTGAACTGGTTGATTGAAGCAAAATCTTACTCTGGATTTTTCCTTTCTGGACCGGAGCTATTCACCCGTGGTGGGGCCCAAAACCCCCCCGCCCCCCCCCCCCCCCCCACATCTTGCATCTACGGCTGGGTGCTCTATGGATGTTCTCTGCCCCCCACCCCCTATTCTCCGGCACATGCAGGCGGCCAGGCTGTTGCCAGATGTGTTTTTGATGGTGGTTGTTTCTGATTTTCTGCCGTTCCTGGAAGCCTTGACCTCTGGATCCATGAAGCGTGATCTGCCTTGGAGCTGACGCTTCCATCTCTGAAGGCGCATACACCTCCCATAAAGATGGAAGCGCGTATCTTTAACGCGGCGGAAGCACCTTTAGCCATCATCCTCAGTCGATGATCATTGTGGGCCGACTGCGAGATCCCCCTGCTTCTCTTTGTCATTCTTCTCAGTCCGATGCGTTCACCGCTTCTCCGCACCGTTAAGCGGCCATTTTTAAGTCACACAAAAGTTTCCTCCTGGGTGCTCTTTGGACACACAGTAGAGGGGGTGCTGTGGTTGGGTTCTGCAGGTTTTCTTTTTTGGAGCACTGCCCTAACCCCACCCTCACTCCCCTCTCTTCTGTGAAAGCTGCTTTTAGACAGCAAAGCAATCCCCCTACCAGCCTGCGCTGAAGAGAGCCTCACCTGAGCTCTGGCGTCGCATATGGCATCCTCCCTCCCGCCAGGCTGCGTCCCCCTCCCTTTGGCTGGATCGTGTCCCCCTCCCTTCGGCCAGGTGATGGCCGTGCTGCATCCCCCTCTCTCCGGTCGGGTCGCCAACGTCCCCCTCCCATTCTGGTTGTGCCATGTCCCCCTCCCTCCAAACTGGGTCACGAACCCCTCGCACATATGGGGCCGCGTCCCCTTCTTTCTGGTTGGGCCGCGCCCCCTCATACAAGCTGGGCCGCATCCCCCTCCCACGGGCCATGCCATGTTCCCCACCCACAGTGCTTACCTGCCCCACACACGGCGCCTCACGCATGGGCTCTCTGCGGACAGCTTGTGCCTCCTGTCTGTTGTTGGAGGTCACATCCCAATCCCCCCCGCCCCCCCCATGTCCCTCCCCCCGTGGCCTCCTGCCACTGAAAGTATTATCGCAAGTTGAAGGGAAAGCCTTTTAAGGAACCAGTGATCTCCCCAGAAGGGTCACGAGAAGCTGTCACCCTTCTAAAAAGGACATGAACCCCCCCCCCTCCCCCCCACATCACCATGAAAGCCGGCCTGCTTTTAGCCGCAAGCCCTAACTGAGGGGAGCAGGCACGGATGGTCCTCTGTCAGTGCTAGCACTGAGGGGAGGGGGGGGTTGGGGTCTTGCAGTTTAGCTTCTCCCCCCAGCTACCCACATCAGGAAGACACACCTACAGAAGCACCATTCAGCTTGTCACCTGTATATTCGCGTATTTAGCAGACATTTAGCAAGTCTGGCACATTGCATGCGACTGTTGGGGAATCAACTAGGCACCATTGCGGCTAAGCTGAGCTTCTAGTGAAAGCCCCGGTATGAAGGTATGAAGCAGCGTTGGATCCAGAGCTACACAGCAGCATCTAACACAGCAAGAACCTAGTGAGAATATTCATGGACCAGCAGTGTAGCATTAAAACGTTCCGGCTGCTGGGGTGCCTGTAATTATGTTGTGCCTCCCCCCACTCGTGATATGTCTGTTAACCATCGTACCTGATAAAGACGCTTTCTTTATTAGTGTCTCACTGGGGGCCCGAGTTCTTACTGGAGAAGTCTGTGGAGTGGGACGTTATGTGGGGGTGGGAGAAAGGGGATTTTTAGGGGCTGGAGACTTCCCCTGGGGGGTCTCAGTTAATTACACAAGTTTTAAAAGTCAATAACTGTGTTTGCAGTGGCCTTGGGCTGTGGCTGTAATTGTTCAGCAGGCCATTGGGTGGGAGCCACATAGCCCCCTCTCCACGGCTCTGATAGAGCGAGACCCAGCTGCCCCGCCTCACAGGTGTGGGGTGACGTTGGAGAACGAGCAGGGCATGGGGGGTTAAGCGCTGTGGCCCCTGTGTCCGGTGAGCCGCTTCAGGATTAATGGAGAAATCCATGACCCGTTTCCGGGAGGAGGGGCTTCCCATTGGTCCCCATTGGTCCCCGCCCTTGGGCCGGAGGACGTCCATCTCGCATGGCAGCACGAGTTCTACCAAAGCGGCCATCATGGCATTTATCTGTCAGCTTCTACTGGAATTCACCATCACCAAAAGCTCTGATGAGCAAGGGGGGGGTCACTGGCTTCCCTGACCCTCACCCTCAAAGGCACAGGTGGGGTCTATGTGTGTTTGTGCCCCTCCCAGAGGGCTGGACAATCTGCTGACCCCAGCATCTACCGCTCCCTGATTTACAGTTAAATAAAATTGAGGAATCAGCCATCAACCGGTGGAAACACAGCTGCTGTTTCTCCCCACCTTGCTCCGACCCAAACCCCCCCCCCCCCCCCTCGGATTTCTGCCTCCTCTCACGGCTTGATTACTTTTTAATGATTTCTGCTGGGGAGACGGATGAGGGTGCTTATTGGCTGGATTCAGACAGGAGCTTGCCGCTGATGCTGTATTTGTTACAGGGGGAACGGACCACATGGAGGATGGGGGAGAGGATGGACGGGCAGAGGGGCGGGAGGCAGATGGAGGGGTGGGAGAGTGGATGGACGGGTGGGGAATGGATGGACGGGCGGAGGGGCAGGGAATGAATGGATGGGGGGCAGACGGATAGGTGGAGGAATGATGAGGGGTTGGTGGATGGATGGACAGACGCAGGGGCATGGTTTCTGTGTCGTCCATCTCTTCTTTTTTCTTTCCAGGAAAATTCAGGGTGCCCCCCCCCCCCCCCCTCCAGTCCCCGTTACGCTGTTACCATGAGGGCTCAGATACCCCTGCGGTGTAAGGCTTCCTCCCTGCACATGGTGCCCGCCGACATCCCCGGGAATGGAGACTGCTTTCCTTAGCCCATCCTGCTCATTTCGCTCATCGCTCTTCGCTCAGGCACCAGCACATGCAGTCATATGACTTTAAGTACTGCTTCTGCCCAGTTCATCATGGGAAGACCCCATGTCTGCCCTGTGGGGAGCTTTTGCTATAACTGCATCCAAACAGAAATGTAACCCGATCGTAACCAGGCTGGGCTGCTGATAAGACCTGCTGGTTAATTGATCTTAAAGAGTGCTTTGTGCCCACCCTCTGAGCCATCATCTCATACCCCCCCCTACCGCGTGGTTGCATCCCCCCCCGGGTGTCACCTCCCAGTGACCAGTGGGCCGCTGCTGCCGCTGCTGGCAGTTGTGCTCCTTGGCTTAGGAGGCCTCTTTGGAGCATGAGATCTCATCAGCTTTGAAGCTTTGCTGCTTGACTATGGTCGTACTCTCCTCCTCCTCATTTCAGAGCACGGTCATTGTGGAGAAGTCCATCCAAGACCTGATGACCCTCATGGGTGACCTGAGTGCCTACTCCAACCAGTTCCTGGAGATGGTGTGTGACAAGCTGAAGGAGTACAAAGAGATCTGCAACACCGCCTACAGGTATGAGGCTGTAACTGCACCTTCCTTGCTTTCTGGCCATAAGGAGTGTTTGTTATATGAGCTCTACCTTCCAGCCTGACTGCGAGGCAGCATCAAAGCAGGAAGTAAGGAATGTCAAACAGAGGCTGCCGAAGGCCTTCTTTTGTGTTGCCTTGGTGGCCACTTCATACACCGTCTCTCTAATGTCGGCATTATGGGATGGAGAGTGGCAGGGGGTTCTCTCCATCTGGTTGCGTGACCCCCGACCCCTGCAGATGGGGACCCCGCCACTTTGGCCTTCTTCCTGGCCACCTGACCAGGTGTTCTCACATGGGTTCCCTCCTAGGGGATTCTGGGAACATGCCCTCAGGCATGTGTTTCTGCCCGTGCTTTTATGTTTGTATATGGGTGACATTGTGTGTGTGTGTGCGTGTGTGTACAACTCCCTGTGACATGTTTATGCGGCTCTATCTCCCTGCTTCCATCTCTGTCAGTTGGCTGGTTGATTGGTCATTTGGTCTGTCGCTCTCTGTGGAGTGGTATTCTGGCAGATCTGCATAAAGGGTTAATATCACTCAGGCCATCGCTGGGGGTTTGTGTGCAGTGTGTGTAGCTAGATCTGCACACCTGTCATGTCACACTGTGTTGCCGGGTAGCCATCCTGTTCTGTATCCAATTTGACATTAAGTTATAGGGTGAACGCCTCAGTTAAACCCGACTCAGCAACGTTTGGGCTAGGATAGTGTTGTCCACCGGGCTGTGCTAGCCCCTCCCCCCATCTCCTGTTTTCTGCCCCCCTCCCCCCATCTCCTGTTTTCTGCCCCCCTCCCCAGTTGGGCGTGGTCAGTGTATTCATTTTTAACACTCCAGGGGTGTATGGATATGGTTCATTTTCCATCACGGTAACTTTGCTCTGAATCTGTGCCACACTATCGATTTAGGGGTTGGGTTGTAAATGTCAGCTATTCCCACCACTCCAGCTTTTTTTTCCATAATGTTTTTGCTCTACGCTGGCCTTAGGCTACCTCCACTTTGATAGAACACCCCCCTAGGTGACCATCGTCTGTCTCTCTCCAACAGCATCTCCTCTCCACTCCTCTTCTCAGAGCCAGGGAATGAGCCCAGATGGTAGCAGGGACGTGTGTTTGTCGGTCGGTCTTGCCGGGCCAGGGATATGTCCACGGCTCCCCATCGAGATGCTATTGGGGCCGTGGACTCGATCGCTTGCCCCTGAGGCTGCCTCGTGTCTGTCTCGCAGGGGCATCGTCCAATCGGATGAGAAGCTGACCATTAGCGCCTCGTGGGCCAAAGACGAGGACATCAGCCGCCTCCTGCAGTCCCTTCCCAACTGGGCTAATATGGCCCTGCCACGGCAGGCACGGCAGAAGAGGGAGGAAGAGGAGGACTTCTCCAGGTACCTGCCGTGTGCTCCAACTTCTGCTTCTACATCGGCCCCCATACCAGCTTTTAGCTGTGTGCTCTAATGAAAGCACCTTTGCCCCAGAAAAACCCCAAGTGTCAGGGCCTGTGTTTCCACGGAAAAGCTCCAGGTGCCAGGGCCCTGTGTTTCTATGGAAAAGCCCCAAGTGCCAGGGCTTGGTGTTTACATGAAAAAACCCAGGTGCCAGGGTCCTGTGTTTCCACGGAAAAACCCCAAGTGTCAGGGCCTGTGTTTCCACGGAAAAGCTCCAGGTGCCAGGGCCCTGTGTTTCTATGGAAAAGCCCCAAGTGCCAGGGCTTGGTGTTTACATGAAAAAACCCGGGTGCCAGGGTCCTGTGTTTCCACAGAAAAGCCCCGGATACAGGGCTTTGTGTTTCCCTGGAAAATCCCCAGGAGCGGGGCATGTGCTTTAGAAACTCTTCCAGGGTTCTGAGACCTTTCAGCCGATCCCAATAACAGTCAATTAAGCAGCAGAAAATGGGGCTCAGATGAAGCCGGAGACACAGTCCTGTGTAGCAGTGCACAGTCACGCTCGGCTGCTCCGGCTGCACCGAGGAACTCTCATATTTCAACGCGTTAAAATAACTGAATTGCACAGCTTGACCTTCTGATTGGTTGATCATCCAGGGGTGGGGGGCACCCATTGGATGTGTGATCCTCTCATGGAGGGGTCATACTGCATGTCCTGCTACAATTTTAGGTCTAGTCTAATCCTATTAAATAGTGAAGCCCTGTACCTCCAGTTTGATGGTAACAATTTCCATTCACTGTTCAGGACATGGTTAGGGTCAGGGAAAAGGTTGTCGGCCAGCCATATGTTACTTGGTAGGCTGATTCAGAAGCTGCATCCTAAAGCACACATTATGCCCTATGTTGGTAAATGAGGAAAAAGGACTAGGTTTTGTGTCCTGCTTTTTAAACTTTATAATGGGAAAGAATAGCATAATTCAATGTTTATCATCCTTTTTTCATAATCATGTAAGGTCAAATATATTAATATTATAGTTGCACTTAATAGCGCCATTAACGTCACCCGCCATTTTTATAAGCCGCCTCCTGACTTCCTCGGTCATGTCTATAATTAGGGGATTGAATATTGTCCAGTGTTCGCACAGCGTGCTGCCCGGGAACTTTTTGCGTACCTGATGTGCACTATGGTTTCGGACACACTGTTATGTCCTTTGTACTATTCTGACACTTTGTTTAGTTTGGATGTGTGAGATTTCAGATGCAGTGCGAGTGTTTCTCAAGGGCATTTGGCCAACAATCTTTCTGCTGATTTTTATTTGGTGGAACAGTTTTGACCTTAACATGGTGGACAAGCCCTTATACCATATGTAATGTTACAGTGCTGTAGAACACTCATAATCACAAAAGTCAAAAATAGCAAGAATTTGTCTTCTGGAGCCAAAGGACCTAAGCTGTCGGAGAAGAAGAAATTCTTTGCTTTGTTCTTCTGCAGGCAAATGCAATATGGCCCTTCCAGGATAATGTGATCTGTCATTACACCCAAGTATTTTCGTGAAAGTACCTGCTTGATTTTTACCATTATGGATAACAATAGGAACTTTATGCGAGTGAAACAGGTAGTCTCTTCTGTTTTCTTGGCGTTAATCTTAAGTGCATTATCAACACTCCACTCAGCTACTTTATTCACAGCATAATGCTGAAGCCCAAGCCCAGGGTTGTCTGAGTTTCTTAACAGAGTAACACTGTATCATCAGATCATAAACATGTGATCAAGTGACCAGCTAGCAGATTAGCTGAACCAGAACACAATGTTTACAGAAAAATGATAATGCTTTATTTAAAAATACATCAAGAAGTGTATATTAAGTCACAGTTGTAATATAAACTTTACAAAGAGTGGAGAAAATCTAAGTGACAAAGTGGCATAGAAAGAAAGATATGCTGTCTCTGCCAAATTTAGCTTGCTGTCTGACTCTGTGTGCCAAGTCTCCTCGGCGCCCCCCAGAGGAGCTCCTGTCCAGCGGCAAGGTGTCACACGTGTGGCGTGCTCCTGGTCACGGTCTACTGCTCTGTCTGCCAGCTACCTTTGGGGGTGTGATGGCTGTCCTGTCCTTCATCCTGGTGTGTGACCCCCCCCTCCCGCTCCCCCCACAGGGTGGCCTTTGCCAAGGAGTCAGAGGTGCTGACAGGGAACCTGGGGGACAAGCTGATTCCTCAGAGCGAGATCCTGCGGGACGTGAGCGACCTCAAAGCCCTGGCCAATCTGCAGGAGAGCATGGAGTGGCTGGCTGGGAGACTTAAGGGCTTCTTCTCCAGCCTCCTTTCCTCACACAGTGAGTAATATACTCCCACTGAGTACTCTGCTCCCAATGAAATCAAGGTCTGTGTTGAGTACCAAACTTACAGTGAATACTAAGTCTACACTGAGTAGTGTACCAGTGAATACTATGTCTATACTGAGTATTCTACTCTGTGATTACTGAGTCTGCATCGAGAACTCTCTTAGTGGAAAATTGTCTGCACTGAGTACCGAACTTACAGTGAGTATTAAATCTGCACTGAGTACTGTACATGTCTGTAAATACCACGTCTGTGCTGAGTATTCTACTTTCAGTGAGTATTGCGTCCGTACTCAGAAGTGGACCTGTTCTGATGAGTACCACACTCCTTGAGTACTGGGTTAGTGCCAAATACCGAATAAAAAACTTCCGTCTGCTTTTTATTGTTTTATAATAAAATGACAAGACCAATCTTACTGAGTATTGAGACCACTGTGAATACGAGAAAGCCCACCCTGAGTACTCGGGTCAGACAGAGTGCTCCACTCACTCCCACATGTGACCTCATTCAGGTGCAGAACTATCGCGGCAGCAGCTCTGCATGCTGTCGCACAGGCCTCCCATTCGACGTGGGCAAGCCTCAGCCTCTGCCACCTTGGGGGAATGTTCATTCTGGCACCCTCCCCCTGTGGCGAGTGACCTTTCCAGCGGGATTTTTGGGAACGGCAGCTCCAGACGGCTCCAAGCAAAGATAAAAATTCAATAAGTGTGGAGTGGGGAACGCTGCATAATCGCCATTAATTTCCCCGAGTGCCATTAATGGGGTGTTTTATCACGCTGGGGACAGCCTCCGCATTGTTCATTATTTAGTGTTTGCCGAGCTGATGGGGGCGCTCAAGACGGCGCCCCTTATCTCTGCCCCCCCCCCCTTTCCCCCCAAATTGGATTTTATATTACAGCTCCAGTCAGGTATGAAGAAGTCATTTTCTCCCTCCTTGTCTTGCAGACAAACACTCGTCCCATCCAGTGTCGCAGCGGTGAGATTAAGAGCGCTTATTCCGGAGAGCGGCTCTCGGCGCAGAACTTTCCGGAAGCTGACCCGCGTGTGCGCGGCCCGTACGGAGTCATTAAACCCCGATTAGAATGCTTTGCATGAGCCACGGGCATGGAGCACGTGGTGGGCTGTCTGCAGACCCGACAGAGGGGCATTATAGGACATCATGAAAATGTAACCTTACAGAAGGAGCTGGCTTTCTGGGTCTGTCTGTTGTAAGATACAGGAAGTGAACAAATGCAAAACAAACAGGCAGAGCAAGAGCGAGGATTTGGGGAAGACCACGCTCCGCAGGACCCGATGGCAGCGGGCATCCGCCTGCTGCCCGGGCACGTTTTCTGCAGCTGAGCTGCAAACATAATGATGCCGTTTAGACAGTGCTTTGTGCCGCCTGGCTTCCCTGCCAGATCTGCTGTCATCCTTTAAGCAAACAGCACTGCAGATGAGGTCCTTACACTGTGCGCTTGCCGGCCTGCCCAGTCTTATTGTCATTTTAATTCGCGTCGCAGTCTGTGTGTTTGCGCGTGTGATTAAACGCCACTCTCATTGCGGTGCCTTTGAAGGCGTCCAGGCTCGACACTTCATTCCCGCAGCAGCCGTGCAGCTCGCGGTTTATCGCGTTTCATCCCTACAGATAATATTTACCCATATGCATTACCCACAATCCTTTGCTACCCATGTCTGGCTTGTGCTTGTGTGTCCTCCGGCCTTGCTGGCCCCCGCTGGTCTGATGCAGCCTCAGCCTTCCTGTGGTTCTCAGGCCCCATACTGCATCCTGACACTTTTTTTTTTTTTTTTTTTTTTTAATTTCCTGGAATGGCTCTGTTTTAGACGGCCTCGTGTTTGCTTGGGGGGCCTGAAGTTTAACTTGAAGTTTTACCTTGACCTAAGTGATCAGAGCTTTGGTCTCTGGAGCGGCAAAGCCTGCATTAGCATAATCTGTGAGATGTACCGCGCACCCTCTCTCGGAGCCCACAGCAAATCCTGAGCGAGAGAGATGGGCCCTCGCGGCTGTAGGGCGGGGGTCGAGGCTGGCCTGAGCCGCATTCCCCGCATGCTGCACACAGGCGGCATCGTTAAAGACAGCAGCGGGGGGGGATGAATTATTCACGCCTCAGGTGGACTGTCCGCTATGGTGTGGGGGGGGACCTTTGGGCCGACCATTTTACAGCCACAGTCGGCTGGGATCTTTCTGGAAAGAAATGCTTCCTTGTGTCTCTGTTTATGTTTCTGTGTCTGTGTGTCTCTATCGCTGCTTGGATTCCCATGTTTTCTCCCCGCTGTTTCCATGCTCCTTGTCCTCAGGCCGGGTCGTGATACTCCCACCCCGGTTTTGCAGTTCTGATCGGATGTGCTGTTTGCGTCCTGCAGATGGCCTGAAGCAAAAGATTTGGCTAGAGAAGAGATATAAAGGGAGGGTAACTGGATTAGCTTTATGCAAACATACCCTTGTGTGTTCAGCCACCCGCCTGCAGGGGGAGCAGCTGAGAGATGAGTGGTGGACAGGAGGAACACCAGGCGTGACATCACTGCAGGGCTAGCTGACTCTCACCACCACCTCTGAGGTGGTGCCCCCTATGTGGCAGGGCAGTGGCATCTGGGTTATGGAGCAATTAATCCAGTTTGACGGATCAATTGTCGTGTGATGGGACAATGACCGTGTGACGGGGGCCCCATGGGGGCCGTGCGACGGGGCAATGGTCGGAAGATGGTATGATGGTCATGTGACAGACCAATGACCGTGTGACCTGCCGCCCACAGATGTCCCTGCAGGCTCTGACACCCAGGTGAGCGGTGACAGTGCGTGTAGTAGGGAGCAGATCCTGCAGACCCTCACCGACCTGTCCAAGGCTTTCCAGGACATCGCCGACCGCTGCCTCCTGGTGCTGCACCTGGAGGTCAGGTAGGGAGTGCCCCTGCCCAAAGTCTGCCTCCCCCCCCCCCTGCCCCTGACCATGCAGTTTTGAAGCACCTAGCTGCTCACTTGGCCTGTTCTTTCTCATCTTTGGAGCAGCTTCTTGGACCTCCCTCATGTTTCCTCAGTTATGTACCCTCAGTTATGTACCCTTCTGCTGGCTGTGGAAATCCTAAGTTGTATCCAGTGCACTTTTTTTTTTTTTTTATTTTAACGGGGTGGGGGGGGGGTGATGAACTTTCGTTCCGGGGCACTGATGCGAAAATGAAGATCGTACCATCCCTAATCTAAATGCGGGATACCTCCCCAGGGGGACTGGCACTGCAGCTGTCCTTGGTGGTCATTGTGGCTTCACTTTCCACTTGATTGTAGTGACACCTTTTTAAATAAGGCCGCTGCATTTCAGTGAACCATCCCCACCAGTCTCCCATCTACCCTCTGTTGTCCCCACACAGTGGTTATTATCTTTTCTTATTGGAATTTTGAAGTTGTCCCAGGATGGCAAGGGTGTGGCTCACCAGTGACGCACGGCACTTATATCTCCCTCTTCCCAGAGTGCACTGC
This sequence comes from Mormyrus hasselquistii, assembly GCA_026779605.1. Lineage (NCBI taxonomy): Eukaryota > Metazoa > Chordata > Actinopteri > Osteoglossiformes > Mormyridae > Mormyrus > Mormyrus hasselquistii. Next base: position 9,982,325 of record JAODKE010000015.1, read on the forward strand.
TTCCATTACCTCATCCCCTTGGCCAAACAAGGCAACTATGCCATTGTGGCCAACGTGGAAAGCATGGACTATGACCCCCTAGTGGTGAAGCTGAATAAGGACATCAGCGCCATCGAGGAGGTGATGGGGGCCAACCTGCAGCAGCACAAGTTTCAGTACATCTTTGAAGGTGCGGACCCTGCGCCATATGACCTTCATATGCTCCAGGATCCCTTAATGGGCCAGGTTATGCATGAGGCTTCCTGACTGGTTCCTTTGATTTATTTAAAATTAAACATGATGAGACTAGGCCTGGTATCTTCATGGATCTCAGTAATCTGCTACGTTTTTTGAGGACGCTCATGGAGGCTTCATCTGGGCTTAGTGGCAACAGTCTCCCTCAAGCAGTTTTCTGGAATGTTCTGTCCCCACAGGTCTGGGCCACCTGATTTCCTGCATTCTTATCAACGGGGTCCAGTACTTCAAGCGCATCAGCGAGTCCGGCATCAAGAAGATGTGCCGGAACATCTTTGTACTGCAGCAGAACCTCACCAACATCACCATGTCCCGTGAGGCAGACCTGGACTTTGCCAGGTGGGGACGCCCTCTCCTCAAGGCTCCATCTCACCTTGTTGCTTCAGTGCACCGTTTTGTCCCTCTTCAACATCCTCTCATTGTGCCGAGTCTGTGTGTGTGTGTGTGTGTGTGTGTGTGTGTGTGACAGAGAGGCCCCACCTCAAAGCCCACTCTCCCCTGGTTGTTCTGCATGCTGAACCTCTTTTTTTAAAAAAAAGGCAGAAAAATAAAGGAAGCACCATAGAAAAAGTGGCCCCTGCTCCCCCCCCCTCCCCCCCCCCAAGGACATGACCTCTGGGTGCCATGCCAGGGGGGTGGGAGGGTCATTCTGGCTGAGAGGCTCAGCACCAGCACAGTAATAACAATTGATTTTAGTTTAAACCCAGAAGAAGGATGGCTCATGGCCCGAGAGTAATCGAGCGGTGTGCGATAGTGGACAGTGGCCCCTAGTGTTGAGGGGAGGCGCCGCGGCCAAAACCGGTACCTGGCAGGCTGCGCCGCCCTGTGTGGGAATCTCCGCCCTCGGTCGCGTGCCGCTCGGCGTACCGCGGGGGTGAAGGGGCTTTGAGGGCGGCTCCCGCTCGGACCCCATCTGCCTGGCCAGGCTGGCCCGTCAGATCCTGTCCCCGGGGAGGGCTGCGGCTGCGGCAGGAACAGCTGACGGGGGTCAGGGAGCCGACCCCCCCCCCTTCCCTGCAGGAGGCGGGGAGAGCTTCCTTTGTGTCTTTCTGCGACAGCCTCTCCCTCTGCTTCTCTCCCTCTCCCCCTCTCTCTCCCTCCATCCTCCTTCCCTTCCTCTTACTTTCTGTCTCCTTTATTCAGTCGCCTTCACTTCCAATGACTTTATTGGCAGTATTTTGCATTTTCTTCCCCCGTAATAGTGCGAGTTTGTGAAGTTAAGCATGCAGCCGTATAGATTTTCCTTCACCCCTCCACACATTCTCTCTCTCTCTCTCTCTCTCTTCTGCCTGCTCGCCTCGGTGAGGGAGCAGAGCTCACATTGATTGCAGAAGAAACATGCTTTTCACGCCTTCGCTTTGCGGAAATCAATCAGCTGAACTTCCTGGCTCTGTCCGGCGAGGCGCCCTTTCTGTCCAGCTGTGGGGACAGCATTGCCAAAACGTTTGTACAACGTTACTGGCCACCTCATGATTGACCAGCCTCCTTCACTGATCAGCAGGGTGAAAATGTTCTGTCACTATTATGTCAAAGCTGCTCGGTCCCCCAGACGTGTGTGTGTGTGTGTGTGTGTGTGTGTGTGTGGTGTGTGTGTGTGTGTGTGTGTGTGGGTGGGGGTGGGTGGGGGGGCG
>JAODKE010000015.1:9988600-10003613 GCA_026779605.1 Mormyrus hasselquistii
AGGCATTTGTCATGGGGGAATCTCATACGGAGGCATTTGTCATGGGGGAATCTCATACGGAGGCATTTGTCATGGGGCAATCTCGTACGAAGGCATTTGTCATGGGGCAATCTCGTACGAAGGCATTTGTCATGGGGGAATCTCGTACGAAGGCATTTGTCATGGGGGAATCTCACACGAAGGCATTTGTCATGGGGCAATCTCACACGAAGGCATTTGTCATGGGGGAATCTCACACGAAGGCATTTGTCATGGGGGAATCTCATACGAAGGCATTTGTCATGGGGCAATCTCACACAAGGCATTTGTCATGGGGGAATCTCATACGAAGGCATTTGTCATGGGGGAATCTCATACGAAGGCATTTGTCATGGGGGAATCTCGTACAGCATCGGCTAAACCCCTTAAGTAAGTGGCTGCCAAGCTTCAGGAGTTAGACAGTGTTTGATGTTTGTACATGTAGAAGTATTTTCTTTGATTTGCCCTCCAATGAGAATCAGATACACAGACAAGTGAATTTTCGGTTAGAGCTCAGTATCACCGATTTATTGTGTCCGGTTACATGTTTGGGCCTTAGGGCTTTGCTGATGGGTCCAGCACTGATATGAGTATGCTGTCAGCTATAGGACTCCATCTGATATCCCTTTGAACAAAGGCACAGATGTCTAACAGAGGCACGGTATGTTCTCCTTTGTGGGGCATTAGGAAGTCAAGTTTCTAGAATTGGAAGATGTATTGCCTGTACAAAAATACAAAAAAAAAAAATACTTTTTTAGACAGACAGACCATCTTCTCCTCCTTGACGAATTATTTTTAGACGCGTATAAAACCTGTCCATTCATCCGTCGGAATGCAAATGTTTAGATGTCACTCACACACATATATATATATATATATATATATATATATATATATATATATATATATGTCCTAATTTTAGCACATGTCATTTGATCGATGAGATCCTTACTTTTTTGCATAAGCGTCTTTTGGAATGTGACTTTTATGAACCACGTAACAGAACAATAGCATAAGCATCATTTACATCTTACACACCCGATTCACTGCTGAAACAGTATCGTTCCGTGGAGACTGGTACGTCCAGCAGCTTAAACTTTTGATTTTCGAGATCTGGTGATTTATTATTTTTTGTGAACACTTTGCACCCCCTATGGGGTACATCAGAGAACTACAACTACTGAATACTGAAAGCTTAACAAATAAAAAATAGGTCAAGGTTTGTAAAATTTCTTAGCAGATGCAAACTGGGGGTATATCCAAAACTCTCAAATTATTTTCAAGAACCATTTTTAAGAACGATAGTAAAATATATTTTTATTTGTCTGAGGTTTGATGAACCGTTTAAGGCAGAGAGGAATTCAGATTTGCTTACCAATCGAGCCAGAACAACGGTTGTTTTTCATGAGGGAAAAAAATGGCTAATACAGAAATTTCACACATTTCACACAGCTTTGAAATATTCCGATGGATGAAAAAAAGTCAGAATTTTTCAGCCAAGTTAGGAATGCTAAAAAACTGTGTGCGCGATACAAAATGTGCAAATTCCAAATAATAATTTTCGGCTGTTTAAGATACTTTTCAGCAAATTTTAAATTATATGCTGAACACCTTTGTTGAAAATCTGATGTATTCCATAGAATATAGATAAATGTACACAATAAAATATAAGTTATTCAAGATGGCACATAATGATATAATAAACTTTCCTTCAAACTGATTATTCTCTATTCTCGGTGTTAAAGGTCCACGATTTTAAATGTTCCTTTCCTGTTATAAAACATTACCTTGGAAAGTGAACAATGTAACAGACAGCGTGATATATTTCCAGCAACAATGCACTTGTATTAATTTAATATCCACCGTGGAATTTTATTTTGACCAAAAGGCTGCCACGTGGAGTTCTCCTTTCGCTTCACTCAAATTGACCTAGTAGACCCATTAAACTCTATACCAACATTATTTATGACTATAGAGGATGTAATGATGAAACTTCTTTGAAACTGGTCCTCTGTTCAAGTCCATCTGACTCGCAAGCAAAACATCCAGTCATTACTGCGAAGAGTTACACCTGGTTATCCGCATCTACTGCGTGATGCGTAGAGGCAGGTGCCCTTATGTCAATCGGCTTTAGAATGTGTCTGCGGGCGGTTGTGTCTCCTCGAAGGTGTGCATTTATGTGCGATGAAAGAACTTCGCATAAATGCCATTTGTTATAGCACAGACAGAGAAGATTCTGATCCAGTACAGCTGTCTGGCGGAACCCCTGGGAGAAGCAGGCTGGGGCCCGCTGGACCCCGATCAAGCGATGGGGGTCAGGTGAGAATCTGCCGGATCTCTCTGTGGACGTGGCACAGGAAGTCCATGTAGGAGGGGCCGCCGTGAAGCCCGGGGTCCTCCACCAGCCGCTGAAGGAACAGAGCCTCCGTCTTCTCCTTCTGCTTGACCACCAGGAGCTGGGAAACGGACATAAAAATCATTTGGCTTCATCATTAACGCAAGGCTGCTTATTCTTAATTTATGTACATCGTGTACAAACAAATCTGAAGAATAAACATTGTATTCATACACAATCTAGGCAGCATATATAATCTTATATATATATATGTATATTTTTATATTATATATCATGCACAACGGTTATTTTTTTAAATTGCCTTAATCAGCTGGTATGGCTTTTGAAGTTTAAAGATATTTTATCGGATAAATACAGTATGACTGCGGGAAGGCTGACTCATTCAGGCACAGACAATGCAAAAAAAACTACAGCATAAATAAATAAAAAACAGATAATAGACAATTAGACAAACAGCAGCACAGTGGAAATGAGTAGCACTTATGCTCATTACTGTTAACATAAAGTGGACAGTGCAGAAATACCACAGTCTTTAAAATTCTTTGACATGCATGATTCTTTTGTGTTTTATATTTACCCATAAGCCCCTGCGTACCTTCATGGAGTAGGGCCTTTGCTGGCTGATGAGGCCGATGATTGCACGGAGCCTCTTAGAGTGCGGGTTGTCCAATTCTGGCAGGGAGCCCTACGGGGTAAAGTACTGGATTAATGGCTAAAACATTTCATCCAGCTTTAGAGTCGATGTGTGGCCTTAGTGGGTCATTCCTCTGGGACTATGACCAGAAGGGTGCTGGTTCAAGCTCCAGCTTCCACAGAATCTCCATCAGATTCCTGAGCAAGGCCATTGACTCCCTGAAAAGCCCCTGGGACACCAGATAAATGGTTCGACTCTGCACTCAGACCCCAAGCTTCACTCTCATTTGAGTAGATGTGTGTGCATCTCAAAGGAGTGTGAGACTCGATGTGTAAAAACAAAGGTACTTGTACTCGTATTTGGGGAAAAGGCAAATGAAGCATGGTCTCATTTAATGGTTTTCACAACCTGTGTGTCTGTAACACCTGATGCATTCTGGGAGGTGGGGGATCTCACCACGACGGCGCTGACGTGGGCGAAGGACGGCACACCGAAGATGCTTTGTACTAGAGTAGGGGGGCAGGCCTGGCCCAGCCACAGGATGATCTGGCGGCCATCTTCCAGCAGGTAGAGTCCCTGTTCGCTGAGGCGATCCCGAGAGCAGCGCACGGCCGGCGGGATCCCCGTGGAAACCGGGTCAACGTCATGCTGAGGAAAGGGAGATGTGAAGATCAAGTCAACATGGTAGCTATGGATTGTGATGCATGCATGCATCCATCTTCTAAATGCTTATCCAGGTGTGGACCATAGAGGGCTTGGAACCAATCGTAGGCCAAGTAGGGCACCAGTCTGCGGAATACCCTGGATGGGATGCCTCTCCACACACACACTATAGCCGGTTGAGAGACCAGAACACGCTTGTTGTTTCTGAGATGAGATGGTCAGTGACCTAAAGTACGGCTTCCTCGTCATATGTCACAGTCCTGGGAATGAAAACTCACTCGATTGAGTGTGTTTTGGAAAGTTCACCTAACTGCATGATTTTGGATGGCAGGAAGAAACTGGAAACCAGTAAAACACAAGGGGAGTGTGCACTCTAGGACAGCAGTAAAACCCCCAACAATGGGGGTGTGAGGTGACAGCACCCCCTTCCGAAGACGATGACAACGACAATGACAACATGCCCTGTGACCTCACCAGTGCAATGAGGCGTGGGTAGAAGAGGGCTTGCGTCTCTTCCACACCCATGCCCAACACTGTCAGCCTCTGCAGAGCCCGATCATCCGTGGAGAGCTCCACACTGGCCACTAGGGCGGCGCTCTTGAGGAGGCTATTCATATACGCTGGGAACACCTTCATGGCATCGGGCAGAATCAGCTGGCGGAGGCACAGGCAGACAACGTTTAGATTTGATACTCTCCATAACTAAGGCTAATCATATTTCTGTGATCCCCATAAAACAACAAAGGATGAAAAAAATGCCACATCATCCAGCTATGATTCAACACGATTTGTGTATGCCTCCTTTTTGCATAACCATCGGGAGAGGAAAAGCAGCATGAGTTATGGAAACATTGTTGGTTTGCTTGAGTTAGAAACTCCGAAGTCCAAGACAGGCAGTTCTTGATTTATCTAAGTAATCCATTCCACTAAATTCTATAGACTTACCCATACCATTTATATCTTTCATCACAAAACCCATAAGGCAAAATATTCCAGTAATACATACTAAAGAACAAAATGAACAAATTAAATGAATGAAAAGAAAACGTGTAAACTGAGTTACAGGCATGCCGCTTTTTTGTGTTAGCCTTTCCATGAACTCTATATGACTTGGATATTGGATTTACTCATGCAATTCACTTACATTTACTCATGTAATTCTCAGGCAAAATTGGGAGCTACCTGTTACTTTATACCGTGAATCAACTTGGAGAATCAACACGAAATTCCTATAAACTAGAGTACAAAGTTACATTTACACATTTAGCAGTGTTATGAGAAAGCAGGGTGCTGAAATGACCTTACCGACCATGGTATATGAGCCAGGGAGAAACAGACATAGCTAAATGTAATTAAGAACATAAGTACATAAGAAATGTACAAACAAGAGGAGGCCATTCGGCCAGTCAAGCAAGTCTGGGAACAACATAACTTATAGAGCAGAGATGTTAAAATCTTATCTAGCTCCGATTCTTGTATAGTTTTCCTGTCAGATGACTACTAATCTTATTACGGGTCACAGATATTCTTTAAAACAAGCTAAATACAATTTTACATCAAATGCTAATTGCCACAATGGACCAAAAGGATGACATTTCCTGTGAGAAAAGGGAAAAGGACAGGCCATTTGTGCCCTCTGAGGGCGTGTAATTTGAAGGATCGGATATCTTAAAACACTTGACATTGCATCTAACCCACTTGGCAGAACAGCTTCTGCCGAACTGGACTGGCGGTAAACAAAGAGGGCAGTCAGCTGACATAGCGGCTCGCCTGGTCTGGCCGCCTCTGCGCTCTACACACTGTGATGGCAAGGACTGGCCAACAGAGGGCCCCTTCAGCCAGAAGCTGCAATGCCACAGCTGGTGGATGTAAGTAGTAAAGAAACTGCAGACATCTCAGGGTTAAATGCCTGTCCTACAAAAGACCACTTCACTATACCCAGACATGGCCAGAAGGTGGCAGTGTGGCTCGAAGGTCTTGGCTTCAATCTCAGCTGTGTTCTCTTAGTCATCACTTGTAATTTGGTGATTCTATTTTGCCCAAAATATGTGCCTTTGTGCCTATATTTGCACACACTTTTTTGGGGTATCGTAATTTTATCTGTTTTCATTATGTTTGTATACATAAGGTAGAACATTTCCCAGTGAAATTTCTTGACTTGACTGGTTCCTTTCTTGTTTGAAATCCCTGTGAAGTGGGGCTGACCTGGCTCATGGCCGAGGGGGTGGCACAGTTCTTCCTGTAGCAGGCCAGCATGTGGGCCGTCTCGCTGGTCAAGCTCTCCCGCACCCCCTTCAGCGGCTGGTTCAGCATGGCGCCGTACGCTGGCCGGCAGGAGCAACGACACGCCAAAGTCAGCCTACATCAGTCATTATCATGTCATCCAGGTTCTCTTACGTTGTCAAGTTAAAACTAGTGGTTCTCAAACTGTGCTGCACAGATCCAGTCAATCCTATAAGCGACATAGGTGGCTGTATAGGTGGCTGCAGGTTGGGGGTGCCAGAGCTGATGCTTATCTAGGCTGCCATATTGGCTTGGACCAGTCTTGGTGTTATATGTAACACCAGTGATACTTGGAGCGCCCCCTTGTGGTACGTGAGAAGATGACGGTCACTTGTTTTTGTGATTCAGGTTACTGTGTTTTTTTTCACTCAAATTTGAGAACCACTAAGTGAAGTAAAAAGATGATTGGAGTCGAGTGAATTTTATGTTCAAACTAGGCCAAAGAGTGAAGTGTAGATAAAGCCACCTGATTTGGCGAAGTAGTTGATGAGGGCGTCAGTCTCACAGCTCTTGTAGAGATCAGTCAGCTGGAAGCAGCAGTTGAGGCCGAGGTTGTGGATACGCAGCCGCCTCCGGCCACCCACAGTGGTGTACAGCAGGGCACACTGTGGGTGGGAGCACAGCATGCTGGGATACATCCTCTGGGAATGTAGCACGGGATGAGCAGCAAGAACACTGGGCTGACCTGAAGCAAGGCCCCGGTGTCCTCGCTGAGCGCGTCGTCGTGTTTGAACTCCACGGTGACGGCCTTGTGGCAGTCCACACCGGCCATCTCCACGTCGGTGGTGTTGCTCATGTAGATGGACCCAAAGAAGTTAGTGGCCCGGAAGCCTGAGGCAATTACAGACATGTGGGTGTGAGATCTGGCGCCCCCTGGGTACAGCATCTAGGGTAAACTGACATATTATTGTTGTACTGGCGGGGCTGTGATGTCACACTTTTCATAGAGGCATCACACTGTAATGAAGCGAAATGCACCAGGCAGACTACAGTAAATGACGGTTCCACAAAATGCTTAACCAAGTCACTTATTCACATAAAAATCCTAGAGGAATCTCTTCCTTCCTCACCCGTGCTGGTGCGGACGCGCATGATCGCGTCGAATCCGATCGGCTGCTCCAAGTCTCTTCTCAGATCGCTCAGGAAATGGTCGCCATCGGCTTCCACCTGAAAGGTGCCAACGTTCCAGTTTCTCTGCACCTCCAGCTGTGTCCTGAGGCGCCTGGCAGGGTCACGACCAGGTCTGGGTGCAGCACATAGGCGGCACGCACCTGGAAGTCGGAGTACATGTAGACGGACCCCCCAGTATGCAGCGGGACGTCTCCCATACTGGCCACGTCCACATACTGGCTGGGGAAGAGGAAGAGGTCCACACAGCAGCCGCTAGACACACAGTCCTTGGACAGCTGCTCGTAGGCGCCCCTCGCTGGCTGGAAGAGACACTGCAGCACAGAGAGGTGAGTACACATCTACTCCAGCTCTTTGTCTGTCATCTGAGTGGAATATGGATCCTTTGATTTACAGAAAAGAAGGCAGAATCCTGAACTCAACACACAACACAGTCGAGTCAGGAATAAAACACAGGTCATATTATCCGCCTGAGTTAATAAATAATAATGTAAAATATAACAATTTAATGTAACATTTTCAGGACACTCAAATTCACGGCACAAAGAATGAAAAGAACAAGTCAATAGCACCAATAAAATCAGGAACGACAGAGAGCCATGAGCTTTGAAACAGATGGACTCAAAGTAAATATTCCAGCCTAAAAAGGTGAGATTTTAAAAGCACTTAAACTGTTATAGAGCCCAGTCAGCAGATGTGAGGGAGAATAGTTTGGAAAACGGCTCTAGCCCCCATCGTGGACAGTTTAATGTCTGGGGCAGAGGTGGACATTTCTGCTACACAAAGTAAAAATCCAGACCTGGATTTTGTTTCAACCAACCAGCTGAGTATAAAGAGTCACAGTCACAGAGACTCAACTGGTTGGTTGAAACTAAATCCTGGTCTGGATTTTTATTTTGTGGAGCTGAAATGTCCACCTTTGAGTAAGGACACCTGAGGATGGAGGGAGCGCAGGTCTGCAGAAGATAGGAGGGGGCAGGAGTAGGAGCCGCAAACGTTAAAAATAACTGCAGGCTTCCGTCTTTGAAAAGAACTGCCCGACAGAAATGGCGGTGTAACGGAATCGATGAATTGGTCTGTACCTTCTCCTTCTCCGTGTTAATGAGCCTCTTGTCCTCCCTGTTCCGGAGTTTCCCAGGAGCCTCGGCAGTCGGGAGAGAGGAGTGGAAAATGAAGAGTTTGCCGCTGCGCTCTGCAGCCTACACAGAAGAGAGCAGCAGGGGGGGCTAGTGAGTCAGCAATTGGCAGCAGTCATATCCCTGATGGCTACTGTCTTTTACTCCATGCAGATCATTGGGTATAATGAGGTCACATTCTGGCAGGGATGACTAGTCCCAGGGATCAGTAATAACACAGTAAGGAGGATATGATTAAAGTGTTTCTCCAGTTAGTCCTTATTTTAAAGTCATGCCTAATTCTTGCCATTCTCCATATCGATTTCATTCTATTGAATGACCAGAACAAATGACTGTCAGTTGCCGTGGTGACTGTCGGTACAAACTTTCTTCCAATTTCTCCTGATAAGAAACTTACTGTGACCGAGAGGACTGTATACTCTCTGTCCTCCGATCTTCTGGTGGTGTTTAGACAGGGTAAAAGTGCCAACCAGTGATCCATTAAGAGGATCAGACAGAGGTGGAAAGTTCGGGTTCAGAAAGTATAAATTCAGACCAAGATTTTGTTTTGACCTACCGGTTGAGTATAAACAGTCACATTCACAGAGTACTGCGCTGGTTGTATGACACAAAATCTTGGTCTGGGTTTGTATGTTCTCAACACAAACTTTCCACCTCTGGACATAGATGGAGTGTAAAAGCCATCAGCTGGGCTCTGTTAGTTTTCGGTGTTGGTGCTTCAGGCGATGCTCACTTTCAGGGCCTCTACTCCGGCCTGGATGACGGGCGCAAACACGGTCTCGCTCTCACTGGTGTCAGCAAACATGTCAGGGATCTGGTCTAGCAGGCTGGGGGTGGGGGGCAGAGAGGGGGGTGAAGATGGGGCGTGTGTATGCGCTTATGGAGAATTCACACACGGCGTTGAAAAAGTCATAATTTTTGATGTACTCTCAGGCTGTCGTCGTCTTGATGATCGTCTATCTATCACACGTTTCGGTCAGGAATGACCACCGCTGAGAGCAGAAGGATAACAAGACGGCCGTACTTGTTGATGACGGAGCGGGACTCCTGGAAGTCGACGAGGAAGCCGTCCAGCAGGGGCACGAACATCTCAGCCACGTCGGACACCACCATCATTTGGGGCTGTGCCAGGGAGCCCTTCACGTTGTAGAAGTGCAGGACCTTGTTGTAGGTGACGAAGCCCACCTTGATGGCAGACTGCTCAGCCCCCTCCTCCCTATAAATCATTTAAAAGAACAGCAGGGGTGTAGCTTAAGTCGCCCATTGGGAGCTTCCATGGGCAGAGTATTTGGCAGAGCTGCTGAAAGTGGCCGTGGTTTTGTGATTGATCAAGCAAAGCAGTGGTGTGCGATATCTCTGGCTGTAACTTCCCTCCAACCACACGGTACCACTATAAACACCAGGGCGGTGATGAATGAACTCTGCCGCATTATCTTGCATGGCGCAAACTTTTAGGGGTCTTTGTATATTGTAAGTTTGGGAAAGTAACTTCCCCGGTCATGTATCATCGCTGACAGCTGTGTAAACAATCCAAGCCAAAAATTACCACCCCCAAAAAAAAGCCTGTGATAATGTGTTTCCCATGCAGGCACATATTTCTGTTTGCTTGTTCCATCTTTTGTAAATCTGTGGTAAAAGGCACATCCCCTCTAGAACCAAGCTCTTCAAATCAGGACCTCAATTCCAAATCCAGGCCTTGTTTTCAGTTCTTCCAGGTAGTTAGTTTAATGATTACTGACTCTAATCGGCCACGGAGGCTTCACTTGAAGAAGGTGAAGCCAGCAGTCTTACCCCCCGTAGGTGTGGACCAGAGTGAGAACGGCTCCCATCTTGCCACACAAGTAAACACAGCCTACCACATCACCACTGTGTGCGTGTTGACTTCCACTGTCATGCTGAGGAGACATAGCTATATACATCATCCAAACCAGGTCCCTCGTCACGGCTGTCCAAGACTGAAGACCGTTTGTTTGATGAGATGAAATGTATGGCCTGCGACTTCCACTCACTACATCAAAATCAGAAGTACTGTTGTCTGGCCTGCGAGCAACTCCAGGAATTTTTTCCCGATAAACTGAGCATGACGGCTAATAATCTTGGCATCAAAAGCTCTGTTTCTGGACGCTCATGTTGCTGGAGCATCTTTCTCCGAGAAATGCAACCGACCAGGGAATCGGCAGATTTTCTGCGTGCTCGGCCCAGACCGGAGGCCGACTGGTCAAGTCTCATGTATTTCCAATCCCAAACCGGTCTGTTATTATCATGCATTATATGCAAGAACCATGCTTCATACGCATGAACCATGCGTCATATGCACAGCGGCACAGGCAACCGTGTGCACACTTACTACCATACCTTAAACTTTCATTAGCGTGGAAGTTCTTCACTGTGAGTGAAGACGACACAAAGCTTGCAATCTGTAATACATGTAAAGTCAAAGTAAACCCTGAGGGAACCACCACAAAAACGTGGTGAAACATCGCAGGTGAACTTTAATCTGATTATTAGACATATACTAGATAATCTTGAAAAGCAATAATCATTAACATCGCAAAGCTAGCTAAAGTTTTTTCCTATGACAGTAGCACTTGAAGTTCGGGACACAAGAGAGGACCCCTGCCTGTCCACTGCCTGTTTCTGCCTTCTCGTGCTGTCCCAAAATCTGCCTGAGTTTATCTCATGCTAAATTATGTGAACTTCTGCAGCTCTGTGCTGGGCCAGAGGAAAATGGGTTTCCTTCTAAAGTTTGGTTCTTCCCAAGGTCACTTCCTCCATCTGCGGGAGTCTTTCCATACCACTGTCACCTCAGACTTAATCTCTGGTGACCTCAAGCCCTGGACTCTGTAAGGTGCCTTGTGACAAAGCCCCTTTTTAAAACGTCTTGTTAAAAAGTACTTAAACGGTGCAACCAAAACACCATAAATAGGCACATAGCTACTGTATAACAGTACAACATGTTAAAAGTAACTGAATTCCAGGACATAAGCTTAGCTTCTGAGGTTTAGAAGAGGTGAAATATGTGCCGTCGAGCACCATATTAAACCCCTGAAATACTCCACTGAAGCAGAAATCAGGCCCATCTGCCTGAGCACTACACTGGAAGCAGAAATTAATTTCATGCTGCAGTTCAGAACTTCCCTTACCAACCTCGTAAGGAACGAGTTCCTTAAGCCTTTGGCTCTGTACTGAAATTATGTTATTATATTCAGACACAGTGAGGAAAGGCCAGTTTCCAGGTAACACTGGAATTTGCGTTGGGTTGGCGAGGGAAGCGATACCAGGCATGTGTCGAGCTGTCTCGCCCAGAACCAAGCCTCCACGGAAAGTCCTCACATCGTTAGCAACACAAATCCTACTCCACATAACCTCCATGCCCCTGAGTGTTGACAGAGGTTGATAATCAGCAGAAAAGCCATGTTACTTGTGCTCCTAACTCAGGACCAGCCAACCATCCAGCAGTGGTTTGCAGACCAAGACAGGCTAGATAAATTCAGCTTAACACTTAGGTGAAAGATGATTCTTTAAAAACCCCAAATTTAGCCCTGCATTCCAATCTAGAAATGATGGCTCTTCACGAGAAATGTATCACAATATCAAAGACAGACTCGCTTCTCGCCACACAGCAGATCAGTGGATGAAACCACCTGTAACGTGCTGCAGAAGTTAGACATAAAAAAGATAAATCACGTGTGCCTTCTAAAAGAATTACAACTTACAAGTTCTTTTATGGTGTTAAATATTTTAGGTCAGGTCCCAGGAGCCTGGTATTTTTGAGGAGAATAGCTTGGACTTGAAATGCCGCCTGAAGACACCGGAGTACTGTGTTCCAATTTTCCTCTTTTAAAGAGACACCAAAACAAGACATGAATCCTGCTAAGGAGTCAAAATGAAAGAGACTCTGCTTTTGTCCGGGAACATCCCGGTAACCAAGAGTCCGCTGTCCATCTGATACGGAAAGAGGCTTTGGCTCACCTGGGCAGCCGGTCCAGCAGCGTCTTCAGCTCGGCGCACACCAAGCGGACAAGGCCTCGCTTGATAGTGGTGAAGGACACGTCGATCATGAAGATGAATGCCGGGGGGCTGGGGGGTTTGTTATCCTGCCAGAACCACAGACGGGGGGGGCACAGCATGATCATGTGACCGAACCATAACCCGGAAGCAGGAGTAGCACTCCTTTGAAAGACAGAGGTTCCGTTCCGAAGCGGTTTAGCCTCAGGATGCACAGAAGTCTCTGGTCAGCAAGTCACAACCGAAATGTATACAAAAAGCTAGCGGGGGGTGGCAACAGTAAAAGTTATATGGGGTGGGTTATGGTGGAGGGGCATTTGTTAAAGCACGGTCCCCGTGACATACTGAAATTGTTCTCACGACCTCGCCACTTGAGAAACATTGCTCTGCGACCATGCCTGAATCGAGGGAACACCACAAGCAAAAGCTTCAACCTCATTCACCGCTTCAACGTTTGATAAGGAAGCGACTCAAAAAGGCGCAGCTAAAACGGCTAATCGGTCAGCGCCTCTGATCGGGTCTCAGCTCCTCATTACTTTTTCGTGAAGGAATAGATTGTCAGATCTGATGTTCTGGAATAAATGGGACACTCATTAAAACGCAAGAATTTCATTTCATGTGCTGCTTGCAACACTCACCAGGACAAGTGCTGGAAATGAAATGAAACAAAATGGAGAAAATGAAATGAAATGGACAAAAAGAGAAATTAATTTCATTTCAGTTAATATCATTAACATTTTGTATCATTTAATGTGCGGCCTGCAGTAGAGTCTCCCCTACGGCCCTCGCTAGGATACGTGTTTGGAAGATGGCATTCTAATGATTTAAAAACAGATGACCTCACAGACGAAACAGATGGAAAATCTGAACCCTATAATACATTTACTGAGTTTATATGAAGTTTCAGTAGGTCTCGGGCACAGCAGCGCACCAGGTTCTGCCCGGGTCTGAAAACCATTTATCATCTTTGAGTTATAACCTCTCTCACATTCTCCTATGTCATTCTTTACATTTATACCCTCCAACTTCCATTTCATCCATTTATTTTTTATAGTTCATCACAAAACAAAACAAAATGACCTCAATATCATGAAAAAATATTTGGTTTGAACACAACAAATTAACGGTAAAATACCCTGTCACGGAGCAAGTGCTGTTTTGTTTCCAGAGCTACAGCACAACGTACAATAAAAAGTCACCTTCCACGCTTTGTTTAAAATGCACTTCAAACATCAGTCTAACCAGAGGTAGGCAGTAATTCTACTGGCTCCCCGGCCTCTTCTGGCTTAACGTACTGCAATGGCAAAGTCAAACTGCATAAAATAAAACAAAAAACTAACAAATCTAATGTGGCTGAGGTATAACCTTCACGTGGCCAAAATGAATTTCAACATACTGTAGGTCCTGCAACTTTATCATTCTCAGCAAAAAAAAAAAAAAGAAAAATGGAAAAAAAGCAAAGCATAATGCCAAAACACAAAACTCCCACATATGCTTGCAGATCTACTGAGACTAGAGTTCCCTCTACAAGGGCCTACAGCTTCCCCTCTCCAGACCGAGAGTAACTGTCTGATCACCCTGTCACGGAATATCACAAATATGTACATCGTGTTTTTCTATCCGTATGCCTTGTCATACATATATGACATTCTCATTGGCTGCGGTGCAACAAGTGAAAAAAGCATAAATTTCAGGACCATTTCATTAAGAGCATCCTAAAGCTCGATTACGCGTCAGAGGTGATAAAGTACAATGTCCTCGTGGAACAGAGTTCCGCCATACGTGCCAAGATATGGTACCTTGCAATAGTCCAGAGTGGCAATGAACTCGTAGGAGCCCAGGGACAGTTCTGGCCTCTGGTAGACGTCTACCCTCCGGCCCATGTGGTCCAGATGTTGGAAATAAGAAGCTGGCACTGGGAAGGAACAGTGTGATTTTATCAACGTGTGGTCATAGAAACATGTGGGAAAACAGTTGCTTCCAATACATCTAAACAACTGATTTATGCGTTAAAGAACGAGCTGTTGGCAAACAGGATGTCTTAGTAAAATAAGGTCCATTAATGGTGTCTTCAGAAAAAAAGGGCAGTTAAATCCTTTCCCGGGGCAGTGGGCTAATTCCGGAGCCGGGGAAATAGAGAGGGTTTGCGGCCTTGATCTGCTCTGTGATCTGACTGAACGCTATTACAGGCTGGACATATATGGTAGTGCATGTTCTGTAAGATGGCTCTAGGCCATTGGGTAGTGCCCCGAGCCCCTCCCTGACAGGAGGGGGCGAGGACAGGAGGACTGACCTTCATTAACGCAGCTACAGAAGCCACACTGGTACCGGCGCCCCCCGTCGATGAAGTGCATGAAGGGGCACATGTAGGCCTTGCATCGGTTACAGCGGAGTGGGCCAGCTTCGCCGTGGTCTACGACGTACAGGGGAGTCTGCGAGAGTCAGGAGGAGGGGCAGAAGGGGGGGGTGTCAAGTGACTTCAACAGCTGCAGGGAAACACCTTGAGAATCACACCAGTCCAAACATGTGTACTGTACTTGTCCCCTTCATCATGGGGGAGTGCTTGGTGCTTGGTGCTGAGTAACTGCCCCCAGGACTAGAAGAGCCAAAAATAAAAAGGACGGAAATAAAGAGAAGGGCAACATTTATAAACATATTAAACTTTTAATAAATCAAAATGTTCAGCAAATTGGAAAAATAGATGATGTGGGGGGAGGGGGGGCGGGATCTGGCTCTCTTCAAATACATTGGTGGGGGGGGGGGAGGCGTTCCAGACCAACTAATAAA
>JAODKE010000015.1:10015879-10030739 GCA_026779605.1 Mormyrus hasselquistii
CATAGAGAGTGAGATGGGATACGTGAAAAGACAATTTCTCCATGGGGATTAATAAATTAGGCACTGCAGTATTCTATAATGCTGCTCCATATATGGTCAGACGATGAGGACAAAGTTCTTGATAGGGTAATTTCCATTGTGAAAATGTAAACCACTATACATGATTCAGTTCAGCCATCTTACCCATGGAAATTACAAATCTGTACCTAAATCTGCACTTTTTGCCTTTTAAAAATGTGTTCATAATTGAGCACTTAAAGTCAACATCAGTTAATGTCTCGCACTTGATGAAATGCCTGGGGATGAGGCGTTTTGACTCGTTTGGATAGTTTTACTTCGACCTAGATGGAATTATGCTGGATAGTTATACATTTACACAGATAGGAGGAAAATGTAAATCTAGAGAATGGAAGTGCCTTGTAGTAGGGCCTATATAGCATCATAAGGATAATGACAGATTTAGCAAGTGGAAAAACACGTCTGCCTGAAGGATGCATATATACATATGTCCTGATAACTAAGTTGTTATTTGACAGGGAACCGAATATTGAAATTGTAACAGGGGAGCAGCAGTAGTAACCCATATTCCGTAAAACGCGGGGATCGCTATTTGTGTCACTGCCTTGTGCCCTTTGCTTCCTGGGACAACATCCAAGCCAAGGATCGTCAACACGTCTGTACACTGACATAGCCTAGGTGTCCGTGGCAAGAGACGTCTGTGTACCTATGGTAAAAATTCCATTCAGATCAAAATGACCGTCACAATTCTCCATGGCGTTGACCTCTGCTTCAAACTCAATGACTGTCACAACGTAGAGAATAAGCGGGACGGATATGGATGAATAGTGAAAAAGAGACATGTACGACAAACAGAATCTAACGTTGCTGTGTGTGCAACATTAGAACAAAAACTGGAGGTACAGTTTTTACCATTTGCTCTAAAGCATTTCTCGTTCATTATATTTAAATACAAAATGACTGAATAAAAATAAAATCGTTTAAGGCGGGTCTTAGCAAATGACGTGATGAGGAGGGGTGGCTGGAGTCTGGCAGCTCGCTACTTGAAAGCCCCCCTCCCACAAATTGAGCTGCGCTCGCACGCGGTTCTCCAGAGCGCCGCAGACTCCACTGTAACATCCTGATGATCGAGTCTTCGGTGGGGGGGAAACTGATGAGGTCTGGCAGCATGCGCACAGGGGATTACCTCTGCCTGTCACTAAGCGGGGGGGCGCCCTGGGGTTTCAGCCTGCAGAAAAGCGACGGCGAGCACCCCCAGCTTCTAAAGGTCACACAGGTAGGATCTAAACTTTTGAACAGAATACTACTCCTGATTATTATAACAATAAATAATAAATATTACTATTTTAATTGATATTGCCAGTAATGCAATCGTCGTATTGTGTCAGTAATGAGGAAAGACTGATAATTTGTCGTCAAACTTGAAAATATTACAATTGCATTAATAATAGTAACAACAGAGTTGTTCTTGAAATTGCTGAACAATTGATATAGCTTTCTGATAGCTAAGAAAAAAAAGATTTAAGCGAATAAAAATATTAATTAAGGGCGTTTAACAATTTGGTGAAGTTTTCATTGCAATGCAAGCTGTTTATTGTTTTATCTAGTTTTTAGCATATAAACAACCTGAATACCACCGCCCACAAACCCACTCATAAAAAGCAGCAACGTCCAAGCAATTCTCTTTCTGAACTATTTTGCGGAGAAACGTGACACCAGTTTTGATGCTGGAATACTTAACAGAACTTGGTAATTGTCGCCAGCTGAATTAACAGTGTGTCCGGTTTGCATTTCCTGCAAGGTAGGAGAGTCGTCTCGCATTCATGTATATTCCACTTAGGCTGCCAAGTTGTAATTTATAAACCTATAAAGAATTCCTAATGTCCCCGTACTAGCATCCCACCCAAAAAAATAGCTTTACAGTATAATAGAGATGGGTGAATTCGAAAACTCAAGGTATGAAAGCAACTGGAGGGTGCATTTTCATCTTCACGATGTCTGGATTTAACTGCGACGGAGAAGAAGAATTTTTTTTGTTGGATAAAAGCTGATAAATGTCAGCCCTTATATGGTAAAGGCACAGTGAGGTCAGCTGCTCGCTTTGGAGCGAATTGTTATCATTCACGCCAATATCAGCAAGACAGACCTAAACACAGTTTGGCTACATGTCAGCGGGAGGGACCGTTATTAACTCAAAAGTGGGCATAGTTTTTGGCCAGGTGCCATGGGCCGCTAGCAAGTCTCAAGAAACCTTTTTCTAAGTATGCTTTTAGAAATTCATGACTCAGATACTGCAAAATCGGAGCTGTGGTTTGTAATTTGCCAGAGACATCCCACGAAAGTTAAGAACTCATTAACTTCGTATATTGAGTGTTTCTGCCCCATTTACTTTAATATAACGGTCTGCATACAAAAATAGTAGCCTCAAAACCTGAAGTAGCATCAGAAGCCATTAGGGTAGATGTTGTAGGTCAGGCCACTGCATGCAACATCGCAGCTTTTATGGGAAATTGAATTCACAGTTGAAACGTAATGCCTGGTCTACATAGATCTGCTCATCCGTTTGCCTGGTCTACATAGATCTGCTCATCCGTATGCCTGGTCTACATAGATCTGCTCATCCGTATGCCTGGTCTACATAGATCTGCTCATCCGTATCCTCAAATTATAATGCTGGACGTCTCTGGGATCGTACGGAGGACAGACGGCTTGGCTCGGCTCTGCACTTAACTCCAGGGCAATTAGTCAGTAGGTCTAGGTCCAGATATTGTTCAGCAAAATTGGAAACAGGTTCCCATTCTTCATACTCGTCTGTGAATGACTATCGAAATGCTTGCCAGCAAAATCTACTACTCAGGTAGAACAACAGGTATTTCCTCAGTTTCACAACTCACTGTCCATCGGAATTAAATTCAGTGAAGTAATATTATACAGAATGTACTAACATATATCGCATGTAGATTTAAATAATATCATATGTTACGGGGATGTTCAAGGCCTTTGTCAAACTTGCAGAATATGAGCCAAAGGGCTTTTCATAAAGTGTAAACACGAGATTATGGAATTGGCTGGACCCTGCGTGGAAATATTCATTAGCCCGCAGATTTGAGATGTGCTTCCATCCAATGCTTAAGCAGCATATTCGGGGACCAGGGGTAAACAGCAACGCTGATTGGTGTTGGCCCAGAACATGGAACAGTAGCCTTTCCTAACTTGAGACTGAGCGGGATCCACCCGGATCAATCCTCACATTCAGACAGGCATATTCAGTGGTAAAGTATCTATTTGGAGAGCAGATCACTTCAGTTGGTACACCAAGTGCAAAGGCAAACGTACTGATAGCTGGTAAATGAGAAGCAACTGGCAAACTTGCAGAAATGTAATTCTGTGTCTCAGGGATTCTCATTCTTGTTATGGAGATTTCAGTCACAGAGTTCTTGATTAATGTTACTCTTTCCTCTGCCGTTTAAGTCTAGTCCAGGGGCAGGCTACCCTGACCCTGCAGTGCCAGTATCCAGCAGGTTACCTGATGAGTTACTATCTGCCTGAGATCAGGTGATATTCATCAGAGACCTGGTAAGATACCTGCTGGAACCAGGCACACCAGGATCAGGGTAGCCTGCCCCTTGTTTAGTTGATGCACTAGACTAGTTAACATAGACAAGACCAGTGGTCATAATTAAATCGTCATTTTTTTCACCTTATTTATTCACCACGCTTATCCAGTCATACACTAATTATGTATATACGCCTCAATTGTTGCCTGTCTTGTCCCACCACTTGAATATCTGAGTCCATTTTACATGCTACTGTATAAACCAAATTCGGTAGATCTTAGTGCTCTCAATAGCACCATCTGTGTCGGTGGAGGAGAAATTACAACCATCTTCTGTGCCAGCAGATTTTTTATGCTTTACGTTGTGCATTGGAATAACAGACCAGATTTCTGCATTAATACATTCTAAAAGATATATCTCCAGAACTCAATTTTAATCTCAAACAGGTGTGTGGCTAATGTTTTGACCACATGGTATGACAGAGCGCTTTGAGAACTAAAGTAGGTCATATGCTGTTGTGTTGCGGGAAATACTGTCATCACCTTAGAAACACTGCTCACATATTTCTCTTGCATCAAAGAGATTCCTCAGCCTTGAGATAAGTGATGAGAGCGTCTTATCATAAGCATAATATTCCAGGAAGATGTCAGTGTTAATTCCTGAATTGAGATGCATTGAAGCACTGAAAAATATCTATATTTAAGTGTTTCCCTCCTCAGCAATTTAAATCACTATAAACAATGTCATGAATGTTAAAATTGATTGATAAGTTCCATTACTTGAAGGCAGCATTTACATGTATTACTTGCTAAGATCTGTTTGGTAGACTCTGTGTTGTGTGTTAACTTGCTGGCCCAAGATCATATACACATTTTTCGTCTCTTTTTCGATAAACCCTCTAATGTTACATGACTGCTGGGTGTATTATCATCCTTACCAGGAAACCCTGTATGAGATGAAGTTCTTACAGGACAAGTGAGTTCTGGTTGTTTCTGAATAGCTTGTTTGAGAAATCCAGGCTTAATGAGTTATCTTCTTCCATTGAATTTTAGAGTGCCAAAATTCCTGTAAAAATGGTTTTGGATGACCAAATGCACCTAGCAGTGTGCTTAGAATGATTTTGCGGCATGATTTTGGAAGAGCAAGACTTCCTGATGAAAACACATGGACACAGTAAGCCAGCAGATCGCTAATTCATAGTTTATGATGTGAATTCTGTATCAGATTAGTAGAATGCATTTTCATTGTTTAGGAGACCTCTGAGAAAAATATCTCTATATATAATAAATAAAGTTAAAATGCTGTAAAGCTTCAATACCGGTATAGGTCATGCTTTCTGTACTATTTATAAAAACAACAGTGAAAATAAGGAACCGTTGATGACGTTTTTGCACGTGTGTAACAGATAACCCAGGGCAAGCTGTGTGTAAGGCATAACTTTAACATGTCTGAGGCCATTTTAAGGAAATAAAGGAGAGTGATCAAGTAACCTTTTTGATCCAAACTCCCGAGGGAACAGCAGCATGCACCTTCCAGAGCATCCTACCGTCCTCTGAGGCGCCGCTAACCTACTTGTGTGTGCATTTTCCTTTTCGGGAGAAACGTCCATTAAACAGCTGACAGGAGTTTCTGCTGATGAGAGTCTGTTTCCCTTAAAAGGAGAGTTGTTTTTATTATGACTTTTTGGGAGACCTGGCTGAGGAGCAGAGATTGTAAAGTCATGACTCACTCCAGTTTTAAAGGGTCCAGAGGCGTTTTTCCTGCAAAATGGGTGAATGTGCTACGTGATGAATGCGGGCTATTATGTGTCTGCGTGTGATAGAGGATGCTGTATATTTATACGGCATGTAATGTAAGATTTTGTGAGTGTAAGTTCCTGAGTTATGTAAATTTATGTATACATCTCTCAGATAGGGAAGGGTTAAAATGCTACGACAGATGTGTGGAAAAAATGCACTTTTTACTCAGTGTGTGAAACATTACCAAGCTGCACTGTATTCCAGACTATGGATATAAAGCTGAAAGAAAAAAAAACATTTTATTGAACTTTTCTCCCCTGGGAACCTACAGAGATGCGCCATTGCCGAGATTAACACATGCTTTTAATCGCTCGCCCAGCTGACTGCTTGACCTTTGCGTATCCTTGCATGCCAATCATTATGCTGTGGGACTGACAGATACACCATTGCTATTAATCTGACATGATTCTGGCCAAAATGAGCCTTCTGTGGTCCCTGAAGCTCTCTGAACTTCAGCAAACTTCTCATTCATGCACATGTGCGTGTTTGTCATTTTACCTACACTGTGTTACTTTAAATCAGTAGTGGGCAATCTGATCCGCAAAGGGCCGCTGTGTGTTCAGGTTTTTGGGATAACCTGTAGGTCAGCTGTTCAAACCCAGGTGTGAGGACTCTTCAGCCAATCAGTCCTCCAATTAGTGACCTAATTAGGGAGTTGCAACGAAAACCGGCATACACACTGGCCCTTTGCGGATAAGATTGGCCCCCCCCCCGCTTTAAATTCAATTTCATAAGTTTTTAAATGGTTTCATCCAAATAATGACTGATCCTTCAATGTCCCTGTGGGGAAATGGCTTTTATACCTCCTTCAGCTTGCTCTTTGTAGAGTAAGTTGTCTGCATTTTCTAAGCAGCCCCCAATAATAGCACTGAGGGAGCTGGGGCTTAAGGGTTTTACTCAAGGACCCACAGACGTGCTGAGGCTGGGTTTGAACCGGTGACCTTCTGATTACAGGCTCACAGGCCACACAATGCCCCCCAAAATAATGCTCACTGTATCTCAGCTGAATGTTAGTTAACATAATTTATTGGCTCTTTCAACTGTAAGTTTGTTATGCTGTACCTAAATATGGTTGGATGGACGCTGACGCAAGCGTGGCGCCCTGCAGCGGAGAATTCCCCTTGTGACAGTGTGGTTAGGCCGGGGCCAGATGCCTGATACGCCCACAAAACCGTGCCGATAAACACGCTATAAAAGGCGATGGGGAGTAAGTGCGCAAACATTGTTTCGATTATAGCAGCACAGTGGTGTGTTACCTATTTGGCAGCTGGGAAATGCTTGTGAAGGATCTGAAAACATAATTGCTTAAAGCTGCGTATGAGGATCTTGCTTCAAGGGACGTCATTCAGGCGCGATCTCAAGCGGCTTTCGGGTTTCATTTCTGCGTTTGCTTTGTGGGCTTTTTTTAAAGCCTGCATAATTTCAATAATTGAAAAATACACGATAATGCAAAGGATGGTTATCTGACAACACTGAAATGTGATTATGTATGAAGAGTCTCTTGGTTGCTGTGCTTTATTTATTGAGAACACCTGGGTGTTTAGCTATGCATTTTTCCCCAGGTCCGGGAGCGTTGTGTAATGCATGTGTTATGCTTGTGTAATGCATGTGTAATGCATGTGTTATGCTTGTGTAAGTCAAACCGCTTCTACCATGATGAAATATCAGTACATTTTTTGCGAGCTGAATATAAAAGTTTCTAGGAGTTTAAGGAATTTATCATTGCACATTAGCGAAGCTGCAGTAAGGTCACCAGATGCCATATTAACATAAAACTGAATGTTGGTGCATCTTCTGCAGATATTCTGAAAGATGGCAGAATTATTTCAGATGACAAAATGATCTAGGAAGTTTTTAATCTCAGGAGCGCAAGGATTTCTACATCCATCCATCCATCCATCCATCCATCCTCCACTTACCCTGAGCTATGCCGTCTCAGGGCATGTGCACATACATACATAAGAGCCAACTTTGTTGCATTCCGATGTTTATTTGCAGGGAACCTTAACACCTTTTCCGGGCCGGCCACTCTAGAAAGCCCCACGCTTGCAGGGGACCTTAACACCTTTTCCGGGCCGGCCACTCTAGAAAGCCCCACGCTTGCAGACCGTGCCAGCAGGTACCAACCTAGCTGTGTCTGGCCAGGTCCACTTCTGCAATCCCATGTCCTGCAGGAAACAAGCTCCCAAAAGACTTCTGCTCATCACACAGGTGTCATCATTCAGGCAGGAGCACCAGTAACCCAAAAGCCTATAGCGCATGCTTTTCTATGCCAGTTGGATATACGGACCTTCCTGTGCCGATACCCCCCCACCTCAGCCCCCCCAGAAAATGTTATGCGAGGCATTTAAGGAATTTGGATATTTGGAAAAAATAAGTGAGTACCTATGATCTATGTGCAAGTTAAGATTATTACGAAGACAGGGAGGGTGACATTCTAAAGAATGAAATGATATCTTTCTCAGATAGTTAAGTGTTTACAGGTTACCATTACATAAATGCAGTAAGCACTGTAAACATGCGTATGCCATACATCTGCATGATATGCTGTGAACAGAATGCTGTGTTATTGTATATTAAGATCAGTGGATGCCTTCTCACAGCACATACTGCATATCCCTAGTTGTATTTTCCCAGACAGTAAGAGAACCTTGAGTGGTTATCACCACCTAGTGACGATATAGAGGAACTGGACATCAGACTAACATTACCCTTCAGTGTTTGTGTCTCTGCAAGGGTTTTTTGTGTGATGGATGTCAGTCCTTTCAGAATTCAAGCATAAAAATGTACATAAATATAAGGGGAACTCACTGATTTCTCCATCTCTCCATTTTATAACTGCTTTCCCTGATCAGGGTTTCGGGGTCATTATATACAGTCATGGGAAAACTTAAGAAACCACGGCATAATGTTTTGTTTCACTCATTTCTCAATTTACAGGTTTGCGTCTGTGAATAATATATCTTTTGCAAACTGCAGCCTGGTTTTTCCCTGTTTCTCATTAATGAAGGGCTTCTTCCTTGCTTTATGGGATTTCAGTCCTGCTTCTAGAAGCCTGATGTGAACTGTCCCAGCAGTGCACTTCACACCTGCACTTAATGTTTCCCATTCCTTTAGAAGGTGTTGAACTTAATGTCATCCTTTGGTTCATGAGAAGCTGTCAGATAAGTTGATGGTCATCTATGGCGTTAGAAAGTCACTTCGCCCCCCACCTGGCTGGTTTTTGGTTGTTCCCAGTGTCTCCAGCTTCACCTTATTCTTGGTTACTGCTGTCAGACGGTGTAGCCTTCTGCCAGCAGACCCAGGATTAAGCCGGGATTTAAAAAAAAGCAAATTATTTTGAAAACAGAGAGTGGTCTCTTAATTTTTTTCTTGGGTGTATATATCACAATCAGAATCAAGTTCATTCGAACAATTCTACAGGTGGTTGAGGTTGTCAAATGGAAAAAACGGAAAAAAATACATATAGTAAAATTTATTACATACAGTTTGTGAAACTTTTTGAATTATCTAGATTTCTGTTTTAATGGCTCCCAAATTATCATCTGATTTACTGAAATAAGAGTAAAACCTTATTTAGTGAGCAACACACACATATCTTTACATATCTTAGTTGAACAGATGATTTAGACCACTGGCATGCCCAGGATGCTATCTTGGGGTTGGCATCTGGGCATGTTGGGTGGGCACCAGTGTCAGAATTGTGTTAGAGAGCTTGGCGGGTTATCTGATCTATTTGGGTGGGCACTGCCACCCCCTGACCACCTGTAGCCATCCCCCCTAGTTTATACATTCAAGGTCACTGATGAAAAAAGTATGTGAACCCTTATATTTAGCAGCTAATGGAAGCTCCTATATTGGCTGCAATCTCAAGCTGAATCTTTCCGGAGCTGCTCAGACCCTCGCAGGATGTATTTCTGTCAGGGTTCGTGTCCCATATGTCTTTTCCCCATTTGGTCAGCAATTCCTGCTCCTAGCTCTGTGGGCTGCTGCATAGTTCAGTGGGTTGAGTATATGGATGAGAGGTTCATGTCACTCTTGCCACAAGTTTGAGGCTGGCCTGAGGCCTGCCACACCTTTATCTTATGTTTTTATTTTATTTTATCCCCTGGGGGGTATTCCGAGAAAGTAGCTAAAGAAAGTCAGACTTTCCCTTCATCCTGCTTCATGGAACACCCCCCCGGGGTCTGTATGGTTATGTTATGTCTTGTCTATGGTTACCCTGTCCATGCCTTGTGTTTCTTGATTTATTCCAATGTTTATAGCCCTGTCTTGTTATTGTTTTCTAGTCACTAGTGTTTGTTAATTGTAATTTACTCCACCTGTTCCTTGTTGCCCAATGGTTGGTTGTTTTGGTTATGGTTCTCACCTGTCCCGCATCGTGTCTTCTTAGTAGTATATTTAAGTGCCTGTGCTTGTTCTGTTCCTCTGTGCTTCATTGTGGCTCTTTCCCTGTGTTCCTGTGTGTTTCTCATAGTTACTCCATGTTAGTTATTGGAGCTTCCTGTGATCCTTACTGCCCTCGGTATTGTTGTTCCAGGTGTTGCTCCCTGCCTTGGTTTAGTTTTGACCCCTTGTGGTCCCTTTGTTTTCCCTTTCTCCCTTGATGTTCCGTTTTGTCAATAAAACCCTGTCTTGTCGGAGCTTCCACATGGATCATTTCTTCGTTCCTCATGCCTCACCTTAATAATTTCACCCCGTTCCTCTGTCTGAAGCTGTTTCAGATTACGTATAATTTTGGCATGTCCTGCGTGAATGGCTTGCTTTAGATCATGCTGCAGCATTTCAACGTGACTGAGCTCAGGACTCTGACTCGGCTGTTCTTGGTCGGTCTGCTTTTAATTTACTCCTGTGCTCTGACTCATTCTCATGTTGCATGACCCAAGTGCTTTTGAGTTCACAGGCAGAAACCCTGAATTTTCCTGCCACAACTAGGAATTGCAAAGCACTTGAAGCCATTACCCTCTCCGGCATGCTTCAGTCACGATGAGGTTTTGGTGTTGTATATATGGTAGCTTGGTTTGTTTTTTTTTCCCTTAACATATTGCTACGTAAATGCAGCAAAAAGTTCAACTTTGGCCTCATAAAACGTTGCCTTTTTGTTAAATAAGACTGACTTTAACATTATGAAGGTCAGATAATTAGATGTTTATGATCCTTTTTTGTATAAAAAGAAATATACAGATTATTCCAAGGGCTTTATAATTTGTTCATAACTTTATTTGGTTTGGATTACTTTTGATTGTTTTTCTGTTTTTTGTTTTTGTTTTTTTTTTGCAACAAGAATCATAGCACAGGGTGTCAGAATGTCTATGATCATTAAAAGTCAGTGCAAAAAGACTATTTTTGGGGTTAGGGAACTGGGACCTAGTGGGAAATCTGGGTTGGTGCTGAAAGAGGTATTGGTGTGGCCAACAGGAGGAGCCCATCCTGTGGTCAGTGAGGATACCAGTGCCGCAGTTCAGTGATGGGGACACTGTTCCGTAAAAATTGTGCCGTCATTCATATGAGATGTGAAGTATAAAAGATCCCTGGACGTCTTTTGAAATAGTACTCCGGTGTCCTGGCTAAAATTACTCACTGTGTCTCTATAAAATCTAGCCTCCTAATCATCCCCTATATCTAACTGGTGAATTCTCTCCTGCCCCTCCACCACCTAACCTACTGTGTGGTGAGCAGAATGGCTGCTGTCGCATCATCCAGGTGGGGGCTACACAGCTGTGGCGGTTGGAATGTCTCCCCATTGGTTCTGTAAAGCACTTTGGGTGTCTTGAAAATGCAACTTTCATTCATTCATTCATTCTCCATTCATTCATTCATTTAAGTGGATCTGAAAGGTTGTGAGTTTGAGTATCATTAATTCCTTGAGTATGGCTCCAAACTCCTCCCTGGCATTACCTGTGTATACATGAGTGTCTCTCGCTGAGAGTGTGTGGACCCAGGTGTGGACTCTTCATCCAATCCGTCATCTAATTAGGGAATTGCAGCAAAAACCCGCATACACAGCGGCCCTTTCTGGATAAGTTTGCCCACCCCTGGTTTAGAGCAATGGTTTTATATTACTGCAGTTAAAACATGGGACATTAATGGAGGAATCTGGGACCCTTTAAAATCACTTCCTAAACTTTCATTAGTTTTTCTTCTTTTTTCATCTGCCCTGATGGGTAATCACTGTTGTTCCCTGTGTAGAGGATATGCCAGTGGTCCACTGGAATGAACAACAGTAACAGTAACAGCCACTGGCAAGATAAATGGACAGCTGGCCAGTGGAGATTTGGCAGAGCAATAAAACCACATCTCATTAGCTGGAGGATGCTGCCACTATAGATCAGCACAAATGGTCCAACTGGGGAAATACCTGATAGGTTCTGTCCCCGTTTTTGTTCAAGCCTAACACATCACCATTACCTGGTCCTTGTCACGGAACTGGGGGATTCCTCTTGCCTTTGGTCAGTTGATACGCTTATGTGTTAATGCATATGGGGGATTCCTCTTGCCTTTGGTCAATTGATACGCTTATGTGTTAATGCATATGTACTTTCCCAACTAATTTTTTTTTATTTTAATGAATATGTTGCTGTTATTGAGATATACACACACAACATATAAACATACCAATTCATACATACAAAAACTATGTCTAAACACATAAAGCCCTTACTGAAAAACATGTTTTCTGAATACATTTTTAATATAAACATATGCATATTTTAAATAAATTGTGTCATAATAATATGTTTATGAACAAAGGAGTTTGTCCTATTCGTTTTAAATATTTGCAGCCATTTGTAAAACAAAACCTGAACCAGACCCTGTGATGTCAATTTTGACGGATTTGCCGCCCTCTAGTGGAAATATCTCAACATTACATTTATTACTGCTAAATCTTAAAAAACAATAACATATAATTTAATAGCTGAATTTGTAAATAAGAAGACCATGTGGTGATTTACCTTTATCCACATCGGTTAGGGGGTCAACTGCTAGTGTTGTCAACCTGTTTGTGTACAGGATCAAGGACTGAAATTACTGTATCATAATTCAAAAATATGGTATAATGTCTTATTTTTAGTTTAGCCTTATATGAATATAGTGTGTAAAAATTTATACCTTGAGGTCGCTTGAAGTAAGTATGTATTTAGGTTCAAAAGCCCGCCTGAATGGTGGCAATCCATTTTGTAGTTTGGATATGCCACAGTGATTAATTGCTGTGCAGCATTATAAATCACACATTCCTGCCTCCCCCCTCCCCCGGCCTTTGACTGCGGCGGGTCACGTGACAGCCACCTGTTGAGCTGATCTCATACTTTGCGCGCATATGATACGCGGCGATCATTCGCCCTTTAAAAGCGAACCGCTATTCAGTTACGATCCGATAAGTTTTGATGCACTTTAGGAATCGAGGCTCACGATTCGACTATCTTGACTGAACTGACATACTTCCGAATACAGGATCAGAATTGAATATCTGCGCTTTTAAAGCTGGGATTTTAAGCCGGGGGTTCACAGCCCCCCTTGGGGTCCATGTAGAAGTTTCGTAAATTTGAAAAATGGTGTATTATCATTTACTTTACGCAAGTGACCTGCTATTTGATGAAGTACAACGTAATAAATCCATAGCCGCAGCTTTTTCACGAACTAGGGGATTGTGTCACATACTCGCGCAGAGGTTGACGGTTATGTCCTGTCTTGATATGATAAATAAATTCAATAAGGGAAAGTCTATGTATAAATGTTTTTGTAATGATAAGCTTAGCTACACGTTCTGTAGCAGTTTGAGTGGGCACAAGTTGCTTAGCGATTACGTTAATTTAATACATTAAGTAAGAATACATCATTTGTGCCGTCCTCATGTAGTGTTAACACATATTATTTACTTACAAATGCTTAATCTGAAAAGCGTCCTCATACCTATTCGACTCTGTTGATGGATTTAATGGCTTTACTGAGTGCTGAGCTGGAATCAGCCCCAGCATGGAAGACACACATTCCTCCTTTCAGAGTAACAGGGACAGACAGGGTCATCTGTTAACAGTCTGTGACAGTGTTAGGATCCCGTGTGCCTCTGCGTCCAGCTGAACGCGAATCTGGGCTCCACTGAGGTGTTACACGCAGGAGTGTGGCAAGGCCATTGGCACCAGTGTGCGAAATACCCGTCAGTATTCGGGGGGGGGGTCCCCATCTCCTTATTGTTGTGCAATGCGGATCTTGAGACCTCCTTAAAATTTTGTTTTCGAGGCTTTCAGGGGTCTCATGGGTTAATCGGGGGTGTCGGACTCGCCCAAACTCCCCCGTATTTCGCACACTGATTGGCACTTCAGACAGGAACGTAAGTTTGAGTGCTTAGCACCTCTGAGGCTCAAGCATGGTCACAAGCACTTGGCAAATCAGACTGGAGGAAATGCGCACCTCATCGTTTCTGCGTGTCCTTCCCGATTTCCTGGCGCGGGCGAGACATTCGTCGCCATTAAAGGAAAGTGGATTTGCAAAGGAAATCTGGATGCGATGGTTGCATAGGGCACTTGCCACCAATATCAGGGTTTAAGAAACATCCTTTTGCCAGTGTAGGAGGTTTGTGGGTTATTATCCTCCTTCCCCAGCCTGAAGCAACCCCCTCCCCCACCTTGGCCATGCTGCTGTCTTCCTGCAGGTGGAGCAAGGTTGCCCAGCTGCCCTGGGGGGTCTCTGCGTGGGTGATGAGCTGGTGTCACTAAACGACCAGCCCTGTGCGGACCTCACCCTACCCGAGATCACGGCCCTCGCGGATGGCTCGACCGGCAGCCTACGGCTGCTCGTCAAAAGGTGAAGAACATGCTGCAGAGCATCTGCAGGCCAGTAGGTGGCGTAGTAACTAGGGAGCCGACTCAAAAGCTAGCTGGGGCAACTTCTAGAAAGGGTATTTCAGTTATCACCTTCAGTTACATATCAAACCATTACAATTTCAATAAAATCATGTAACTGTATAAGGAGCCACAGTGGTCACTGCTGGTTCCTGGTTAGAGATGAGCTTGCATTTGCATTTAGATGAGCCTGTTTTATGAGTCAGTGTAGTGTTCACCCAATGGAGTGGAACGTGGCCAACGCAGAGCAGGACTGTTCATTTAACATGCAGTGACCTTTTCTTGACCAGAGAGAGAGAGAGACAGAGAGAGAGAAAGAGGCAACTGTGGCAGGTTGGCCTGCATTGTAAAGTGAGGCTTCGAAACATTCCTTTGAGAGGCTGGTTGCATTATCCCCCCACCCAGCCACCCGGAGGAAAAGAGCTTGAGTGAAATGGAAAAGGTCAGATGAATCTGTGCAGACAGATCAATCAGGGGAGAATATATCTCACTGTGGCCTGCAAAGGGGAAATTGTTATTTTCATAAGAAAGGTGACTGTGAACTGTGAAGATTCTCATGCAAGTAAATACTGCAAGAAGATGAAACATTGCAAAATATTGACAATATGAACATCAGCAAATTCAGCAGTGAGTGACATTTCCTGCA
>JAODKE010000015.1:10040100-10056430 GCA_026779605.1 Mormyrus hasselquistii
TCAATCACCTGCACCAGTCACTTTCTGTAGCATTGGTCTGCTACTCAGTCTACCTCATAAATGACTGTCTGTTCAAGACTTAATACCTCTTACAAGCTCTATTGCACTTTGTCTGATTTGTACTCTCTGCCACGTGCCCTTGTATATTATATTTATATTTCTCTTGTATTTTTAAATTTTTATTTTTTGTATTAATGTTTTTCTGTTTAACTAGGGTTTGCAAGAAAACATTATTTCAATTCTCTGTGTGTTCTGTACATATGGCAGAATTGACAATAAAGCTGACTTTGACTTTGATAAACAAATAAAGCTGGTACAGTAACTACGGTAACCCCCAACACACAAAAAAAATTCAAATTTAAAAAAACAATAAAAAAACACAAATAGAACATCACTCGCCACAAGGAGACCGGCCAGCTGATGGTGTACCACCCCCCTCCAAATCCCCTTTTCCGAGCACACTCAACGTGTCGTCGGTGTAAATCCACTACAAGCTACACACACACACCCATACTCAAAGGTCACACGGTAGCCACATGACACCACTAAACATGCAATAAGCTGGTCCCACTATCAGGAAACTATAACCCCCACTAGCATAGCTAAAATGAAAGCCACAACAGCCGAAAGGGAAGACGCCCAGCCATCATCAATCCCAATCATTCAACCCAGCTTTCACTACCTAAATAGCACTGCCAATCATCACTAGGACTAATTCCTCTGCCAAAAAAAAACACAAACTATCGCTAACATTTCTACCAGACCACAATCTACCACCGGGATTTCCATCATCGAACCGATGATGGACTACCAACGGTTATAGATTCCTTCAACCCTAAACCCAATCTAAAAGATCCCAGCACCACTCAAGCAATATCCCCTGCCGACCTTGGAAGATGATAGGGGTTAGAATGCTGGCCGGCAGTGGGACGTGCTGTTCTTCATACCTCCTTAGATTGATATGTCTGAGTAGCCCCTTCCAATTCCTCTCCTCCTTGGCCCAAAAATACTTGGGTGGAGGGGACACACAAAGGAGGTGAACCCATCATAGACACAGACACTATGGCAGGGTCCGCCGTGTCGCTACCGAGCCCATCGGGCACCAGGACACAAAACTCATCACTAGAATCGTCCCCTTGCAAACCCACCCTCATTTGAGCTGGGAGTAAAGGGCTAACGGCAGGCTCTGTGCCAAGATGAGATTTCAACATGGTCCGAACCCGTTTCACCTTATCCAGGGCATCAATCGGTGCAATGGTATAAACCACACCTCCTGGTCTAGGGACCTGCAACACTTTGTGCAACACTTGCTGAATCTTAGTGCAACCCCTAACCCCATGATCACGGACATACACTACCTGACCTTCCTGCAAAGGCAAACCCTGTCGCTGCCGTTGTTCAGCAGCCGGAGCAAAATACTCTTTAGCCCCCTCGAATGCCAGGTGGAGCTGGGTTTGATGCTCAGATATCCAGTCAATCACCATACCCGGTACGGAATCTGTCACCCATCCCATCAAAAAATCCACCGGTAACTTAGGATCTTGACCAAACATGAGAAAATATGGGGATTTCCCTGTAGACTGATGTGGTGTAGTATTATAAGAGAACACCACCTGGGGAAGGCACGCAGTCCAATCCCTCTTCCGAGATTATGCAACGATTATGCAACGTCCTATTGAATCGCTCACACTTACCATTCTCAGCTGGATGGTAAGAAGTTTGAGGCTTTGTCACATCATAAAGCAAACAAAGCTCTCTGATCAGAATACTCTCGAAGTTATGACCCTGGTCAGAATGGAGACGACATGGAACCCCAAACTTATAGAACCATTCAACAACAAGAACTTGAGCTACTGTGGCATGCTGGTCCCTGGTAGGAATAGCTAAGGTATATTTACTAAAAACATCCGTCATCACCAAAACATTCTCAATGCCATTATGAGCAGGCTCTAATACCGTAAAGTCCAAAGCCAAAATTTTGTTAGGTCAACAAGCTAGCAGGTGGCCCATAAAAGCCACTGGCTGTGTGTCCTTACTCACTTGACAACGTCCACACTCTTGGCATCACCGTTTAATGTCTGCAAACTTACCAGGCTAATAACAGCGCTGTTGTACCAACCAGCTGGTTCTGTGAATTCCCTGATGCCCATGGTTCTGGTGAAGCTGCGCCATCACCACTGGCCTCAACAAGGCAACTGAAAAACCTCCTCCCCCCCATCAGGACGATGCAATACTCCATCTTTGGCCACCAAACGGTCCCACTGACATAGCAACACCAAAGCAAGGGCAAAGAAAAAGGAGTTCCCAGAACCCCTACTGGACCCAAACCCGACGTCAAGTATTGACGTGACATAGCATCTGCATTCTGGTTGCTCTTGCCAGATCTATAGTTAATCTCATAGTCAAAGGCTGCCAGCTGGGCTGCCCACCGCTGCTCAGTGGCCCCCACTTAGTAGCTGTATGCTGAACTTAGTAGCGGATAAATGACTGAGAGGGTTGTTATCCGTAAATACCACACACTTCTGACCCAACAAGTACTCATGGAACTTCACCGTCATTGCTCACTAGAGCACAAGAAACTCCAACTTCATAGAGCTGTAATTCTACATGTTGCACTTAGTGGGCCTCAAACCATGGCTAGCATATGCAATAGGTTGAACACGACCACCCTGCTCTTGAGAAAGAACTGTTACCATGCCCCCCTGACTAGCATCAACCTCTAATATAAATGGCAACGAGAAATCAGCATAAGCAAGTACCGGTGCCCCTACCAGCTTACCCTTCAACCCTTCAAAGCTGGTCTCACACTCCTCTGTCCATGCTGCTACCAGGCTTCACCCAGATGCATTCTGGGACTTAGTACCGGCCAATTCTGCCACTAACTTATGTAACGGGGCCACCATCTTGGCAAACCCTTCAACAAAGCAGTGATAATAGCTTGCAAAGCCCAGAAATGAACGCAGCTCCACAAGATGAGAAGGCCACCTTCAATTGGCCACAACCTCTACCTTCTTCGGGTCAGTAGACACACCCTGATCAGAAATAACATGACCCAAATAGCTCACCTCCCGCTGAAAGAAGGAACATTTCTCCAGCTTAGCCTTTAAATGCTCCTGCTGCAACCATTCAAGCACTATCCCCAACCGTTGCAGATGCTGCTCAACAGAACATAACCACATCATCCTAGTATAGAAGTAATGATTGGCATTGCTGATCCTCAAACAGACGCTGCATAAGCCTTGGGGGGATTATAGAGCCCAAAAGGCATTCTATTCCACTCAAAAAGGCTGAAGGGGGAATAAAAAGCCATTTTAGCCCTATCGGATTCTGCGACAGGCACCTGATTGTACCCACTGGCAAGGTCCAGCATGGAGAACCAGCATGCCCTACATAGAGCGAGGAAGTGCAAGGAAGTGGAAATGCATCCTTACGTATTTTACTATTTAATTGGTGGCAGTCCACGCACAACCGAGGACTTCTATCCTTCTTTTTAACCAGGACAATAGGGGACGCATAAGGGCTACAGCTCTCCAAAATGATTTGTGCCTCAAGTAACTGTTGAATATGAGATTTAACCACCTCATAATCAGAAGAAGGCAGCCGACGATAGAGCTACCGGACAGGAACATCATCAACTAAAGGAATCTCATGAGAAATGAGATGAGTACAGTCTAAATCACCCTCATGAGCAGCAAAAACAGAGCTGTATTGAAGCAAAAGTGACCTAGCCTCAACCTGGCCCTGGTCACTCAGCGTGGACAAATCAAGGGCTTCAACTTTTAAGTTAACAGGGTCAGGGACTACCTGCTCCTGGACTAAGGCATGAGTTACTCTAACCTCTGCTACTCCAGGTAGCAGATTAGTCACATACACCTCAGCCAAACAACCCAGAGCGAAACAAGGGTACAAAAGAACATCAGTCCTTCCCACATTAACTATGGGGATATATGCAATACCATTCAAAACCGAAGCTAATGCTGGTGAGCCCAAAAGCCCCCCTGGCAACCCCAAAGCCAACGGCTCAAAAAGGTCTGACTGGCCAGTCACAAGACCGGAACAAGTAGTAGCTACAAATCTAAGAGTCCCCCCTCAATGCAACAAACCCTGCCACGCCGGACATGAACCACCCAGTCAATCAATGTCAGAGTTACATTAGCCTGATGACACTGCTGCAAGGCTTCAAAAACAGGACCGGATGCCTGTTCTGCAACAGATGATTCAAAAAAAGAGCACCCATATTGACTAAATAGTTCATGGTAACATTTACTGATAATATTCATCCCCAGTGCACCAGGGACCTGAGACGAGGAATACCCAGTCGCGTCCTTAACTACCAACACCCCACACCCGGGAATATCCTTATTACAAAGTGTAACATCCAGTTCCAAGGAGCTAAGATACAGGATTGCTAACCCATTAGCAGTTCTAAGCTGCAACCACTGACACTGCCTCAGGCGATCCTGTCTCTAAAGTTCAAAATAATAATAATAATAATAATAATAATAATAATAATCACAACTTAATTGATCCTTGTGGGGAAATTCCTTTTTACGCCTCCCTCAACTTGCTCTTTGTAGAGCAAGCTGTCCGCGAAGGGCTGCCACCTTTTGGGGCGCCCAGGGAGCTGGTGGTTAAGGGTCTTGCTCAAGGACCCACAGACATGCTGAAGCTGGGTTTGAACCTGCGACCTTGTGAACAAACAGGTTAGGCGGGACTGCAACAGGCAGGACAGGAACAGGCAGGTCAGGATGAACTGGGGCCCCAGGGGGTCCTGCCACAGCCGCTGGTACTGGTGCTTCTGGAGCCCGGGCCTCGGGCGGAGCAGGAGGTGAGGCCGGCACTAGAGCCCAGGGCGTAGCAGCGGGCGGAGGCGGCACCGGTACCTCAGGCGTAGCAGCAGGAGGAGGCAGCACCGGTACCTCGGGGGTAGCAGCAGGTGCCACAGTATGCACCACCTACTTGTGGCCAGCAAGGGGTGCCGCAGCAGGCACCGCCGACTCGTGACCAGCAAGGGGATGCCACAGCGGGATCTCGCTGGGTGGCTTGGCAGCCACCAGGACAGGCAGGCGGGCTGCGGGCAACGCAGCAGCAGGCTGGACAGACCGTGTGGGCAAGACAGGCAGATCAGGTGCTGGCAGGACAGGTAGATCAGGCACTGGCAGGACAGGCAGATCAGGTGCTGGCGGTGCAGTGGGCATAGCGGCTGCAACAGGTAGAAGCCGAGGTCTCACTGGGTGGCCCGGTAGCCAGGACATGCAGGACAGGAAAATCCGGTACCGGCGGGGCAGGCAGGACAGGAACGTCAAGCACTGGTAAAATGGGTGTTGCCCCTTTAAGTGGCTGCGGAACCTGCAGGATAGCATGCCACATATTAGCCAGGCGTGTTGCCCGGAAGTGGTACGTGGCAAGCGGTGGTAGCTCTGCGGATTTCCCCCGATCACTATCAAGGAGCAAAGTGGGGGAGAGAGAGCATGCCCCCAAAACAATCATGGAGCATCTGGTGACTCTCTCAGCCTTGTGCCTTTTTTTTCCCCGACATTGCTGGCTGGTTTGACACAGGGTTGACTTGGAAAGCTTGAGTGGCTGAAGCCGTTTCTCCGAAAGTCCTTCCCCCAGCTGCCGGAGGTTTTGCCTGTGAGCAGGTTCATCTCCTCTAGGAGAGTCCCGCTCTTGCTGGATAAGTCCCACAGTCTAGGGTCCTCATGGACTTCTGGCAGGTTTAGCCGGTATATGACTTCCCGTAGCAGATCGAGGCGTTGCTCCTCCATCCACGGAGGTCTTCTGTGGAGGTCTGTCATTCAGTGGTGACCGTGTCGGACAAGCGAGCAGGGTGCGGGAAGGTAGAATCCACAAAACTGGAATTCAAGGGTAACGGGGTTTATTTAGGGAGAGCAGGCAGACAGGGGAGCACTCGGTAAACAACATCAATGACAGACCTGGAGAAACTGACTAAATACACATGAAACAAGCCAAATCAATGGGGAACAGCTGGGCACAAACAAGGTAGTACACGTGGCTCTCTCATCAGTGGAGAACTGGAATGTTTTGGAATGGAAGGTTACCAAAAGAAGTGAGTCACGTAGTTTCTCGGACGGTGAACAAGCTGGTTTGAAAAGGGGAAAAGAAAGATTTTTCTTTTCTAAATACACTAAAACATTCAAAGAATATCCAGATAGCGAGACAACATTGGTTGCGATTGCAGTTTTTTCTTTTCTGCTACTAGTCATGTGCGAGGCCCGGGGCTACCCCCGTGTGTACATTTTGACCAGAGGTCAGGTCCTTCTAGAGGAGATCAAAACTTCCTGGATCTGTATTTGAATATCGTTGGATGTCGATGGCGAGCCACCCAAAGGAACTGAACTGACCCTCATGTTAACAACTCATGTCCAATTAACTACCGGATTTGTGGTAGGACTGTGAATGCAGGACTGTCAAATTCTTTATGCTGTTTTGCGACTGCAATTGTATTTCATTTATCTAAATTATTGTATACTTAACTTTCCTACATCCAGGTGGGATTGATCTAAAAAGGGTAACCAGCAAAGTTGGAACGGGTGAATCTAAAGGTAACCTAAGCCCAGTTAATTAATCTTAACGTAATCTAGTCTTAATCAGAAAAATTGATGGTAAAAAGCTTAAAGGTCACAGGTTCAGTTAATTTTTATTTTCTGTGTATGTCATATCATTCTTCATCCCTATCAGTAAAGCTGGTGATTATCTGCCTTGTGTCTTCTGTGTATGCTGCCATCCACACCTCACATCCATAATGATCCTAGACATACTGGTCCTATATTTGCCCAAGATTGGCCACATCCAAAGACAAACCAACCAAGTTACCACAGCCAATCCGATGCAACGGCAGTGCTACATACACTTGACAGCGGCACGGGAAACTCACCTGCTTTTCCATGTTACATCTAAAAAGAGACCCACCCCCACCGCGAGGGGGAAGCAGCGGCTACTCAGTTACATAATTGGCATGGCAATCTCTGTGTTACAGGAAATTAGCAGAGACGATGGTAAATAGCAGCTGCCTGCACATGGGTCAGACAACTGTGTTTTATGTTGCAGGGTAATTACCAATAAATGAGCTGGAATGTTCTCTGGAGAAACCTCTCATTACCCAGCGTGTGCTACACAAGCACTAGCTCAGCGAGAATGTTTGGCACAGCTGGACACACTGCTACTCCTGATCCTGCCTTAAACCACACAAAAGTCAATGTGTTGGTATTTCTTGCTTGGAATTTACCAGACTAAAGTAGCTATGGATTTGCATATGGCCTGTTGAGGCACCTGCTTTTATTCATATGGAGTGTTTTGTTGTTAGTTAGCACTTTTTGTTTACAAAGGTCCTAACTGGCAGTTTTGCCTGTTTTCCCTGTCTGAGCCTAATGTTTAATATTTTAAGGGCAAGTTTGTTTACAGAGACTTCATATTCCATTTTATTTATTGTGTTTGGTTTTTATTCAAGTGTATTTTTTGTTAACAGAGACTGAGAGTCCATTTTATTTGCTTGTTTTGTTTATTTATTTTGGATATTAAAAATGTCTTCCAGTCTCAGTGTTAAATGTTCTTTAGATTAGATTAGATTAGATTAGATTAGATTGACTTTATTAATCCCACAATGGGGAAATTCCTTAGACACAGCAGGAGTAGTAAAAAGACAGTATAAAAGGATCCATAGGATCAGCAAAAATAACAATATAAGAACAATATAGACAATTAAAACAACAGAGAAACAATTTCTAAGATGTATAAATATTTGTAAAAAATATAAAGAAAAAAAACATACACAATGCTAGTGATATAGATGAACAGGGAAGGGGATGAATATGTCACT
Organism: Mormyrus hasselquistii; assembly: GCA_026779605.1. Classification (NCBI taxonomy): domain Eukaryota; kingdom Metazoa; phylum Chordata; class Actinopteri; order Osteoglossiformes; family Mormyridae; genus Mormyrus; species Mormyrus hasselquistii. The sequence goes on from JAODKE010000015.1 coordinate 10,047,941, forward strand.
GCAGTGAAGTGTTATAATGTCTTATAGCTGTGGGGAGGAATGATCGCTGGAATCGCTCCTTCTTGCACTGTGGGTGTAACAGTCTTGAGCTGAAGGAGCTGCTCAGAGCCCCCACAGTGTGATGTGGGGGGGTTATCCATAATGGATGACAGTTTTACCAGCATCCTTCTGTCCGCCACATCCTCGATGGTGTCCAGTGTACAGCCCAGGACAGAACCAGCTCTCTTAACAAGCTTGTTAAGTCTTTTCCTATCTCTGTCCGAGCTGCTCCCCGCCCAGCACACAACAGCGTAGAGAGCGACTGAGGGCACTACTGAATCGTAAAAAGTCCGTAGGAGTTCACTGCACGCCCCAAAGGACCTCAGTCTTCTCAACAAGTGGAGGCGACTTTGGCCCTTTCTATACAGGGCAGCTGTGCTTGTTGTCCAGTCCAATTTATTGTTCAAGTGAACAGTGAACACCCAGAAAAGCGCAACTTAAATGTGACATTCCTTCTTTGTCATATGGACAGTTTTGCTAGTCTGAATGTTTGGGGTACAGGTTAGTAATTGTGTTTAATGATAAAGTACATTAAACATTTTATTATGCACATAAAATATATGTCAAAATGTTAAAATACGAGCAGCACCAGGGGCTACCCACCCGACCCGACTTGAAACACGGACCAAGGAGTCTAGCGCGCGCGAGTCAGGGGGTCCCTCGAAACCCCGTGGCGCATCGTAACAGTAATAATAACAATAATAATGTTTAAATTACCGGTGCTGAACACATACCTGCATGATCTCAGGTTGATGATGGATGGCGACATTCTGAAGGCGTCTCGATCATCAGCGTTTCCTGTCACGAATTCACTGTTGGTGACTCAGAGCAGAGAGTTAAGGTATTTCAACAGCAATGACCTCACTTACATTTAGCGTTGTGTGTGGACCAAATTCATCTGTTGCACCATATGTGTTACTTTTAGTTTAAGGGGGGCTCTGTCCTCACTAGGAGCTGAAGAGACTTAGGTCTTGGGTTCAGTCTTTCTCATAGGTCTTTTCATTATTAATTAGTAACAGTTACTCATGCATTTAGTAATGTTATGAAATGAGATATTACATCAGCTGAATACAGGGAGTAACTGTGGTGAGAGTAAATTGTGATTTCAACTTGAATTACCTGTCACACTGATGGTCCAGCCAGTTCAAGTATTGGGATATGCACTGTGAGATGACACTATGGCTCTTGTGATGTCACAGGGCAGGCAAACACAGACATAATATGACAGACATTACTTTGTCTCACCCTTGGATTACACTGCAATAATATCTTTGCAGGTGGTTTGGCAGGTTCTTCCCGCTGCAAACCGTCTTATGCATTTATGCTGTGGTGTATTTTGTCGAGGAGCGATTTGTCTTAAGGGTCTTTCTCCTGGCTACAGCAGCAGTTGGTCTGGTTTGAGGTTTGGCCACCAGCAGCAGACCACCTGTTCGAGCCACCAAGATGACGAGATGACGAGGCCGTCTTGTTGCCCTGCCCTTGCTATTTTTAGTGATGGGTGCTGCTTAAGATGTAGCTCATGAATGTAGCGTCCAACAACAGAGTTTGGGGGGAAAAAAAACTTAGCAAAATCCTTCAAATTTCCCTCCGAAGCCAGAGCCACTGAGATGGCAAATGCAACCTGACAATTACTCCAGCCTGACCCACAATTAGAGAGACGAGGGAATTGAGAATGGGGGGTGGGGGGGTTAACCCCTTCAAACAACCAATACAGTACGTGTTTCTCGGAGAACACAAATTTTACTCTGATCTGAACCCTAAAATGCATGTATTTTGCCCAGGTTCAGATTGAGGCATTATAGAATCTATGCAGAGGAAGAAATATGTAAAATAATATAAACAAAACTGTCATTTTAAAAGCCATAATCCAAAATTGAATACCTTGTTTGGAACTATGCTGTATTTGTGGAATATTTTAGGAGACAATTAAGTTTTAAACATTTAAACATTTCATTTTATGGACTTTCACCACTGGACAGCAGTTATGATTTGGAAGTCAGGATCCACTTCCCTGTGCTTTTCGGGTGAAAGATTACATCACTTCCCTTCACTTTAACTGACGCCACGATGCTTTACAATAAAGCTCCAGAGGGTGGCAGCATCAGCCTCCTGTTTATGCTGTACCGTTTCCCACAATTCCCTAACATCACTAGAACTCGGTGACTTCCTTACCGCCTCTAGCATTCATTTTGGGGACTACTCCATTTATGTTGTGTGACTTACAAAAACACTGGCACGTGTTTACGTTTTATAATTGTAAAAGAGCTATATAAGAAGCAGCTTTGCCATAATTAGCAATCACACTGACATTAGTGTTGAAAAGACCACCAGGACACTGGCTTATACTTTGAAAGAAAAACAAAAAGTCATTTACATGATAATTTTTTCTTTGTTCGTGTGAAACCAATGTAAGGGATTTTTCTGAAAGTTCAGACTACTGTGCAGTGATTTTACATGAAATACGCAACCACTCATGAGTGACTCATATAGTGACTGGTGGAGTCTCATTGTCATAAATACATTTTTTTTCACACTATAAGTCAGAGTTCCTACATGATGTGTGATGTCAGCTAAATACTGTAAATGCTGTAGTCTTCCATGAGGCAATGACAGGAACCGAGAGTGTTGGGACGGACTCTTGCGGGCTCCGGTGTACAGGTGTTGTCAGAAGTCCAGTGGGCAGGGCTTCATCTCCATGGAGAGAGTCGCTGGCACCCATGGCTGATCTGAGAGGCGGCTTTGGCTTCTCAGGTTTTGCATTTACGTTACTCAAATTGTAGACATTTAATTGAACGTGACACACCTGCACATTAATAAGCAAGGCAGACTGTTTTATCAATAACTAATTAATCATAAAACATTATTAATCAATACAGACAACTACTGTAGTTTGAAGCGCTGTCAGTAGAATTATATGCGTAATAGGTTCCATGCTTAGTTTGATAGAGGGAACATAGTTATTGATAGTATAATATATTATTTCTGGTTAAGTTTACTGAGAAAGGAAAGAATATGAGACATGAAATAAACCTGTGTGATGCCTATCTTTGCAGGAACCCAGCAAGGGTTACTCTCTGTCTCTACCCAGAAAGCTTCACTCCTCGTCTCCCAGGTCAGAACGCGCGCTCTCTGGCTTTCAGCCCCCGGAGATTAAAGTGCCATGGTGGGGGAAAGGAGACAAGCCACCCACACCCTGGGAGGCGGCGTCCAGGCACCCGCTGGGGCTGGTCGACGAGGCCTTCTCCTTCCAGAGCTTCCAGAAAGACCTGGCCTCCGGCATCTGCTCCGCCGCGCACCGCAAGTCACTGCCAGAGCCCCCGGCGGAATGGAAAGCCAGGGTGTCCTACGAGCCTCGCCGGGCCGGCGGTGAGGGGGCGGGCGCCTGCCGTTTGGTGCCCACATGCGTCGCCTCACCGACCAGAAGTGTTGCTTCGGCCCCTGCGGCTCCCGCCCCCTACGTGTCTCCCTGGAGATGGCAGGCCCAGAGGTCTTCTACCGAGTCTGAGATCAATCACACGGTGCCTAGTTCCAGGCACGGGGGGGGCATCAGCCGGCCAGGCTACACATCCACATACACCATACCCTGGAGACGCTAACCCAGCATCTGCGAGGCCGACATACAACACTGATGGCACGACACGTGGAAAAGGAACTTCTCACGGGTCAAACGAGGTGACATGTTTTAGAGCTTCACAGAGCACCTGAGGATGTTAAATAGTATGTGTTTTACCAGAGAAGGACAGTGATACAGATGAAGATGACTGTACAATAGGTTTTGAAATATAAATGTCATTTAAGGACACTATGCACAATGATCTATGCATACGGATCGCAGTAACAGAAACATATAGGATAATTCAAAATCAGATGGAATCTCCCATCGATCGGATAAGGACATGAGAGATTTTGTCCGATTGGCATGACAAAAAATATGAATAATTTTGTAATGAATGGACAATGAAACAGAAATTTGCTCTTCTCACTAAATGAGGCAACTGTAGTACAGGAGAAAAGGGGCGAGGGGCTTCAGAGGGGCAAGGAGACCCCGGAAGGTTCAGGAAACCCAGGACTTTATATGAGTCCCAAAGTCACCCCCCCCCCAAGCCTGACAAAATGTACCAGACAAGAAGTACTAGGGCCACCCTAGCAGGGGGATTCACAGATTTTTTTTGTCATGGGGGTTTCTGTCACAATTTTTCAAGCTCGTACTTCCCAGCAACTTAATAAGCTCAAGTCAAACTCAGTTCCGCTTATATAAAATAACAAGCTTGAAGCATCAGCACTAGCGGAGTGACTGATTGCTAATCGTTTGTAATATATAGCAAAGACAGATCATGACGCAGCAACAACAGTAGCCTCATGTTAATCTACTGTGACCTCTGTCCTTATTTGAAGGATGGAAGACAAGACAAGATTGTTCATTTTCACTAACAATGATTTGCAGACAGGAAGTCAGAGAAAAAGCCTTGTTTTTTTTAACATAGAAGAGTTCATCAAGAAAAATGTGAGTGGGAGTCGTAAAGATTGATCCCATCTCACTACGTAAGAATAATAGATAGATTTGGCCACTTTCAAAGATTGCCAGGGAGAGTGTTATTTTGCGTATGCATTCTTGAGTGTGTTTTTTAATCAAAAGAAGTCGTGTCTCAGGTTAAGTCAGTACTGAAAACCAGCTTTCGGTGATTTTATGGTGGATGCAGCTGGCACAGCGAAGGTCACAGGGTTATGAATTAAGCGATTAAGAATGGATATTTAAAACATGAACTAAACAGATATTAACAAGAAAGTTAAAACCATTAGAAAGGGATTGTCTTAGATTTCCACGTAGTTTGTTCTACGTCTTCTGACAGAAATTACATCTAAAGACAAAAAGTGGCTTTGGAGAAGTAAAGTTTTGCTGTGATTTAATATGATTATGCACTCTCGTGCATGGTCTCCAACATGTAATGAGGTGTTATGGTCATTTAAGTGTCCTTAAGGGTGTAGTACGTAGTGTGAACTGGACTGGACTGGGAAATGTGGGAAACATGGCAGGGGACAGGTGATTGGATGGGTTACTGCTGGTCAGCCCAGTATGTGACATAGGTGGCTGCCTAGGGTTCCATTTAGTGAGGGGGTGTAGGACTTGCAAGCCAATTTCACTGGGGGCCCTTGCAGTGAAGTTTGACACATGACTGGGAGTGGGATGGAAGTGGCGTTATCTCAGGAGGAGCTGTACGAGCAGTTCTCTCGGAGGTTACTCAGTCTTTGTGCTGACTGATAACAAGACAGCGAGCGTTGGAAAAACTGCAAAATAACCATGTACTTCAAATTCCTTCAGTTAGTATTTTTTTAGCATTTGTCACAGCGATTGTTGCATTTAACTACGGGGGAGGTTTTAAAATCTTGCAAGTGCAGCAAAAAAGGCCTTTACCATCCCCAGTAGGGTATTTTTCACAGCCCACTGCTCATCATAGAATGTTCTTATACATACACTTTTCTGTAGAATCAGAACTTTAACTTCTAGTGTTTTATTTAACGCATATATTCCAAGGGTATTTTCTAAGGCAGACCAGCAGCCATGATAGATACACAGAGCTGTATGTTATATATCGCTAGAGACTAGAGTTAATTTCCTTGTAACACAATGATTATAGTAATTATTAGCAAGTAATTTACATTCATAATGCCTCTGGTACGTTTTGTATCGCAAGCTAATATGGAAATGGAGTTAATAGGATGTAAATTCCTTAACAGTCGGTATTCAGTTCATTAGGTTAAGTGTATATAAAATCATAAACTAACCTAATTGTTCACCGCACATAATCTCTGGTGTACAAACCTGAGGCGACGTAAACCTCTCTAGAGGTAATACTTTGCATTATTATGACCTCTTCCATATTATTTCAACACCTGGACAAATTAACCTTGTTTATGTAACGAAATAAGCATGTTTTTATTGCATTGCTGGAACAATGATAGGAAAACGTTATGTATGAAATCAGCTTGTTCCCAATAAAAAGGCGAGCTTTATTGTGATTCCAGACTGTTAAAATGTTTGTTTTTTATTGTCATTGTTGATTGACGTGCCACGATGCTTTCGGTGATGTATTTATATTCTCCTGGACACATTGTACCGTTTCTGTATTGATAATAGTTGTGTATCTTCACATTAACTTTCATATCTTGTGCATTCATTTGAGCTCTGTGTAAGAAAACGTTTATGAAATGAATTGCTTTTCAGCCGAATGGTGAACACATTCCTGCCAAGTTTTTCTTTTTTGTGCTTTTATCTTCTCATATTAGAGCCCCCTCGTTAGTTTTAAAGCTTTCCTGGAGTTAAATATTTGAAGGTATTACAGGATCGAGTCTATTAATTTTAATACGGTTTTGACCGCTAACTAACTCAATATGGATTTAACGATTTTTTAAAGGTTCGCTTATATCATATTATTTAATAAAGTGCTCAAATGCCTTTGACAGTAGGATTCAGTATTTAAATATATTACATCATTGTTTTTACCTGCAGTCTGCTGTTTTCCAGCTTGTTTTAACACGGAATGCTATTTCTGCGGTTCATGCAGCTTTAGCATTTACATCGGCAGCCTAACCTTAGTTGAACTGTTCCTATCGCTGGTAGGGAGACCGTGACCTTTCGAGTCCGTATATGAAAGCATATATATTTACCAATCTGTATATCTGCAAAAAGCAGTTGATCTTTCCAGGTTTGCATTCATGTGTATCTTAGTCATAACGAAGAAGGATATCTTTTTTGTTTGCACAATTTGGTTGCACCTCTGTTATTAAAAAACTCGCTTGCAGAAAAAGACAGTTCAGTTCGCTTACTTTTGCCTGGCGTCCTGTTCAACAAACGAGTTCAAAGTGTGCTTTGTTAAATGCACTTAACTCTTCCCTGGCTCATACCTGCCATTACCAGTGTATAAGTAGTATTGCCAAACTTTATTGCCAAGCACAATATGGTAAATGCCTTACAAAGCAATTTATTTTGTGGTATGTGGTTATTGCGTGATTAAACGTGAAACATTTTAACATTAATTAACATTAACTATGGATCATATGACTGCAATGTAACAGTTTCCCCACATATATCTTTTCTTGTTTGAGGAACGCAAAAATCTATAGGGGTCAAAAAGCATGAATCCGGATTAAGCCAATTATCACAATTATAATATCTTAAATTTGTTGAATAAGTGTGACACTTTATGGCCACTTACATTTTGCGCCGATTTTAAGTCTAGTCTATACGGCGCACTCGCACCACCGCCTTACCTGCACTCGGGTCTCAAAAGGCGCCGCGTATCGTATTTAGTTAATGAACGCAGTCGTAACGTTCTTTAAATCGCAGCAGATGCAAGCAGATTATGTACTACATAAAATTCGTTTCTCAAGTCTTCTAAATAAAATAAGCAAAATATGGTCTGCGAAAACGTAGTATTGCCAGGTTAATGACAGCTAATACTTGGAATACTGACGGCGGCGGCTAAAATCTCAATTTGTAGCTAGGTTATTCACAGCAAAATCTCAACTGAAATGCGAAGTGGCACTAGACCGCATTCATTATCATGATAGGCAGTTAAATGCACAGTCCATAAAAATAGCAAGTGTTCATTGTGGACTTAACCTTGTTTATTGTTAAATGTGTGTTTCAAATAAACTATATTTAGAAGCAAAATATAACGCGCAGGCCTAATTATCTCTGTGAGCGCTGTAACAAACCACAGAACAATTCAGTGTCATTAATTCCTAATTGCATCTATCTGGGTTGTGAAAATTATATAAAAAAAATCTAACAATAATTCCAGTTTTAATATTACAAGACAAGCCCTACCAAAACAAGTCAAATAATCCTCATATTTTCTCGAATGATTTTCATTGTAATCTGGATTTCAAGTACCAAAAAGTGAAGTCATTTGTAAGGTAAGAACAATAATTATTTGCTTGCCCTCAGGTTTGGGCCAAAAATTATTTTATGATTGACATGCTGATATTTGCCCTTTATTACATTACCTACCCATAGAATAGGCTAGTCTTAATTCAGTATAAAGCAACAATCAATGCATTGTCCCTGTCAACCGTAAGCCTATGTAATACAGTAGTAACAAAACAGCCAATCCCTCGGGTTTAAGTATTTCGCGAAGCGCACGTTGCACATTTAAAAATCTGTACGCATGCAGCTCTTTACTTATACTGTAGAAGTCAGCAGCTGCTGTTCATGCGAGTGAAATTGACGCTATTCTTAGCATCGGGCTACGTTCTGTGCCGTTGAGTCACTCTTACACATCGCCTCCGATTTAAACGCCTTTTCTTCGCCGTCAGCTCTTTCTCGTACTTACTGCCAGCTTTTTTTTTTTTTTTTTTTTTGGGGGGGGGGGGGGGGGGCCTCGGGGGTGTGGGGGGGGGGATGAAGAGGGGAAGCGGGGGGCGCGGGCCCGACAAACACCTGAACCCCCA
>JAODKE010000015.1:10061187-10078282 GCA_026779605.1 Mormyrus hasselquistii
CTATGGGCAATTTACCAACGCCAATCAGCCTCAGCATGTCTTTGGACTGTGGGGGGAAACCGGAGTACCCGGAGGAATCAATTATGTAATATGATTATTATTACTATTATTCACATTTATATATGTGGGCTAAAATTTTGTGCGCTGGGAACAAGCAAAACAGAGACATAAAAACATTTTCTTGACGGACTCAGTGTGGCTGCATCTGGTGGCCGAGTCGCTTCAGCTGGTGAAGAGTGAACTTAACAGCAAGCAAAATAATATAAACAAGAAGTCAGATGAGATACATATGCACAGATACATATGTGACTGTGAAGCGTTGCATAAAAAATGATCAGTTTTCAAAAGTGTCTTTTGCTTTTAATGCTGGCAATCTGGTGTTAGTAATACTTGGAGGACATTAAGGTGAAATGCATCTAACAGAACAACTAGCCTCAGTCTGCCGCCCCCCAGTTGAGAAGGGCCAGAACTGCCAACGTGCTTATTGTTTCACGTAAAAACGCGCATATTGATTGGCTTTATAAACCTTTATAAACTGAAATTTAATTAAGGGTTGTGCCCTTATCCCATCCTGTGGAGGGAAATTCTAATTCTATACAAATAGTAGATACCGATGTCTCACAATCAGTGCCTTGGCTTGAACTAGGAATACTGCCGATGTTGCACAATCAGAGTGATGTTTCCGATGCCACCAGGACTTGTGACACTGCAACTCCACTGGATGCTCTAGTCTGACACTGCATTTGCTTCAAGAAATATGCAGCTCTGGAAGTTAAACTATAAGGTGCTTTTAAAGGTGACTGATATGATGGAGATAAGGAATCCATATCAGAGTTCTTTGAAGGCTTCTGCTCAATGTTATCTGTTAATCCAGGCGTAATATTCTTAACATCTAATGTCTACTTTGTCCAGTCGAGAAGGCTTCCACAACACAATGGGTGAACATCTCTCTGTCATAATGTCATAATGAGAAGCGTTCAGGGGCTGCATTTCACCTCTCTCTCAAGTTCGTCTACCGCGTGGGACAGCTGGTTAGAAGTCTATATTTAGTCGGTCGATGTGAGATACGTACCAGTGCCCACCCCCTCATCTGCCATGACACTGGGGACTGTGTGGACCCCATGAGATCAGACCCCCACCCCTACACACCCACCTAGCTTCTCTGGAGGACACAGGAGGCATCTGAGGAGGACAGGAGGTGTCTGCTGGTTGCAAGCAATCCCATCCAGGTGCCCGTTGGTGTGTTTCTGAGGTACGACCTTTTTTGGTTCAGTTATACATTTGTATAAACTTTGTAATCAGCACTATGTATAAACTTTGTAATCAGCACTATGTATAAACTTTGTAATCAGCACTATGCAATGAACAATGAAGCGGCTGCAAAGATTAATTTTTTAAAAAAGAGTTACGTTATTAAATATTATTGCATCCTTTTTCCCATCTTAACAGGTGACATATTTTTGTAAGTTTATACTGTGAAAAAAAGAGTTTGAAAAAGATTACAAAAAGAGGCTCTTTTCAGGGAAATGTTTATCTTCTGTGCAAAGGTATATCTTCAGAATGTACAGCTCTGATTAACAGTCAGTTTGTCTGTTGTGCCGTAACATTTCTAATAAGTTCATCCTACTGATAAATGATTTTTTGTCTGCATGTTTTGAAAGCACTGAATCTTTATGAAACATGGTCCATATAAACCTGGATGATTCAAACATTCACACAATTTAAGGAAGAGAACCTATACTGTGGACAATTAAGCTTTATGGAAGTGCAATAGTTCCATTCTATTCTGTGCGATTAACCCTTAATGGATATAATTCCCATTTTTCTAGTTCTAATTCCAATGTGCCTTCCGGTGCTTCCTGGCTCTCCTGCAGCCCTAGCAGTGTCATATTATTCCGTTGTTCTCTTCCTGCCCAGCTTTTAATTCTCTAGCTGTGGTTCCTCTAGTCTTGCACACCTTACCAAGCCTCAGGGGAGCTGTCCTCTCATGGGAAGTTCCCAAACCAAGGACCGTAAGCTAGCACGTCGTCAGGGCAGGGACTACGGACCCCATCCGGGGCTTGCTCCGCAAGACCCCAGGGATGAGCTCCTCACTTGTGTTGACACATATTGAAGGGAAGTTTTCACATTGGATCGCTTTATATTAGTGGGAGTCTCGTTCTAAGAATCAACATGAAGGGTCATGCAGAACAATGGAGAGGAACAGAGGCGTTACACCAAACCATTGACAATCAACCCCAGTGCCAGGACGCAGGTGGACTCCAAGGTTATTTAAAGGGAAATGCCAACTCAATAAATCTCCCAGCTGATCTCGGACGACTCAGCGTGGACATGTCCGCTTGACGGTGCCCTGCACGGGGGATGAGCTTCATTTCTGCTTCAATGGGCTGGTCCCTGAATTCGTGCCGCACGCATCCTGTGCCCTTGCCTTTTTTTATTCCAGGTTCCCCTCGGGGAGTGTCATGTCGCAGTACACCATGATGTCAGCGCAGCAGAGGAAGGCCCAGGCGGCTGCGATCTGTCGAGAAGTCCGGGGCCCTTGCGGTACAATGTGGCTGCACGCTTCCTGCGCTGACATGCACGGGGATGACAAACAAGTGTGCACGCACCAGCGCGCGATCCCTTGCACACCCTCACACGCGTTTTGTCATGAGCCCATGTTTAAGCCCCTTGTTGCTAATCTCTCTACAGAATTTAATATTAATCAAATATCTTATTACTATAAGTCAGTGGGAGAAACAGCACTAGAGTAGATTTAAGTGTTTTGGTCGTTCTGCTGCTACCCGATTGATCAGCAGGCCGGTGCCTGAAGCCTCCAGGGAACCAGCTGGCTCTTTTGATATTGATTGCACTGTTAATTAAGGCCAGCTGGGCACCTTTTTGGGCATATTTTTATTTTTTTTTTTAAGTTGTGCTTGCCAATGCTTTTTGAAGTGAACTTGGCATTTGCTGTAGTTTTTTTTGGTGCTATGTTTTGTATCTCTAATAAACTTAAATAAGCTTAAATTACTATGAATCTCAATTTATTAACATTTACCATTTAAATGTCACCCCCACGATCTACTGCGCTACCTATAGTGAGCTGCCTTTTTGTAGTTGTCCTTCTGAACATCTATTTCTGTGGGAGGTCATCTATGTATGGACATCGGGAGTGTCCTGAAGACCCATAACAGCTGTGGGGCATTCTGAAGGGTAGCGTTTCAGCTTTTGCCTTCAGCATCACAAAGGCCGGTCATAAAGCAGCAGCAGCGTGGGGGAAATTATGCGGCGAGAACGACGCGTTAAAAAAGGGAAGGTGATGAGCAGCGTCTGGCTGGCTAATAACGGAATGCTAACGGTAGCAATTTTTTTTACGACTGTCTTTGTCCCTGCAGAGGATGCGATGGACCTGGGGAGAAAGGTCAGTGCCCCTAAGGAGATAATGCTGGAGGAGCTGTCTCTGTCGTCCAACAGGGGCTCACGTCTGTTCAAGATGCGTCAGCGGCGCTCAGATAAGTACACCTTCGAGAGTGTCCAGAATGAGGCCGCCTCTGTGACGCAGGTGAGCAACCCCGCAACCGCCCCCCCCCCCCCCAACCCCACCCCCGCCATGGCCATCTCCTGCTATCTTCGGTGACCCCTGGCGAGCCCGGCGGACGGTCGCAGGATTAATGCACCTGGCGTCCTTCCGCCGTCCTCCTGCAGTCAGCACCCACGCGGCCACCAGCAAATCGATCAGTTTTAGCAATCCCGCTGGCCGGACTGTACGTGCTCTGGCGAGTTCACCTCAAAACGCTTTCGCTGGGTCTCCTTGCCTGTCGTGTTTTAATGAAACTAAATTATTTCCTGAAGGTGCTCAGAAGTGTTCTGCCGTCTCTTGTGAATTACAGGATATCTCTAAAACCTATTTGGGATGATGATATATATATATATATTGACATGGAATGCTCTTATTTCGTTTTCTTGTTTTCCTCAAAGGCCGGAGTAGTGATGATAAGTAACAGCGGAGAAACCACTGAAGCGGCACTCGCTGCTCCAGATGCGGAGACTTCGGCAGCCCAGTCAGTGAACCTCGCCCCAGGTACCGAGCTGCACCTTCATGGAAACTTGCTGTGCTGTTCAAGGTTTAAAATAATACATTTAAAAATGTAAAATATATGAATCTGTGCCAGTTGGCGTCAGTGCAATCGGTTTATGAAGGGAAGACCCCAGAAAGGTTGACAAAGCGCGACTACCACCTGAAGCGTGTCCCCTGGGCACCTGGCATTTCCTGACACGAAGCGCTCGCAAAGCACAGGAAGAGGAAAGCAGGAAAGAATGCGGAGACAGATATAAACTTGGGTCAGCAGAATGCCGTCTCGCCTTTGGGAAGGGTACGCATATCACATGGCACTGTGTTCTCTCCCGGGGCAGGAGAAGCCCGGAAAGAAAGCGCGACACAGTGGAATCCCTTCTGCCAATGTCCTCGTAGCGTACTGTTATCCAATGTGTACTCTTGGGGTGTGCTGTCCCAAGTCGTTGGTAAAATTTCTGGCAGAAAAGAGCATCGAGGCAAAAAAGCTGTTAGTGAACACCCCCCCCACACACACTTATTTTACCCTGTTTGACTGAATTGGGCAACTTGGGTGGTCAAAGTTCATTAGGCAGGATCATGAAGGGGCATAGTGACTGAAGAACAGATCAGTGGACATGAAGATCTGAGGAGGAAATTATGTCCTGGGAAATTTCTAAGTAGCTCATGTCATTTTCAGGGACAATTCAACATATATTCATATATTTTCTATCTTTGATTTTCTACCAAGCTACCTCCCTTCACATGTCCCATACATAGCAGTATAACAGGAGGAAGTCACTCTGCTTTTTTTACCTGTGTACAAAACTCTCTTGTTTGAATAATCAGTAAACTGCTTTTTGTAGGTCTGGAGCCTTCTTTACATGCCGTGACTTCAGTAAGGGACTGTAGCTTTTACAGAAATCTTACTCACAGTGCAAGCTGTTATACAGTATGTGCATTTTAAAAAATTGATTTCATTGTAGTCTGGAGATTATTGCATTATCATTACACTATGTGTCTAATTGCCCTGGACCATCTAACCTCCTCGCTTCCTGGACCATCTAACCTCCTCGCTTCCACATCACGCTTTGCTCATTATCTGCACTAGGCCAGTGTTTCTCAACCCAGTCCTTGGAGAACCTCGTACAGTTCAGTCCCAGCCAATCAGGAACACTGAATACCTGGTACAGGTGCACTGGTGGCAGAGAGGAAGCAAAAACGTGGACTCTCTGGGATTCCCAGAGGACTGGGCTATGAAACACTGCACTAGGCAATTACTTTATTTTATTTTTGTACATACTTTTATGATATTGATAGTCTTGATTGTTTTTCTTGACATCCCAAAGTAAATTCCTTGTATATAAAAGTTCTTGGTGATATACACATGATTTTGTTTCTGATTCCGATTAGTCACAGCAACATGAACAGGTGGCTTGTCACTTAGGTTATGGAGCACCCCTGAAGGATGTTCCACCAGAGAGATTCAACAGCACAGCCGTCCCAAAGTCCTATCAGTCCCCCTGGGATCAGGCTGTGCTCAATGACCCCGCCCTGGCTGACACTTTGAGCTCCAGTTATCTCGCCCCCGAACTCCAGACGGAGACTCCAATGTACAAGAGCTTTAACAGGTAATGGTGTTATGCCCATAATGGCCCACAAAGGCTTTGCAGACTGTAAAGGACGTGCCCGCTTTGGACAGAATCAGGGATTCCAGGAATCGCAAGCAGTCATACAGGTTTCAGGCAAGGCATTCGAATGTCATGTGACTTGCACATGAAACATAATGATGAAGAGATGAATTTCTCATTAGCTCATGAGAACAAACACAGGCTGAAACAAAACACACCCAGCACCTCTGTGGAGGAACGGTGAAGCCGACTGTTGGTTTAGAGTGTAGAATGTTCTGAACCTGGCGGTAGAGGGGGTGTGGCATGACAGTCACGTTCCAGGCACATGTCAGGACTGGGCGCAGTGAGATGTTTTAGCTTTTCTTAAGTCGGAAGTGAGCCATCCAGATTTGTGTTTTACTGTTGCTCACTGGGAAATGTGATGGGCCATTAATAATGCACACTACATCAAGTTAACCTGAAAATCAAACTGTACAGTTATTCGATATGACATCAGTGTCCACCTTACTGTAAAGAAAATGGCTAAATGTTGGTGAGTGGGGGCCCCTGGCCTACAATCATTGTTGGGGCCCTTCTTAAAGCATAAAGTGCTGTCATAACAACCAGGAAAAAAATTTAGGGCCCCTTACAACTCAACCCAACTTAGCCCATGCATAAGTCTGTCCTTGAGTCTGTCCAGGGCACTGCTAGAGATTTCGGGCCCCATGAAAGCATATCATATTGGACCCCCAACCCAGACCAATCCAATTATGTTTTTTAAAGCCCCTGCCACTCAGGACCACTTGGAATTATCTTAACTCCCATCCTCCCCTTTATGACCCCTCTGAGTCTGTATAATGTTTTACATCTTGTTTAACAGCTAAACCAGTATTTCCCAATCTGGTCTTCAAGGGCCCCGTGGTCAGTCCATGTTTTTGCTCCCCCCGATCTCCTTGCCAGACAGTCCACATTCTTGCTCCCCACAAGCTCCAAGACTGGACTGGGAAACTCTGTCTCCTTAAATTTCAGGGTTGCTACGCCGTTTGGCGGATTTGACCAGGCCCCCACAGTGCCAGCTTTCAAAGCTCCAGAGCTGGACCTTCTAGAAAATTCCCCCCACCCGTGCCCAGAGCTTCTGAACACGGCGGCAAAGAGACCTACGTTCAACAGGACGGCCCTGGGCTGGGTAACTAACACGGCCCCCCCCACTGTGATCCTGCAGCCCATGACGATCCCAGAGTCGGATGACCTCTGACGTGATGATGTGACAATGCCTGATACCTGAAAGCCGTCACCACGGGTCTGTAGAGGTGCACCTCTAACTTAGCTACAAGACGTGATCACTGATAAGCTGAGATGACTGGCCATCTCAGTGGAGCAAAGGTACCCTGAATACTTCTAGGTCAAAAGAACAGGGCAAATTAATTTGATAAGACCTAAGGATTTTGTGTATAAACTTATGAAGGCTTGTAAATACAACTACATTATTGCTGACAAGTGTTAACCCCGTGATTTGCGTACTATATTATTTTTATTTATTAACTAATAAACAAGCATCTCTGTGTTCTGTAAACCTAATTTGACAGATCTGCATTTAACTTTCTAGCATGGTGACTTTTCATGGACTAATGAAAAGAATTAAAAAGTCAATACACGAATTAAAAGAGCTTGCTAATCACTGATATATGGAAGTTTACTATTTGATGATATAATGTATAATAGAAGACATTTCATCAGCATTAAAATTGTAGAAATGTTTGACTGACAGTGGGTTAAAATCCATCCAGAGTTGTGATGTGGACAATCTTTTAGTGGTGCGGGGTGTCACCCATGATGACACGCACTGCAGTGTCTATGACTGTCTGACACGTTCTGACACGCCACTGCAACCCCTGTGTCCGTCCTTTCTATTTAACGCCCTTCCTATTCCAGGGGTCAGCAAGTTTAAATCTCACTGCATTGTACACTGTCCCCTTCACGAGGGGCTTTTCTACTATTTCACATCCAAGTGTCTTACTGGGAAATGCTTTAGATTTTTTTTCCCTCCTTAAATGGCCCAGTGGGTGGTCTGTGAGCTGTTGGATATCGCCATGGAGACAGTCAACCTTATTGTGGTCATGATGTAGCACTGGAGGTCCATTCTCGGACACAAACTCCCCCACTGCTACTGCAATAAAAGAACTGTGTGGGAGTAACCATGGGCACCTAACGACCATGCGCAAGTGACGCGGTCAAAAGGAAGTCGACTTGGTCTTATCAGCAGTGTTTTACTGACACAGAGGGCTGCACTAATGCACCAGTGTCCACCACCATAGTCTATATGCAAGGTAAACCTAGGGCTGCAGCAGATAGCTTTCAAGCAGATGCTGAGAGCCCAGAGGCCATGAGACACAGGGAGTGGCGAGTGTCATAGTTCTTGGAAGTCAAAAGAAATGATTGTGGGCAGGCCTGATTTTCGTGGAATGCGAAATGAGAAACCAGAAGAAGGAAGGTGGAGACCACAGAAAATACTCCCAGGGTTACTGCACAAATCGTCACATGGACCTACCATCAGGAAAACTTATCTTGGTTCTTTCAGAGTATGGGTTTTCTCTCTAGTGTTGTGCTTGGGGGGACTGGTATTGGTTTCTGGCAATAGAAAAAGTAGGTGATGTGAAATAGATGTTTTTTAGGGTGGTTGCAGGCCAGGCGATTGTGGTGAAGGCGAAGGGGAGCGGGATTTGTGGGAAATTTCACACAGATGATGGATCCTTTAGAGGGACATGCAGTCTAATCAAGTTTCATCTCACTGTAAGAAGACAAGACAAAGGTTTCTTCTTTAAAAATACACACACAGAACAGTGACTCATTTGTAACACAGAATGGAGACTGGTGAACACCCATGTGTCACACTGCGGAAAGGAGTGACTCGGGGGCAGGAGTAAGGCAAACAAAGGGGACTTTATTGGGGTTAACAAGCAGGAGCAGTGAAACAAAATGGGACTAGGAGGGGTCAAATGGGAAGGCCAGCAAAAGGTCAAAGACCAGACTAACGAAGACGGGACAAACAGGTACTTTCATATATGCACTACTAAGGGGCAACGAGTGTCAGGTGTGGCCCATTAGGGCCGCATGAAGGAGAAGACAGAAGGATCAGTTGGATGTGGTGGGCAAGACATGACAATACCCCCCCAAAAGCAAAGGGACACAGGGACAAACAGGAGAGGGGACCGAAGGGACCGAATGAGAGGGCAGACACATGGACCGACAAGACATATGGGACAGATACTACAATGGCATGACATGGGGCACCTAAGAAGCGGGCGTCAAACCAGGTGGGAACAGGAGAGACCAACAGACAGAACCACACAGATGTAACAGACCAGACTTGGTACATGGCCAGGCACCAGGAACAAACATCAAACCTCAACAGGGCCCAGGGAGCAGAAGAGACAGAGACAGACAGGACAGGCCACACCAAGACAGAATGGACAAGCTGAGGGGCAGCAGAGACAGGAGTGGAAACAAAAGAGGAAGCCAGTGGGGACACAGACCAGGAAAAAAAAGAAGAAGAAGAAGGAGAAGGGTACTGGGACAGGGACAGAAGCAGAGTGAATGAGAACAGGGGGCGTCTGGGAAGCTGGGTGACAACCCTGTGATATGGGATCCCTTGAACCAATTCACTGGTGTGGCCGAGTCCATCTGGACTGCAGGACCTGAAGGCCCCAGAGGACCGGTGGGACCGGAGCATCCTGAGAGGACTGGAGAACCAAAGCAGGAGGGCATCAAGGGGACAGTAGGACTGGAGTTAGGCATGGGCCTGGAGGAGGCCGGGGAGTGGGGTGGGATGAAGAGGCCATTGGTGGCGAGCCAGGAGGCTGCAAGGCAAGTGCCTGGGTGACAACTAGACATTAGGCGGGAGCATTGGTGATAACTGGAGACAAAGTGAGCATTGGTGGGACAGCAGGAGACAAGACAGGACAGGAGGCAGGAGGGACTGGAGCCGGTGGGACACCAGGAGACAAGCACTGGTGAGACATCAGAAGACAGAGCTGAAGTCAGCGGGATATAAGGAGATGGGATTGATCCCGGTGGGACATCAGGAGACAAGCACTGGTGAGACATCAGAAGACAGAGCTGAAGTCAGCGGGATATATGGAGATGGGATTGATCCCAGTGGGACATCAGGAGACAGGGCAAAGCTAAGACACCTAAAGCTAAGCAGGGAGCAGCTAAAGACACCTAGAGGTGAATGGGGAGAGGCTGAGACACCTGGAGGCGAGCGGGACGCAGCCAGAACACTGGAGGTGAGTGGGGCGCAGCCAGAACACTGGAGGCGAGCGGGGCGCAGCCAGAACACTGGAGGCGAGCAGGGCGCAGCTGGGACACCTGGAAGCGAGTAAAGCACAGCCGGAGCACCAGAGGGGGAGCAGGGAAAATCCAGGGCGCCTGGATGCAAGCAGAGTAAAGCTGGTATACTTGGGTCTGGTTCAGGCAGCAAGGCTGCTGCGGGGTAAGGTGTGGGTCAGGTGGCCCTCCTTGAGCTGAGAGCCTGGGGCGTGGGCAGAGCAGCCCTCTCAGGACCAGGAGCCTGGGACTTGGGTGGAGCGGCCCTCTCTGGGCTGAGAGCCTGGAGCACAGATAGAGCAGCACTTTCTGTGCTGGGACCCTGGGGTGCAGCACCAGAGTAGATGGGCTCTGGAGATTCTGCTGAGGCGTCCTGGGCCAGACCCTGGAGACGCTGTATTTGGTGAGAAGGCAGGCAAGATTAGCTTCCTCCACTTGTTCATCCTGTGATTAGGAAGAACTGACAGGACTGTGGCAAGCTGTGGGGAGAGTCGTGGGGCATTGAGGGCATCAGCAGGGGGATCTGTGGCGGTGAGTTGGGGAGAGTCGGCAGGCTCAATGGCTTTGCCTTCAAGCAGCCACTGTATTTCCTCCATATAGAGTCAGACCTTCTCTGCCTCCTTGGGATCTGACTCTGGGGGGAGGCCTGCTGAGATTTCCATTCTCCACACAAAGACCACTCTGACCGTGGGCACCTCGCACACAGTGGTGTTGAGCATCTACTCCCAGTGGGCGACCAGGAGAAAAATTTCCTTAGCTTGCAGGAGGGGTGGCTCTTTGAGGTCTTCAGACTCATCCAGCTCCTCCAAGTCGCTATCACTGAGCAGATCAATCAGAGAGTTGTCCACGACCCACCAAGGAGTGCAGACTGGAGGTTCGGGCTGAGGTAGGTAACTAAGTACAGGGGAAAACATGCAAGACGTGAAGCGTAGCCTGAGGGGCTCCTGGGGATAGCCACTGGGAAATCTATAGCGTCCAGTCATTCTGTCGCACTAAGGGAAGGAGAGGCTCGGAGGCAGGAGTAAGGCAAACTTTATAGGGGTTAACAGACAGGAGCAGTGAACCAAAAGGTAGGGGACAGGCAGCGAGAGGAATGATGTCAATGATTTGTCTAACAAAGACAGGACAATAAGATACTTTATTACATAGATCTCGTCCAATTGTTTATCCTTGGCAGAGAATGATTCATATATTTTTCTCGAGTACGTTCAGACCATCAAAGGAGGACATCTCGTTCTCTAGTTTGTTGCCGGTAGAATAAACAGCAATGACAGAATGTAGTGAAGCAGTTTATCATCTTAGGAGATGCAAAATATTTTTGGGTACGACATTCTTTCATTTTTCTATCTACCTCCCATACGGTGTGTTTAGACAGCTGGAACAGACTTGCCAGTGCTGATACCTTTGGAGAACATTAGCAAACTCCCTCAGGCCACAGTTTTTTAGGTTCCTCTCCATCAGGCAAATTCAACTCAACTGCAGAAGTCGCTGCTTCCCTATCGATGTCAAGATCTACTCTGTTTATCAAGAGTAGACCGAACTCTTCGTGAACTTTTTATTTGCACCACATCTGAGAATACAGAGGAAATGTTTCTGGGGTTGTAATTATGCCCCTTATCAGCACCTGTCCGTCTCCAGGGACAGTGTCCTTTGGTGCGGCACCTCAATAATGTCAGAAAACTGTGGATTGCGCTGAGGGCTAATTAGCTGATGTTGCTTTGTCGCCTTCTAGGAGGCGTCACGCATTAGCCAGCCAAGCAGGCAACCACACTGGGGAAAATCACTTTCACAAGTGTAAAATTACAGTACCCTTTCCTGGGGTGTCACATTGACTCCAAGCGTTTAATTTGCCATTTGTTTTGCAACCCGTTTTCATTATTTTAAGATTTTATCCGCCAATTACTGGGATAAACAGCTAGCACTTCTGCTGCACACAACACGACATGGTCTGCAATGAGTAGGCTCAGGTCACAGGGATATTTTAGGGAGAATGAGACTTTTTATGCTTTTAAGGCTATTTCACTAAGAAACATATTGAACCTTAGGAAAGTGTATTACCAGTCTCAGTAACAGCACAATTCAATTAATCTGGTATTAAATATACCTGTATGTAAATGCATAAAAACAATGCTATAAACCTTTAGACTATGGGGTAAATATTAAGAAACTGAAAGAAAAAGTACAGAACAGATCTAGATCATTTCAATTACCAACATTTATCCTTCCGGTGATCATGTTAAAAATATGTCAGATTTGTTGTTGTGATGAATAATTACAAAGGAAACAGAAAATCTAAACACCCCAAGGAGCGGCTTCCCTGGTTAAGTACGTTATGCTTGTTTAGTTCCTGTCTGGACGCAGATTTCTCAACAGAGAAGTGAACCAGAGCCACAGGATGCAGACCTCTTAAAATAAATTATTTTGTCGTATACAGATGAACTTTTCCCCAAATACTTACGTAGTTTACTTTTGTCCACACATGCAGCTGGATTGCATCATGAAAAAATCTCTATAGATACAGCACTACATGGTTCAAATGGGACTCAGATATTTCCTTAATAATAGGTGCTGTATCTAAGGTACTACGAGAAAGTCCTATGTTTCAACAGTGTTGAAACAGATGTTTCTTTTATGGCAATAAGCGATCACATTAGGCTGAATACGGTATTACACTATGTCCGCAGGAGAATAGTTCCAGAAAGTGATTTTGTCTCAACCAACCTTTTGAGCATAAAGAATCACAGTTGCAGAGTACTCAGCTGGCTGGTTGAAACAAAATCTTGGTCTGGATTTTTACTTTCTGGACCTGAACAAGTTAAGGGAGGCATAAAGACAATCTCTCCACAGGGAATAATAAAGCATCAATTATTATTATTAGTTGTTCACTTTTTTCAATTGTATGGCTGTCATGTTATTGGACTGTTTGTTTTGGACCTTTTTCCCCCCAAGATTCTTAAGCATACATAGAAATGATTGTCTGCTTTGTCTGATTGTATTTTCTGTTAATCTATGGGTAACTAAATGGTACAAATAACCCTTTCTTTATAAGCCAGATGTCAGACATACTGAATATTGATACAATTTGAAATTGCTGCTTTATTTTTTCGTGTCATTTGTAGGTTATGACCAGAATGCCGTGGTGGATGAAAATCTATACTCTTCATATAGGGAAAGCATAGAAGTATGATTAAGAGAACTATATTACACACGGTCACTTAAAATACAGTAATGGGAGCTTATTAATAGCTTGCTAGCTTTGCTGCATATCGAATGTCATGTCTAGACTGTTTAAAACAGGCTGTGCTTTGAGTCAGTTCCATGACTCAAACTGGAATGATTCACAGGTCACTGGCAAAAAAGTGCAGGGAGGCCCCTTCGCTGGTCCCAGAGATGCGGAGAATCACCAGGACATGGTGTCAGCACAAAACCATTCAGGCCGGCACTGAATTTTCCGCAGAGCGTTTTTGCCAGACACACTTCCTGAGCTTTTATGCGACGCACATGACATAGCTATAGGCCAAATGACTGACAATTGGTAACAGACGCAAGGAGCTTTTGTTCAAGTTGCACACGGTTGTCAGATGCACAAAGTATATTATACTATATTATACTATAATATGTATATTAAAAGTATATTACTTTTGCTTGGAAAAACAGACCCAAGAAAAGGAAATGCTGCAGTATTGCCAATCGCCTTGGCGCTGGGGGAAAAGAGCTGTCGTTTAATGACATCATGCCCAAAACATTCATGCTGCTCTTAGGCAGGTCATCAGGTACACTTTAGAGCAGGGCTGTTCAGATCACGGTCCTCGAGGGCCGAGCACTGCTGCTTTTCCAACTTTCCTTTATCTGAGAGCCAGTTGTGAAGCCTCTGGCCAATTAGAGCCAGAAATTATTAAGATAACTACCAGGGAGACTTGAAAACGAGGCCTGGATTTGGAATGGAGGGCCAGATTTGAATAGGGGGACTTTAGACAAACAACCATCGTTTCTGCTCCACTGCAAACATGCTGGCTGCGAACTATATGGCTGACAAACCCAAAACGTGCCCCACAGAGACCGTCTGGCAGACGGCCCAAATCCAGGCCTGACAGTCCTGAGCTCCCCCTGCTTTCCTCTGGGCGCTTTAATAAATTAGCCTTGAGGAGGGGGCTCCATTGGTGTAAAACCAAAGCCTCTGTCACTGACAGGACTCCTACACTCACTAGAACTGGATTTACTACAGTAAACTCAAAGCAGACATAAACAAAACCCCGTGAGCCACTCTGGACCCTGTGTACGGCCAAGTCTGCTGCCCAACAGGCTCTGGACCGGACACAAATATCTCTGGAGGAATATTTCATTTTTCAGGAGAAATTAAGCAATTGTGGAAGCTTTTATTTTTTATTTATTTGTTTGCTTGTATGTTTTTACATTTTCACACTTACAGGTATAACGGACACATTTAACAAGTGTGTTTTATTTTTCATATTTAACCTAAATGAAGAGAATTCGTTCAACCAACCCCTAATTAATTAAGATCTCTGCTAGAATAACAGTTTACATATGCTTTGGCCTGTAAGAATCGCCCATCCTTTGTGATATTGAGGAAAAAATAAGACTCTGGGGATGTGAACTTCTTGGTTGAGATAAAATTCTTTCACTATTTTCACAGGGTCCTGAACGTTAGGAAAGTGAGACAAAATCAGACACAGTAGTTGGTTGTAAATAGAAAGACTGGGGGCTTTTTCAGCTTCATTAGTTTATGACGGTGGCTTCCTGAAAGTATTTAACGTAGAACGCAGCACGACTTGAATCGATCTACATTTACATTTACATTTACAGCATTTGGCAGACGCCCTTAGCCAGAGCGACTTACATAAGTGCTTTAAGACTCTGCTATAAATTTTCCTCGATACTAGCTCAATCTGGTGATCTTTCATCACAACTACCATATTTTGAAAGAGTAGGGGTGGTACCCTGATGTCCTGCTGAAAATGACCCACTGTAGCCCTATCAGATCCGGCCTCCTACTCATCCTCTATATCTTACTGGTTAATTCTCTACATACTGGTGGTGACCGAAATGGCTCCCTGTTAGTTTTGTAAAGTGTGTTGTGTATAAATGTAACATTCATTCATGCATGCCCAATAGTTTCTATACTTCCTTAGTGACCACTTCACGCAGAGAGGGATCCACACATTTGATTGTAATTCTATAAATTTAAGAAGGTTTTTCCTTCCCCTGTATTTAATTTGTAATTCTTTGCTGCTCGACTTTATGGCTCTGCTGTGTCCTTGAGCTTGTCCTATTAACCGGTGCGGCTGTCTGGGTTTATTTAGTCAAACTCTGCTCTAGCTATGAGCACAAATGAGCACAAATAGGAAAATATTGTGTCATGCTGCCCTCCACACCACTGGCCTGAGGACTGGCAGCTTCCCCTAATCCTTATCCACCTTTTACTTGTACACACACTGAACAAAACAGCTGACCGGGGGTGTTTCTCAATACCAAGAATGCAAAGAACATACTTGTGGGCTTGGCAAGACCGGTCTTGCTAACCTACCTTCCAAGAACTTGGGGTGTGATGAATCATGGGATTGGTCTTGTTTGATATTTGGGGCGGGGCAGGAACAACATTCGGGGATTTTTACCGTCCTCCGTGCTTCTGTGCTCAAGTGCTGGAACTGGTCTACGGCAATGGAAGGTGACGTGAAATGGGTACACGAGAACACAATTACAGTCAAGTACGACATTAAGAAAGACCCAGGGTTCTTAAACATCAGACATGCAGTATTTACTAAAATTTATTAACAATTAACTCGCACGCTAGACTTGGCAGGCTTTACACTCTGTGTAACTAATTTGCGCATCATGACGTCTAATGATAATGGATGAATTTGTTTGCTTATTTAGCGGAAAGGCATCCAGGGCAAATGTGTACATAGTCAGTTCCTGGGCTCGTTTATCACAAGTGACATCAGTCAGAGGTAATGGCCCATCCTCCGGAGAAATGGTGCATGAGAGAGAGAAAAATGGGAGAGAGTGAATATTCCATCTTATTAAAACACGATTTGCAGAAAGGTCAGAATAAGCATATTCCTGGAGGACTGCAAATGGAAATGAGATGGGATAGTGGCCGGAGCAGCAGGGGTGTAGTTCTTACCTGAAGAAACATTTACATTTTTGTTGGCTCATTTTCGTCTTGCATCCCAAATGTGAAGTGCTACTATTTATCTGTGTGTAGCATTAGATTAAGTGTTTGAACACAACAAAACTACTATAGCTGGAAATGTTCTATCAGCCATGAGAAAACTATTCCACGTGCTGCATTTGGACAAAAACAGGAAACCATACAGTATTTACCACGTCATGTAGCAGCTAAAGTGGATGTTGTTGGTTTGCAAATGTCCGTACAAATAAATAACGGTGACGGTGTTTTTTGGGTTGTGTGAACTCTGTATATTTATGATACAGAGATATATTATTTAATATATAAAGTCCACATTTGTAGGCTAAAAAAATAATGCTAAGTCATTAATACCCTTTTCAGTTTCATTGTGTGCCAGTTTCACACAAAGTTTGGTAGTAGATACTTTAATTCCTTTTTGTTACACGGGTATTGCCCAAACCTGCTGACTGTACTAATTTGATTGCCACACTCTGTGTGTGTGTGTGTGTGTGTGTGTGTGTGTGTGTGTGTGTGTGTGTGTGTGTGTATATATAGTCCAAGTGGTGTGACAGTGGTGCTGAAAATGAAATGTCCATAAATGGCTGTCTCTGTTTGGGCCAAAACACAGTCCAAAAATAGTATTCCTGTTTAGTTTTGTCACATGGGAGGCCAAATCAAGGGGCATTCATTAATTGTAATATGTGTGCAACAAACAAACGATGATCTCAGTTTATCTGGGAGAATCACAACTGTCAGTCCGTCTTGGGCGATGGGGGACAGTTTAACTGGAGTTTATAAAGTCCCTGTCAGACTGATAGGGTACAGTTTAACTGAAGTTTATAAAGTCCCTGTCAGACTGATGGGGGACAGTTTAACTGAAGTTTATAAAGTCCCTGTCAGACTGATGGGGGACAGTTTAACTGGAGTTTATAAAGTCCCTGTCAGACTGATGGGGGACAGTTTAACTGGAGTTTATAA
>JAODKE010000015.1:10086835-10115512 GCA_026779605.1 Mormyrus hasselquistii
AAAAAAATTAGTCAGTGGTTAACAATCCGATTGTTGCTGTATGTTTTCTAATGGAAGATTTAGCGCTACTCTTGGGTTTACTCACTTTGAAGCAGGTGGCAATATAGGCTAGTAGCGCAGTAGTGTGCGACATTTCTGCGGTTTGCTTTAAAGTACTGAATATAGGAAAAAAATCTAAATCTACAGAGACTGTAAGGAAGGAGGATGTAGTTGTTTGGATTTGATCTCTTTGATACGAACAGAAGCCGGAACAACAGTCGTGATCGCAGGCAACATGTGTAAGTTTATCCGTGCAAATGTTTTTGTGCGAGGTTTGGTTGTAACGTAGACATCTGGAGTAAGAGTTATATTTTTGGAGACAGTTTGTTAGATATGGTGTTGGATTTAATAATGTCTGTCGTACAACGTGGTCATTAAACGATTTGCCGTTTTTGTATGTAACTGTTTCACCGCAAAGCTGAAAAAAATAAACGCCAGTTAAAGCGAGCAGAATATATATTGCTACAGTGGACTTAGGTCCTGTCGTTAAAACGAAGCGAGTGGCTGACAAGCCTGAGTGTGTGTGTGTGTTTATGTTTGTTTGTTTTTTTTTCTTTGAAAGTAGAAAGAGGAAGCAGCAGTGAAAATTATTCTCCAGTCTCCCAAATAGTCCGGTCTTAGTCGCAATGGACCAATTTAAATTTAAAGATATTAAATTCATCATGTGTTAATAGTGGGGGAGTTGAACTACTCTCCTGTGGGGACCTTATGTACATACCACCCCAGGAATACCGATGGGGTTGCTTTTCAACGTCCCACTATAGTAAATAAATTTGAGAATTGTCTGGTATAGTTATAATTTTATATTAATTACCTTTTAAAGTCATGTCGAGTAATTGTTTATAAGTGTGTTTGAACATTATTGAGCAGAGGTTGCCTAATGCAGAGTTTATTGATATCGCAGCCAGTGTAAAGCACATGTTTGTATTTACTATATGGGATAACACAGAGCTGATTGTACAGTAAATGCACAATAGTGTATTTTTAATTACTGTAGAATTTCCCTGTTGTGCAAAATACTGTATTTGGTAAACTGGGAAATGCCTCTTTTTTTCTTTTTTTTTTTAACTGGCAAAATATGTAGATTTTATGAATTCTACTTCAAATAGAGTAAGTTTATACAAGCAAGGCTGACAATCTTGTAATGGTGAGCTGGCGTCTTTGGGGAAATAAGGCGTCTCTTCAGGACAGTGAGCTGTGATGTTTACTGTGCCCCCGGGGAGGTTGGGCATGCAGAAGAACCTGCTGTTATCCCCTGGTATTGACTCGGCCTGTAAAAGTAGCTCTTGATGAAAGTGGGTCAGTGGTTTAGTAGAATGGGGGCATGTATATTTGACACGGATGACGTGTGTTGTGAACTTAAGAGACTTGGCTTTTTTGGCTGAAACCTCTGCCGGCTGCCCTGACTGGGCCTAGACTGTGTGGACCCTCTGTGGACCCTGACAAGCTCTGATTGTCCCCGAGTTTGGTAATTCCTTCTTGTGTGGTGCTGTTTCCTCTATGCCCGTGTTTCCCAAGCCGGTCCCCGCAGACAGTCCGTGTTTTTGCTTCCTACCGGGAGCAGCTTGGGAGCAAAAATGTGGGGACTCTGGCGGGGAGCTGAGATTGTGCATAAACAAGGACTGTCTGCGGGTCCCTGGGGACTGGGTTGGGAAACGCTGCTCTATACCAGCTGTCTGTGTTTTGGGAAGTGCTCATCAGCTGACTGTATCTGCTGTCCTCCTCCTTAGAAATCAGATACCTGACTTATATTTTACATACTTTGTATCAGTGTTTCCAAACTCAGTCCTTGGGGAACCCTGGACAGTTCATGTTTTTGCTTCCTCTCAGCTCCCAGGGCCTGAACCAGGTATTCAGTGTTCCTGACTGCTTTTTATAAACTACTTGTCTATAAAAGATACATGTGATATGTTTATGGTGATACATAGACATTGTATGTTGTGTTTAAATATCTAAAAATGCATGTGACCTTATTAAATAACTTCCATTAATGCGACATTATGTTACATAATCTGTTAGGTAAATTTGATGATTCTTAAATCCCAGAATCGCACCCTGTAAAAGCAGGTGACCTTTGATCTTCTTGAGCAGTGTCAGTGGTGGGGGTGTTTTAGTCATGCTACAGGCTTTGAAATGTATTGTGAAGGTCCTGGGAAACTGGGAAGGATGTGTTATTTGGGAGGGAAAAATGGTTTCGATTGTGCTCTTGGAATGAAGTGTACTTCCCAGAACTTTGGGACTCTATACTGCTCTCTGCGAGTGTGTGATCCTGCCTGGTAAGCTAGGGTCCTGTGGGCACATGCTGGAGTGCGCCGGGGTGACCGTAAGGCCCACAGGAAGCTCTGCAGGAAGCCCGCAGGAAGCCCACAGGAAGCCACCGTCGCAGTGTTACTGGGCGGCCCGGCTCTAACCCCGAGGGACCGCTGCACACGGCCATTATGTTGGGAGCTCTGTGTCATGGTTTACTCATCATACCCCCCCCTTCCCCCCCCCCCAGATAACCATTGGTTACTCATAGAGTGTTTTTGTTTATTCACAACTTAACTTTCTAAAAGATCCTCTTTGTCCTGGTGTACTGTTCTTCCCCTTGTGACTGAAATCCCTCTCCAGTTATTTAGCTGGAGGTGCTGTCAGAGAGGGGGGGGTATTGATTGAAATCAGGAAGGATATCTACTGTAAAAACTATTTGCTATCCGGTAATATATCACGAGGGAAATTACTAGTCTTCTGCATTTTGATTTTTTTTTCTACAGGTTATTAGTTCATGAGCCTTCCAGATAATAATTTTCTGTAACTTTTAATGAGCTGATTTTCTTGTGTTTTCCCGGTCAAGTTCTTCTGTCCCAGTATCTGATGCTGTAACTTCTGTAGTGACTTTCCTCCTCCATTGACCTAATGGCAGGTACTGAAATGCAGCGCGGTACTGAAATGCAGCGCGGTACTGAAATGCAGCGCGGTACTGAAATGCAGCGCGGTACTGAAATGCACTGAAATGCAGCGCGGTACTGAAATGCAGCGCGGGACATGCCGCCCTCTGAATGAAGGTAGCTGTACGCTTTACTCCCTGCCCGTCTGGCCTGCACACGCCACACTGCTGATTTCATGTGTTTCTGGGCTGTTTCCTCTTTTCCTTTGCACTGATGGTTAATGTGAGCCCCTCCCCCCCCCCCCCCAGCTTCTCAGTGGGTAGATTCTAGTTAAACAGAGTTCGCTTTCGGTAAAGCTTGGAAACAGTCTTGGAAATATTACGTATTTCGACAAAGTTAGAAATTATATTTATAGGCTTAAACATCTGTGCTTATCTCATGTCGCCAAA
The DNA here is from genome assembly GCA_026779605.1 of Mormyrus hasselquistii. Lineage (NCBI taxonomy): Eukaryota > Metazoa > Chordata > Actinopteri > Osteoglossiformes > Mormyridae > Mormyrus > Mormyrus hasselquistii. Next base: position 10,090,191 of record JAODKE010000015.1, read on the forward strand.
CTATTTCGGAAGCCGGGCTGCTAATGAAACTGGTGCAGGGTCCTTGACCAGTGTGAAACTGGAAACCCAACCAGGACAGTGCCTTCCTACCGCGTCCCGGGGAAGGCCGGTGTTATGTTCCGGAACGCACGCACCTCTGTCACGTTATTCCGGCATCCGTGCTTTCTCTGCTGCAGATGCCGCCTATCTGTGTTACCGGGTGTCACAACAGTCATCAATATGGGTGCAAACTGACACTGGAGACTCGATGGGCTGCTACACCGGCAGGAAGGATGAACGCAAAAGCCGCTTACAGGCACTCAGAAGGCTGCTCATCTGTAAAGTAGTTTTAAAAAGCATTAATTTGTGGTTATCTGGCATTTTCCTGCCGGGTGTCCCCCCTCTCGTGTCCTCTTTTCTGGGATAACAAGCTTCCTGTAGCCCCGTCCCGGATGAGCGGTTACAGAAGATGGGTGGATGGATAGTATGTGGTTGTTTATGAAAAGCTTTCCCCCTCCCTGGCCGTGTCCTTCGAAGCGACATGCTCGCACTCCTGTACCGGAACGAGAGCTGCGGCTTCACCCTGATCTGATTCGGTTATTTCTCAGAAAAGCTGCCAAACCTGTGGAATTCCAGCACGGTGCCTTGGCTCTGATCTTGTTTTCAGAAGGTGGGGAGGAGCTGAGGTTTGAACGTGCACCTCTTTATCATCGCCAGCAGGAAATGTTTATTAGCCTACAAAGGGCAGAGAAAACATTAGTTAATCGAAATAATGGAGTTATTTCCTTTCACCGAGCAAGACAGACATTTCTGAAAATATTGTGAACAGATAAAAGATAATAAATATTTCCAAGCATCAAAGACCTATTTGAAAAGATATTTTTGCTGACAGGTTGGTCTAAATATCTTCTTTTTTGGCCTCTGAACAAGATGCACCCTGACTTATTTTTGTTCATTTTAGATATACTGTTAAATGTGTCAAAATTAGCATTTTTAAGTCCTTAAATAAAATTTGTTGGTGTATGACTGGAGATATTTTCTAAACACCAAAGCACTACACCCCTCTCTCTTTCCCCACAGCACTGTGTAGTAACTTATTCGCTGTCGATCTCTCTCTCCTCTCTCTCTCTCTCTCTCTCTCTCTCTCTCTCTCTCCCTCCCCCCCCTTCTCCCCTGAGGTGGTTTGGTCTTCTCCATAGGGCCTGGGTCAGTCAGGGTTGCTGCCATGTCACTCACTTGAGAGAGGAAGGGCCTTAAGTAGGTGGGACCGCACTGTGTGCTTTGAGTGAACTCCTCGCAGTTTAACTCTTCATTGAAGCCGTCGGATGTGAATTTGACCCCGACACCAAGTTTGGGAAAGGATGAGCATTTAGCCTGGACTCTGAGGGAGGAACATAGTGTGATCTGGCACAGTGTGACCTGATTTTTTTTTTGATCGGCTAAAGAGCTCCAGGCCCGGGCTCCAGCCAGCATCGCAGTGACTTGCAGTTACAAATGGCTTCAGAGTCCCCAGGCTGTGCATGTGTCAGCACTGCCCACTCTCCCAGCTCCCTGTCCTATGTCGATTAAAACTGCAGACTAATCCATGGGTTGGCTTAACCCGCCCTCCTGCACGCTCCCACCTCATTGCTGTTCTTGGCCGACTTTTAACGCACCTAAAGAACTTGTTGTGTCTTGAAGTTTTCATCAATAATCTGTTGAATCGTGGAGAGGGGGGGTGGGGTCAGGTCAGACCTCGGAGCGGATACCTCCCGTTGGAGTGCAGAGCGTTGGATTGACGTTCAGCCCTGCAGCCACGCAGTGAAGCATGGTTTCATCGCTTAGCCTTGTATAAACACCCGCCGTGTCCCTTCCTGTGTCCTCCCCTCCCTTTAAAGGAAGTCAGAATTTCACATGATGGGCTTCTGAGTTGTTACTCACTGATGAGTAAGAGTTCTGCATTGCTTCAAGCATGCAATACAAGGACCGATGATGTCAGGGAAACAATTTGTTTCCCGTTTACATAGTTGTCCATTTGCCTGTCATGGCCTGTCTGATTTCTTCACTTCCTCTCTAATCAGCTGAATGTCCTTAGACCGACAAGAGCATGAGATGAATGGTCAGAATAAATCCCCCGTCATGCCGGCCCAGAATGCCGAGGCAGGGTGAGGCAGGCGCTCTCCGGGTCACTCCGGGCCTCTGTGACATAATAAGTTCTGGCTGCCGTGGAACAGCCGCGGGTTTGGCCCAGATAAGGCGTGTGCGGTACTGCTTAGATGGAACAAACGGACAGATGTGGTGGTGATCAGGCGTGTCCAGATTTTTTTTTTTCTGTCCCTTGGAATTACTTCTATTCTGTAATTTTGAACCAGTGGAAATAAATGATGTCCAACGTACACAGTGCTGCTCCAGTGCAAGTTTGAAAGTGGCTCCTTAAGAAGCACCTCAAGCAAAGCCTGACGTATGGTTAGTGTATGTGCTGCAGCATGTCAGCGGTCGCCAAACATACCATCTTATTTTTTAATATCTTTACTGAATGGTGCCGTCTTGGGGATGGTTAGATGGCGTGAATTTGTTGCCTAGTGTCACCATAACCTCTTGGATGTCGCTAGATGAGAATAGAGCTGCTCTTCTAGTCTCCTGTGTCACTAATTAAGCTTGGAGCCATGCATCTGCTCTTGATACGGTGCCGATGGTGACCTATTCTCATGTGGGTAATGGGTCTTTGTGTTGCATGAACAATTAATGGACTTGGGTGTTAAGCAGGCAAAGGGTGACTGGGCAGGAGAATCTCGTGTGCAAGGTGATAGGGTGACTAATGTCCACCATGGCGCACCTTTCGGCCAATCCTAACTTGACACACGGCTTGGGGGTGTTGGCTTTGGAATTCTGTTGCCATGGAGGGTCACCGTGAGGATTGAAGCATGCTGGGACCTTCTGAAAGTGTTTTTCAGAACTAGAGTGGAAACATTTTGTTTGAACTATGTGGTGTGGTTGCGGCCGGGAGCCGGTTTTCCCATTCTTGTGTCGCGTTCAAGCCCGCCTGTCTGTGCTCTCGGTTCAGTGGCGGCTATGGATTCTTCGAATGCCAGGGGAGACATGCTGTTAGACTTGTTATTGTTACCTCATTATTGTCTCGTCATGATTAAGTTATGGGTTAAGGATGAAGTTACGCTATTGGATCGGGGATATTAGGCATCCATTCTGTGAACTTATTCCCTGGACTTGGGTTTTACTTGTGTGGTTCTGCAGGCGAGTTCTGCTGCATGCAGAGTTGAGAGAGGATGCGAGACAGAGCTTTGATAAAGTCATCGTGGCAAAACCAAATGGAATAAATTACCGTGACGTTAAGGAAAGGAAGGAATGTGCAACAGATTTAAATAAAATGGCTTGCAGAAAATTGGATCGATTTTTCATTCAAATGTTTTGTGATAGTTTTCTGTGAAACTTCCAGATCGTTGTTTGGAACAAATACTGTTTATGAAATGCAATATTAAGCGATATAGCCAATCAGTCTTGCAGGTTCCTACTTAACATGTCTACCTTTAATCACACTGCTGTAGGTGCTCTACCAACATGGTGTATTGTCTCGTCTTGGCTGCTTTGATTAAGGATCTTTTTACTCCAGATCCTGTCCGTTTGGTTTACAGCGTGACAGTGGGGTCACCATCACTAATAGTGTCGTGCTGTTAAGTCTATTTCAGTGCAGACCGAAGGCATTGGATAGACCCCTGTCTTCCTGCAGTAAAGCATGATGCTCAAATTAGCATAAAATGAGCAGAAATTTTGTCTGAAAGGAACCAGAGGAATAGAAGCTTGTGAGCGACGGTAACAAAAAAAAAAAACGAATATTGCTAAGAACGATGATAATGGTGTGAATTGAACTCTGCTGCATACATCCCTCATCTACAGTTTAATGGAAAGCAAAGCAGGCTCAGAGGGCTTCTGCATGTCATATTTCCTCAAGCTTATGCTTGTAATCCTGATTTTCGTTCAGCGTTTGCAAGTAAGCAGGGAAGGGGGTTCATATTAAAAATCATTATATTAAGTGAGGTGTCGGACTTTTAAAACTTGAATTTCTCATATTAAATGTCAATTAGTACACGTTCAAATGCCTAAAGCACCGTCAGTAGTGGTCCTCAGAGCATCAGTGAAAAGTGGGAATGGGCACTTGTCTAGAATAAGGTAATTCAAGCCTAAGGGCCCTCTGACATATTCCAGATGACACCTGCTGTATTCACTCTAGATTATTTTTTTATCTTCTAGTTCTTGCCTGTGGCTATTGGTGTCAGCTTTGCTCAGCTGTAATTTGCCTGTAGTCTGATTTAGGCTGAATCGTTACATATATTCTTTGTGATGCTCATTGATGCCAAAAGTATGGGGTCAGGTTGGGTCAAACTGGTCCATTGTGGGGGGAATGACAGTGTGTTCTGTACTGTGCTATTAGCATGTCAGTAAAAACTACCCTGGACCGACATAATGTTGGTGCTGTAGAAAGCTATCGATTTTGACACGTTGATGGCTGCAGATAAGCTTGTCTTCAGTGCACAGTTTCTTGGGTATGGTATTACGACCTGTTGATGTGTTAAATCCTCCCACTGCCCCCTGTTATGGGAGTACATGTGAGTCTCTTGTTTTTCACCTTTTTTGCTGCCTGTTTTTGGGTCAAAAAGTGGCGGGATTAGGCTTCACAGAGCATACCTTTTGTATTTGGTGTAGGAAAGGTAGTGTTTGGACGTCTGTCACGTTGCACTTGTCAAGTCTACAAGTAAAACTTTCAACAAAATGACCTTATTCTTTACCATATATAAATAAAATAAAATAAAATAAAATAAAATAAAGTTTTTTGATTGATTGATTGATATATAGCTACAGTCCTGTCACTAATCAACCCTAGACTGAACTGTAACATTTCTAATAATCCCAAGAGTATATTGTGAGTTTATTGCACAGGAAGCATATATTTCCAGCATTATTTACACAATGAGAAGCTCCTTGTCTTGTCATAAATATTTGAACGGACTCGATTGGTGCCTAATCAGTCGATTTTCTGCGATACGTTCGTGGGACCTTCGGGTGAGCTCTGCGAGCCCCTTACCTGCTGCCTCTCTATGCCAGAGAGCTGAGCAGCCGTTTGTTTTGGCCTCCAGAGGTTTTCTCCCAGCTAGTTTGACCTAAAGGGTCTTTGTTCCTCTTCTCCGTCATCTTCCGGCTAGATCTGCCTGAGCTGCATGCTACGTGTCTGTGTATTTATATGTAAAGTGCTCTGGGACATCTATGCTGGGAAGGGCTTTTAAAAAATAATAATAATTGAGCATGCTGTGGATGTTCTGTGATGAAATGGGATTAAGGCCAATGCATGTTACAGCGTGAACTTAGATTACGAAGATTTGCTGCTAAGTATAGACTTGTCTAGTCAGTTGATGAATAAGTTGTGTAGATGGAAAACAACTTTCTATGTGTTAGTCTTGCTCATCACGTATAGATATGGTTGTAAATTGGCTGAAGATTTCTACTTTTTGATTGAATTAGAATCTGAGATTTGCTGTAACATGTTTATGGAAATATTTTTTGAATGACTGTGTGTATCCATGTGCCAGTTGGCTACTGCCTTTTTATTTAAATGTGTGGGTGGAATATGCATTGATTTGTTCCCACTTTCTCTCTCCCATAGATTGACCAAGTCTTTTGAGGCCCAATGCTCAGAACATCTGCTTCAGACCTGCCCTATGGATGAGCACAAGCCTTTGCCTCAGTCACTCCTGCCCCGGAGGGGTGGTCACCTCTAGGGCCAGTGCAGCCTCTTGAAGTCCTTGAATTACGTCATCACTTGCCAAAGTTCTTTTCCGGTTACAAAACGCATCCCTGCTACCGACTGTTTTTTTTTCTCTGCCCCCCCCCACCCCCCACCCCCCACTTTGCATTTCGTGGAATTTAATTTGAGCTGCTCCCTTAGCCATTTTCAAAGGGGAATGTCGGAATCCTGTCCCTCTTAAACTGGGACTAGTGCCCTAGAAGCGGATGTGCAGCCAGACGACCGGCGGCGGGTCGAGAGCGTCTCCTTTCCGGACGGGGCCCCTCCGGTCCCTGGCATCTTGCTGCTCCTGTTTTGCAGCCCCGCTGGCTTCCAGCACCCCTTGGAGTTGCACGCGCACCGCGGCAGAACTCTGGTCCAATGGCATGGGTCAAGTTCTTCAGAAAGCCGGCAGGGAACTTGGGGAAGTCGTACCAGCCCGGCAGCATGCTGTCCCTGGCCCCGACCAAGGGCTTGCTGAATGAACCAGGGCAGAACAGCTGCTTCCTCAACAGCGCCGTGCAGGTGAGCCGCGGACCTCGAGTCATGTGACCTTTGCAATTAAGCACATGTTATACATTGTTACTCTTCTTAATCTATTAAGTAGATCAGGGGTCACCAACCTTTTTGAAACTGAGAGCTACTTCACGGATACTGAGCCATACGAAGGGCTACCAGTTTGAAACACTCTACTTAAATAACAAATTTGCTCAGTTTTACTTTTAGTTATATATTATTATTAATGATTAAAGATACTATATAAATGCAAATGTGATTAAAGAAGAATAGCAACAGGATTAAAAAAATATAATAATTTTGCTGCACACTGGTGAGTTGTGCTATTTTTAGAACAGGTCCGCGGGCGACTCATGTGGTCCTTGGGGGCATCCTGGTGCCCGCGGGCACCATATTGGTGACCCCTGACGTAGATTCAATATTTTTCCAGATGATTTTACCAAGATTAAACCAGAAACATTTCTAGATTATTTTTTATTTTTAACGAAAGCCTATGTATAGCATTTGACTTTTAGGAAGATTATTTCTGTCTGTGTGTTTAAATGTTTACCTTTTTTCATTCGTTCTTTATTTTGAAATAATTATGATCTTGGTTATATGACCTAAGCGATGCCATGAATATTGTCTTAGTCGCTTGGCATGACGGGAAATAAAGTAACAAATGTAATGTGACTTCTGGGGTTTTTGGCACAGAAATGTTAAGGTGGTTTTAGGGATGTGTTTGAAGTGTATATTTTTGTTTTTAATTCACTGTTTTTTGTCATGATGACATAGAAGTCGTAAAAATGTAATTGTGACGTTTTCTACCAGTCTTATCTATGATCTTCAGATTATTAGCTATGTAACAGTTAACCATGTTTGCATCAACAATGCTATGCTAGATTAGCTGGCATAAAACTGCCCATATAATATTAATTCAGTGTGCTGTATATTTGTTTTAAGATGATTTTACTATGGTACGTTCTAGAAGTACTGAAGTAATGTTTGTATGTTGGTTCTGGCCTTTGCCTGAGGTCTGCTAGTGATGAGAGAATTGTATAAAGATGAAATCAACAGTATTTGTCTCTCTGGGCTTGGTCATGTGACTGAACAGTGTGTTCTCTGAGATCAAGGCTATGGAGCCTGGGCATTCATATTTTAAGTTTATCTCCAATAGGGGGCGCACTAACAGCCTTTCCAGCGCTCTCCCCCCTCGGGTGCATTGCAGGGAGGGAATGCTTTGTGCTTCTGTCTCTGTTGACACCTGTCAGGGAGCTATGAGGTGGCGTCATCCGGAGCTGACTCCGCCCTGGGGGCCTCTGATGTCACCAGGCTTTAACCGGCAGCCAGGTTGGGTCTGGACCTGCATTTGGTGACCGCAGCGTCTGTCCTGTTCCTTTGCAGGTGCTGTGGCAGCTGGACATCTTCAGACGCAGCCTGAGGCAGCTCTCTGAGCACTTCTGCGAGGGGGGAACCTGCATTTTCTGTTCTCTAAAGGTACGACGCCCTCAGCAGCCTCGGACTGGCAAGGGTGTGTGGGAACATCATGTCATGGGCTGGTGAATTTCATCATGGTGCCTTATTTTGTGTTTTTCCCACCCCCTACTTATTCCCTGTGCATTATTCCACCCCCCCAACCCCCATCCCCACCCCTAGAGCATCTTCACGCAGTTCCAAAACAGCCGCGATCGTGCGCTGCCCTCAGACAACTTGCGGCTCGCCCTGGCTGAGACCTTTAAGGACGAGCAACGCTTCCAGCTGGGATTCATGGATGACGCGGCCGAGTGCTTTGTGAGTGAGCCTTCCGGGGGGGGCTGTGACCCTGCCGTGACCTAAGAGTAGGGAGTGGTTGGCCAAATAAAAGCCTCGGTACAGTTGGAGTGAAGGATCGGTCTCTCTTACAAAATGACTGCAAGCACGATCTCTCTAACGCGACTGTGGTAGCCTCAGCTTCCAATATGTTATTTAATACGTTTGAATATATTATTAAAATCGAAACTCTGTCCATTTGTTGATGTCAATTCAAAGTATCCTGAGTCACGAGGTATGATTGTTTCCTTAATACTTGCGGAAATGGGGAGCAGTAGGGGCCCCAACACTTTACAGGGGCCACAGTAGGGGCATGGATACCCTGGCAGGTTCAGGGGCCCCAGCACTTTACAGGGGCCACAGTAGGGGCATGCATACCCCGGCAGATTCAGGGGCCCCAACACTTTACAGGGGCCACAGTAGGGGCATGGATACCCCGGCAGATTCAGGGGCCCCAACACTTTACAGGGGCCACAGTAGGGGCATGGATACCCTCCTATCTCCCCCCCCCCCCACAAGGGCAAGGTGACATGCTATTTTGGGTGACATGCCCAAAATTTCTAGCTGCACCTGTATATAAATGGCACAGGTTACCAGTATTACAATTTGTCAAAAAGTAAGAAGGAAGGTGTCGACCAAAGAAAAGCAGCTCTTGCCGTTTCGCATTTGTTGTGGCGGGTTTAGCTGACGGCTGAGGTACAGCGCAGGGAAAGAGGCGGCGTCTCCGCAGTGTTTCCTTTCAAGCACCATGTGTCCCCAATTACACCTTTCAATACTATTGTAAAACGCCCACAGGACAAATTCTTCTTGAGATTTGTAGGTATGTGCTGCTTACCGAGTAATTAAACTCTGTCAACATATAATTATCTTTTTTTAAAAAAATGGTGAATTTTCAGACATGAAATCTCCCTGATGAAGTCAGGGGAGGGCTGGAGCTTTGATGCTGTGACTGAGCTCTTTGTATCTCTGTGGATTAATGGTCGTCTTAACAAAGGGGGTAGCTGTTAAATTAACAGATAAAGGTTTTATCCACATCCATGGTATCATTGCAAAGGCTTCTGTTTCACTCATGGGATTTTTTCTTCCATAAAAATGTTCTGAGGGCAGAAGAAAAAAGATGAGAAATTCACAGAGAAAACCAATCAGGTTTTAGAGGAAGTGGATCCAAGCAACTAGAGAAGGCGAAGCCACCCAATCAAATGTCCTGGTCCCGCCGACTCTAGTTCCTTGTATTCGGTATCTAATTGGATATCTCTCTGAACCAATCATTTTTCGTTTTGCACATCAGAACATTTTTGTGTAAGTAAAATTCTCACAAGCTTCCATTTCAGTAAATGGTGGGAAATTAACCAGTAATCAATGACCAGTGAAACTAAACTGGCAAAGAGAGAGAATATCAGTAAAAGGAAATCACTGGGATGCAAATGTTTTTCCCCTCTCATCAATATAAACATAGCATGTTAAATTGCTGTCTATGTGTTTAGCCTGCTGTATGTACAGTAAAGATAGGAACGTTATCCAATACTGTACGCTTTACAGCCTTATCGGTCTGCCATTGATTGCTGAAGGAATAGCGGACCAATGTCCGCTGGGATAGTGTAAAAATGGCTATATTTCTGTAGTAAAAATCAGTAGTTCTGGGAGTTCTGTGAATGTTTTATAAACTTACTTTAGTTCCATAGACAAATGACTTTAGATAAAAGTTTACATGTTCTAGTATTATGGTACTTTTGCTTCCCTGCCTCACAGAGGATTTATCTCGAAATCTGAGGAGTGTTGCGTGCCTTAGAGCAGGAACAGATGCCCTGTGACCTGCGGGGCAGATAATGTGGGGGAAGTAAAGAAGAATACAGCTCCTTGTGTATCGGAGAGACTGGGACATCAAAGGACATTTTTCTTCAGATATGTTGTGCCTAAGGTTATCTTATGCTGGCTTCAGCTTCCCCTGCCTCTTCATCCAGCCTAACCTGAGAGTTTCTCCCTGGAAAATTCAAAGAAATTTCACGCTTGTGGCAAACTTGCATAATTTATGGTCTTAAGACATGTACAAAACATCTGTATTTCCCAGCTGCCCGGCTCACAGGACGATTTCTTCTGTTTATCTAAAATATCACGTTGTGTTCTCTCTGATCAATCCTCTATAATGATGCTGGTACTTGTGATTATCTAATATGGTCTCTGTGTTATGTGATGAGGAGAACTGGGCTAGGAGAGATAAGTAAACACTGAAACTCAGATGATGTATTTTTGAAGCATAAAGCTAAAAAAAATGTCAGTGCAGGTGGGTCAGAAACGTAAAATACACAATGCCCGTAATTCCCAGAGTTATGAGATGATTGTGATCAAATATGCAGGTGTTTGGTCAGTCTGCCCACCTGCTGACCTTTCTAGATGTCCATAACCACTGTGTGGCATCTGAGCACTGCAGATGTGCAAAAGAAGAGCCTTGCAAAAGGTAGTTTAAGTGTCTCACCACTTCCTGAGTGTCTTCCACCAATCCTGTCCGAAACAGGAGAACATTCTGGAGAGAATCCACATGCACATCGCGCCAGACTCTGACCCTGACGCCTGCACATCCAAGTCCTGCATCACGCATCAGAAGTTTGCCATGACGCTGTATGAGCAGGTATGGGGAAGCTGGGATGATGACTTGTGTGATGTGGTGATTAATAGGTAACTAACAGCTAGCGGCCCCTATTTCAGCTACAAAACAACAATAATAACGTTGTCAATTGTCTGAAATATCTTTGCAAAGAACTTTTTTTTTTTTCTTGCCCCATCTCTCTGAACGACGACATGGCACTACCCACCGCGCCATTCTGTGGCAATCCTATTAAAGCACCATGTTGGACGATGAGTGTTGCATGCTGGGTAACAAACTGCTGGTTAACGTCCCCCCCCTCATAGGCGGTGTGCTGTAGCTGTGGGGCATCCTCTGACCCCCATCCTTTCACCGAGCTGGTGCACTATGTGTCCACCACAAGTCTTTGGTAAGCTCCGCCCACCACGTCAAACATTCCATCTTACAAATATATACATTTATTTAGTGCAGTGTTTCTCAAATCCCCAGAAAGTCCATGTTTTTTCTCCAGTCTCCTCTCTTCTTTAATTTCCTCCTGATCGTCTTGCTCACAGCCAGCAGTTGGATCATGGAGTTGATAGGAGCGACAGGAGTGACAGGCCCAGATCAGACCGGTTTGGCGAGCTGCTCTATGCAGTGTGCGCTGTCGGGGACCTGAGGAACTGCCCGGTAGGTAGATGTCCAGAACAAGAGGCCTCGATGCAAGCTTGTCATCGCCGGCATCATCGTGGCTCTTTCCTGTGCGAGTAACGCATTAAAATACTTTGACAGAATGCAGATGTGCCCATTACCTGGTCTGCTGTACACAGCGGCCTTGCAAAAACTTCTGTATGTGAAGTGACAAATTCTGCAGCTATTTGTCCCAATTGCTGGGATTCCCCGCATGCGGGACACTACACTGGGACACGGCTCTCATCAGTTACTGGGTTAAGAGTGACACTGAGAGGAGCTTGTGGATTCAGTGTCGGTAAAACGACATGTGACCTCAGCGGAGTAACAGTGGTGTCCCTTTTATGTGCCTGTGTGTTTAATTGCATGACGTGTCGCTTCAGTTTCACTTGTCTCGCAGCCCCCCCCCCGTCTGATGATGTGCTGACTCTGCCCCCCCCCTCCACGCAGAGTGAATGTGGCCAGAGGATCCGCACACGCCGGGTGCTGATGAACTCGCCAGACATCGTCACCATCGGCTTCGTTTGGGACGCAGAGCAGTCCGACCAGACTGAGGACGTCATCCGATCACTGGGGCCCTTTATCAGCCTCTCTGAGGTAATGGGGCGGGGCTTGGCTAAGGGACGTGTCTGCGCAGGGGCGGGGCTTGGGTATGAAAAGAATCTAACAGGGGGTGGGGCTTGGTTGATGGCAGGGTCTGAAGGGGCGGGGCTTGGGTATGAAGAGTCTGATGGGGGTGGGGTTTGGTTGATGGCAGGGTCTGAAGGGGCGGAGCTTGACGTGAATGGGCCTGACTAGGAACGTGGCTTTAGTGTATTACTGGCCTTTGACTGGGCTTCTGCAGTTGTATGTTCTATTGTAATTAGTGATTATTCACTAAAGAAAAGTAGCATTTTTAATAACTACCTAAGTTTGTGTGTTAACTTGTAGAAACTTAGTGCATCATTTGCTGTACACTCTGCACTGACAGTCAGATGTTTGGTATCCATCCGTGTTCCATGTGTGTAGTTAGCATGTTCTCACCATGTCACCTGGGTTTCTTCCAGGTGACCCAGTTTCCTAATACAAAGAATGCACTTATGCCAATTGTCCAGTGTGATGTTTTCTATACATGCATATGCCCTGAGATGAGCTGACATCCCCCTGAGGATGGACCCCTGCCTTGTGCCCCCCCCATGACCCTAACAAGGAAAATCAGTTAGAGGATGGATGGAGTTTTGTCAACTATAAAGTGTCAAGAATCAATTAATCATGCATCTCACAGGAGAGACAAGTCGCACTGTTTTTCCCAGTACGGCTCACATTAAGTGCCGCCCTCACAGGGACAAATGAACTGGCCGCTTACGTTCTAATCACTGCTTATCACTCTATTGGAGAGCACGGTGTGTTTGCAGCAAAAGCATCTTGCAACAGAGCTTTGGATATTTTATTGAGACGTGGGATTAAAAATAGGCCCCACTTTTAAATTTAGATTTAAGCAAGATTTTAGTTTAAGCCTTTTCACCGGTCCTAAAATAAGTATTTTAGCAAGGTTTTCCTGGTAGGGTGATATGCTTGTCCTGTTAATGTGGTAGATGCTAATGTTGAGGAACAGAAACCATGGTAACGTAGGATGCTTGGCAGCCACAGTCTCCTGTGGTTACTTTTGACGTCACTGAAGTTTTTTTTTCCCCACCTCTTTCTACAACCTGCTTTGGATTTGCAAACAATAGACATACTTCTCTGGAGTGTTCGTCAGCAGTTTGCAGCGGATGTCTTTGTAGTAAACGCTTTCTTCTTAATTTGCGACCGTCCACCGCTGCCTCTGCTCGCATTTTGCTTTTGGTGACCATATGTGAGCCCTGATTATTATTATTTGTTCTTTCTGCTGTGTGTATGCAGCCTTGCGTATTAGTATGGTTATGCAAAGTGGCTTCAGCCCTGGTCTGGAAAGGTTCTTTTCTCCCCTGTCCTGGGGGGGGGGGGGTGAATGCCACCCCAGAGGGGACTCTCCTTTGAGGGCCGTGCGTTATTTCCTGTCTTCCGCTATTTCTCGTTCTCTGAGTTTATTCCTGCAGTGCGTCTCTCTTTTCCTGCTTCTCGTCTTTCCCTCTGACGTCAGTCTCGTCCCAGAAGACTCTGCCGGTTCGGCGCCGCCGATCAGAGCCGTGTTTGGTCCGCGCTGCAGGAAGGAGACTGGGAGTGTTTATTTCAAGGCGTTCTGGACCGATTTCTGCTCTCCCGGATTTGCATACATTCCAGTCAAGGATTAGTTCAGCGGAACTCTGCTGAGTTTCACAAAGGAACTGATTCATTGTCCTGGCAGGACCCTCGATTTAACTGGTGTTTAAAAGGCCTGGTGAACCGTTTCTGAGGTCATCAAATAAACCAGCTATTCGGTGCTGGAACATGGGAATGGAGAATGGACCCTCAGGCAGGACGTGGCTGAAACGCCGCTGTGGTGTAGAGCACCTAAGCGTGTTTCCGTTGCGTGTTGAACGTGCATCTTTTGCATGTGCCGACCATCTCTGTTGCATTTAATTTCCAAAGATGTTTCTTATAATGATCTACAGGTCTGCGAGTGGCCTATTTGATGTCTAGCCGAGCTGATCTGGCAGAGGGGGTTGGTCTTGGGAAAGGTGTCCTGCGGCCATGAGAGCAGAGGGGGTGCCGGCCTTGACCCGAGAACCGTGTGTCTTGCAGCTCTTCTACAACGTCACGGATGAGCAGGCGAAGAAGAGCGAGCTGCGATTGGTGGGCATGATCTGCTACACCAGCCGTCACTACTGCGCCTTCGCCTACCACACGAAAACCTCCAAATGGGTCTTCTTCGACGACGCCACCGTGAAGGAGGTGAGTAAGTCTTAGCTTAATCTTCAACTTTTCTTCTAGTTCCTTCTACTCCAGGCACCAGTAGATCTGGTATTTTCCAACCTCCACAGGTAGTAGAGCGGCTGGGTTTTGGGGAGTCTTGGGGAGTCTTTGTCCGAGAGAAATGACCTGGAATCGTGGCGAATAAGTGCTCTGTGTGAACTGGCATTCCGGCTTACTGTGGCGTGCCGGTTCTGGCAGTGTTTACCGGAGTCCTGTTTCAGCGTTTTCTCAGAAGTATTTAGTGCACCATGGTGCGCGATGCCGGCGAGGCAGGCCTGGACGTCCCTGGGTGCTGCTTAATGGAGTCTGTGTGTCCTTAATGGAACAGGGACGGCGTCTTCTCACTGAGAGTTCCTATCGCTCCCCTGGCCCCCACTGCCCTTTCCCTCCCTCTCTGGCCATACTGGGTCCCCATCCAGCACAGAAATGTTTGATGCCCCGCGGCTGGGCAAAGCTTCTCACTTGACGCTGCAGTTTCTTTGCCTAGAAGTGGAGACACATCCTGCTTTTTTTGTAGCCTTTTTTAAGGGAGAAGCACAACATCAACATCTGTTAGCTTGTCAACCTTGCGTCTCACGGCTTGCAGCTCCTAGATATTCCGGGTTTAGACCAAAGCCAGCATGGTGTTCAGAACCACCTGCCTTTTTAAAGAGCCCACCGTAAAAAGTACTAAACACCTCTTCAGTGTCGGCTGTGGGGGGGGGGGGGGGGCTTCTTCTCTTTAACCCCCAAGGATCATGCCTGCTCCTTCCCCTGTGCTGTAGGTTGGCTCTAAATGGAAAGACGTTGTCGTGAAATGCATACGAGGCCATTTTCAGCCCCTCCTGCTGTTCTACTCCAACCCTGACGGCAGTGCGGTCTCCCCTGACGACGGCCCCAGGCAGACCAACATGGGCTCGCACTACAAGCCCGCCGTCAATGGAGAGGCCACAGGTGAGCCATGCGGGGCACGTGACACCAGTGCTGATGTACTTATTTTTTGGGCCCCCAAATGAAACGATCACCAGTTTTCTTGGGGGGGGGGCGCACAAGTAAAGCTTTGTCTGGAGCCAAAAAATGTTTGATTGATTTTACCCAGGACTCTCGATTTCAGGTCCTCCTCCTAGTGTTATTTACAGTGATTTTTAAATGTTCTTCCTTCAGGAAACGGTAAGTGTGACCTGTAATTGAGGGCTATGCTGAGATCATTAGTATTATTCATCCTGTGTAGGTATTCTCTACTTTCTGGTGCCAAATCCGAACCTAACAGCCCCAGAATGCAGCCGTGTTTAACTGTTAAATACCTTCCAGTTAAATACCTTCCCCTTCTCCAGGTCGCTATTGCTGATAAGCTGGAAATTCTCATATATTTCCAGTAAATATCTTTGAGACTCCTTGTATATTCCAATAAGTGTTTGTTTTTGCTGTTTTGTTGCACGAGTGGTTTTATTTATTTATTTTTTATTTCTGCCGCCTTACTTCTCAGTAGCTGCTTTATTCGCTCGATTTCCCAGGCCGTGTATCGCTCGCTTTTTTTTTTTTTTTTTTTTCCTCCTCCCAATGTGGGAGATTCCTTTTCCTCCGGGCGTGTTCTGCCCGCTTAGCCGGCCCGAGAGCGCCCTGCCAGAACCGCTCCTGCAGAGCGCGGTCCCTTGGAAGGCAGCGCTGGTGTCTGGTGCCAGCGGCCGAGCTCCGCCGGCCGCCTGTCCTCAGATGCACTCTGCAGCAGAGCCATCTTGTGGGGGAGAGCCGCGGTTAGCGGTGAGGTCTGGCTTTTACGGCCTGTGCCTTTTCTCCTCCAAACAGACGGCTCGGTAAATAGGAAACAAATGTTTGTCTCGTTGCGAGACGGGGCCTGTGCGTGGGCGGATCTCGGCTCTCCCACACGGCACCCCTCCGCCCGGTCGTGATCCCGCCGCACCTCTGCGCTCTTCCTGTCCCACCACCTCTGCGTATTAATCTGTCAGTCTATCTAAAGCAGTTTCCCAATCCGGTCCTCAGAGACCCACGACCGTCCACATTTTTGCTCCCTCCCAGCAAAATATGTGGATTGTCTGGCAGGGAGCTGGAGGGAGCAAAAATGTGGACGGTCGTGGGTCCCTGAGGGCCGGATTGGGAAACGGTGACCTAAAGAAGTTGAGGATGACCACACATAAAGCATCTGCAGCTGCTTTCCATTTGTTTGATCCTTCTCAGTGGTATTCCGGAAGCTCTGGGGGCTGTTCACTTTAACCCAAGTCAAAATTTGTCTTGGGGCATGATTTTGATTATGCTGCTTTTAATGGGATTATGCTGTCCTCAAAGGGACCCTGCCTCTGCCCTTCCGTCCCTGTCACCGCAGCGCGGTCGCCCTCGGAAGCCGTGGCGTCCAGCATCATCCTGTTCTCACCCGAGTGCTCTTTCTCCCTGCTGTGTGACCCAGTGCCCGAGACGGTCGCACCAGTGCCCAGAAGGACGGAGAATGGCGCAGTGCCTGAGGCCAAGCTGCAGACCCCGGGGCACTCCAGACAGGGGCAGATGAGCGGGGGCAGAGGACCTGGTATGGGGGGGGGGGGGCATTCAGGAAAACTAAGGAGTTTGTTATTATACCCTTTTAATTTATGGCCTGTACTGTTAGGTCATTACTGCCAGCCCCCACACACAGACACACCACACCTTGACCTTCATAAGTAACCAAACAAAATACAACTTTTGGCATTTTTAGTTTTTTGATTGCAGTCACAGAATTTCTATAAAATTGGGTTTCTCCTTGTGGGGACCAAAAATAGTCCCCACAGCACCAAAATAACAGGCTTTTATCACATTATTGCAAAGAGAGTTAGGAAGAGTGTTCAGGATGATTCACAAACACGAGGCTTAACAGGTTCCAACAGGAAATCACCCCCATGTCTTCCCGGCCCGTCGTTGCCGATTCCCGGGGGCTTATGGGTCGCTAGCCTTTGACCCTTTGGTCCAGTTTGTCCCTTATGATGGGGTTGAGAGATGGAGGCCGGACCGGCTGGGTCATTATTCTCCTTCGGACCGGTCCGGTCATCAGCTCGACGGCTCCTTCGCTTTTCTTCTTGCATGGAGAGTTCCGCTTCCTCCTCTGACCTGAGGAGCCACACCGATAGAACGCGTGCCCTCATCCTCTCTGTGTCTCTCAGATACACGGCGCTTTGATTAAAATAGTCTTAGCCTCAGTAGTCCAGAAGTATCCACTCCTGACATCAGACACGTACACAGTTAGAAGCGTAGCAGAATCTTAAGCAGGTGTACTCAAACTAGTATCATCTGTGTATCGGATATTCACACAAGGTCTAAAGCTAAGACCTCTTGGTCATTGAGTATGAGTCCCTTCTGAATGGCCAAACCTGACTTTTCTTTGGCACTCT
Source organism: Mormyrus hasselquistii (assembly GCA_026779605.1). Taxonomy (NCBI): domain Eukaryota; kingdom Metazoa; phylum Chordata; class Actinopteri; order Osteoglossiformes; family Mormyridae; genus Mormyrus; species Mormyrus hasselquistii. The sequence goes on from JAODKE010000015.1 coordinate 10,107,703, forward strand.
CATAAGTCCAGCCAGCTGATTCCTCAGCACAGACGTCTCATTTTAACACTTGTGTCCAGGATGGAGAGAGAGAGAGAGAGAGATGGGGATGCGTGTCGGGTACGGCTGGGTTCCTGTTAAACGCCACTGGCTGAACTGGGTTGCTGTGTCTCTGCAGTGAGGATCCTTCACATGGACCCTAGAAGTAAGCTGAAGGAACTATCCAGGGAGTGTGCTCAGCGCGTTGGAGAAGTGCGGGGAACACTGGTCCGGAGGGACCCGGAGAGGAACCAGCGGACCCAGCGGCACCGGGTCCTGGCAGAGAGAACTTCGAGAGGTGAGGATGAGAATCGCCACCCTGGTTCTCCAGCGTGGGTCTTGCCAAGCCCGGCTATTAAACGGCAGGCCCACACTTCTTAGCGTGTTTACGACACTGTGCTTGTAATCAGAAGGTCGATGGTTTGAATTCCAGCATTGACAGACTGTTTTTACTGTTGGGCTTCTGAGCAAGACCCTCAAGATGCTTCAGGAAGCTCCCTCAAAAATGTGTCACTTTAGATGAAAACATCTGTTAATTTAAAAAAAAAAAAAGAAAAAAACAAGTGGTTACACTGCAGCGTCAGCATGACTAAGGTCCCTGTGACTTGTTGTGGACGCATAGTGGAGGGTGAATCTAAACATCTGCTGCTCTGGCTTTTGGAGGGAGTAGACATGTAGGTGGGGCGTGTTGATGAAATTCTCCTAATCCTTGAGAAGCCATGTGGAGGTGATGCGATACACCGCCTGTGCTCCTATTGGCCGGTGGAGGTCACCTGATACGCCATGTGATCAGGTTGTTTTGTATGGGAGGGAATGCAAGTAGTGGCATGGGAAATATTTATTTTGTATGGTGCTTATTAATGGTTAGTGTCAGTGGTTAGGAGTGATTTACTTTTTTTCTAATTAAATTGTATTGGTGATGGAACAGACAGGTTGGTCCTGCACATACTCACTGAGGGTGGGGGGCCCAGATTGTTCTACTTTGATACTGATGGGTAGAATAGTTTGCATAGTTTTGCGGGCAGGTGGCTGGCAGTGTGGATAAAAGAGCCTTTGTTTCACAGAGTTCCTTGGGAGGAGAGACTAGTGAAATGGGGCCAATTGTGTGACTGTACAGAAAGTGGAGCATGCTGGGAAGGGGGCGTGTCCATCTACACGCTCCTCACCACAGTGGACTTTCATTGTAGGAAAGCAGGTCACGATGTGAGAGCAGGGCTCTCCTCATGAAAGGGGCGGCAAGGTGGAATGTCGGCGGGCCAGCCTGGTAGGTCGTCATGGTAACACCCGTCGCCGCCGTTGCTTGTTGTGATGGCGGCGTTTCGGTGATTGGGTCCCTGCAGCGCCCTGCCCCATGGATCTGGGAAATGCAGCCCATCGTTAAGCTGCCCGTGCCGCCGTGGCCAGGGACCTGGATCCCACGGCCTTGGTGCTAACAGAGAGCATGAATCTCTGGCGCGGCCAGGATTCTTTGCTTTCTTCCCTGTTCACCCCCAGGGGCTCTGCTTTGTGCCAAGGACATTCGCCTTGGTATCAGTGACACATACAGAGGTTTCCTTCATCGGCGTGACGCCACCGTGCCCCTAAGCCACCTGTTCTCTCCGGTTTATTCTGAATATAATTGTGCCGTGAACTGGCACAGCCGGGTACCCGATACGCATAAACGCTATTTCATTTTAGCGTGACTGTTCTTGCTTTCGGTTATCCTCTGGGATCTGGGACGCGGGAGCGGGCTGTGTCGTGAATAATGTCACCTTTGTCCCTTTCAGACGTGAACCCCGACAAGATGTATTCCCGCTCGGCGTCGCCTCCCGAAAGCGGCTTCAAGCAGTACGCGGAGCAGCGGCTCTACAGCAGCCAGGGGAAGGGGCCCTCACGGGGCCAGAGGACCCCGGTCCTGCCCAGAGCTGCCCAGGAGGCCCTCTCCCCATCCCGGGTGCAGGTGCTGCCTAGCGTCCGGGGTCGGCGCTTCGAACTCACCAACGGCTATGACACGGACAGCAGCCAGGAGTCCCGGGATAGAGCCGGCCGCAGCAGACCCAGGGCATGGAGGCCCATGCGGGAGACGCTCAACGTGGACAGCGTGCTGAGCAGCCAGGACCAGGAACAGCAGCGGCAGCAGCAGCGGCAGCAGCAGCAGGGTACTCGCCGAAGACCTCCCGGCCAGGAGAGGGCGCCCTATGACCGGGAGCGCGCCTGGGCTAGAGAAGACCGCCGATCCAAGAATCTCGTGACAATTTACGAGGATGAGCAGAAGAACGAGATGGGCAGCCACAGCTCGCTGGAGTCCGAGGGCCGGGGCACCACGGACAAGGAGAGGACTAAGGCCGGGTTGAACCTTGCGATTCGGAGCGATACCTGGAAAATCCAGCGCACAGAATCCGGATACGAGAGCAGTGACAGGATCAGCAACGGCTCCACCAATCCCGACTCTCCAGGTGTGGAGAACTTTGCTGCCAAGGAGCTGAAGCCGATACCTGAGATGAGGTAAGAGCTGCTTTCATTTAATGGTCTTTGCTGGTGTGGCAGCATAATTTCCCTCTTGCCAGCTCCTATTGGTCAGAATGGTGTCTATTTGTGAGAATCAGACTTATAGAAAGTGGTGTTTTGTGAGGACATACACATAGGTCCGCCCTTCACAGCACTGGTAAAGGCTATGAATGCTTTCATCCCGCTAATGAAACTCATAAACGGCCATGTTCAAACGGGCATTTTGGTAACATTCTCAATTTCGTGGCTTGGCTGATTCTCTGTTCTGCCTTTCCCCACCGCAGTGAAGACTTAACAGCTGGTTCATTGCAAAGGGGGCATGCATACCCAGTTTTTTTGTACAGATCAGTGGATTATTGTGGAAAGAAAAATAATAGGTGAAACATTAAAGGCGTCTTGCGCATTCGCTCTGAGGTATCGAGCACTGGGTTGTTCACTGTGCCAAAGTAGGGCTACTGGTTTCAGGTTGTACTTGTTCAGTATGGGAAAATATTGAAGATAAAATCAGCAACGGGAAGTAAAAAAATAGCAGGCAAAAGGACACCCCTTAGGGGTGGAGCGAGAAGGAGGGTGGATGCACATATCTGTCAGTTGTGTGGTATCTGTACAGTGACATAGTCTGGTGAATTACAGTGACGACACAGCAGAGGAGTGTAAATGCAGTGCTTAAAATGACACTGTTCCTTACAAACGAACAAAAAACCCACTTCACAAACTGCCCAGAATGCATTTCACTGACCTGCATGTCCCCTTAAGTCCCTTAAACAGAGCAGTCGCTGTTATTGTAGTTTGTAGTGAGGAGTATCGTTCTAATGTTCGTCCTCATTTGCTGGAAAACATCTGTGAGGTATGAAAGCAAAGCAAGCGAGTTTGTCGGGAGTCCGTGTCTTAATATGTAACCCCCACCCAGACCCAACCCCCCCATGCAAGCACAGAGCATTAGAGTGCCCTTTTCCTCATGTGATAGGAGTGGGCTGTTCATACTGCATGTCAAAGGCTGTACACATCCTCCCGATCTCCTGTGTTATGGCTTTGGATTAAATAAATCTCTTAAGAGCAGAGAACCAGAGAGATCTCTGCTTGCCAGAGGTGGCATTTAGCCACGTCTGCATCCCAGTGACTTGAAATCTTGTTTATTTCAGTGACCGGCCGCATCCCGGCAGATATGACGAGCTGAAGCCTGACCTTCCGCTGGCCCAGTCCTCCCACAGTAAGTGGCCGCTTGACGCCTCGCCCAGCGTTTCCCGTAAACCCCCCCCAGCGCCGCTCTGCCAGGCTAAACGCAGGCCTGTGCTTTTTATGCCGCGCTCTCCCGGAAGTATTAACAAAGTTCCTGCAGATCCATAAAATATTTAAAAATAGATTTTCATCTAAAATAAAAGCTTCTGAGGTGAAACATATGGAGTGGGGAATTGCTCTCAACACCCCACGATTTCCCCCCCAATTTTATCTTCTTAAAAAGTGTGAAAAGGGCCAAGTGACACCTTTCATCCTGACCTCAAGAGGGAAGAAAAAGTCCTTTCCCTTCGTGTCCAAGTTTGTGCTTTAAAATGTCATAACCCCGGAACGGCTCCCCTGATTTGCCTGAAATTTGCATTTTTAGTGAAATTATGAGGCCAGGAATTCAGTGCAAAGGAGGGACTTATGTTTCCTTCAAAGTAGTGTTGCCTTGTGCGCTTTTTGCACTGGCTAAATAACCTTTTTGATATGTTTCTCTCTCTCTCTCTCACACACACACACAAAATGGTATTATTTTTATGCTATTAAACTCAAAAGTATTGAATTTGAAATTGTGCAGCGAGCTTGTCTAACCTTTGTTTCGTGGACAAGAAGTGACCTTTAAAGTGACCCCCCCCCCCTCCCGTGACTGCTAAGCTTATTATGGGGGTAATCATACTTTCACCTGATCTCTGCTTATTCGCACTTGGTTTGACGCAAAACTCATGTAAATATTGTCCGTCCTTTGGTGTTCATGAGCGTTTCAGTGATATCCAGTGGGTTATTTCATCCAGAGTCCCCACAACATACACAGTATTCAAGTTAAGCGTCCTTTGCTTTTAGAGTTGCTCAAAGCCATGATAAACAATCTATGTGAAAATATGTACAATGTTTACAAGTGTAATGAAGGGCATTAGAAGTGTGACCTGTTCTCTCCAGTGTTTATTCTGAATATAATTGTGCTAAGATTTCCTTGGTTATAGTATTAATTTGGTCATAATGTGCCGCCGCTGTATATTGCGATAAAGGCTTGGAAACTGCAGCTGAAGATGCAGAATTAGGATCTGATGGTGCTCACGCCTGACAGCAGTATGGTCAGCCATCTTGGAGAGCCCCTCCCACCGGTGTGACCTGTTTAAAAGCCAGCTTGGGTCCCAGGCAGGAAGTTGTGACATCATGTCTATGAACCCAACCAATCAGGAATAGGAGGGCCCCTTTCCTGCAGGTGCCTATGCAGGTCTTCATTTTACATGTCGCACATGCAATGGGTACAAAGAGTACATGGATGCATTCAATGCAACGAATGCACAGTCACATGTGTATTGTGGAAGTTGGCTTTGTGGGCAGGCCTTAATAAACTGGCTTGACAATTGTAACATATTATTTTATTTTTTTTGTTTCCCTCCGGCTTCTGAATCCTCCTGCTACCAACCCCTGGGAAAGGGGTCAGATTTGGTTTTGGCCAAAGCTGCCGAAAAGCTACCGGAGTACAATACGACAGGTTATTACTACATCATGCCATTAAAAATTTGAATTTGGAAGCGTTTGCAAGTTACTGTCATCCCTGGTCGCTATTGGAGACGAGCTAGCTGGCTAATTTGTGACATTGGTTCCAGTTGTACACTGGTGCAGAAAATTAATGGCGTGATACTTCTATCATACATTATCATGCATCGCGTGCTTGAGAATGTGTCACTTTCAGTTTTTGTGCTACAGTGTGTCACCCAGCTATTCGAAAAGGGGTGACATTGCTCCCTGAGCCGCCCAAGAGGGACAATTCACCACGCATGATGCAATATTTAAAAACAGTGAAGGCCTCACCTTTGTCCTGCTGTTTGGATCCGACGTGCTGCCTTTGGTTGCCTTGGCGTCTGATTAGACACGGGGGTCTGATTCACCCAGATTGAGATCTGATTTATTTCTCTTCTCTTGACCTTTTTTTCTGGCTTGGAGTGAGAGTCGTATCTCCCGGGAACCGCTCTCAACTCGCAGCGAGCATAAACGGCGGCCTGCAAGGCGCCCTCTATAATTCACGCGTCTGCTCCAAAGGTCAGGCTTTTCACAGCTGCCTCTTGTGATCTGGGCCCCCACTTCCGTGACCCATAAATTGTGCGCTCACCCACTAGACTGACCTTCGGTGGTCTTCATGGCTCCCTGGCCCCTTACGGGGGGGGGAGGATCTAAATTCTTGAGGACTGTTGTTGATTCTGAGACCGTTTCCCTTCTCTCTGTGCCTCTGTCCTCCTCCGCTTCTCGTTCTGACTGGTATGCTGCAGCCCTTCCCGATTTCCAACTGGATGGAATTCCAGTTTTGGCTGCCGGGGGATCGAACCCAGGGCCAAAAGCATTCCTCTGCCCGTGAGGCCTCTGTAGGGTTATAGCAGAACAGCAGGTACCAGTGTGAGTGAAGACCAAGACTTATAAGCTGACATAGCTTTAGATACAGAGAAGAGCATCAGTAGAGAATCATGAAAAAAATGAGAAGACACTATATAAACTAATTAGTGTTGGTTTATTGGAGGGGTAAAGCCCTCCCCAACACAATCCCAAAAATTAGCTAAATGTGCATGTGTATAGAGTGTTTGCTATTAAATTTCCCTGAATAGGGACTGGTTGGAAACAGGAGCACTGTAAAGGGGGCGGAGTTATGATGATTCCAGGGGCCCCTGAATGATAGGGGGCCCACACTTTTTTAGCATAATTCGATTAGTTTGGGTTAGGGGCTCAATATGATACTCTGATGGGCTCCAAATTCTCAAGAGACGCACTTGACTGAAAGTGCGAATGGAGCGTGCCTTTGCAGAACGAGGTCATTCATTGCCTGAGTGCAGATTGTGTTGTTGATTGTTTTTCGGTGTATGTTGGTTGTCAGGTGGCTGGTATTTGGCCCTTTATCTCCTTGTGATTGGTCACACCTTTTCCAGCCTTTTCGGCGTGCCAGAGGCGTCGACGTGTCCTCTCCAGAAATAGACGGCTCGGTGGCCGGGAAGCTGTCGCGGCTGTCACTCGGCGATTGTGGACGCTTCGAATGCCAGAGGATTGGTGGTTAATTTTGGTCTTTACGGAGGCGGCTTCTTAATGATGTGCTAATGTATCTGGGGATTAAATGTGGCATTTTGGATTAAACGACAACATGTTAATATACAGGATTACGTCTCCTTTTCTTTCTCGAGGTACAATGTACCTTGTACAGTGGTCAAGCCTGGACTGAACTTGTTTGGAATTAGTTTGCAGAATGTTTATTTACAGGGGTGTAGAAACTGGTCGAATATTTAACTTGAATTAATTCGGCCCCTTCCCTTCCAGTATCAAACTTTCTCGTGTGCCGTTATTTGTTTGAGTCATTTTTCAGATAAAGCACAAGAATCATTTTAAAAATCACAATTTGAAAATGTGTATTTACAGTGTTGCACATGGAGATTGAAGCATGACACAGTTTGTAAAGAAGCCAGTTGCAGTTGGTATATTAAATGTAATCAGAAAGTTTAGGAGATTACATAATGTACCCGGTGGACACAACAAAATTGATTATTTCCTGAAAAAGTGATCAAGGCTTGTGGTTGTTAGACAGCTGGTCTCTAGTGCCCTCTGCTGGTCTGGCCCCTTCACTACCAGAGAAGCATGAAAACTTGCATTCTAATTTTTCTTTTTTTCTAAAATGTATGATTTCTGTGTAAAACTTTTTCAATTAAGTAAGAGATTATATTTATGGCATGTGGAACCTTCAATGAAGGACAGTTTGTGTAGTCATGGCTCAGACAGGCATGGATGAATACGAGTGGTTTAAATAAAAGTCTGTCCTAGTCTTTGTTGCTTAGCATTTCAGTGAGTTCTTTGATGAAGGTTAAATAATGCCGTTTCTTTTTCTCCCTGGGCAGAGCGCGATTTGCCGGTCAGACGCCATTACTGAAGGATACATTGTTCAGCCTGATGCCTTTTGCTCATGCACTGTGACTTGTCATTGTTTGTTTGTTTTCGTCGTGCCCTTTGGGGGAAATGGGTATAATCATCAGCCGCAGCCGCAGCCGCAGCTTTAGCTCAGATGTGGGAGCCGTTAAGCCGGTTGCTAGGGACCAGTTTGTCAACT
>JAODKE010000015.1:10115612-10135910 GCA_026779605.1 Mormyrus hasselquistii
CAGCCGCAGCCGCAGCCGCAGCTTTAGCTCAGATGTGGGAGCCGTTAAGCCGGTTGCTAGGGACCAGTTTGTCAACTCAAACGGCACAATGTTTCATCCACTTTAGCACCAGTGTGAGAGTGAAGCCGCAGTTTAGTATGTTGTCCCTGCTGGTCAGACCAGATTTATCTGTGACCCTCTGTTCTGCATCACATCTGGCTTCATTGACGTAGGAACCTGAAATCAGGGCTGCTCTCGCTTAGGGCGTTTTCAAGAACCAGTTCAGTTCAGTTGCAGACCAAATTATACCTTCTTGAAATTTCAGACCACTGAAGGACCCGTCTATGTATTTAGCTGCGTTCACTTCCTTCTCGGTTCCCAAAAACCTGAATTTACTTGTTCTGTTGATTTTCTTTCTTTTTTTTTTTTTTTTAAAAAAAAAACTTGCTTGCCACCTCCATGATGTTTTAAGGCCCTAATACGTTCTGCTTCTTTCGGTGCTGCTTTGATAGTGACGATTTTCTAGGGAGGTAATTCCATAGGATCTTTTCCCACTCGTGGACTGACCTCGATGCAGTATCTCTCCATGGTCTATTGATTTTCTCGAAGCCCTGAAGGTGTTGATGTGGCATATCACGTCCAACCTGTTTTGCACATTTATGACAAAGGGAGCGATCATTTCCTCAGTGCCTGCCGAATGCCAGGGAGAACAGCGCGTACCAGATTTAATTACACTGAAGATGTGTGTTCCAACCAGCTAGACTGAGAACATGACCATAAGTTATTTTATTGTATTCAGAATGTTTTGATCTTCGTATGTGTCCTTTTTGGCTAACTTTGGCGTTCATGCAGCAACGTTATCAATATGCAATTTGAGGGGAGGAGGGGTTTTCACAGAAGCCGCTATCGATAAATGTTTGAGACTAATAATGTGACTTTAGCATCTCTGACTTTATAAGCAGCGAAATCCAGTCGCTTATGGTTAGCCATGTTCTGTTCATACGTGTTCTGTCCCCTCCTGATGTTGTAAAAATACCGGAATTTCAAACTTTGATTCCATACCAAGAAAAGCATGAAAATCCGATAACATTTTCAATACACGACACAATATATAACTCAACAAAAAATTTAAATTACTATTTTGTTTGCAGTAAAAACATTTTGCAACCTTTTGTAAACTCACGTATAAAAACCTTTGCATTGTTAAAGTATAATAATTGCAGTAGTAGCCATTGTGTTTGCATATCATGTTCAGAGATATTCACAAGCAGTGTATAATTAAATGCTATTATAATTAGATTTTACTTTTATATTATTGTTATTACAACGCATAATAGAACATGTATACATTAATTTTTAAATATCTTCTTGATCTTGTAACTCAAAGCAAAAACACTTCTAAGAATTGCATGACTCAATAGATAGGTATGCAAAAAATACCTATCTCTTAACTCTTTGTATTGCATAGCGTGCCGGTGTTTTAAACGTTTAACTAAAATTGTAGTATTTACCCCTGATTTCAGTATTGTGTGGTGGCACAACTTGCATACAGGCTTGCGTATGTTCTGTGGTTTAGCGTTTTATTTTGGCACAAAGCCAGAGTATTGAAAGACGACATTCCACTTACAATATGCTCTTTATTGATTAAGCGCAATGGAGAGGCTCCAACGCTTTTGACCTACTCGTCTTGGTAACTACTCGTCTTGGTAACACCTCCCGTGTGAGAATTGGGTCTTGGCATGTGCATTAGCCTACGAGCCTCAGTGAACAGGAAGTCTAGGCTGTAGAATCGATACCGTGAAAAATAAGTATCGAAACCATTTTATATGTGATAGAATTGATACTTTTGATACTTCTGACAAGACTAGTCCCCTTTTTCTGCTGTGCCTGATTTACTCATTAGGGCTTAAAATAAGGTGCGCTGATCGTGTCTAGTTACAGGTTTCTCTTCCTCTGAAACACTTTGTTTCTATTCTTTAGATACATTACATATTGCTGCAAATAGGCCAAACATCTTTCACCCAGAAGTTGTATCTGTTTGTAGTGTCTGTGGGTTGAATTGGTGGGTGACCAAAGGCTTGTACCTGTTGGACAGGCTCACTTTTAAAGCAGAATCACTTCTCAGTTAAAGTATCTTTTTTTTTTTTTTTTTTGGGAAATATATGAGAATGAAATCATTGTTCCTAATTTTTGCAATACATTGATACAGTGTAACAATACTCTGTTGCATGGGGCGTTGAATGTTATTTTATGACGAGTCTTGGAAACCATCAAAATGACAGGAAGTGATTATCATGGAGAAAATGACCTTTTAAATTAGGGACTCCCCAGTTTTGGATGACTGCAGACCAGTTTATGGCATACAGATATTTCATGGACCATTATAATAGCTGGGGGAGGAGGGGGGGCATAACAGCAGATTGATCGGCAATTTGTTTGGTTGAATTCATGGTTTTCCAGGTGTGAACATAATGTATGAACATCAGAGGTTGTAAAACATTGAAGAAAAACTAGAAATTAAACCCAACCCCCCAACCCCCCCAGCGTTCTGCGGTCTGATGGAATATGCACCATGGACCGGTATTGATGACTTTCAGCTATATTAGAACACGAGTACTAGTTAACGGCAGTGAGGTGCAGACTGAAATGTCTAATGTGCGGTTTCCTTTTCTAGGTGAACATCCTGGCAGAGCTCATAACCTCCCAGAATTTCATAACCTCAAATCTCCTTCAGGTTTACAAAGGTATAAAATCTTTTCTAAGCCGAATTGAAGAAGTAGAGTAAAAAGATTAATTTCGGAGACTGATTTGTGTCTTTTTGCTCCACGTGTCACAGAAGAAAAGCGTTCAGAGGCACTGGAAGTGTGGACGGCATGGATGGAGATGAGAAGGTTACGAATGTAAACGGGTGGGGCCACCAGAGAAGAAACCCTGCACCACCTGGTCTGGCCAAGGGGAGCAGCTCCGAGTGGAACAGCTCAGATGATCTGCTGGACGCCTCAGAGACCGAGGACAACTGCTCCCGGTCCAGCAGCGGTGACATCACCCCTGCCTCACCCCCCTGGGAATCCCACCAGCCCATCTACCAAAACCTGCTGCCCCCGCTGCCCCCAAAGACGTTTCCTCAGACTGCAGACACGAGCAGGACCACCCCCCAAATGCGGCAGCTACAGGAGCTCACGCAGCCTAGTTCTAGGGTGGGGTTTCCAGGACGGGCTCCCACACCGTGCCTGCCTCCCAACTATACCACGAAACAAGCACCTTCTTCAGATATCAGATCCAGATCAGAGCCCTCCAACGTGGACAGGGGCAAACTGTTGGCCAGAGAAGGTGAAAGGAAAGGCCCTGATGGATCAGCTGACAAGGTCCAACCAACCACTTCCTTCTTGGTAGATGGCTGCATGACTGATAGCTACAGGCAGAAGTACTACCACCAGAGGGCACTGCAGGGTCACCAGAAATGCTCCAGCAGAAGAGAGCTTCAGGACATGAATCACCCAGTTTCCATGGAGTTTCACTCAAACTCCTCAGTATCCAATCAGCATCAAGAAACATGGCCCTCCCTCTCCCAGTGGTTATAGTGGCGACAGTGTTTCAGTTCAACTGCTGACATGGTTATTTTTATTCATCCTTAATGCAGTTCAGTTTATACAACCAGCAGGTCTTCTGCTAAGTGGAATCCAGTAACTTCCAGCGGGCTAGGTGAAATTGGCGGTTTGTCACTTTTGTAAAACTTATATCTGATGGCCTGGCAAGTTATTGTGCTGCTAAAAGCATTAGTCATTAGACTCTGTTTAATTCTAGTACGATAATTCCGTCTGATTGCTTCAGCTCATTTAATACAGCTTACAAAACACATCCTTTTTTGCTTAGTCTTTAATTTTAGCTTCTTCTGATTGTTGTTTTATGTCCCAGAGGATACAGAAGATCAGATAAGCAGTATTTTGCCATATATTTGAAGTTATTTTGAACATTTGAAGTTTGATGCCCAAAGCTTGCTGATTCTTTGTTTTCTAGAGCAGTGCTTCCCAAGATTATTTTACTCCCTTCCAGCTCCTGGGAAGAAAAGCATGGACTGTCTGGTGATCTCTGAGGACCGGGTTGGGAAGCACTGTTCTAAAAAAGTGCTAAAAATGCTGTTCATCGCTAGATGGAAACTCTTGCCTACTGAAGTAGATGATACAAATCCAGTATGAACTAAGCACCATTAATACATTTACTTTTGTTGGGTTAGTCTAAATAATAACTATTGGGTTGCATCACAATATATGTGGAAGAAGGAACAAACAGCAGCCCATTAAAACTAATTTTAGTGTAATAGTGGAAAACTATCTTCTCAAAGCAGCATTAAGAAAATGCTGTATGTCACAAAACTATCACTGCCAAGCCCTTTAAAAAAAGCGTACAGGGACGTGTGTGACAGTACCCATCTCTACGCTCCCCCACCACCACAAATAGCTTTACATTTTTAAATTCATGCGTGTGACAGCATTCCCATACATTTTACTCATATTTGGATTTACTAGCATAATTTCGGCTTTCTAACTGTATGCGCAGAATAAAATACTTTTGCATTTAAAGCTTTTTCTTTTTTGGCTGGTATGAAACGAAGCAGAATTACACTGTCTTGTGTCAGGCTGAGATAGGATTCTCACATTCTGTAGATGCATGGCAACTTGAAGGTATCGACAAACCATCTGGTTTTATTTATCCTGGTCTGTTGTAAATGCTTGGTAAGAGTTATTAAAAATGTTAGTTTACCAACACACCTTCTTGCACAGTGCCTTTGGTTTTCTATGTAAAATAAGACTAACCTAAAGTCACAATTTGTACAATAATTTTTTGGAGATTCTTTTGTAATGTTAAAATTTCATTTTTAATGGATTTAAATAAGTGTAAATAAATGTCAACTGTTTAACCATACAAATGTGGTTCTTCATTTAACATTTTCCAAGCTGGAGAAACTATACCCTGAACAATTCCACAGAGTTTTCCTGAGATCATTTACAAACTCTGATTCATGCATCAGTTTCAGGTCATGATTTTATAGAAAATAACCGATCCGGTTCGCTTTGGCTTCCGTATTTTTTACAGTTCAGGACCTACAGGTCAGGTCTAAAGCGCTTTTGAATCCATATATAACAAAATGTAGACGCTTCTCAAAAGCCAGAAATACTGCGAAAATGTCAAGATGGAAACATTTTGATTTTAGGGAGGGGGAAATCACAATAAATTAGCATTTTAAAAACTGCTGGTGCCAGGATCCCATGGTGGTTAAGCTTCCATACGGCTGACCTATTAGGAAAGTTACAATTAGACAAGATAAAACTGATCAGGCAAACGATTTCTATAGGAGTATCCTGCACAACAATGTTGTTATACTATTTTTTTTGATTATGCAAATATACTCGCTATAACTTACTCTACATTACGGTGCACTCGAAACATTAGATGACAGCGTGCGATTTCATACCTCCCAGAAAACGTTTAGGTGTAACCACTGCTCCATCTTTGGTCCCAGTAACGTAGTTTGGCCTCATCTACATAAAGACACGGTGTGTAAAATAAGACAAACTGGTAAACGTTTCCAACTATTTATTTTAGCTGCCCAGCTATTAGCCTCTTAGCTACTTCCTGTAGGAAAAGTTAAGCTATATAGACACATTTATTTTAGAAACGATAAGATGCTACAGACTGTCATAACGTGTTAGTATCATTCTATCACAAACCTGTGCCTGACACATTAGTATTTTATTTGAAGTAAGCAGGCAGCTTTACGTGTATAAAACTGTTGCCGATAAGCATGATTACTAAAAGAGTAACATATTTACTAACCCTCAGTGTTACGGGACTAAAAAATAGATCGCAAGGAAAAATGCAATATTAAAAAGAATAAACAGGCAGAGATCAAACCAGTACGAATGTGTAGGTAATGATGCGACTGATGCACTTCTCTCCTCCTCATACCCCATATTGAAAAAGGGCTACAGCTGACAAGGGCGTCGCCTGCTTGATAAGGTATTGTACCGGATACCCAATGGAAATCAGTTAAACTATAACTCCCGCCCATATTTAAATTAGACGTAGATGATTTGCCGCTGCTCTGTAACACGATCAACAGACGTTATTTGGATTGGCTTAAAGCACCGTCCATTTCCTGTTTAGAATCATCGCGATAGTCAGGAAAAGTCATGGGCGTACCTGGGAAATGTCACGTACCTGTTGAAGATCACGTAATTACGACGATAAACAGAACTGGCTGCGTTTCAATAGATGCAATGCAATCCAGCACGCCTACGGTTTCGTTAGAGTGAGGCATCTACGGGACGTTAAAATCAGCGTGGCAGAGTAATGTGTTCGGGGTCGAATTACATTTTTAAATATTTGCCCAGTTAATTTATATGAAAGTTACGCTATATGCATTTTATATTTGGTTTTCCTAAAGTACCAGAAATATAGTCACGTTTTTTTCACCTTTCGCTCCAATTACTAATTTGGAATGACGACTAGAATCTTAAATATAATTTGTATTGATACCATTGACAGAACACGTAGACATAAACACTGAATATTGTTTTGAATGGTTAAAATCGGCAATGATGGAGCAGCAGAGTTGTATGTCAGAGTAAATAAAAATATTAAAGATAAATATAGGAAACAGTTCAATAATACAATAACGGTGCAAATAGCAATAAAGTGACGGAGTGCTGGTGGTTGTCAGAGTTAGTGCAAAGTTCAGATCTGCCACGGGAGTCTACGGAATATTATTTAGCAATACTTATTGTTGAGAGAGCATAATCATTATGATATTATCAGAAAGCATGCCAAATACTCAGGATGTTATCATTACAATGTAATCGTCATAATATAATCATTACAATGTAATCAACTGTGTATGTATCTGCACCTTATGTTAGCCTCAAAGTTAGAGGCATGGTAGAGTGGTATGCTGCTTTGCACATCCCATCTCATTCTCTTTTGAAACTTACACAGTTGTTAAGGGCCTTCTGAAAACGTGACTGTAAAAGCCAGGACTCAAACCAGTGATTTTCTGAGCACAAGCCAAAGACTTATCCTGTTGAGCCACAGACTGTCCCAAGGTTTTCTCCGAAAGTATTGTGTTTAGGTGAACTGGTATGTCGGAACCACTCGTAACAAGTGTCAGCCTTGTATCACTTTTAGGGTCAACTTACTCAGCTGGGAATTTGTAAGCTGTAAGGTAACTGGAAGAAATCAAGACTCAAGAGTCCTTTTGCTGAGACCACTGGAATAATTCTTTCTGCCTTTTGTGGAAGGTGGCCTAGATGACTTACCATCACCTGCAGAACAGTGAATTTCAATCCATCCATACCCAGTTGTCCTTTGCTGGGTCACGGGGCTTTATCACACATGGAACCAGTGTGATCCACCAGTGCTAACCACCTCATCACTGTGCCACCCCAACAGTGAACGTGCAGTGTAAAAATATATTCTGGCTTCTAGGTTTTTGCCTTTCATCTGGCAGGGTCCATGGGATCCTTGTGGAGCCTTGTCTAATGTTACTCAGTGAAAATAATGTAAAAATGAGCTCATGTGCAAAATGCCCAGACACACGATCTGGGCAAGCAGGTCAGGGTTATCACAGATGCCTGATGTCAGATTTTGCTTTCTTGTTCATATTCAAGTCCATGGCTTTTGGCATTTTTCATGTTTTTCAATAAAGTCATGAAGACAGCGCACAAACTACTGGTGTGTTCAGGTTCATCGGAGAGGCAAGGATACCCTGGTAGATTCACTCAAGGGACCCCAACCCCACCACCAAAATGTGACACTTTGCCAGGGGCCCCCAGGGTTTCCAGAAATACCCCTGAATATATGTAATTATGTTTTACTTCTTCTGCTTATAAAAAATGATTATTTCACAGTATGTGTTGTGAGTATTTTTTGAACTAGCCCTTTACTAACTTTTTCTGTTTGTTTTTTTCATATGTTACCATTTCTCTTTATTAAGGAACTGAGACCATTGCCTCTGTCTTGAAAAGCATGACTGTGTGTATGTTAATGGGTAAGCAATGGACTGGCATCCCATCAGTGCCAGTCAGCCCATTAGGGGATATAGGCAGGCACCATCTGACAGGACACCAACAAACGAACAAATTTATTTTTGTATAGCACATTATCACAACATTACATCGTCTCAGAGCGTTTTACAGCATCCCCACCCAAAGTGTAAATGCGATAACTTTCCACGATTGTGCACGTTCGTCACTTGGCTAAACCGGGCACCAGATATAAGAAAGAGCTCACAACCGACATATAGAAATAAGCATTTATTATTAGAATTTCACAGTTCACTGTTCCTGCCCTAAGTAAGCTGAGCGCCAGGCAACACCGCAACCCCCCCCACACGATGCTCTAGGCACAGCAATCTCTAAAACACTTATTAGAATCTTTCACAATCAACTAAAACACACTGCTAGAATTCACACTTGTACAATAAAAGGGCCTGGACAGCTCACATCCGTAACCAGGGGCAGGAATACAAGTTGACATGTGGTTCCTCCTAAATAAACAAGTACACACAGACCAAAAAGACTCAATTCACATTAAACAATATTATTTAAATTAACTAGTCGGGGGAAGACATCACAATCCCCCGAAAACGCACAAACAAAAACTCGCTACATAAACTAATAACTCAGCTTCTGACAGGAACCACAAACGTTTCCCGTGGCGCCTGGAGTCCACGCCGCTGCCACTGAACGCCGACTTGCGCCGCTAACTTCCTAACCCAGTACCCCCCGCCAGTACTTGTGTTATATCACAGCCATGCGGTAATCGCCCCGAGATACACGCCTTCTCATGTGACAGCTGCAGTGTGGATTCCAAGCACCACCGAGTATAGGGAGGCCTCCCTGCTCACTCTGTCGCCGGTATTTCATAGGGTCCATACTTCCGCCTCACAGGTGTTTCCTAGTAACCCTGTCACCATGAAAATCCTCGCCTACAAAAGCCCCCAGTGAGTAAAGCCATAGGCGACAGTGTCAAGGAAAAACTCCCGAGAAGGAAGAAACTTTGGGAGGGACCAGACTCAAAGGGGGAGCCCATCCTCCAGGGGCTGGCAGGGAGAGTCAGATTGGAGAGATGGCTAAGTGCCATGTCATACTGTCCAAACAATAAAGTTTGACACACGGACGGGAAGCAGGCGGGAGATAACAAGCCGTTGCCAACGCTCCATCCAATTGCCAGTCAACCAGCAGGCAGGCAGTTGGTCATACATGGAAGATGACACAGGCAGAACGGCAAGCTGGGTGCATGGACGTCATTGGTAGTGGCGACAGGGTGTGCTGGACATCTTGATAGATCACGGTCTCCAGGCAGCACCCCCCCAGGAGGAGTAGGGGAAATGGAATATGCAGTTAGTCACAGTGGGGGAGACTATATTCAGTGCTAAAACTTAGGTGAGTGCAATATGGAGTGCAGTGTGTAAGTTCCGGCAGATATGGCTATGGCAGCATGAGTAGGAGGGAGAGGCAGGTGGGAATGCAGGTATGGGGAGTCCCTGAAATGTCAGCACTCCAATCCCACAAGCGATGTGAAGCTGGAGTGACAGCACTGTCAACTGTTAGCAAATCCATCCATCTATCCATCCATCCGTCCATCCATCTTAATTTCTCAATAGTCCTATGCAGGGTCACAAGGGGTCCAGAGCCTATCCTGGAAGCAATGGGCACAAGGCAGGGAATAACCCAATGATGATAATGAGGTAGTGTTGCAATATAAAATTCTAATGTAGACTATAAATTTGTTACATTTTGACGAGTCTGTGATGGGTTGGGGCCCCCTCCTGGGTTGTTCCACACCTCGCACCCATAGCCTTCGGGCTTGTAGGTTCCGGACCCCCAAGGAGTTTCAGTAAATGGATGGATGGGTGGATTTTGTTGAGTTATTATGTAATGCAGCATTTATTATGTAATATGTTGTTACAGACAAGTACATTTAAGATACACCCCACTCCCCCTGTGTTACATTTGTACTGACCCCAGCATCAAGCATGTTTTTAATACACAACTAAGACTAGTGTCATCTGAGCTGTGTGGTCTAACAATATTTTAGCCTTATAATGACACCCAGACATTTTAAAAAGTTTGTGCAACAAATTAATTTCAGTGTAACAAGAACAGTATTGTTGTACATCTGATACACATTTACAGTGTAACGATCATTCTCACATGTTAAAAAACATCTCTCCTTTCGCTGTTTTCATTCTCACTCCCGAGTTGGACATGTCTTCTATGGTAGGCATGCTTTTTTGGTATAATAAACTAGTGTGTGCCCTGCGGTGGGTTGGCGCCCCCTCCTGGTTTGTTTTCTGCCTTGCGCCCATAGGCTCTGGACCACCTGCAACCCTGAAAAGAACAAGCATGTGCAGGAAATGGATTTAATCCAGAAAAATAAAAGGAATGTAAAAAATCTGGATTTGGTGTCTTATTTGCAAATAACACTTACCAGTAACACTTTGAGGGGCCGCAAATAATGTAGCATTATGCTACTGCTTATGTATTAATTGACGACAAACTAAACCTTAGTTACATACTGATCTTATATTGGATCATCATTAATGATATGTCTTTTATCTCAAGCAATTACGGTATTTAAGGACTAAGCACCGATGATGCGAGGCACCAATTGTAATTGTTAGAATTTTTCACTATTATTATTTAGGGCCAAGCACAAAAGGTGTGAGGCAATCGTTAGAATTTTTGCTATTTTTATTATTATTGTACTTTCACAAATTTAGTCCAGCCTTCACCTTTCTAATTTAGCACATTAATAGAGGACAGTACACAATATTCAGTCACCAAATTCAGGGTCAATTCACCCATGCCTGTAGTTACGTCTTTTCTTATAACATTTGAACAGTTTGGCCTACAGATCTTGATTGATTCATCCGAATCATTGGGTTGTTACGATTCAGTTGCACCCATTGTTGTCAATTTCCGCCATATTGGATTATCCACCATTTAAAATTTTTCTGAAAACCTATTTTTGCAACCCTTTGGTGTCCATCATCTACGGTGGGTTGGGACCTTGTTCTTATCATTGTGTAATGTCAAATGCTATGGCTGCTGTCTTCCAATGACTTTGACGACAAACAGGAAGTGAGGCCATATCACAGCAAAGCTTTGATAAATGAAAAAAAATAAATGAGAAATGGAAACCAATTCAGAGGGAGGTAAACAAAAATGGTGTCGTTCCACCACTAGGGGCACTGCAATAAACAAAAATGCATTTTGGCTAATAACTGTTGAAAGGTTTGACACAGAAAAAGAATTCACATGTCGCCAAACACCATGGGACAGTCTCAGTCTCCTTCTTTGGAATTTTCATGCTGAGCTAATTCATGCAGCCACCCTATTGGATTTAATTGAAAATGTAAGAATTTTCCACAGGCCACAAATTTTGTCAAGTCTTCACCAAATTGGGCAGAGATAATCATCCTCCTAAGCCTTACAAGAGATATTAGAAAGATTTTTGTCTGTCAAAGCCTTTTGTCTGTCATTGCTAATGGACATTGGTGGCTAAGTCACCACGCAGGATGTGTGGTCACATGTGAGTGATGCCTTAAAGTTTTGAGACCGAACTTGGTATTTGGACTCATTTATAACTCATGACCTGTGTATATATATGTTTGTATGTGTCCGCCCATGCTGTTACCCCATTAGTCATTTCTCTCTCAAGATGTTGCTTATCAATCCTGTCCTTCTGAGATTCTCTCTACCTATATCTAGGCTTTGTCTAATGCTCTTTGTCTAAAACTCCCATTAAGCAAGGTCTGTCTCCTTCTCTCACACCTCTTATTGATTTACTTCAACAACAAACAAATTTATTTTTGTATAGCTTGTTATCACAACATTACATTGTCTCAGAGCACTTTACAGCATCCCCACCCAAAGCCCCCAGTGAGTAAAGCCATAGGCGACAGTGGCAAGGAAAAACTCCCTAGAAGGAAGAAACCTTGGGAGGGACCAGACTCAAAGGGGGAGCCCATCCTCCAGGGGCCGGCAGGGAGAGTCAAATAGGAGAGATGGCTAAGTGCCAAGTCACACTGTCTAAGTCATAAGATTTGAGACACAACCGGGGAGCAGGAAAGTGATGATCAAGCTGGCGCCGACGCTCCTTCTGATTGCCAGGCAACCAGCAGGCAGGCAGCGGGTCATACATGGAAGATGTCACAGGCAGAACGGCGAGCTGGATGCAGGGACATCATTAGTAGTGGGGACGTAACTCATAGCAGGGTGTGCTAGATATCTTAATAGATTGAGGTCTCCAGGCAGCACCCCCCAGGAGGAGTAGGGGAAATGAAATATGCAGTTAGTCACAGTGGGGGAGACTATAGGCAGTATTAACAGCTAGGTGAGTGCAGTATGCAAGCTCCGGCAGATATGGCTATGACAGCATAAGTAGAAGGGAGTGGCAAGTGGGAACGCAGGCATGGGGAGTCCCTGAAATGTCAGCACTCCAATCCCACAAGTGATGTGAAGCTGGAGTGACAGCACTCTGTCAGTTCAGTTTATCCAAAGTCAATGGCACCGATCCCCACCCAGCTCTACACCTCACACTACAGCGCGGAGGGTTGTATGAGGTCAGCAGATCACTAAGGTATTCTGGTGCAAGGCCATTCAGTGCTTTATAGGTTAATAGCAGTATTTTATAGTCAATCCGAGACTTAACTGGTAGCCAATGAAGGGAAGACAAGACCGGTGTTATGTGATCAAATTTTTTATTGTTTGTTAGAACTCTAGCTGCTGCATTCTGTACCAGCTGAAGTTTATGTAAGGATCCAGACGGGCAACCAGAAAGAAGAGCATTACAGTAGCCCAGTCTGGAAGATATAAAGGCATGTATTCATTTTTCTACATCAAAAACTTCAAAGACTTCAGACCTTCGAACCCTGAAGGCATCTTCTCTGGCTGGCAGAGCCTTCAGTGTTTTAGCTTGAAAACTCTCCTCCCCAAAACCTCTGAGCGTCTCCCCCATCCCCCATTTTTAAGTAGAACTCAAAAACGTGTCTCATTTGTCAGTGTGTCACTTCCCATACTTGATTCTCATCTGCTGCCGCTGCAGTTTTTCTTGGATATTTCCTTCAGTCTGTTGGATTGTGGTATGTCGTCTATGTTCCCATGGTCTTGTACTTCCTCTTTCTTAATTCCTTTCCATGCCATCTATGTCCTTGTTTTATGCTTGGCCCCAGTATTGCTGCTTACAGTTGTATTTCTTGCAACCGTAAATTTTTTCATCCTTATTATTATTATAATTATTATTCTTTTACTTTCTGCCATAGGAGTATATGGCAGCCCATACAACTAATTGGTAGCTTTTCTTGTAATTAGGCACATTGTTATAGGACAATCCGAAGCATTCACTCACCAAATTTGGGTTCAGTCCATCCATCCGTTGGTATCATCCAGCCCAGTTGCTGTATCATATACGATCCTTGTCTCAGTTCCCCTGACACTATGCTGCTCTCTTCTTTTCTTTCCTCCTTCTGAATTTCTTCCAATGGCATTTATGCCACGGTAGTGTGCCTCGCCCAATTGTTGGTCATCTCATGTTTGTTCATCATTAATGGATCATGATTCATCATTTATCTTAAATAGATACTATATTTGTTCATGATTTGTACCTCATGAGTTACTGCTAGTTGTGCCTCCTAAATTAAAGTGTTACCCCTTTACCTTATCGAATGATATAATTTCCAAATGTGCCAAAATTGGACAGGTTTTCTTTTTCCCATTACTCAACTTGAGCGACAGCATTGACGCACGAGGGCATGTGGTTCTCCTTGAAACCTGTCTAAGCCAGATTCTGTTCCATAAACCCCCCCCCCCCGCCCCCGCACCCCATCCTCCCAAATGTAAAAGAAAATTGTTAATTCATTTATATTAAAAGCAATTTAGCAGCAAAGGGTATCTGGCTGCTATATATATAAGAAAAGTAGTGAAATTTTAAAACTATTCTTATTAACTGTAATGTCACACAATGCAACCAGAGGCATTTCTTCTTTTTTCACTAACTTTTACTAAAACAGCCTAAAAAGTATGTAAGTGCCACTATTAATAGCAAGGTATCAAGTGCTAAAAATAAATAAATAATTAACAATTATCATAGTCTCACTGTGTGTATACTCATACTATGTATATACTTATGTATTATTTTCCTTATTGTGGTTTAATAACCAGCATAATTATCTCACAGTGCATTTTGTCCTGTAACCGAATCGGATATTAAACATGATATCATGCAATGCTTTATTTTCTGTTCACACACTCACAAAGGCTACTTGTAAAATTTTATGTTCCTCCTCAATATTCAGCTATGTAACGTTCAAAATGCGTAAACTGGTGGTGTTTATAAATTTATGTGTGTGTGTGCATGCGTGCGTGCGTGTGTGTGTGTGCGTGCGCGCGTGTGTGTGCGTGTGCGTATGTGTGTGTGTATGTGTGCGTGTGCGCGTGTGTGCGTGTGTGTGTATGTGTGTGTGTGTGTGTGTGTATAACACATCTGAAACCAAAGCAAATGAATATAGACAGAAATGTTGATTTTTGGAAGGTGAAGAGTCTTTATTTTTCATTTTTATGTAAATGCACTTAGAGACAAAAATATGTGTAAGGGGCTTTGCTGCTGATATGGAGCTGCCCTTGTCTGTCTCCTGCGTGGATGAAGGCGGTGACCCATCTTGCACACTCGTATCAGTGAGGCAATCGCTCTGTAGTCCTGCGCAGTTTCTGGTGAGGTGTGGCCATCGTCCACCTAAAACACCTAAACTTTCTTGAAGATCCTCTTTGCAGTGACTCCATCATAGCTGTAAGTCTGAGCAAAAGAACAGGAATGACATTTTTTTGGGTCGTCAATTGAAGTGCCATCATCATTCAAAGTCATGCTGAATTTTAAAAAGAAAAATCGTGGTTTTGTAAGTAGTGGGCTCATATATCCACATTTCTCTACTGTAATAAACACAGGAAAGGCTTTGTGATGGCTGGAGCCTATGCTAGGCTTATGCTCAATTTTATGTGAGTATATTCTTAATTTAAATTCTTAAGTGGATCAGCACAAAAAAAACTAGGTTGTTTCCTGAAAAAATGGGGAACCAATTTTGTACACGATCTGTGTGAGTGCACACTTCATGACGCAATACATTAAACAACACAGCTGCTGTATCATGCGGAAAGGAAGTAAAGTCTGTGCGTTTGATGGAAATATTTATGAATGACATATTTCAAAGCACATGGAATCTCTTTTCTTTTGCCGTGAACTTCTAAGTTTTGATGGATTTTATGGATGATGCGCCGTGAGGAAAAACATGCTTACCTGCACAAGTTCATTTCCGGTTACTTCTCTGATGGTGAGAAGCGTCTTTCCGTTGTCTTTCCGTGTAAAGTTCCCTTTGAGTGTGCTTCCCTCAAGGACCCATGTGCCCTTTAAGGCAAAAAAAAAAACCTTTCTGACGTTTGACGCTTTCAGGCAAGAGAGGTTGTGACCAGCGGTACATTCAGTAACAGGGCTGTGTCGAAAGACGGCAAGAATATTGTGCTGACTGGCTTTCGCGTTAGATAATATATTTGCTTGAGATGCCTGTGTGCCAAAATTCTTAAATGCCCAAGCTCTGGTAGGATTGTATTCAATGCGAAATATCGTTTCACTTTTTAATTTGCTTTTAATTTCTGGTTATTTTAATGTCTTGTATTTGAATTTTTTTTTTTAAAGCTTTAGGGAATTTAAATGCTCAGATTATGGGGACCAATTGCATGTATTAAGTACTTCCACAGTATTAGTGTCTTCATTACGTTCCTGCTGCAAAAGCAGAATCTACTTTTAAAAACAGATTATTTTCTTACTTCGATCTCTGTTCCATCTGCTAGCTCATGCTCAAACGGGACTCCCAGAGTGAAATTAAAGTCCTTCTTCCGGAAGGTACTGGACTCCTTTATGTGGAAATTGTCACCTGTCTGCTCAATTATTAATTTCAGATTATCGTGTTCAGCCAGCTTCCTCTTAACGACATTGATACCTGTGGGTCAGAGAGATGAGCTAGCTTTCACATGGTGGTGTCTGAACAATGCTGTGTAAAAATTATTCTTGTTTTGATTAGCGAAATCTTCCCAGCATCCTGATAACATGCACCCTGTCGCCTGATACTTAAAAATATAATAATAATAATAATAATAGATTTTATTTGTAATGCACTTTACGTTTAAAATAAATCTCAAAGTGCCAGTCATAATAATCGTTATAAATTGAACAAACTCACCCATATGTTCCAAAAAGTTGTTGAAGTTTTCACTTTGTTCCACCTTCCATGTTCCGTTGAAAGTCATGGTTGCAGATTGGACTACTGAATGCCGTGTCTGTGCTGGGGCTTGTCTTTTTAAGCACACTCCTTTATGAGTCATTATAATGGCAATTATTTGGTTTGTTGAGCAACTGCATATTGATGTATCTCATGGTTAGAGAAATGCAAATAGGGGCGGTTCCCTTTCTGGTGAAGCTAGATGCATTTGACTTGCACAAGTAACATGCATCTATAGCAGGGCTTTGACCTGCAATAAACCTGATTAAAGATCACAGGCTCAAGTCCTGCATGCAGTCACTTTGCAGAAAGTGTCACCAAGGAATCTGAAATTGGACTGAAATGATTAATACTTGTAACTGAGGGCTCTTGTACTTTTGAAAGCATGTTTTCTGTTCTGTAATTGTAGTCGGATACTGTTGAACTTAATATTTTCTTGAAAACTTGCGTCTAAATGAGTTTTAATAGCAACTTCTATAAAAATTGCTTGAATAGTGAATGAATGAATAGCTTGACAAAAAAGCCACTGAAATATGTGTCATACGGGGAAAAGCAGAACAGGACTTGTTTCTTCAGGAAGGTTACGTCACTCTGAAGAGTAATTTCTTTAAAGTGATTTCCCACCCTGTCAAGGCTTGTGAATGTGTTTTATTTTTGTTCATTATCCAAACCCATAAATATCCAGCTGCAAATACATGGAGTTTAGATCTTTTTTCAAACCAATCACCCAACGCCATCAAAAGGAGGAGTCTATCTTAAATTGACTACTTAATATACAAATAACATAATACTTCTAAGGTTGACTTACTAGTTTCTAAAACTGTTGTTCTGTTTTCAATTAATTGTGCCACGTAAATAACAATGAAATATACCAACATGGACATAGTCTTATGGGAACAGAAGACCGTTCAGCACCATACATATAATATTTCTGTTTAGCACCAACTGCGAAATATGTCAATCTTGTAAAATTTTATAACTTTACAGCAAGGTCCTCATCTAGAATTTTCTTTGTCCATGAAACTCAGTCCTATAACTATGACTTAAGGTGTAATTGATAATTGTTAATTATCTATGTTTTCTTGCAGTGACCTGAGAACAAAAGCATGTGTGCATGTTCTTCAATTGCTTCAATTATTCTGGAACAGTTGAGCTTGTACACTTTTTTGGTGTGATTTTTATTGATATCTGAGCACAGCCTTTGGTCGATGCCAAAAACGACGTCATTGAGGGCCGGTTACTGCCTCCTTCCAGGATTGTATTTCCTTGAATAGTCATGCATGTTATGTAGAAGGAGGAGTAAACAGTGTTTGTAAATGGACGTCACTTTGGAGCCATTGAGTTTTACTACACAAAGTAGAATGTTGCTTGTGGTGCTTTTGGTTTATATTTTTTCATGACGAAATCCAATGCCCTAGACTGGCTGTAATAGGGTCATCGCTTGGTCATATAGACAGACATGCTATATTTATTGGGTTATACTATACCGAAAATAATTCACAGGACGGCATCATGACAGTCACTGTCCCCCCCAGGGTTGGGGATTCCAGTCCTCCTCAGCTATGTGTATGTAGTTTGCATATCCTGCTTATCATGTAGGTCTCCATCAGGTTCTCACGTTTCCTCCTGCAGGCGAAACACACACTTAGGTTAACTGGAATTACCAAATGGTTAACGGGTGTTAAGGTCATGTGCCTTGCGATGGGTTGGTGCCCCATCTTGGGTTATTCCCTACCTTATGTCCATTGTTACTTTGATAAGCTTCCCCATGACCCTGCATGGAAAACTGATGAACTAAAATAATATGCAGGACACTATGGTGACTCGTTTCCATGGTTGAGAATATGGAATCTTCCTCCGCCATCCAGGGTGTCCCCCTCCCTTATGCCATCCTGGGTGTCCCTGTAACTACGCCGGTCACAAGGGAGTCAAGGCTTCATACTGATGTTCAAATTCCTGTTTTATTTAATCCTCTTCGTGCAAAGAACACCGTGAAAACTATGGACGCAGAATAAAGTTTTCCAGTATAATACACACACATATGTACATCTCCATACGGAAAATAAACATATCTGAAATATTTATGCCTCAAACAAAAATAATAATTACCGTGTTGCCTCTTTGACTAGTTGTAGAATGAGTCGTACACTGTTAGACGTTTCTGTAAATTTCACAGTTAATTACTGTATATCACCCAGTATGATACAGTAAATCCTCTTTCCAGTATATAACTGTAATATCCAATGCATTATGGGAATTTTCTGTGACGTCAAACACCATATACAGCGTCTTACTGTATTATTAAAAATTAATGTATATTACTGTAGTTACCTTAATGACTCGTTTGGCGTATCATTTTGTTTCTTATAGGCACAGAGTTGTTTTGTCTTTTTTCAGCTTTTACATTTGGTTT
The DNA here is from genome assembly GCA_026779605.1 of Mormyrus hasselquistii. Classification (NCBI taxonomy): domain Eukaryota; kingdom Metazoa; phylum Chordata; class Actinopteri; order Osteoglossiformes; family Mormyridae; genus Mormyrus; species Mormyrus hasselquistii. The sequence goes on from JAODKE010000015.1 coordinate 10,134,335, forward strand.
TAGATTAGGAACCCTTCTTGACCATTGGTTTAGATTAGGAACCCTTCTTGACCATTGGTTTAGATTAGGAACCCTTCTTGACCATTGGTTTAGATTAGGAACCAACACAGTAGCAGCATATACGAGTTTTACCGAGGAAGGAGCTACGGAGTTAGACACGAACTTTTCCAGACAAAACGGTGGAAGCAACCCGTGGTGAATACGGACACGCCAGTGATGTACATAAATGTCTAGGAAGATTTTTATTGCTGAGACCTGAGAGGACACCGACTGAACAAGAGACAAGGTTAAAAAAATACTGAATGTAATAGCTGTTGTTAAATCTGTGCACGCGAATTTAACTTGGCGCCAAATTAGCGACTTAAAAAAATAGCGACAATTTCAACTTAAAAGTAAACGGAGTTGCCCTTGGTTTTTACAGACAAATTTGTTAGCTGAATTAAAATCAGGGGCGGCATGGTGGTGCGGTGGTTAGCACTGTTGCCTCGCACCTCTGGGACCTGGGTTCGAGTCTCCGCCTGGGTTACATGTGTGTGGGGTTTGCCTGTTGTCGTGGGGTTTCCTCCAGGTACTCTGGTTTCCCCCCACAGTCCAAAGACATGCTGAGGCTAATTGGAGTTGATAAAGTGCATGTGTGAGTGAATGGTAACAGTGTGTGAGTGTGCCCTGCGATGGGCTGGCCCCCCTGTCAAGGGTTGTTCCCTCCCTCGTGCCTGTTGCTTCCGGCACAGGCTCTGGACCCCCCGTGACCCAATTGGATTAAGCGGGTTGGAAAATGGATGGAATTAAAATCGAACTTTTTTTGTAAAAAGCAGAGTGTAGCTGACATTAACATAAAGCTAGCCTCTGCGATATTCATACACTGGAGTCTAGCTAGTGGTACAAGGGTGATTCTCAGACAGTTCATATTTATAGCTGTAAGATTTACACCTACTGCACTGCTAGTTTTAAAACCTTTTGTGACCATGCAAAAAGTCATAGTAACTTGCCTAACTACAGGTTTTCATGTGGCATAGGACAGTGTCCTGGCAATTTCAGGACATTTCCTGCATTAAAGTCCCACATGCACAGAAATCACACAATTGCCGTGTCACAGAAACAAGGAACATATCAGAATATTGGTAACCACAACTGCAGTGTCCAAGGATGTGATTATGTGGCCCGTAATTTTTCCTTGTGTATTCATTTAAAATTACACATACGCAATGGCAAAAAAATCGCTTGTCCTTTTGAGGGATGTTCAAAATATTTTAGAGTGAGGTCATCCTTTGCCACACACATATCTAGAAAACATAGGCAGTCACATGGCCACTTGCGCGACAAGATACTGATGTCCAAATCCAAGACATCCAAGTCCAAGATGAGCATAATTCAGCTCTTGATAGTCACAGATCTCTTGATAGTCACCCAGATTTGAGCCCTGAGACGTTTGTAAAGAATTTGGAATTATTTTATTTAAAACTACAGGCCAAACTGCTTTTGCCAGCCGCGACAGAACAGAGCAATTTCAAGAGATCCATATCAATGGAATGCAGCAAGTTCTTAAGAACTTAGAGGAGAAACTGACAGGGTTACA
>JAODKE010000015.1:10173562-10184962 GCA_026779605.1 Mormyrus hasselquistii
GGGGGGGGGGAGGGGGGGGGGGGGGGGGGGGGCAGTAATCGAGGAGGAGACGTGGCTGGCGTTAACATCAGGTCTTTTATTTCTCACGTTTCCAGGTTGGTTCAGCACAATAGCCCCAGTGTTCAACGGGGGGGGGAGCAGCCACTTTCATGTGCGAGACATAATGCGAAGTGGCAGTTAGCAATTAGCCCCTCTTTGTTCCGAGGAGCAATTTCGGCACTTAACCGTGTGGGAAAGGTCTATTTTAGAGCGCGGGACAAGGGCCCAGTGTGCGTCTCGAGGCAGCCAACCAGTGAAAAGGCCGAAATGGAGAGCCGCAGCGCAGATGGTCGCCCCGTCCTTATTTTAATTAGAATGGTATATTATGTAACATTTCTCAGTGTGTAACAGTGTCTTCGAGTAGCGATTGCTCCTTGTGTTCTCGTGCCACTCGGTGTCTGCCGTTCTCGCTGCCGTCTGGTCAAGAAACACGAACAGCGACTTCGATGCTCTCTTATCGGATTACGAAAGGATGGAGAAGTAATAGACACACTGCTGGGGGGGGTGACGCCCCCCCCCCCTCCCCAAACTTCAGTAACTGAGGATTACTCAGTTAGTGGGAGCTTTCCTTAAACAAACAGTAATCTGTTAATGTAGGAATCCGTCAGGTTGAAATTAGGAAGGATTTAGTGTGGGCGCTCCTACAGGATGACCTCCCCAACAACCTGTTAAAACCTGCTTAACACCAAGATACGAGTCATAGAAACATGACCAGATGGATCTCTCCTCCTCCTCTGCTGTCCTCCCTCTCTCCCTGTAATCAGGCAAAATCCATGGACCTTAGATTGTAAATGTGGATTTAGCCTGCAAAGGTCATGCCATATTTTTTTCTTCAACTAATTACGGTAAAAATTGTTGTATCCGGCAACGTCGGGGGCCAAGGCACTGGCGAACTGTTCAGTTGATTCCACAAAAAAAACGCTGAACTGTAACACATTTCTATCACCTGCTTTAACCCTTTTTTAAACGCACGGTAATACGGTAATGATTATTGCACTGTTATTTTAACATGCCGCAGCACAAGCCATAATGCAGCAGAATTAATTGCGGGGTAAGCAAAGGCGGAACGAACAGAAGGGTCCTAACGTGTTCCGCTCTGTAGGTATGCGCAGGAACTGACATTTATATTGCACGATGCTTTTTCTTTAGTCATTGTTATTTTTGGTTATTTTAGTGTAAATTTTAGTAGTATTGTTATATTGTAACTATTACTTATTGTTATAAATTTTCTATTTTTTACTGACATTTCATAATTGTGCTGGTTACTTGAGGTATCCGGTACCTGAATTCCAGTCATGAGAACTTTTATTGTACTTTAAACGTTGTGTGTTTTTATTCTCTGGTTTTGTGAATCAGCCGAACCAAAGGGAACTTGACGTCTAGCAGCCTGAGTTGAAGACAGGGCAGTAGCCATCCCCCTGATCCGGGCCCTGGATCCATGTTAATTTTGTTCTCATTAAAGGATCGAATCACGTGGATAAGTTGTTCTCCCGTCTTTTAAATGCAGCCAGCACCCAGTGACCTCCACTTGACATCTTCTGGACGTGTATTGCTATTTGAAAAGCTGTTATTTGTGAGGCGAGGCCCAGAGTTATTCCAGAAAGAGATATTTTAAGCAGCACAGAGACGTTTCACACTTCATTACGCTAAGCCAGTTACTGTTGGTTATACCCCTTCCATTGAAGTATCATATTGCGGAAACCTGCGCGGGGCATGGGGGATTAGGATCAACTGGGCTTCTGAAGGTAAAACTGGAAGCTTCAGTACTTTCAGACCATGTGACTCAGGCAGTGACACTTGACCGTGATCAAGGATTATTCAAAATATGGATTTCTCTGGAAGCCGAAGACTGTAGCCAGTGAAGTTACGCTTTCTGCCTGATTTCTTATTGGTGTTATTCACTCTTTACGGTTCTCCAGATTGGGGGGGGGGCATGGTAGCTCAGTGAGTTCACTGTTGCCTCACAGCTCTGGGGTTTGGGTACTGGATCTGCTCTGTCTGTGTGGATTTTGCAGGTTCTTGGCGCAGGTGGATTTTGCAGGTTCTCTCCATGTGTGGATTTTGCAGGTTCTCCCCATGTGTGGATTTTGCAGGTTCTCCCCATGTATGGATTTTGCAGGTTCTCCCTATGTGTGTTGGTTTCTTTTGAATTTTCCAGCTTCCTCTGGCAGCCCAAAAATGTGCAGTTAGGCTCATTTTTAATCTACCATAGGGTATGACTGTGTGAGTATGTGCCCTGCGATGCACAGATACCCCTTCCAGGGTTTATCTCAATTTTCTGCCTGTGCTGATTAGGTCAGGTTCCAGGCCATCCAGACTAGGAAACGTGGTTCGAACCAGCAACCTTCTGATCCCAGGAACAGTCACTAAGCCACTCATCACCCCTGTTTAATATAGTGTGTATTCTGTCTGAATACTATATTAAAATGAGGTGAGGTTAGGAGGTCAGGGGGAGTGTCAAAAGGTGGGGGTCGGGCCAGTTTTAATGAGCACGAGGGATGTACCGTTCCCCCCCTCCCAAGCTCACTAATTTGGGGGTTAAAGGAATTAATTTTCACCTCTTGGCTAAGCGTTTGCGAACTTCCTCCTCTTTTTAAAGGGTTAGGATTTAACGTAATCCAGAAAACTGCGGCAGTGGGGGGGCAGGGGGGGAATCCCCTGAGGCCTCTGGAGGGGGAGGGGGAGGGGTTAGGTTTAGGTCTCTCTTTCACACCTGGACCGGGGATTATCCCCAGCAAAACCACGTCCTGCTCATTGAATCGCACGTTCTAACGGCTTGCTAAACGTGGACTGTGGCACAGCTCAGTGATGTTTTGTTTAACGATTGAAAAAGGCGGCGCGGGTCCTGTCCTCTCATGCCAGTCTATATGTCTCTTTCATGCCAGTCTATATGACTGTTTATGCAAAATGAAACTGGAATCTGTCCATCATTTTACAGCTCTAGCAGTCAATGACTGTCTGTGTACAGGAGAAGCTTCTTAGGAGGAGAACAGAGAAATGCACGGAAGCTGCTGTGACACTATCACACACTATCACACACTATCACATGTAGATATATACTTGGAGTCAATTGGATTTATTTATTTCATTCATTCATTCATTTTCCCTCCCCGCTTGCCCTCTGCAAGGTTGTGAGGGTTCAAAGTCTATCCCAGGAACAACGTACACAAGGCAGGGAATAACCCAGGATGGTGACCCACCCCATCACCAGATTTTATATTTGTATTTGGTACCGCTTTACATTAAGTGCACCTTTATAATGCATTCATTATGCATTCATAGAACATTCATAAGCAGCATGCGAGTGCACATTAACGTCCTAACAGATTTAATATACATTAATAACAAACATTACATGATTATACAATTATAATGTTTGTTGTTATTATTGTATAATGTTTGTTATTAATGTGTATTGCAGCTGTTAAGGGATGTTGAGATGTTAAGGTGTACATACATACATGATGTTTATGAATGTTTTATGAATACTTAATGAATGCATTATGGAGGTGCACTGCACGTTTCATGAATGCAATATAAAAGCATTATGAAGGTGCCGTTAATGCAAAGCATTACCTTATATTTAATATATTTAAAATGGGAATCAATTATTAATTTATGACTGTGATTAAACTCTGTGTGCTATTTACAAAGGTGCTTAGTTACTGTCTCCGGTTTGCCCCAAAGGTCACTCAGTGTTTCCACATGCAGCATATTACCCAATGTTGTTTCTTCGTCCTGCTCTGAAGGCCCCTGATGGCTTCTACATGCTGAACGGCAGACTGTTGCCTCAGCACCACATCCTGCACAGTTTTCTGTGGCGGGAGTCAGCATGTTGTGTGTATTGCCTGCGCTGCACACCCTGAAACCAAATCCTTTTAATTCTGTAAAAACCTCATGAAAATATGTCCTGGCCTGGTGTTCTGCCGCAACGCTTGAGAGGCTTAATACACTGTAAGTGTCACAGATGACTGCAGCTTATTTGGACGAGCTTCCGAGCACGATTGTGTTTCAAATCCCGCGAGCAGGCAGTCAGTGCGCCGTGTGGGCCTGCCTGTTAGCCACTGCGAAGGCGATGTACGTCCCCTGGGCCGCGAGCCTCTTTGTGCTGACAGGGAGCTCTGGAGGATTTGCCAGCTGTAGAAAAGCACCTGCAGGTGGAGGCTAGTTTCCTCTTAAGGCTGCCAAGGCGCTTAGGGACTGTGCTCGGGCGTGCCCGAGGGCGAGGGGCTGTCCTATTGCCTCGCGCCAGTGCCGAGAATTGCGGCCGCATGTCTGAAGCAGTCTGGAGATGGTTACCCTCGCGTGGCTTCGGTGGCCATGATGATGCCGCAAAACCGCAGGTAACGGATGAATCGTTAGCGGATAAGCTGTAGATGGTGGGTCCTCATTTCCCTATGTGCAGAAAGACCAATGGGCCGTGGCGTGTCCCTGTTGTGACCGCGTCATGGGGTGCTGAGGGAACCTGGGGTGAGGATGACGGATGCCTGAAGGGGGAGGCTTCCTATCGCTGCTAGAAGTGGGGGCCAGCACAGTCCTGACCCTGTCTGCTCAGGCGAGCCCTCCGGGTTGCTAGTTCAAGTCCCTTGAGTGGTTTCACTCAAGTTACATATTTAACACACACTGTTGTCCAAAGCGATGTACAAGTGAATAAAACAGCGGATGAAGAACATGAATGTCGAGGAGTCAACTGGGCACAAGCGCAGCTAGGCTGAGCTTCCAATGAACGCCCAGGTACTAGTGTAAGCACACTAACTGGAGCAGGAGCAGGAGCAACACAACAACTTATAACAAAGCAAGAACCCAATTAGACTATTCAAGAACCAGACGTGCAGCATAAGAACATTCATGGAACCTAAAGAGGCATCAGGCTAATATCATGCAGCTCATGGGTCTTGAGTCTGATAATCGGATGTGGTTCTGCAGCTCATTCCACCATCACGGAACCGCACCTGTTTTTAATTATACGTTGCTTTGTATTAAAAGTAACTGTTAAATAAATAAAATGTAAAGGTGAAAGGTAATGGTGAGCAGACAAGCAGGGCATTTGACTGAAAAATGGGGTGAAAAAGGGAATATGAACTGGGAGATACTGTGTCCTTCCATTTTTCATAATCATTTACCCAGTACAGGGTCACAGTAAGCAGGGGATTATCCCAGAAAGTACAAGGAGTGAGGAATGTAATATTCCGTATGGGATTCTCAGATTCATACTTGCTGTTTTTAAGAGGGCTGCATTGGCATTGTGAGCTGTTAAAAAAGAGCCCCCTGTGTCTTTAGATTACAGGTATCCCAGAATAAACAATGGTTTCCCTTTCAGTCCCACTGTAGATTGAAAAAATCCACAGACACACACACTTACAAATAACTGTAACCATCCTAGCTTCCAGGTGGGTAATCACCTATTACATCCGACAGCAGGGAAGACGGGAGGCTTAAAAGGCGGTTTGATCCCAAATACAAACTTTTCCTCCTCTGTGGTTGTCGGCAGATCTTCCTGTGGGAGTTTTTTTTTTTTTTTGTCCGTTTTCTAAAGGAGATATCAGACGCTGGAGAAAACTCATTTTCTTCTCGGCCCAAACTTTCATCCCATTTCCTGGAGGATGATTACTTCCAGCTGGGGGGTGAATGGATGTTTATTGAGTGAAGGGGTGAACCTGTGGGCTGCCCCCCTCTTGGCGGGTTAGGACCCCCCTCTGACTCTAGGAAGCACGGAATGTTTTTCCTTCCCCACTGTAAGCCCCCAGGACAATGTGCTCACACTGGAACTCTAGGGTCCGGCAAAGCTGAGCCCTGCTTCCCCACCGTAAGCCCCCAGGACGATGTGCTCGCACTGGAACTCTAGGGTCCGGCAAAGCTGAGCCCTGCTCCGTGAGTCCTGATATAATGTTGCTGGTTCCACTGCGTTGTATCTGCTGATGGCTGGTAGACCACAACTCCCTGCAAACTGGTTCTGCATGAAAATCTCTAGAATGAATTTAATCAAGAGTATAGTAGTACATGACCCCAGCTAAATATCTAGCAGAATGATTGAGTATATGTGGTAAATGTCTAGAGGTAAGAATTTCACTGAAACATAACCGTATTGACCAAAGAAAATGCTCAGGGGTTTATGATAATGTAAGAGCAGATGATATGTTTTTGAGAGAAACTGGCTGGGTTTAGTGAATTTTAACAAAAGTTAAATCATTGGATTAAATGAGGACTGAGTGAGTTCAGCTCCCCAGTTTGTAACATAACATGAGGAAGCCCGACTTCAGGTGATTGGTGGTCCCGTCTCAAAAAAATGCAAAAAGTAGACCGAGCTTTGGAAATTTGCTCTTCAAATATTTCCTTTACTTTAGGAAAGAAAATACATCTGCACAATATGTATATATGTCATCTTTCTGTCCTGCCTGTGTAAGTTATCGACCTACCTTATCTTTAGTATGGTCAGTGAAATGCCTTGTTCCAGTTACACCCCTGAATATTGTAGTTGCAGATCAACTCAGGTGCAATGCGAAACCATCAATGAAACAACAAGCTGCGCTTCAGCTTCCTGAAACCCATTAATTAAAATGTACAAAAGCTATTTAATGAGCTTAATTGTGTATGAAAGACTTGGTTGCAGTCAAAGAAGAGAGCTTACAATGGCCCAGTCACAATAAAGTGAGGAGAGGTCCTTCAGCTCTACCGCTGCCTCTTTAAAAGTAAACCCAGGAACACAAGAGAGAAGGACCATGTAAGGGCCGTAATCTGCTTTTTGTCGCTAACCTTGAGAGCACCTCTCCTTCTCACCACAGTCCCCCGCCTTCTTATTAAGCTGGGGAGTGGAATCGTTGCTGTTTCTTTAAGCCAAACCCAATGGCCCCGTTAGATGGGTCACCGGAAGGTACTGTAGCAGGAAAAAAAGGGTTCCACTCACTATTTTGTTCGGCCTTAAGATGTGATGATGATTTACAGTTCTGCGTAGTATTTACGCCGTGTAGCTGCATTCCTTATGCTGTAGCCTGATGCACACCACCCCAGACTTGTAACTGCGGTTGTCAGACTACGGCGTAGGATAAGCATCTACACGGCTACTTAGACCTAGATAATACGCAGAACTGTAGCTCAGCCTTTAGCTAATCAGGCCCTACGTGAAGATTGTCTTACAGCTCAAATATGCCAAATATGCTTTCAGAGTATCACTGTTGACGAATGCATACATGTTTGTCCAAAGTCACTTGACTGTATTATCTTAAGAACATCTCAATAGTAATAGTTACATTTTTCTTTTTCATTGTTGGCCTTGGCCATTTGTTGAACTTGCTGACATGTTAAGATTTGATTGTGGTAGATACACATTTTACTGTACAGGAATGTTTCTTCCTCCTTTGCACCCTAACTGACAAGGAAACACAGAGGTTGCACAAAAGGCTGATCTTGATCTTAATCCAGCCCCAAGGCTGAGATTGACGAAGGCACACTTCTACCCAACTGGGACTTTCTATCAGCCTACTTCTGTTTGACTCGTGAAGTGGGAGAATTATTTGTCCCAGATTGGTACCCAAATAAAATTCAGGAAGTTGCTCTAAGTATTCCATCTGTGATTTACTCTAGATTGCCTGTCGTACAATATTGATTTTCAGCAGAGTTTTCAGGGCATTTGCATTCACACAGCGACACACTAGGGAATTATTGAATTTTGGATTGTGGGAGAAACCAGGAGGAAACAGGGGAAGAAGATGGTCACATTCATACCTGCAGCTCTGGAGGTATGAGAGACCCTTCACTTCTGAGTTCTCCCTAGCTAGGACATGAGATGATGAAAATATTTTGAACTACAATGAGTTACAAAGAGGCTATGCAAACTCAAAACTTGAAATAAAGTAAGGATATAAGATCATCTGAGTACGTAAGGAGATTGCATATTCAGGAAAATAAGAGCATTAGAAGTGTTACAAGGGAAGAGGTCATGCACTGCCGATTAGGAGCACAAGCATCAGTGGTGATACAGACCAGGAGAGGTCATGCACTGCACAAGAACATCAGTCCTGTAAAAACCAGGAGAGGTCATGCACTGCACAAGATCATCAGTCCTGTAAAAACCAGGAGAGGTCATGCACTGCACAAGATCATCAGTCCTGTAAAAACCAGGAGAGGTCATGCACTGCACAAGATTATCAGTGCTGTTACAAACCTGGAGAGGTCATGCACTGCACAAGATCATCAGTGCTGTTACAAACCAGGAGAGGTCATGCACTGCACAAGAACATCAGTCCTGTAAAAACCAGGAGAGGTCATGCACTGCACAAGAACATCAGTCCTGTAAAAACCAGGAGAGGTCATGCACTGCACAAGATCATCAGTGCTGTTACAAACCAGGAGAGGTCATACACTGCACAAGAACATCAGTGCTGTTACAGACCAGGAGAGGTCATGCACTTCTTGATTGGACTTTAAGCACATCAGAGGTGCTATGAGTGAATGGAGGGCAGGTTCTCAGTGTCAGGAATACTAGTACATATGAGGTGATAGAAATAGACCCAGCTTGCTTGTTTTTCTATTTAACATATTATTGTTTTAAGATTCTTCAGATACAGAAGTATTAATATAGTTATGTAGAAACCAGCAACCTTCTAAACAACTGCCTGGCTGCTATGCTGCATGATGTCCCCTGAGCTGACTGGCGCGCTGGTGCCGCAGTCTGAGCTGTGTGTGTGAGGTTCTTCTTCCTGTCTCCAGGTGCACCAGGTGCTGGGGCATCCCCAGGGAAATCCAGCCAGTGCCAGACCACTATGTGTCGTCTGCAGTGACATGACTCAGCCTCCAGTCCGCACAGTCTGGAGCAGAATTTCTGCTTGAACTGGCAGGATAGTCTTAGTGGTGTCTTGGGTTAGATCGTTTTTCGATCTTCCATGGATGGTTTGTGTCACAGGTTTCCTGGCTTTCCCTGTGAGGAATTGATTCATTAAAGCAAAATATTCTTTGGACTCCAAGTAATATTAGCTGTGTTTAATATATAGCTGCTGTGTAGCGTAATGAGGCTAATGTAATTATGTCTTAAACACTGGTAGTGTGTGATTCATGTATGGTTGGATTGTGTAATGGAGCAATTGAATGAAATATCAATGTAGAGTCATGGTGTGTAAGTAAGATTATCTAATGTTGTTTCTGACTACAGATGCTTTCCATATCTAATTTGGTTGTTAATCAAAGCCCTATGTAGTGACAGCATTTCCAGGAGGTTACCTCTAGCCAGTGACATATGCTTCTTAAAAGGTGACCTTTGAACAAATAATATGCGGCTCAGCTGCCTAATATAGTAAGTATTGGCCTACGCTGTCATGAAGAGATTCCTGTGGATTATTATTACAACGAAGATCTGGAAAGTAGCTGGTATTTCTGCACATGTTAATTGAATGTTCTGCTGATATTCACCACACATGCGAAGCCAAGCCCACCATGGTGTATAAAAGACTGTTTACGTTGGCTGCCATGGATGCCGTCCATCACAATAAAGTGATGGGACTGGAAAAGTTGCTTTATAATTTTAAGGCTTAGTTATGGTGTTTTTCTGCCCCTATGCCTGTTTTTTCCCCAATGGACCAACAAGTTTTGTTTTTGAGTTACATAAGCTGAAACTTGACAAAGGGACTTTATCTTTTTTTAAAAGAGAATCTTACCTCAAAGCTCCATTTAGACCTCCTCACCTTTTTTCTAGCCCTTTCTTCACACCTGTGGTCGCCTTTTAATTTTTTTCTTGGCTTTATCAGTGAATCATCCCCATGCAACCACCATTTTGTAGTCTGTACTTCTGAATAGACCGCAGCCTTTGTTGTCACTGTTGTCGTCCCTCAGCGCCTTGTTCTTCACTGGCCATGCTTTCTTCAGCTCTTCTGGATTTGATCTCCCTTTCAATGCCAAGCAGGTGCCGCCTTGCTCCTGAGTTAATATCATTGTGCTTCAGTGCATCAAACACGATGACAGTCATAACCTTTTAGAATATATTTTTCATGAGTTTTCACACATAAGGGAACAGTCAGTAATCTGCATTGGAGATTTGTGACAGAATCTTTCAGTTTATTGTACATATTCACACCAGAACCCATAGTGCCCTCAACGATTATTTGCACCGATTGTAAAGATGCTAAAAAGGGTTACAAAAAGTTCACCTGTTGGTGAAGTGGCTGAAAAATTCAACCTTTCATTTAAATAAATTTAATCCAAGAAAAAGAAATCCGTCATCAAGAAATAAATACTTTCAACAAATTCACATGTGCCACGATTATTGCCACCCAAGCATTCAATACAAAGGGTGCCAATAATTGTGGAGGGTGCTGTATTTTCAAACAACCATCCATCTGTTTGGCCTGTCTTTCTACCCATCTATTCATTCATCCATCTTCCAACTTATCTAGTACAGGGTCTGGGGCCTATTATTTTAATATGAAAAGAAATAATTAAGCAATGAATGTACTTTTAAAATGGGACATTAAAATATGTTTTGACTTTCGTTTTTATGGTTCAGATGTTAAGTTTTATTCTGAAAGTGTTAGTAGCTGATGACCAAATAAAATTACAGTAACTCCGGAAAACAACTGTCCCTGTGACCAAATGAAGATATTAAGAAAACATGAAAAAGCTAAATATTTAACATTGAAAGTTTGTCGCATTCTCGCAGACAGCATTCTACTGAAGCATGGTGGTGTACTGTCATCCCACACCAGCGGGGGGCGCCCCGTCTCAGTTTTCATGCTTTCGCTGGGTAGTCAGACTCCCTCCTGCAGTCCAAAAACATATTTTTCGGTAAAGTGGTTGTTTAATTAGCCCATAGTTCATGCTTGTGTGTGTGTGTGTGTGTGTGTGTGTGTGTGTGTGTGTGGGTGTACCCCCCACCCCCATGCCTAAAGCAACCTAGGTAGAAGCAGCTGATGGATGAATATTAGATAAAAATCTAAAAATGAGTATGACTACTTGATAGGTTCAGCAGTTGATAGGCGTCAGAAGAATGATTACTTGTTAGGTCCACAGTTGTAGAGTTTAGTGATTATAACTATATGATGGATGAACAGAGTCGTAGAAATGAGTACAGTGAGTATGATTACTTGATAGGTACACATCTCTAGAGATGGGTGTAAGATGGGTGTAGCGAATATGGATCCTTGGGTATAGTTAGAATGGCTTGTTTTATCTGCACTTGTAAAGACAGACAGAATTACAGACAGAATTACTTGATTGATCGATGGTTGTCGAGATGTGTGTACTGAGAACAATAACTTGATAGGTCTACAGTCGTAAAGACAGGTATAGTGAGTAGAAGTACTTGATTGATCGATGGTTGTCGAGATGTGTGTACTGAGAACAATAACTTGATAGGTCTACAGTCGTAAAGACAGG
>JAODKE010000015.1:10211755-10222279 GCA_026779605.1 Mormyrus hasselquistii
CCCCCCCCCCCCACTCTGTGGCTCCTGGCTGCTTGATATCCACTCGCGCTGGCTGATCCATGTCTCTCTGCGTCCTCAGGATTTTCGATTTACAGTAAAGACGCAATTTTGTGAGATTGCTTGCGGAGGCAGAGTTAATCCTTTTCTTACAGTCAATACGCCTAAGGCATGGATACTGTAGAAATGAATTGCATACAGTCGTGTGATTTCTAGAATTGTATATTTGGGTATAATGGCATCCCCCCCCCCTTGTGTGTGTTACTGTTTAAACATTGCGGCAGTGATGGATGGATGGATCCCAGGTGCTTAGGCTTTCAAGGCTGCTGGTATCTGGACCATCACTAGCTGCTATTCTCCACACGCTGGACTGGAAAGGTGCTTTTAAAAATATCTCTGAAGCGGAGAACAGCTCATTTTCTAATGTGTGTAAATGATTTTTCTTTTTGAAATGTTTCTCTAATGGCATGGGGGATGGTCTATCCTCTTATTTCCTAAGAGATTATGTGTATAAATGTGCAAATTAAAGTTGTGTAATGTTGCCCATAACTGTATTTAATAAGAATCACTGTAAAGCAACTGCCTGAATGTGATTGACACAGAAGGCTAGATGGCTAATGAATAGACATTTACTGTAACAGCTGTTCTGGTATGTAATGTCTAAAACAAATATGGTAATTTTAGCTTCAGGACTTTATACCTGTGTAGTATAGAATCAGGAGTGTCTGTGTGGTGTGTGTGTCTGTGTGTGTGTGTGTGTTTCCATTTAGCGCTTTACATTCCGCTGGGTGCCTGTGATGTCGGTCTCATAAAATATATTTATTTACAAACAGAAGATTGAACTACCCCGCTTCCCCTCAGTTAAAGTTCCTTTCCACTTCTGGGGTCTGGAGGGCAGCATTTTCAGGACCCAAAATGTTTATTGAGGTCCAGTGACATATGGCTGGAAAATATAGCTGTAACAGATATTTCCCCGGTGAGCTGTACTTCAGCTAATAACACTAAAACTTATTTTCTTCAAGGGGGGGGTGTTGTTGACCCCCCTGAATGGGGAAAACTCAATAACCTCAGCTGAAGCTAATAGGGGTTAAAAAAGGCCTGGCTCCAGGCTCAGGACACCGGCGGGGGCCACAGGATCGGCACAGGGACCCAGGATTTTGGTCCATGACCCAGGAGCGGACTGTGGGGGGGGGGGGCTCACGTGCAGTGGGGCCCTTAGAGATCCAGGAAGCTGCTTTAGAGAGACAGCAGCATGTTGCTGCTAATGCTGATGACATTGAATGAACAAGAAAACAACTAAAATTTCGCTGGTCTGATCATAACTCTCTTTAAACCTGTGACGGAGTTGAATGTCCCTTAGGGGGTTTTTTGTATAATGTGCCGTCTCTAATGTTAGCAGGTGAAGGACATCCTGACTGCTTCTTCTCCATCTACACTGACCCCCCCTGGGCAGTGCTGTGATGTTTGGACCATATCAACGCACCTAATGATTAGGGCTGGGTATTGGTACAGATGCCCCGATTTTGATTCAATTTCGATTCTCAAGCTAACGATTCAGTTCAATCCAATTAAATTCCGTTTCGATATATGATTCTGATAGAAATGAGATATGAAATATTATGTAGCAGCTTCTCATATTTGGAGAGATGTTTAAAAAGCTCTAATTGGGACCCAGGTTTACAAATGCAGAGTACCTGGAAATGAAGACCACTCAAGAAAGGCTAAAGGCTTGTGTCGCAGTCTTTTTATTTGAGAAGCATACGGCTGTTGGTCCTTACCTGTCTGTTTCAAAGTGCAAAAAAACATCTGACTGAAAAGAATAGCTGAAAATTATAATGGGCAAGTCTAAAACTTATGCCATGTTTCAGAAGGACCTTAACTTAGATATGTGCTAAGATATAAATTAAGATCTTTTTATTTGAGGAACATATTGTTGAGGGTTGGGAATCAGCCTTGACTTCACAATTCAGTTTGATTTTGATTCATAAGTGCCTGATTGGGTTCCATTTCGACTGCATTCAGTCTACTTTTAACACACGTTCACTAATGTGCGATCAAACTAGATCTGTCGTGACGACAATGGGCAGAGCACTGTAGCATCAATAAGAGAACAAAAAACAATATATAATAAGCATGAAATTTGTTGGTGTATTCATGGGTAAGTACAATAACATTCTGTCCGCAGATTTCCCTCTGCAGTTGTTGTACCCAGTCATAAATAAATAAATTACACATGCAGACTTGAAGATCACTGGTGTGAGAATTAAGCCCTACTTGACTGTTCCTGCTTGCATTCACATACTCGGAGACGCCATTACCATGACTGACAGTGCACCAAGATGGCGGGGTGAGGTGATTGCATAGTACTGTTGCGACCCTCCCACAGGTGAGATAGAAAGTAGCACCGCTTATACCACAAGTGTCAGACTCCTGTCCTGGGGGGCCGGAGCCCTGTGTAGCTTTGCTCTCTCCTTGTTCATCACAAATGATTCAGCTTAAGAGCTGTGTGGTGATTTGCACAAGGAGTTGAATCAGGTGTGTTAGATGAGGGGAAACCCAAAAAAGTACAAGGCTTCGCTCCCCCAGGACTTGAGTCCGACACCCCTGGCCTATATAAGAGGACTGATACAAGTCAAATTCAATAAAAATTTTCAAAGTCACAGGGAAAAGGCATAAATTAACTAAAGATCGATCTTGGGATTTTGTGAATCAATATCAAATCGTCAGAACCGGGATTGTGATTAATTATAAAATGATATTTTTTCCTGCCCCTGCTAATCCCCACCCCCCCCCCCTCCCCCAAATGGAGAGAAACGTGCTGCTCAGCTCTCTCCCCTGACACCCTTTATATAATTAATTTGCGCTCCAGCTCCTGGCCTGCTGTGGGCCGAGAGGGGGTGAGAGATGGGGGCTTGGTCTGTGCTATAGAGTGCGGCGTGGCTAATGGCAGCTGGTCCCTGGCAGGAATCTGGGTCAGCGGGAGCGAGCGGCGCTGGAGGCTGAGATGAGGGCCGTGGATGATGGGATGCGTCTGAAGCGTCAGCTGATCAAGGAGGGCGTTAGCATGTGGCAGGAGAAGCAGGTAGGCCATCTACCCATCTCTCTCTCTCTCGCTCGCTCGCTCGCTCGCTCTCTCTGCCAGTAGGAAGGGGGTGGGGGCTGCTGTAGAATGTCTGCTTAATCGTCCTCTTAAGCTCGTGTGTGTGATGCAGTGTGTTCTCTTCCCAGAGAGCATTTTTGATGGATGGATGTAGCAGGCTGCAATCCACGTGTGAAATGGGAGCTCATGAGAGCTGATGATTTGAGGGGGTGGTTGATTGGTGTGTGACCTTGATGGAGAGTCCAGGAGCCACAAGTCCAAGCAGCTGTTATGTGGCAGATGTGGCCCTTAGCGCATGCTAACCGGGCTGTCTAACCTGGTGGTCGATTACAGCACAATGGACACCCTCATTGCATGTATACTGTCAAGAGAAATAGAGATGAAAGATGGCAGTCACTTGCTGCCTTTAACCAACAGGGAAAGTAAGGCCTATAAAACCTTGACGGGTGGACCTATCATGTGCCGTCTGTCGTTGGCTGTTCTCGCCAACTTCCCGTCGGTAGCCGTTCCTTTACGCGGCACGCGGTCACCTGACCCGTTATGGGTGTCCGTGCCTGCTTCCTCCATGGCCGTGTCAGACCACCTTGATCCCTGTCCATGTGCCACGCCGGAAGCTCCGTGGAGCCAAAGGCTTCGGCCCATCACGTGTCACATGACCACGTTTAGTGCTCGGGCCAGTCCGCTGCACCGCTGAGCACCGAGAGCTTGAGTCCGGTCTTGATATTTTTAGTCGTGCCTTTTCAGTTGCCGTAGCGATTGAGTGACAGATTGGGGCTGGGTTCCAAGCCCGAGCCGTGACCCCCACACCTGAACCTCGATGGGAGGGGAATACTGAGTCCCACCTCCCCCGTCTGTTAATATCGTTCTCATAGGCAAGGTCGAGGCTGACGCTTATTATTTTAGTCTCGCTTTGCAGTTGCGTCCTACTGCTGCTCCTCTCCACAGAGAGGAGGGAGATATCCGTACGATTGATGGGCGTTCTTTTTCTTTTTCTTTTTCTTTTTCTTTCTCTCCTGTTTTCCAGCATAAAATGAGCTCAATTAATCACTTTCGCTGCGAAAGGCACAGTGGATAAACTGAGTTCATCAACGAGCTCGTCCTAGAAAAGAAGTCATCCTCGGCCAAACAGCTTTTGCCGTATCCATCATTACGTTACCGAGATTGTTCTGGGGGGGAAACACAAACACACACACACTTATTATTTTTCTCATTAGGGGTGTTAAACTATTTCAGGGGAATAGATTGGACTGAGCTTCCTTGTCAAGTGCGACAGCTTCGGAAATTTAAATAGTGTATGATCTGTGCCCTGTAGATATTCGGCAATTTGGGTATTGTATTCTTTCTACCCCGTTTTCTGTCCCAGTGTTCTCGCACAAGTACATTGTGTGTGTGCGTGTGTCTGTTTAAACATCTTATATTTTTAACATCTGTTATTTCATCTTGCTGCAAGAAGAGTTTGTCCTCGTTCGAAATCCTCGCGAGGTGGTGTTGCCGTAACTTGCGTCTGGAGGAGGCTGCCGGAACGATTTTTTTTTTTTTTTTGCTGTGCGAGCGTAGATCCTGTCTGCCAGGTTTATAAGGTATATTTCAGCCTCAAGGTTTATGGTTTGTTTGCTTTTTTTTGTTGTTTTTCTTCTTTTATGATGTGCTGCGGACTGCCCCGCTCCTGGCTCTCAGTAATTCTCCGTGTTTGTCCACAGAACCAGCTGAAGGACCTTCAGAGGATTCTCTCTGGGCTCCAGACCAAGCTGGAGGCTCACAGGAAGAGGAAGCTGGAAGCTGGCGCCCATCAGACCAAGGTGATGGGGACCCTGAAACCCCCTGGGGATGGTAAGAGGACCCTCCCCCACTTTCGGTCTGACCATCTGCTTTGTGGATGTTGTTGTTGTTGTTCTCCCCAAAATTTAATTGACCCGCCAGGGGTTACCGGATGAGTCGCATCCACAGCCCCCCAGCCGACTGACGACACCCTGATGTAAAAGCATGTCGTCCTGAGCTGTGTTGCTAGAAACCACCGGCACCGAAACCTGCTGTTATTATTCTCAAAAGCAGCTTCATATTGATCAGAAAAAAGGTTCCCTTGAAAAATAACCAGGCCAGAGCAGGCAGTCATTCACACGCACACTATGTATGTGTGGTCGGGTCCTGAGAATGAAGCTCGTTTCATTTTATATAATTATCCTAATTGGTTTTGCTGTGAATCGAGATGGAGGAAGATGTGGATGAGTAACGGGAGCAGAATTGGTGTGCAGATGATGAGTGTGTGAATCTGTCCATGTCTCTCTAATCGACATACATTAATATGGCCTCTTCCTAACCATTGCCACTTCACCACCTGCCTGTTACACAATAGCATGGCGCTCTGTGAAAAATGGCCAACAGGTGCCTCTCTCATCATCCCGACATGCCGAGATTGATGCGCCGTTGCGCCATGACTTGCCCCCAGGAAAACTTTTGATTGTGAAAGGTCACGCGACTTTGCTCGCGCCACGGAGGGGCCGTTCATCACCGGCCCTGGTGCGAGGTGACCTTTCTCCGGGCTCCTTCTGGGACGTGGCGGTGACGCGTGGCTCGAGGGCCCGCCCTTGCTGTGGCATCCATATCAGACGCGTTTTGGGGGTGGGGGTTGTACGTCACGGTTATTGGCTCGGCTCTCAGTGCCTATGTGTGACTGCGGCTGGGTGCCGGAGGGGGTTGGGTTTGATGGCAGCACAGCTGAGTTTTTTCACTTGTATATTGGGTGTCAGATGCATTATGAGCCTGGGGCATCGGCAGTTAAAGCCCCGAATCAATCCAGATGATCCCTGAATAATTTGATGAGCTCTGTTTTAACAACCATGCTTGCAGTTTGAGAATTCCATACAGCACAACAGTTCAGGGCTGCGTTTCCCTAAGCCTTCACAATGCTAGGTGGTCCATGATTTTCAAATTTCATTTAATCTTCACCAGTGTTTTCCAATCCGGACCTCAGGGGCCCCCAGTCAGTCCACATTTTTGCTCCAGTAGAGAGCTGGGAGGGAGCAAAAACGTGGACACTCTGCAGGTCCCCGAGGACCAGATTGAGAAACACTGTTGCAGGATTCTAACAGCAGCCCTGCTTGAGTGTATTTTGTATATATATTAGAGTTTTCTGCGTTGTCAGAGCGCAGATAAATGCTGAGACGGTGGTCGTGCAGAAGCATTATGTTATGCATTGATTTATACGAAACTCAATTCAAATGAGCCCAATTAATCTGCGAATGGAATAAATCACGCCTGTTTTATGAATCTTGTATGCACGTTTATATTGCCATTGTGTACCGTTTGAAGCCAAAAAAAAGACCTCTTGCATCCTAATGAGATTCTCATAATTAAAATGCACCAGACAAATGTCTTAAGAATATTAATTTTGCCCCTGCCTAACTTTTCCCTTGATTGAATATTAGATGTATTGGAGCTTATCGGTCTTCCTGGTCGTTATGATTTTTCTCCTTTCGGAAGCGTAAATATGATCCCTGCCCTTTCTAAGGCCACCGTAGCCGGTGTCGGGCTGGGTCACAGGTCACAGGTCACAGGTCACGCCATGTGCCATGGATGGGGGATGCGTCTGACTATAAAGTCCGGTTCCTCCCGCCCAACCCGTCTGTGCCCTGGAGGTCTGGGGTGGGCGTCTTCGTGACGGGTGTAGGGTGTGACGTCCTGTGGCATCTGTGACAGAATGTTTGGAAGGAGCTGTGGTAGCCAGCCGATCCGGGTCCTGAGTCGGACCTGGATGCGGAGGGACGACCCGGAGAGGAGTCATGTGGCTCGGTGATTAATCTGGAGTCGACTCTCATCAGTGCTGATGATGGTGAAGCCTGTTACTTGTAAGCAATTTAAAGAATGATGATGCATAGATGGCGTATTTCTTACGGCATTTAAAAGAAATGGAGCACTTGCATGAATGCCAGGGGGTGTTGATTTTCTCTTTATTTGTTGAGGTCAGTGGTGGATTATCATTTAATTCTAATTGCTGGATTAGTGTTTGTAAATGTAACTGGCAGTGTTTGCAGTGATAGGAGTGGCTTAATGGCTGTTTTAATTAGCTAAATTTTAATTTTGTTTGTCACACCTTTTGAAGTCACTCGCATACTGCAGATCTGCTTTCTGCGCCGTGTGCATCCAAATGGGTTCGTCTCGGGATTCCGACCGGCGAGCTTTTAGTCGTTTGTCCCGGTCTGTGTTCTTGTCTGTAATTCTGTTCCTCGGCGTTCTTGCTTAGAAGTTGGCTGGACAGATTCACTCGCGTCATCGTAAGTATAAATGTGTGCTGGGCAAAGCGTGTTCAGAAAAGCATCCGGTCTGTCGTTCCTCAGTGGAAGTCAGTGCAGGATCAAAGGGCACTTGGGGCCCTGGCAGATCTGAGGAACTACAAGCTCACATATCGCCCGGTCATCTGTCCGCAGCAAAGCTGTCGGTCGCCACACATCCTCGTTTCGTCGGGGATTCTAAGGTTGCGTCTGCAGAAAAGCGAGCCGTTGCTGAATTTGATCCGATTCCGGATTTGCTCCTCCATAACCTGGAGCGATGGGCTCTGGATCAATAGGTTTCATCTGTCCATGATGGCCTGTGTGTCTTTTTCAGTTTGTTTTAAATCTGCCCCTGAAGCGTCTTCTGCTCTACTAGGGAGAAGCTGTGCGAAGGGAATGCAAGGCTGCTTCAGAATTACTCAAAGAAAATAATGCTTTATTTGCACAAGTACCTTGGAATTCCTTAGTCATACACACACACACACACACACACACACAGACACACACACACACACAGACACACGTGCGCACAGGGTTTGAACTGGCGACCATCTGATCACAGGCACAGAGGCCTAACCTACCTAGAGCCGCATACTGACCTGGAGGTGCCTTAAAACGGCTCTTTAATGGTGCTTAATCTGGAGATAGATTTCAAGGAGCACAATTGACATGGACTGATGAATATCAGGTCGAGGCCTCTCCCTCAGCAAAGGTGTGCTTTTAGGGAAGCAGCCGTCCTTTAAAAATACATGCATCTCTGTCAGCGTTAATCATGTTCGACCATCCGTCTTCTGAGCACTTAACCTGCACACGGTGGTGAGGGACCTTTCCGAGGTAGCATAACACAACCACATAGACAGGATGCCAGTCTGTCACAGGGCACATACACTATGGGCAACTTGGAGATGCAGGAACTGCATGTGACACCAGACATGCAGATTCCACGCAAGCCGTTCTGTAAGAGTCTCAATTTTAGGGTCGAAGGACGGCATGTAATCCTATGAGATGCCTGTGTGTTCCCCCTTAGAACGTATGTTTGCTCTCTGACCACATGATCGGTTCACTAAGAATGCTGAAACTAGCTACCTAGTAGCCACAACAAGCCTTCAGACAACCTGGATGGCAACCTGCAGCCGTGCCTCAGTTTCCAGAAGAAGCTGTCCAATGGAGCAGCACGTCGCACTGTAGACGACCAATGGAGCGGCACGTCGCACTGTAGACGACCAATGGAGCGGCACGTCGCACTGTAGCCTCCACAACTTGATCCAAAGATGTATTAGGAAGATTAATATTTATAACACTTTGGTGTAGGTTTTTATAAGCTCTCTTCCAATCAAGCTGTTACTAAATTTTCTCTAATGGGCTGTCATAACTAATCGATGACCGATGTTATATAGCCCTTTTGTTCATTAACCCCCTGAGGCTGTCAGCTCCCGTGCTTTCGGAGAAGTCTGCACCGAGATCTGAAGGGGCTTTTGGCTGCCGGGTGACTGGATCTTCACTTGCGGGGACCTTTCAGCAGGTGTCGCCGTGCCACGAGCCAGCAGATGATTGTCCCCCCTCCCCGACGATGTCTGATTTATCGTCGCTGTTCTCTCTCATTTATGTGCCCCCCCATCCCCTTCTTTTGTCTCATTCCTCTGTGATCCCATCTGCCGTGTTTGTTTTGCAGCCTCCCACCGCGATCAGGTGTTCTGTGAGTAAGCTGTCACTTTGTCATGTAACAAAGCACGATTCTGGGGATCCGCATAGAGGTGCTGCTCAAGGTCGGCAATTGGCAAAAAAAAATTAATCCTTTTTGGTCAGTTTTGTCCTTAAAGAATGCTCTTTTGAGGGGGATTTTATTTGTAATTTATGCATTGTGCCACAGGTGACAGTCGATCGTGGCCGACCAATTACCCGAAATTCACACTTGTCTACATCGGAAATATTTATCACTGGGACATGTACGTATTGGTGACCTCGTTATTTTAGGTAGTATCAGCAACAAGGTGGGAAATGGTGTCAAATCACAGCTGTACAGTCACTCTCGATGACACACACTCAGTTTTTGCGTCTTCCAAGGTCGTCCGTGATTGGGGGCGGTTGACGCACCTCAATGACTAAGTAAATTTAAATGTACTTAGACCTTCTTATTTAAAATAAAAAAGGTCTATTTGCCAAAATGTAAATGTCACAGGGTATTGTTTTCATGTACCTATGACATGTTGGTTGTATACCTGTTTTTCTGGAAGGTTTTAACTGTAGCCGCGCCGCAAACGCAAAGGTCGCTCGGACTTGGAGAGTGTTACCACCAGCCCGCCTTGATCACTTAACTCGCTCCTTTGATCCCGGCACTCAGAGCGGTTCTCCTTTCTTCTTTCTCCTCATTTTTCACCCACTTTTCATTTAAATCCTGCAGCAGTGAGTGGGGGGAGCCCACGGTGATAAAAGCCTAATGAGATGATGTTTCGCCTTTTCATCAGCCGGTCTTTGTGGTCGGTGAGTGGGAAGGGTCTGGGTCTGGGCCCCAGGCAGAGATAACTAGCTGTGGTGCAGTGGGCCAGTGGCGTTTTGGTAACCGACGGCATTTTGTGACACCGGCATGTGTCACCAAAGCTGCCTTTTTAAAGGGGCCGCATCCTTAATTATTTTCAATGGCAAAAACTTTCCCGAAAGCAGGAAGAACGTGCAGATGTGATCTCTCTGGTGTGCGGGGGTCACGGTAAGTGGCCGGGTGAAAGTGGAGCCTGTTTCATGTCGACTTCCCCTGTGCCGCCTCACGCTCTGACCACTCAGCCCCCCACCACGACAAATCTCCCGCTTCTTGGTCCAGGTGATGGTGAATGAACTTAGCCTCATGAATTTGTCAAAGGCTCCATATCATAGGTGCCTATAAAAAGTTGATCTCACGGCTGAAAGTGGGCATGCATTCTGTAATGGAACAACCCCCCAGCCATAGCTTTTTTTCTTTTTCTTTTTTTTTTTCTTTTCCTCTTTTCAATAGTGACCCCGGGCTCAGGAGGGAGATTGAAGCCGTCAGACAGCAGCTGAGATTTTGTGCCCCCCCCCCCCCCCCCCCCCCCCCCTCCCGCCCCCCCCGCCAGGCGCGCGGGGCGGGCGGGGGGGGGGGGGGGGGGGCCCGGCCCCGGCCCCCCCCCCCCCGGGCGGGGCCCCCCC
>JAODKE010000015.1:10272066-10282105 GCA_026779605.1 Mormyrus hasselquistii
GAGCGGTCCCCATAAGGATATGTTTACCCTACATGTGCGTGTGTGTGTGTGTGTGTGTGTGTGTGTGTGTGTGTGTGCGCGCATCCACATTAGCGTTAGTATTAGTACATATGCGTGTGTGTGTGATCTTGCTTTGAAACGGAGTTGTGGACATGGATTCAGATGCGGGGGGGGGGGGTCGCCGGCGGGCGGTGCCGACTCAAACTGTCCCTCCCCCCATGGGGGTTTCGGAGGTAGAGATCCTGAAGTAGACACTGGTGGGGAGAGAGTACAAAGCCCTCAGTCCATTAGATATCCTTCTTCTTTTTTTATCTCCTTTACCTCTGCAGGAGTGATATGATATGAAAGAACCGTGGGCTCTCGGTAATGCATTTCTGGTGATTGCACTCCTGTATATAGCGGAGATAAAAGGCGTACCTGTTTGGAAACACGCGCGATTACCGGCGTGTGTGCATCCGCCACACCTGTCTCTTCCTCCGGAACGCCGTCCACCCCGCAGACTCTCTCCTTGCCGACTCCTCCGCAGCCCGCTTCTTGGCGTCATCGAACAAAGGGTCCCCGTGTCTTTTTTAACTGGTCACCTGTCACCTGTGCCCATAAAGAAAGCGAGTAACACGGGCAGGATATTACACGTGTTATTTTTAACAGTGCCCCCAAAGCCCGGAGCCACCCCCCATTTTCAGGCCACCGCAGTCAGATCATTCTGGGCACCTGTTACCTTCGGTAATAATTAACAGACGGATGTGTAAAAACGCAGAGCTGTGGGAGACGCTTTGGCTGTACTAGTGATCTGTGTGTGTGTGTGTGTTAGCATGCTGGTGGGTGACGCCCCCTTCAGGTTCACAGTGTCACTGCCGGTTCAGTGCTATATTAATCCTCATGCCAATTACTATTATTTATGCATTTACTTTTCTAGATATTTTTTGTGAGACTTGGAGTGATGAATGTGGATGTTTTTCAAGGAAGTGAAGAGCGAATTTTGCAGCTCCCTCACTCCATTAGACTGCCGATGACCTAAAGTCAGGCTCATGCCTTCTCACCATACATTACAGTATTGGGAACCAAACTCACACAGGTAATTCAACGAAGAACTACCATTAAATTGTCTCAAACGTATCCTATGGACTAAGTTTTGGAAATTTGCTCAATTGTCAGTAAATAAATACAGTTACATGTCTTTGAAATGTGTGCTGAGTATTTCCCTTATATTTTAACACAAAACTCTCTTCAATGCTGATGAGGTTTGTAAGTTATATATCTTTGTAATTCTTGACTTTTGATATAAAACATAAGCATTATGGTATTCAGTATCTCGCCGTGTTTTGCTAGGAAGAGCTCTTGATTTGCGCAAACTTTACAAAAGCTACTTCTGTTTCTCATCCTAATTATGCAAATGTGTTGTGAAGATTTCTGCCCCCCCACATATAACATCTCCAAGTGACACCTCTACGGATAGAGATGGAGTCGCATTTGATGCGGCAGCTGCCTCATTGGGCAGGCTGTAGCTCTGCGCTAACCGTGCGGCCGCTAGCTTCTCAGAGTAATGTGGCCCCGTCTGGATATGACAGGCCCCCCCCCCCCCCCCCCTCCCCCCCAAACCCCAGCAACAGGACCCGCGCGACAAACGCGCGCGGGGGAGAGCGAGGTGGGGGCCGATTTTGAGGCGGCAGCTGCCTCTTGGGCAGGGTTTAGGCCCGGCGTAACCCGGGCGGCCGTTGGTTTCCAAGGTAATTGGGCCCCCGCTGGGTTTTAACGCCCCCCCCCCCCCCCCAAACTATAAATCGACACTGACAGCGACTCTGCTAGGAACCGAGGCAGGGATGTTTTCAGTCTGGGAAGTTCCGAAACTTCCCGCATTGCGAGGCCGAGTGTGCTCTCGTGTCACGAGGCCGTCACTGAAGGGCCAGCTGTTCCTTCAAGGAGCTACGGCCGATGCATTAGCTAATATGCCAGGGAGTGGAATCTCTCCTGCTTTTCTGAATGGGGTAACATTAGCTATTAGCTGGCCCTTATTACCCGTTTGACACTGGAGCGACTCTCATTATACCAAGGTTCTTTTATTTCTTTGTGTCAGTGCCACGGGGTGATTTAACTGGGTGCAAAGGAGCATTCAGATGCTCTTATAATTGGATGTCCGGGTGTGTTGGACAGCTTTCATGTGCTGGCCCTTGAAATGGTCTAGAGCGAGTGATTCTTCAGCTGGCTGTAGTGGACTTGCTCCTCAGTCAAGGGGTCTGGATTCACGGTTGAAGTCTGTTGTCTTGCTGAAAATATATATTTTTTTTTGTTCGGCTGACTGCAGGCTGCTGTAGCTGGAACACTCTGTGAATCTGAAGCCATGTTCCAGACCATTCACGCTCGCCGATGAACCTGTCAGCTATACTGCAGTGCACCTCCTCTGAATCTGCTCTGAATCTGCTTTGAAGCTGCCCTGAAGCTGCTCTGAAGCTCTACCAATGGGATCTCGCCACCATCTCAAAGCTGCATTCTTTCTAAACGCGCATTTGGAGCCGTCGATGCTCCGGAAGCTGGCCATGGTGCCAAGTCACTCTAAGAACCAGACCTCTTGTTCTAATGGAATTGTCCTTGGGTCTGAATCACACTCGGCAGAATCTAATGTACCATGGAACCGTCCTCGGGTCTGAATTTGACTCCCCTGAACAGAATCTCATGCACTGCAGAAGCTCGCCTTAGTTCTGAATCAAGTGTATTGTGGAGCTGACCTTGGTCCTGAATTCAACCCGCTCAGCAGAACTGCACTCTGATGGTGCTGTCCTTGGTCCTGAATTCAACCCGCTCAGCAGAACTGCACTCTGATGGTGCTGTCCTTGGTTCTGAATTGCACTTAGCATAATCAAATGTATTGTGTCACGTCTTGGTCCTGAATTTCATCCTCTAATCTAGGGTAGGCCAATCTTATCCGCAAAGGGCCGGTGTGTTTGCCGGTTTTCGCTGCAACTCCCTAATTAGATGACGTATGTGAGGACTGAATATCTGAAGAGTCCTCACACCTGGGTTTGAACAGCCGACCTACAGGTTATCCCAAAAACCTGAACACACAGCAGCCCGGTTCTGTATCTCACGCATGCAGCAGTGTCTCCTGTGCTGGAGCTCTCTGTGGGCCTGAATGCTGTCAACGTGAGAAGAATCGATTCCACCTAAGAGGAGAATGACGGTCGGGAATGACGTGTCCATCTTCTTTTGTAATTTGCGTTGTCTCTCTGCTCTGTCAGTGCTGCTTAAAGAGTGAGGGCAGATACGACCCGCCTTAATATGCAGAGTGTCAGAGTAAGAGCGGTGGCACATGTGGTCTGTGCACTGCTCTTTTTGTAGGCGTGCGAGTGAAGGAACTGCTTTATTTGTGGGTGTATAACAGAAAGACCCCACACTCATTTGCCCCCAATTCTATAGCTACATTATAAATGATAAAATGTGCCTCTCGGGTATCTGGAGGCAGAAAGAAGACCCTGCCAGTCCTTACTGGATACCATCCCACGCTGCTGAAAATGATTAGTGGCTAGAAGGTTAAAGCTGTCTATTATAGAAGGTAGGGAGATCCCACTTGCCCCATCCTACGTGAAATCCTTGACTGGGGAATGCTAATTAATGCTTCTGTTTGCGGTTTTTCTTTCTCTTTTTTCAAATTTGCAATTTGAAATGTTAGACACAGAGCATTCTGTTACCTGCGGTGCACAGAAATGAGGCCCTTGCAGCTCTCTCCTTGAGTTTGGGACCCCTGGGAGTACTTGAAGCCAAGTGGTTTCACCTGAAGGGGGATCTCGACACCGGCCACCGGAGTCGCTGCTTCGCCCGAAGCCTTGTGTCCCCAGTCCGGCCAGGACGGGTGCTGCTCGCCGAGTCCGGGTGGAATTCTCTAATGGGGTTTTGTTCTCAGGGGTACCAGCGCCGGGGAGCTGGTTCCCTGTTGCTTTTATCATCATCATCTCAAGTGATGTTTTTTTCCCGTGTCTGATGCTGACTATTTAACGTTCAAACTAATAATTGCTTTGCGTTCCCAAAGTTCCTGAAGATGCCTGTATTTATTTGCATGATGGAAAGCAGAATTTACCGCTTATCGTATTTAAATAGCGTCGGAACCCCGTGGCGCCCCTGTGAACATTGTGCTGGTTCCGCTGGTTTCGTCTGTCACCGGTGGATGTTGAGGTATCTAAGGAACCCATTCATTCTTTCGCCTGATTTCTCAGCCGATCCGGAACATTTCTTTTGTGCTTAATTTGCGAACAAGCTACTGTGTGCCTTGGTAAGCATCTGCCATTTGAAAGATTTTCTAAAGAGTCACACTTTAGAGGTTATTAATTTTTATAACTGCTTGGTACCTTTAGAATTGAGTTCATAAATAACAGAAGACAGAAAAGCATATCGAAGGAGCATTTTCCATGTAGATAATTCAACACTACTGGGTGATATTTTTATATATTAGACAATTAAAATTAGCAGTGGCATTGTGTGGGGTGTGACAGAGTGACAGCATAGCTTTGCTTTGCCAGACAATGGATTCTGAGCTGAGAGGTATCTCAGTCTCTATAAAAAGACTCTCCGTTTTGTCAGCGGAGTTTGGCGATAAAGAGAGACTCCACTTGCGTCAGCTCTGACAGGACTCTGCAGGTTTACACTCACACTCGTCGCTAACGTTGTGATGGATGGAGTCGTCAGGGAACCGCGCACCCAGCATGCATCTGCTTGCCTTTTGACACCTGTTAAGAACATCCTCAAAAATGGGGTTTTGATTTGCCAGTAGTTTTATTTATTTATTTATTTATTTTGAGCTTTGCTGATCTGCTTTGATCGACACGTAACAGAGCCAATAACCTGCCAAGAGGGCGCATACAGGTGACCAAAGTGGGCGGGACGCGAGTAATAAATATGATTGGTCACTGATCCTCCTAGTTAAAGCTGTATTAGGAAGCCCCTCTACTTCAGCTGTTGTTTTATATAACCAGACGAGGTATTACCAGCCTTTTGGAGAAGCCCATCAAATATGAACATCTGTTGTTTATGCCGAG
This sequence comes from Mormyrus hasselquistii, assembly GCA_026779605.1. Taxonomy (NCBI): domain Eukaryota; kingdom Metazoa; phylum Chordata; class Actinopteri; order Osteoglossiformes; family Mormyridae; genus Mormyrus; species Mormyrus hasselquistii. Next base: position 10,277,091 of record JAODKE010000015.1, read on the forward strand.
CGCGGCGGCGGCATCCCGTCAGAGGCGATTCCTCTCCATTATCCTCCCTCTATTCCTGGCACTTTGTTGTGCTGGCTGGTCTCCTGGGGGAGACTTTGTTGTTGCCAGCTAAAATACTGTTGTTGTTGTTCTTGGTGGTTGTAAATAATGACGGGGGGCCCCTCGTACATCGTCCCCCCCCCCCCCCCTACCCGTCGTTCGTTAAGCTGCGTGCCGTAAACATCTCATTATCATATCAGTCACCCCCCCGTACCGGGAAACGTGCAAACGGCACCAGATAAATTGCCGCTTCATCTGCGTCCGGGAGGGGGGGGGGGCAGCGAAAGGCGGCCCCTCGGGGACGTCGTCTCCTCCGATTGCCGGCGTGTGCCGCAGGTGAGACGACTCCCCCGTGTGGGAGCAGACGCTGGTGTGAGGATGTGGAAGACGAACTGATCTCTGGACGTCTGTGTCTCTGTGAGCGCCGAACTGATCTCTGGACGTCTGTGTCTCTGTAAGCGCCACTCACACTTGTCTGAGATAAGTGGTGGACAATAATGCTGAATGTGCAGAAGACACCAGTGGTTTAGCTACGATTTAAAATGCACATTGCATAAAGCCCCCCCTACCCACCCCACACATTTTTACATAGTCTGTAGGCTAAAGGTTTGTCTCTCTGGTTCATGGAGCTGTTCAGCCTTATCTAGCCTAGCTTCAGGTATGTGTGTGTGCGCGCTTGATGTCTCTCTGTATCTGTGTGTGTGTGTGTGTGTGTGTGTGTGTGTGCGTGCGCGCTTGATGTCTCTCTGTATCTGTGTCAGCCTGTGAGATTGTTGCCAAGGGCAGCACCCTGGCTCCCCCCGCCAGGGAATTGTTTGCTGGTAGCAGCCAGCTGAGTCCACTCTCTCAACAGAGCTCTCTGTCCCATCGGTCACAGGATTCAAATCCAGCTTTTAAACCTTTTTTTAATTAGAAAAAAATCCTCTTTAAACTGGTTTGCTTCAAAATCACCAAACTGAAAACTTTGCTGCACTTTTTAAACGTTTGTTATGCAAAAGCGGATTCACTTTCATTTGTCAAAAGCCATATAAGGATTTGCACAGTATCGCTCTGCGTCGCCCCAAGTGTATTTAGCGCAGTTTCCCAATCTTGTCCTCGGGGACCCACAGACAGTCCATGTTTTTGAGGGAGCAAAAATGTGTATTGTCTGGCAGGGAGCAGGGACAAAAACATGGACCGCCTGTGGGTCCCCGAGGACCAGGTTGGGAAACACTGATTTAGCAGGAGTCTCTGTTCTCGAGCGTTTAGAAGCTTCTCCGTGACAGATCCTGCTATACTCTTCCCTCAGACTATACTTGGCTTTGCCGTTTCACCCAAATCATCATATCCTTCCCCAGGGTGTGGCGGCGTCCTTCCTGGAGACCCAAACGGGTCCAATCCGGATCTCATTATAGCTAATTCCGTTATCTCCGAGTCCTGGTTAATGTCATGTATTATTTATATGTGAGTATTTTACCTGTAATTCTATGGTGAAATGCGCTCCTGTTTACTGATGTGTCACTGGGTGCCTGGTGCTCGTGTCAGCCTGCTGTTAATGTGATAAACTCTTCCAGTCCTCATGGTATTTATGTGGGAAGTGGTTTCTGGAGGCTGAAACTGATGGCCGTAAGCAAGCGAGAGCTTCCTGGAACTCAGATTTTGGGTCGGATAAGAAAAAAAAAAACCACAAGACAGACAGACAAAGACTGATGCTCCTTTTATTCCCCCCCCATAAAGAGCTCCTGGCGAGGTATGTCATGCTCTTTGCTCTCTGTCTCCCTCTAGCTGCCAGACAGGGCGAAGCAGACCTGAAGGCGATGGAGGAGGCCTTGGAGACCACGAGGGCAGAGATCAGGTGAGGGATCCTGAGGAGAGGTGTTTGGTGTTGAAGCTGCGTCGCTCGAATAGCCGCACCTGCCCTGGCGTGGACCCTCCCGCACCTCCCGCAGGTCCTGGAAGAGGCAGGAGCTGTGGACAATGGCCAGCAGCAGGTTGGCGTTCTGTGGAATGCCGGGTATCATCCTGCCTCGTCTTAGTCAGGGATGTGGTGGAGCATTGTAGTGAAATACTTCTCTAAAGTACTTTTCCATTTTTAAATGCGTCTCCCAAAATTGGTGCCGTCTGGGGGCTCGGTGCGGGTTCAGCCCTGGACACGGGGCTGTAAACTGTTACGGTCCTGTTGCTGTTTATGCAGAAAACAGCGTCCAATTTAGAAGTGTGGATATAGGCCAGTCGAGAGAGCGCACATGCCAGCCAGCCAGCTGGCTCAAGCAGCCGCACACACACACTCACCCCCACACGGGGCCCCTGGCGACCCCGAGTGACAAGGGGGGCCCGTTCAGCCTCTGCGTCTCCTCCTACTCGGCCACGGAAGCACCATCTATCTGCTTTTTACTAATTTTCGTGTTTCTGCCTCGGTACTTTGTGATGGTGTTAGAGCAGTATTTCCCAATCCGGTCCACAGGGAACCACAGACAGTCCATGTTTTTGCTCCCTCTCAGCTCAAGCAAAAACATGGACTGGCTGGCAGAGAGCTGGGAGGGAGCAAAAACTGTCTGTGGGTCCCCAAGGACCGCATTGGGAAACGTTGTGTTAGAATAAAATACAATGTTGGTGCCTGACATATGCAGATTTTACAGGCCGTATGAATGAATATTGTGGCACACTGTCGTGTGACCTGAGAGTACAGCCCCTCCATTAGTATGTCCTGCGTGGCCTCGGGTCTCCAGATCGCTGCTCGCTTCTCTGCGCCGGGGTCCCCTGGTAAGTGACTCCTGATTGGGCCAGAGGTCATGTTTGCTGGGTGACAGAAGGCATGCAAGCCTCTGGTTTTGCTCCTGTGTGTGTGTGTGTGTGTGTGTGTGTGTGTTTCTCTGCACGGATAAAGCGGCCCCACATTCAGAGAACAGCCACACGCTCCCTGACCCTGGTCAGCTAGCGATAGCTCCCATCACGTGACCCTGAGGATGGAGTCAGCCGGGTGTGCCCCCCCACCACCCCCCCACCCCCAAGCCGGCGTCCCCTTTAGCTCATTAGCAATTCTGCATCATAAATATGCAAATGGACACTTCCGTAGCAGAGATGTATTTCTGCTCGCTCATTAATGATTAGCAGCAGAGCCTCTCTGCCTGCCTCAGATAATTGGTGGCATTGCATAGCAATAAGACGTCGCCTTGCACCTCATTAAAGCCTTGGGAGGGGGTTACTTGGGTGGGGGCTGCTTTAGTTTCTTGCAAAAAAAAAAATAGCAGTTAAAATATTAACTGACCTCATAATGTGGGTGATGAGTTATGAAAAGGCTGCAGTTCTTTGAAGTGTGAACCAAGGTAACCAGCATCTCATGCATAAAATAAAGGCAGAGTTTGGGCTTCGTTCTGGCACTTTTTTAGCCATGAGAGGGCGGGGGCAGGGTTAAAGTATTGCTGATATTCTCGTCCCCCCCCTCCCAGGCCTCCGATGCCCTGTTGTATACCTTTATCTTCAAGCAGTGCTCTTCACTGTTATCCACAAAATGGGTAGAAGCAAATAGTCTGTTTCTTGTCTCCATTGTTTAAACTGTGAAATTTTGGGTGGCATCCGCATAAAGCTTCGAGCGAATTTGAGAGTCCGGCCCTTTCCAGCCTGATCCAGCCTGATCCAGCCTGATCCAGCCTGATCGGGCAGATTCCTAGGCTGTGTCTGAGTGCTTCACCTTCGCTGCTTCAGCAGGCGTTTTACTTTTCCAGTGTTTGATTCCTGTGCCGTTCGGCCTACAAAAAAAGACTAGGATGCTAATTTTGTTCCTTAAACAACCGGCCATGGCCGAGGACATTGGAGGAGGCACTTTTGTCCTTTGGTTTATTCATTTTATTTTGATATATCTACTGTTAAAAAAATATCTAGATGTGACGAAGTGATGAATAAACAAGACAGAGCAAAACAAACAGTCAGGACAGGTTCATGTCGAGCGATTCTCTCGCTTGTCAGATTCGATCGTCTGTAAAATTGTAAAAATCTGACGTAATGTAGCCCTACACCAATTTCCAGGCGGGTTTTTCTGGAGAGGATAAACAAGGCCCTACACTTCAAAGCCACACAGAAAAATAACGTCATAAAACATTTCTGTGAAGGACAAAAGAACCAATCTCTTGTTAAGGCATCAAGCCATTCTAAGTTGTTCAAAGATTACCTCACCTCACTGCTGTGTCCTGCTTTTCAGGAACTTGGAGAAGGTCTTCTCCACAGACTATGGCTCTAGCAGAGAGTTCCTCTACCTGCAGGGACTGTGTTTCCAGCTGGTCGTCTACGAGTGAGTCTTTTTTTCATTCCCATTCACATTCCATCCTCCTCCTCCTATCATCAATGAAAAGTTGTACCAGCCTGGCTGTAAGCATCATCCGCCGGCTTGGACCTGAGCCCACTGTTCCAGAACTTGGGTGACCCGTCCAGTTAATATAGCGCTGGTCATCTCTGACTGCCCTCTGCGTTTTCGGGGGCCGTTTGACGGTGATGTTGGCCTCTCGCAGCAGTTCCCTCTAGGCGCTTGTGCTTTTCATGGTCTCCCCGTTGTTTGTTTTGTTTCTGCTTCTCACCTTGGCCAGTGGTTAAAATCATGGAGAAGCGGCATCCAGTAATTATCCACCATCCGTCCTGCCTTTTTAATTCTTTCTTGCGCGAGCGCACTTCTCAACGCGCACCCATAAATGCCGCTAAAGTTTGTACTTTGCTGTTAAGTCGCGGGGAATTCACACATAACGGCGGGATGTGAAATCCTCCTAATGAATGCTCCTCCGGTGTCCTTGGTAGTCCGAATGAGCGGCGAACGTAAGGTGCAAATGATATTTTCACGAGCTTGCATCATTGTTCAAAGACATTTTCAGCCAGAACACTGGGCCAAGGCACTGGAGATATTGTCATTTTGCGGGGGGGGGGGGGGGGGGGGGGGTTGGGTTTCTTTCTTTTTTTTTTTTTTTTTGGTGAGGCGGTAACGCCCTCGGCCCCCCCCCTTTTTTCTTTTT
>JAODKE010000015.1:10307469-10327935 GCA_026779605.1 Mormyrus hasselquistii
CCGCCGCCCCCCCCCCCCCCCCCCCTTTGTGGGTGTGTGTCTCCCCGGCCTCCACCTTGTTTTTCTAGGTCACGCTGACGTGCGGGACAGAGACAGCTCTGAGGCGGGTGCGAGAGCCAACCAAATGCCGCTATGTCATGGAACTGTGGACCCCCAGCGCGTGTGAGCAGCAGCGGGAAGTGGTTAGGCAGGGGGTGCACAGTGAGCTCTAACCGTGGGCTGCTTCCTGACCGCCCCCCTGGTTATAAAACCCACCGTCTTAAAGGTGCCTTATTTTGGACTGAAAATTCTGTGAGTTCATCAGGACCCCTCTGTGAGTCGTTTGATGGCATCCTAAGACAGATCAGACAGACCTTCTCGCTTCCTGCTCTGTCTCTGCTAACCCTAACCCTACATCTCCATGGGATGTTCAGGGCAGGAGTGAAGGACCAGCACTCGCTGACACAAGTCGCTGGCAAAACTAGCGTGACGAGCCGCGCCAGAACATTCAACGAAACATCTGGGCCATATTGCTTCCTTTCAGGTGTGAAGGATCATTGAATTTCATGGACTCACCCTGGATATCACCCCTTTCAGCTGTGCAGAAACCTTGACGATGCCATTTATTTTTGTAGATATATATTTGCTGTTGATTCTAAATGTGGTTGTTTTAGCATATTGGCTTGTACTCAAGGCAGCTGAAATCAGATCTGCCATGCAGAAATGAATTTAATCACAAATCAGTGTGGGTATATCATGGGTGCTTTTTTCATATTCAAGCTCTAAGCCGCATACTTGGTTTTTCTTGTACGGTTTTCAAACACTGTCCAGCCTTTCGATGCTGGTTGACTGCAGCATCATCAGTCCACACTGATGCTGGTTTTGCACCTGATTTTCATTTTAATGCTGATAAGCTAAATGGTCGAGGTTAATCACTTTTTTTTTTTTTTTGGTGTTGATTATAGAGTGTGAAGTGATTTAATAAAAATGTATCAACATTTAACTTTGCAAACATTAAAACAAACACGCTTCCTAGCTGAGCTTCGTTGACTTTTTTTCGCTGCTCCGCTATGATTCCTGTATCTGTAGGTATGAGCGCCGTGCGAAACGTGACACGCCGGTGTGCGCAGGTGTAGCTTTCGCGGCGCGCGAGATGTGCCCCCGTTCCTCCTCTGGGTTTCTGGCATCTGAGACGGCGGAGAAGCGCTACCACCGCAGATCGGACAGGCTAATGGGCTCCCACTCAGCAGCTAAAGCGCTTTAGGCAGCTACTTAGGAGGGATAGAGGAGAGGAGAGATTATTACCCTCGTCGTCCTTTTTGTGGGAGTTTACATAAATGTTGAAATCCCCTGGGCACCATCGTAGGCACTTCCTGTCATATTAAATGTAAAGGGTGTCTTGCTTGCCCCTTTTTTTAAGTTAAGCCCTGCCTTCCATTGCCTCTCCCCCCTCTCAAATGGCTGCAGTTGAGGCTTTTCTGCCGTTTAACTTCTTCCTGGTAACCCCACCCACCCCTCCAGAAGGGATGGGACCGAAGCCCGGAGCCGAGTCCCCCCTGGAGGTAGGCGTGGGCGACAACGTGCGTGTGTGTCGAGTCACAATAGCCGAACAGAGCTGGAGAATCCGGTTTCCTGAGTCAGCGATGAGAGAGAGGGAGCACTTTCCCACTGAAGATGGCAGCCCTATCGCTGCATCTCTGCCTACCCTCTGAGAATGTTAGCTTTTCTGGGCAGAAAATACCTTTACAAACATCCACCTTCCTACTGAATTACGTGACATTAAACCTGTTTTATACTTAGTGTTTTGATGTGATCGGACCGTAATCCGAATCCCACCGACATGCCATGCTGTAAAGGGGGCCTAATCTCTAAGCAACTGTTTCACACGCTGTTAAAACTGCACACAGCTCGCAGTTCACGTGCAGTAACCAAACCGATACTCCTGTCTGAGTAATGCGCAAGAACCAAAAACATAGAAATGTCAGTGAAAAATATGAGCTCCCATGCCGTATCCCAGGGTACACCTGCCTTTCCGATTGCATGTCGATTTTTAAACTGCTTTAGATATTTTGTACTCGAAGCACTGCAGGAAGGTAATAAGACCCAGTGTTATTGCTCCCTGGTTGGCATATTTCGAGCTCATTTGGGTGGCTGTGCATGGTGAGTATGGTGGGTGAGTATGGTGCAATGGTGATCTTTTACACTGGCTCTGCTGCAGCTCCTTGGCCAGTGTTGGGTCAGTTTGTCTCTTTTGCCACTGAGTGCGATCTGAGTGATGATGATGATGATGATGAAGGCGCATCCTCCCAGGGACGGGCTGTGGTTGCAATAGCTGCCAGGCATCAGTGATAGTGATTGATCCTTAAACCTCACCCCATGTTGCAGTCAGACTCGGAAGGATGTAGACCGCAGCAAACTTGCAAGCTCATCTGTATAGAACTTTCTGGAAGCAGAACAACATGCCTGACCTCCTGACATGGACGCACGTGGAGGAGGCTGGAGATGCCCAGCCTTGCCCTCCACGGCATCTGCTTGTAAGTGCAGCGATCAAAGACAGCCTCTATGCACCAAAAAAGGCAGCGGCATCCTTCACTGAACAACGGGGACATGTACCCAAGATATTGTTCCGTCTCAGCGTATTGATGTCCGTGCTGTAAATCTGCACCGAGCCGACATATCCAGCCCCTGCCATCTGTTCGCTGATATAAACAGATTGTTTCATAGTGTGGCTTGCACTCACTTGGCGGTGAATTTACTTCCTTGCTCCCTAGAACGTTCCCCGAGATAAAATACATACAGCTTTTCACTTTGATTTCAATATTTAGCCTGCGTCACGCACCCCGATCCCACCGCCATCAGCCCCCCCGCCCCCAAAATCTGTCGCTTGCCTCAGCACCTGTCACATGACGCCGCTGGGTTATTTATTGCTCTGAGTGGGTCTGGAAATGTTGATGTCGAGAGCAAGTTTGGGAATCTGTAAACTGCAGGTGAGTTTGGAATGTTTTTTTTTTTTTTTTTTTAAAAACGTTATTTTAGCACGGACGTATATTAAAGTGTCTTTGGTATAAGCTAAAGAAAAATAAAGGGGCTGAAGTATTAAAAACCATCAATTTTGGCCCATCCTTGTGAAGTCACAGGGCGGCAGCCTTCTAGGGTGATGGCTCTGGCCTTTTGAGGGGGGGGCGGATGTACCCGTCAGTCCATAACTGTGGTTCGGCTGACCCCTCTCGGGGGCTGTTTGACCCCCAGGGGAGAAGTGAGGGGGAGGGGCGCGGTGGGTTTTTTGCCGGAGCTCATTAGGCCGACAGATGAGGCGTGACGAGGCACCGGACAAGGCGGACGAGAACTTGGAGACGGGCAGCTCCTTCAGAGTGACTCTGCAAAGCCTCCAGTTCACCACAGGATCCTGCCGATGAGCCGGAGTTACTCAGTAATTACTGGGTATCAGCCTTATAAAAGACGCTGCTTAATTTTACATTGTGGTTTGCGCGTAGGTATACAATTAGGCCCGTATGCAGCTTTGCCTCCCCACTGCGACAGTTGGTGCTCTGCACATCTGCGTGTGTAAAATGAGGAGCAGCCTGATAGGCCACCGCCCCCTCTGAGAAGACCCCGCCCCCATAGCGCAGCAGCTGGGCCATTAGCCGTGCTTTAGTGTCACCGCTAGGCCATTTGCTGAAGGTGCTTGACGCCTGCTGCATTCAGGGCCGCAGCAATGCGGCGACTGCGGTGTCACCGTGGCATGTAGATATGCTGCAGGGCACGCTCTCCCCTGCACCTCACCCTTATTAAAAAAAAATAAACCCTCATGATAATATGCCTAAAAAAAGCTTACAATAAATTTTAGGTTTTTTGCGGGGTGTTACGTTCACCTAAAGGCTAGTTCCAGCCCCAGTGAATTGAGACTTGCCGTCTTAATATATTACTACAGCTGAAATGGGGCAGCGTTCAGATGAACGAGTGAAATCCTGACGGTGCTGATCCGTGAGGCGGGAAGTGAGCTTAACCGTGGGTTTCCCCATCTAGTGCACGCGAGATCTGCTCGTCTTGCTTACCGTCAGCCCCACGGGAGACGCAGGAGGACAGAACTTCTAAATCATAGATGCTGGGAAGCCACACAGAAAAGTCAACCCTCTTCCGTAAAAAGCCACATTCTGCCCATATGGGCTTTGTGCAATTTAGTGCTGCTTGAGGTTTTTTTGTTCCCCTATTTTATGTGGTTAGTGGCGATTAAACTCCGGCGTTGCCGATGAGCGGCTGAACAGCTACGCGTACAGGTCCGAAGACGTGGCCCTACGAGTAAGCAGCGTCTGAAATCCATGACATGACTTTCTGTTAATCCCTAGCTAAAGCTCTCCTAGGACGTGATAAATCGGGTGGATGGTGCTGTGGATTGGGCTCATTGTCCTTCAGCACGGCCTCCCGAAGACAGCCGTACATTTTCTCATTAATGAATGTCTCGCACTCTGCCTACCGTCGTTCGCTGTGGTTTATGGCCGTGTTTTTCCTCCCAGTCCTTGGGGGACCCCCAGACGGTCCACATTTGTGTTCCATCCCAGCTCCTACCCAATCGGGAACACCAAAATACCCTGTATTTGCCAGCTGAGAGGAAGCAGAACCGTGGACCCTAAGGACTGGGTTTGGAAACACCGGTTTATGGTACTTGCTCATTGCTGTTCTGTATAGCAGCACTGGCCACTCCTGAGCATCAACCTGACTTGGTGTGTCCCTCAAGAGCAGCGGTTCTCGATCCTGTTCCTGGCACCCCCCCCCAACCCCACCAGAATTTCATTCCAACCCCATTTTAATCAGCCTTATTTCCTGTCCTTAATAGGCTAATGATGAATGTGGCATGGTGGAAGCAGTGTGGGTTGGAATGAAAACATACTGGGGGGGTCAAGATTGGATTGAGAAGTATTGTTCTACGGTGATCCCAATGCTGCCTATGCCTGGGCCTCACAGTTATCATTTTTTAATAAAGTTGTTGCTAAAGTGCACACATACATACATAATGGGGGAAAGTCAGCTTTTATTTTTAGGGCCAATGTAGCCTGCACATCTCGGTAATTACCAACCCATTCGAAGCTGGCTGATATTATTGAAACCTGCGTTTAAGGTCTTATCTCCTTTTCGCAACCACACACACACCTACGTGCATTTTAATGCGGTAATTATAGAATGAATTCTAAACACCGGCCCATGAACACTTGTTACCGCATTTATTGCAAGCCGCTATCTTTCTTCAGCATCAGTGGAATCCATACAGTAATTACATCCCTGCCAGCAGAACTGGCGCTATAGCAGCGGTAACAATGTTTATACGATGTTCTTGCATAGAAACTAATTTTCTGCAGGACTCCAAAATGTCTAAACATTTGCATCTGTTCCCATTTATCAGGGCCTGTTCACTTCTTAATAATTTGCAAACTTTAATGACTTTTTATTGTTCAGCTACATTGCATAGCAATGAGAAAGTAAAATATGTCTCTCAAAAGTAATAGAATCCCCTCATAATACTATATATCTTACTGTTTATGTAATGGCTGTATGCAAGTGTCAGGCAGAGTGTTCTTACCTGCAGAAGCCAAGCTCACGAAATCCAGTTAGCCTCCTCATCCCTTCTAACGTCGTTCGGTGTAACAGCTTCCTCCCTGGCTGCCTGAACCTGACAGACACACAGGAGCTACGGCCTTCCCCAAAGACCGCTCTCACCGCCGGCAAGCTTCTGTAGACGGCTCTCCACGGGGACCACAGCACCCAGCTTCCACTCCGGAGTAAGGCCGTCTGTCAGGCTAACCGCTCAGCCAAAAAACGGCCCTCGCAAGAGAATGTTAACTCCGGCATTTTAAAGTCTTTTTCAGCACGTCTGCCATTTTGTTGTTTCCCCTCTCACGTATTCATTTAGGAGACTAGCTGTTTGCTCCAGAGGGCTATAAACAGCTAAAGAGTGTGTCCTTGTTTTGCCTCTGTTTACAGCAAATGGTCCCCACTGCCCAGTTTATCTGTTTAACATAATAAGCAGGCAGTCTAACTTGGGCTCAGTCACTGTCCCCTCAGGGACGGCTGGCAAACTCTGTGTCAACTTAGCTTTGGTTCTATCTCATCAGCCACTCAGGGCCGCGACAGTATCCTCACGCTCCGCCATGACGCACAGGCACACGCACACGCGTTGATCTCTCTCATTGATTCTATCCCTGCCTTGGTGTCATGACAACCATGTAAACAAGTGGAGGTAAAACAAGGTTACGAGCACAAAAAAACAACAACACGGGTTTGACTAAAATAAGAGCCTTCCTTTAGACAGTGGGTACCGAAGCGCACAGCGCAAGCCTGTGCGACACAGGGAGAACATGCGGCCTGCACACTGTGCAGAGAGAGGGAGGTGCGACGTAGCTGAGCTTCCCCCTGTGCCACAGTGCCACCCTTTGACTCCAACATAGATCTATATACCTAAAACACATTTTTATAAGTACTGAAACCAAAAGAATGCCTGATAGCACTGGAGCCGGACGACAGCACTAGGAACTTAAAGCTACCAACTGTCTACAGTAAAAGCTGGTTTTTCCAAACATGCTGCTTTGCTTGCTGGGATTGGTCAATAGCTGGTTTTTCTTTGTATAGCCTGTTACGGCATAACAGTACCATGCTAAAGCCCATGCCCTTTCTGCGAATGGAAGCCACTATGGGATTGTGCTCCTTGAGGGTGCACATACTGGTGGGGCAGAGGAACGAACCTTATTAGCCAATGATGTTTGAGAGGGGGCACTCCAGAGGCCAATCAGCTCTGTGATGCCATCCCTGCAAACCACCAATGCTTGTGTGAGGCCTTCCCCCAACGCTTCCACATTTGAAGCCGTGCGTCAGCAGACCTCACCCCTCTGCAGCCTTGATGGATTCCGACGCTCCTGTTCCCGTTAGCCGGCCTCACCGCCAGCAGATGCCCCCGGTCCCTGGGCCTGCGGATGTTGTACTAATCACCTTGCTCAGGTGCACTTTCATTAAGCCACACGTCCGTAGACGTCCTCCCAGTTCACTCCTCCGAGAGGCCTGCCATTTTTGCCGGTTTTCTCCGTTTATGAGTAATTTTCCAGTAACCCTAACCCCACCTCCACGCTCGGAAAAAGCTGGAAACTGTAGTAATGAGCCCACAATGTGTCAGACCAGTCATACATCATAACCTTTGTCTCGGCCATTAGGAATTCCACCGATTAGCATTTCATCAATATTTACAGCAGTGATGTTGCTATGCTACATGGAGGAAAAAAGGTAGGTGAGGCAAAGCGTCCAGGATAAGGTGTCGCTTTCATGATGTCAGAAGAATTCAACATAGGTGGCTGAGAGATGTGGACTGTATAAATACAGAGAGTCCCTCGGGCTCCGTTGAGAAGTTTCTAGCTTTGATTAGTAGCACTAAACGAAAAGATTTCAAAATTGTCATGCTGTAAAATGCAAAATTATTTTTTTCATGTGTTCTACCTTTCTTGTTCCTCAATGATTGTGACAAGTCACGACTAGTTAACATTTCCCCAGCAAGCGGATATAGTTTTCCCTGCCACTAAACAAACTCAGGCCCAGGTCTCACAGATATCCTGTCTGACAAACTGGGCTCTCCCTGCACCTCGGGGATACTGATCGTCATGGTTGGCTGCTTCCTGTTGAAAGGTGTCAGTGCCAGAAAGGGAACGAGACCGACAGATAAAGGGCTGAGGGGTTGGCTGGATCTTTCCAGGTGCCAGGCGGGTAGATGAGATGGCAGAGGCGGGTGGATCCATCAGTAACCGGGTCTTAGCCACGCCCCCAGCATACAAGCCACACCCAGGGTGCCTGGCCGGGTCTTAGCCACACCCCCAGCATACAAGCCACACCCAGACTGCCTGGCTGGGTCTTAGCCACACCCCCAGCATACAAGCCACACCCAGACTGCCTGGCTGGGTCTTAGCCACGCCCCCAGCATCCAAGCCACACCCAGGGTGCCTGGCCGGGTCTTAGCCACGCCCCTCTCACATTTACACTCTGGCTGAGTGTCAAAGCATACACTCCAGAGACTATATCACACACAAACACACACTTGCTGCTTGAGGCTGGCTACACACAGCAGGAACATTGTGTCCAGGCCTCCTTGTCCCCACTAAACCATTTCATAGCAAAGGGCCAAAGCTTCGAAGCAGCGGAGCAGCCATGCATGAGATCGCTTGCTGCCAGTGATGGGATTACAGGCCCATCGCTTCAGCCGACTGTTTTTCCTCGCAGCTGGGGGGTGGCAGAATGAGGGCTTTTCCACCTCCCTCCCTTTTCTGCTGTCATTTTCAGCATCAGAAAGGCACTGCAGTGCCTAACAAAAATAAATAAAAAATTGGGACTGTTAAATTATTCTATCCACAAACCTACAATTTCATTTTGGTCATATATGCTACCACTTTTCACACTTATTTCATCAACTGCAGATTTAAAAATTTAAGCACTGAAAAGTTGAGTGAACAAATATAAAAATGTAAATCAAAAAAAAGTTTCCTTTATAACATGGAGATGTGACCTAGCATGTCTCAACGTCCTATTAACTGGTTGTGTGGTGATGACACAGTCAAATTCTAGGTTGTCCCTTAACTTTCATCACATCATAGAGCAGTATTTATTGTCCCTTGAAGAATGACTCTCTCAAATGTTCTCTGCTGTTATAACTGCTAGAGGAGGTTACTTTGATGAATCAAAGATATGACATTTTCTTACTAAAAGGTACTGAAATGGTGATTACAATACTGTCAATTTCTTAACATTTACTAAAAATACTCGGTTTGCTAAGTAACATGCAAATGTAGAAAATCCACTGTGTGCAAAAACTCTGGACTGGTACTGTATTTTGATGTGTAATGTGCATCAGATAGATATGAGCTTCATCTCACATCCGACTGCATGGCCACCATTCAGACAAGCCCTCCCACCTGGCATTACAGGTGAGGTGGTGCTTAAGCAAACAGCACCCAGGTCACCTCCAGGACTGGGGCCGTCTTCCCAGGCTCAGTTGACCCCAAAGCGAGACCCCAAGAGCTGCTGGTTAGGCCGGCCAGGGGCTCCACCGCCGTCCGGCTCGCATGGCGAGAAGGGAAGCACCCCCACCCTCTCCCCATTGACGCCCCTCCCAGAGCTATTCCCGGGGCGCTCTCCAAAACGCCCCCTTCACCAGCCAAAAGGCTGCTCGCGTTTTCACAAAAGCATCTTGGAGCACGAGGTAGCCAATGTTGATTTATATCCTTCTGTTGTTTGTTTTTTTTTCCTCTCTCCCGGTCACGGTGCCATTATTCTCCAGGCTTTTTCCTCACGGGGTGCATGCGCTGTCGCAGAAAGCACAGGATGGCGCGTGGAAGCAGGCCGTGCTCTGATGCAGACGCCGGCTAAAGCCACCGCTTCGATCGATCATCCCACAGGCAGGACGAAAAGGACGCGGCCTTGCAGGCGGTTGGGGCGTCACAAAGCCGGACGTGATCTGAGGACGGATTTAGACGGGATCTGCGGGACAGCAGGCTGAAAGCTGCTCGGGATCCCTGCGGCTGAGCGAGACGGCTGCCGTCCACGGCACACGGCCGTCTGGCCGACCCTCTCGCTACGGGAGCCTCCTCAGAAATGGTCCTGGAGATGGGAAGCCCCCAGCGCTCCCCTGCAAACCCCGGGGCGGCAGGAGGACATTTCACAAGGTACTTGTTGAAAATGCGCCGAAAAGGAGACACATTTAAATCAGGAGAATCTGTGACATTTTGGCATAAAGGCATCCACCCAGCCACTTCCCAACCATCGACTGAAGCCCCTTTCGTTTAAAACGTTTCAGTGAAATATTGAGCTGTGTGAAGTCCCACTTACATTTCATTTACCATCTATGGGGGGAATGATTTATACGTACGCAGTATAACATGGAGCAGCCATATTTATCAGCAATAGCCTGAATACTCAAAGCTCCACCCCTGTGCCTTAAAACTTACTAAAAGCAACATATGCAGTCAAGCTAGTAATCCGTATTCTGACTGCTCCGTATGCAGCTTTAACAGTGCAAAAAAAATGCACCGTACGTTGGTTTTAACCACAGCATTCATGCCGTCGTGACCGAACACGTCACGCTTCACCTTTTAAGACATACGTAATTAGATGGGAGTCTCGGTCGGGGCTTCAAGCCTGCCTGCTGTAACGGAATCGAATTCTCACTTCCAGCACACTGGCTGGAATCAGCCACCATCTGCAAATTATCGGCACATGTTCCGCTTTCTGTCTGGAACACAATTAGATATGTTCACCATCATTTATATCACGGGACGTGTTTGTTTTCAAACAAACAGATCAATTCGAGCGCATAGAAATCCTGATATTCAAAAGCCACATTTAAATGAGAACTAGACCCAGAGAACTTAAAACAAATTCACATTACAGGTGTACAGCACTCAGGCTACAGGCCAGGAATAGCGACAGCACTACGGTCTGTGTGCCCATCTCACTTCTGAACAGCTACTCCCAACCAGCCTAATTACATGCAGCACACATTCTGTCCTCTGAGATTTGCTCTGTAGTTCTGAGTAAAAAGTAGCATCTGATCTTCCATTTGCCTCGGTGGGGGGGGAGGGGGGGGGCTTGACGCCAGCTGGGAGATTGCAAGAGGTAAGTGCAAGTAGGTGGTGTACTGCGCGAATGCGCCCGGCGGCTGTAAAGTTGGGGTACGGCTGTCGATAAGCTCAATGCACGCGTCCAGCAGCAGCGGCGGCGGGGTGGACCGGCCCCCCAGCGTCTCAGGCATAACCCTCCCCACGACCCGAGAGTCACGTCACACAGCCTGACGAGACGAAACGCAACTGACCATGGAGGGGGAGCAGCTTCCAGCTCAGCACACGAGTTACGAGGCACGTCAGGATGTTTTAACAGCTCCACCGATCTGAAAAGGTTCATTTACATTCTAGAATGTTTCTGACTACAAAGCACAGAACATAGCATAACCGTAACAGTGACTAAGACAACTGAACATGCTGCATGCAACCACCGTAATTAGAAATCTGATCAAACGCTCAATATATAGCAGGGTGGGGAAAAAAGCTTCGCTTTGGTCAAATTCTAAAACAACTCTCTGCAGTCACCTGGTTTCCCTCAAACGCACACTAGCAAATCCACTTCCATCTCCCGGAGCATTTCCAAACCACAGATGTGGGCGTGACTGGGTCCTGCTAACCGAAATGTTCACTGCCGACGCCTTTCCACAAACATCTTCCCCAGTTTTCTGGCGAGCAGCTCTGTGGGCAGCACTGTCGATAGATGCCACGGAGCCATCAGAGAATGCAAATGAAGCTGGCAGGCAAACGCATGCAGATGTATTTACCAGCATCTGCTGATCTCCATGCTTCTTGTCCAAATTTACAGACGTGTTTTATTTATTGGCTCAGCATCCTCTCTGGCTGCAGTTTGATTTGTGGGAGGCCAGTGGAAACATTCCTCTCTGTAATAAGGCAGGAAGTGCTATGAACTTTTTACAGGTCAGATATGGCTTAAAATAGCTGTTGGGCGGAGGATACTTGTAAACATGTTTTTTGCTACACCCAAAATCATGAAAAGATTATTCTTCATTAAAAACCTTTCCACATCACCTTGCCGAGGTCCAGTCCAACACCGTTTGTGATCTGCTGTCCTACAGCTCACTGTGGTTCCGCTAGACGGCAGGCTATCCCGCGTGCCGCTGCCATCGGGGGTGGGGACACTGCTCGCTTTAAATCAAAAGGTGCAGCAGCTGCCAGCATGTACCTTGTGCTTGCAGCAGCTCAGTGAGAAAGATGGACTATGCACCGTTATGCATGTCTATATGTGCAACACAGTGAGGGGGGCATGAAAGGACAGTGCAGCGACTTTGTGGAATGGTAAGAAAATACTGGTAGGAGGATCTACCCAGGCTCTCATCCCTCTAGTGGTCAAATGCTGCATGTGCAGGTCACCCTTACAGCCATACCTGACAGAATGGAGCATGCCAACTGCTCGGGAACATGCAGCCAGAGGTCTTTCCCTTAAGGTACAAAGGCCAGGCCATTGTGTTCAGGAGCAAGACCACCAGTAAAAGACCTTCACTGAATAAACAGAAGCATCAACTACATTTTGCAATTGGATTTTACTCAAGAACATCTAGCCCAAGTTTAGATTTGACATTACCCTTTTGAGAACTGAGCTGATCCAATGTGTTCAGTGACTGGGGAAATTGAGGATTGTACAATTCCTCCGAGTGTCGCAATACTGATACAAATCTCAGAACCGTAGCCATGTGTGCGTGTGGCTGTTATATTTGGAGAATAGCTTTTTAGCATCTCTGTTGGGTCATACAGTCATAGCACTAGCTGATAAATCACTGTCAATCTATTGTTGCATACCGTACTTATTTCACTTACAGCAATAGTATCGCAATCCCCTTCTGATAGGGAGATATTTTGGCAAGCAAAAGTTTGGTGTGATCCAGGAATACATACCTTGTAACATTTAAAGAAAAAAAAAAAAAAACGACATTTCAGCTGGTGACCAGAGTAATGCCTCACAAAAAAAAGTGGGTTTTGGATTCATTTGAAAGCCAAGCAGGGGTTTCAAAATTGCATCATGACCACATGACATGGGCTGCGTGAATAATCTGGAGCACAGGCACCTTAGTCAATCCCACAAATTTGTTCAGATTGAATCAATTTCTGATTTAATACTGTAATTCCCAAAACATCCTTTTCAATGATCCCCGTTTAGTTTTACTGAACGTTGTCAATGGTGTATAAAGCGTCAGCATAATTTACGAAAGAACATTTCCCTTCAATTTGTTTATTGATGTACAGAACATGAAAAAATACAAAGTATTATCCAAACACAAAAAGAACATGTACATCCTTTTAAATACTTAACAAAAAGATATATTCTATCCCAACAGCTGTGAACAGAGTCATACTGTACAACTTCAAATAAATAAATCAAGCTCATGTTTCAAGCTGACACACAGGAAGAGGCCTATGGCCCGACAGTGCTGTCTACGCTTTTGGTGGAAGGGGGACTTGGTCTATTTAGCCGTCAAAGCAAAAGACCAAGGGAAAGCTAGAGCCATTCTCCACAAAACCTGTGCAAAGCTCTTCTATAAGGAATTAAGTTCTACAATAAATTAAATTCTAAATAAGTTGCAAAAATAAATGCATAGCACACTGCTCATTATAAGGGGAAGCATGGTATCAAGTAGTTTATACAAAGCAGAACGAAAATCAGTGCATCTAGGCCACCCCAGCCGCCTTTTGTTCAACTGGAGAGAGACGCCTCATCAAAACTCACCCACCTCCCTCCACACCCATCAGAAGTCTGCAATACCTTTAAGAGATTATATGCATCACATTTTCTGTATGAAAAGTAAGCAAATTGTTCAAAAATGTGGTTTATCCATTTGACCACGCAAGTATATATTTATATAATATTTATATTAAAAAAAAAAGTCTATATAGTTTTCTTAAGAGCAGAAGCAAGACTATCTACAGACCAAACAACCAACAAATCTGATACACTAATGCCAGTCCATGGGACAACTCAAGTATTTCAACTTAAATGTAAACTTTCAGAATGTAACTGGAGAGGAAAAAAAAAGGCAACACATTTAAATGATACAGTATGCACCAAGAAAGAACGCACTTTGCAACCAAGTTCAAAGCCTAAATAAAAAAGCATTTAAAAAGTAAAAGCAGAACTAAAAGAACCACCTGCCAGACATGGTCACAGATTTAAGCTTAGGAGTGATCCTTCCAAAACTTCATGTAACCTACATTATTTTCCTTTACAGCTGCTTTTTTTGGTGCACTTGTTCAGGTTTATACAAAGCAGGTAAAACCATTCTCGTCTTTTACAATGAAGACAAGTCTAACAATATAGCAAATACATCACAAAAACACCATGAGCTGTCTGAAGGGATCCTTTAGGAAGAACCGATTTTTTATCCCCAATCCCCCACCCCGTTTAAATTTTCCCCACTTTATAATTTGCATGCATTTAGCATAATTAACCTCTTATTTGCATTTCAGAATTACAGCTCGCTATCAGCTGTCTCACATGACCAGGATGATTGGACAACCCACTGATGATTATACAAATTGAACCAACATTGCCACTGGATTCTAGAATCTTAAGGTAATACAAAGATCTCAAAACGTATCTTTTACATCTCTCCAGAAATTTCAACCACTGCAAACTTCCTGGGTTAAAGTTCAAAAGCTGACAAGGTGTCATATGAAGATATTTCTCAAAGTATCCAAGTCAAAATATTTGTTCCAGGTCCAGTAAAAAGTTTCTCCAAATTTCTCTTTTTATAAAAATAGATGCTTTTTAAACCCACATCAAAGAGGTTCTTAGCTCTTTGGCAAGGTACTGCTTTAAGAAAAGGTATTCTCCAGTAATTATACAATAAGCAACATTATGCAGCCAACCAATAACCCAACTCAGAATACAAAGTAGTCACAACATAAACATCAACAGAAGAGCTGCAATACAAAAAACAAAAAGGTTCTGCAAGTCACTTAAAAGGCAGATGCACTCAAGGCAAATCAAGAGACACAAAAAATACTAAATAAAAAAAAGTCACTACACAGCCTCACAAGACTAACTTTCAAAGCAGTATGCAACAAAACAAGAAAACCTTATCAGTAACACTTTACAAGGTCCTCCTTTAGAGACAGCATTAGAATGCGACCTTACAGGAAAAAAAAAAAATAAACAATAAAAAAACCTGCAGTATTCTCTAACATAATATTCTAAGAAGTTTCAAAGACTAGCAGGGGGGATACATTGTTGGATGCTAAATATTAGTTCTTTCGTAACACTGATTTACAAAGACTAATGTATAAAGTTTACGTCAAGTTTTTTTAAATTTTGTAGTTTTATATAAATAATCTGAGGAGATATTAGGCTTTGTGCGTTTTGTTGGTTTTGAATGAGACCTGCAGAACTCTGTCCCCAAGGCGGTAGCCGTTGAGGCTAGCGATAGCCATGGCTGCCTCGTCATAGTTTGTCATCGTGACAAAGCCAAAGCCCTTGCACTTGTTGGTGTTGAAGTCACGGATGACCTTGACATTTGTCACAGCGCCGAACGGCCCAAACATCTGCCACAGGATACTCTCATCTGCATCCGGTGCCAGGTTGTAGACAAAGATGCACCAGCCAGTGCCCGCGTGTCCAGGGATGTTGATGCCAGCCAGGCTGGTGACACCATCGATGGCCATGGGGGAGAACCTGCTGGAGTACAAGAGCCCCAATTGTATTGTCGCTGAACAGGTACAGAAATTACTCCAAATGCAAGACATTCATTCGGGAAAGAAAATGATCTTAAGTAATGACAGCCACTGACATGTATATGAAAGAGGCAGCATCCAGACTTCAGATCTGCCATATCTACATTACAAACCCCCCCCCACAGTGCCTTGAATTCCCTTCAAAGTTTCTCACATTTAGCATTAGTCTACAAAAGCACTTTCTATACTACCAAGGTTGCATAAGCAAAGCAAGGCCTGAGTATGGAGGTGCAAGTCTGGCACAACATCGATACAGCTGCCGTAATATACGGTTCAGCAGAAATTCTCATTCTTCTGGTATACTTAACTCAAACAACAAAAGCTTGGATTTTCTGTACTGCCAGAAAGGTCACCCCATCTAATAAAATACTCCCCTGATTCATTTGTAATGTCCCATTCTCAAATCAGTGTTTTATAAAGCAAATAAATGACTAATTCCAAAGATTTACTACACTTGTGCAGCCTTCTCTCACCTGCAGGGCTTCTAACCTGTCCTTGAATGGCAAATATTTGGCATGAATCATTTCTGCAGCTCCTCAGTGGGCTAACTAATGCAGTGTATAGGTAGACAACTTCCTGGAACGGCGTTCTACGCTGCTGACATCCCGCATACAGATCATATGAATGGTTACTGTTGGCTGATTCCAAAGACTGGACAGCCCGGTGCTTCTAGGTGCCTTGAGGCGACTAAGAAAGTGCAGCCAGCTTGTAGCGTTTAAGTCAAGCCGTTAGCGACCCAGCAGCACCCTTGACAAAAAACTAAACCAAACCAGTAACTGGCAATAAATCCAACACCACAAAATAGTTTAAAATTGCTCATGCGTTTAAAAATTCAGAACCATGTATGGAAGTACGAAGCGATACATTCACACTGTCTACAGATTCCCATCAGACCAATCACCTTCAGCCTTCTCTAGTCAAAATGCCTCATTTGAGTTCTCCCCCCCCCCATGCTTTCTACAGCTTCATAAAACTTGGTGCACACACCAAAATAATTCCTTTCCCCAACTGCAACTAGCACCACAGCAAGCTAGTAATTACAGTAGCTAAAAGCATCCATCGATCTTATAATGGAGGGAATGCACTGTTACTACTACTGTGATGAGTACATTACTGTATGTGAGCAGAAAACAGTAGTTTTGGCTAAGAAATTGCTACTGTTCAACTCATCCAACTGATTTCCCATCCATACATTTAAATTCAAGAATTTTTAGGGCTACATTTATAGAATTCAGCAATTTATACATATAAATGCTTAACACCGACCAACATTTTCACCCAGGTATAACTCAAATCTCGACCACTGTAGGAATGTTGCTCTCATATTACAACTATTCTGGCAGTGACCAGTTTTTAAACCATAAAATTAATGTCCACAAAATGCCTGCATTTTCGTGCGTGGAGATCAAACCAAAGACAAGTTACCTCTTCACTCCATAAGCCATGTTGAGGAGATTGTCCAACCTAAAAGATATAAAGAGGGAAATTAAGATTTTTTTATTTAACATTTCTACATGGTCTTAAAACCGAAATCTAGTTGTTTGAAGGCATTTACATTTGGCCCAACTAAAAACCCAATAACTACCATCTCACAGACCAAGCTTGATGGGCCGAGTGGCCTCCTCTCGTTTGTATAGTTCTTATGGTATAAGGTACGGCACGCAGGGCATTACCAGCAGACACCACTAGTGAATGGGCTGTCGGTGGCCCCTAGTAGGCTTTACAGACTTGAGTTTTCCAAAAACATACCAATAAAATGACCCCAGAGACCCAAGACCAGCACCCCCTACAGCTGACCTGAAGCGCTGCGCCTGCTGGGCCAGGGGCCCAGGGTACCGCCGGCTGGGTGACTGATACAGCTGAGAGAGCAGTGCCTGGCTCGTCTTTTGACTGGGGTTGTTGGCGAACTTGACGGTGATCGGTTCTGTGGCTCCCGGGGGTTTTTGTCCATTCAATCCCTTGATGGCCTCTTCCGCTTCGACTCTCCTGTCAAACCTGATGAATCCGACTCCCCTGGACACACCTAGGAAGGTCCACGAATTAAGGTCGGAAACGATCACTTCTTGCTGACGCTCCTTGGGACACACTAGTGACAAAACCGAAGTTGCCGTTCAGTGGGATATAGCTGTCAGTGAAAGGTTGTGAAGCACCTCTGATGACTTAAACAGCAGCCTTTGTGCTGTAAGGAAAACCAGGCAAAGGGTGCAGAAACGATTCAGGCATGCACACAGCAAGTCCGACGCCACAAGACCTAGAGTCTGGGAAAACATTAACACCTAGAATTACCCGAGAGGCCTCCCCAGCTGTAAACCTGCCAATAACCCACGTCCGAGAGAGAACACCCAGCCAGATATGCAGTTCATTAGAAGTATTTTTAAGGAGTGCAACCATTGCACTTCAGCACAGGAGCTCAAACAAACCAAAATAGCTATAAACATTTTAGCCCTTCCTCACACCTTCAGGGGCGTGGAACGATTTCACCCACTTCTGCCCACTCTCCGCCATGCATATTTATGAACGGTTCCAGTGTGAGATTTTCTGGGCCTCATATCACCATCTTCGTTAACTGCAAAACATAGCTGTGGTTCTCAGAGCACAGGCAGCCCTTACTCACCAGTCACCTGGTCCACCAGGATGCGGGAGGTAATGATACGGCCATACTGGGAGAAGAGCTGCTCCAGTTCTTTCTGAGTCATGGTTTTTGGCAGCCCGCTGACGTACAGATTTGCATCTCTGATGGACGCAGAGCTTGGACGAGCGTAGGAAACCTGGAGCAAGAGCAATTTAGGGAGAGACAAACACATGGCATTGTGAAGCACAGCCTGTGTGTGAAGCATGATGGCATTTATAAAAAAAAATTAAAATCTCACTGAAACAAGGTCAGCTGACAAAGTACAAAACACCTAAGACCATCTGCACTTCCATGTCCTTTCAGTGAATGGTCACATGCACACAGAAGTTGTAATACAAGGGGCAAAGCTTTTGCTACTCAAACAGCCAAAAGGTCCAGGAAACTATGCTAGCATATGCTTGCCCAAGTGTTTAGACATAGTCTGGAAACTAACTGCTGTACAGAGAGGATACACGTCCAAATAAAAAAAAAATAATAATTTTGCTTCTGTTGTCAATCAAAGAATGACGATCCAAGTTTCCTTGAACAGGGGGGCACCTAGTGGGCACAACAGAAGAAATTGCAGAAAACGGCTCCAGAAACAAGCAATTGCCTTGAAATTATGCAACTGGACATTCAGCGTATACTGTAGTGTGTGTGTGTGTATGAATCATACATATGGGCGAGCTTGACTACAGTAATATGACAAACCATATGTACTCAGACCAAAAGGCAGATAAGGGCATACAATGAGCGAGTGATTTTTTTCACATCTGTTTTGAATAAATTAGATTGTTAACCAACCAGGATAGATTTTGCTGGGTGGGGAAAAGATGTTTCTGTTCATTTTACACCGTTAGCCAATTAGGTAAAGTTGCATGAAACCAGTCCTGCGCTTTAAGAGTATTAAACATTGAACCTACAGGTCATCTTCATTGTGATAAGCTCAGATCTAAATGCAGTAGATGCCAACCCAGCCTTTACAAATAGGACTAAGGTAGCCATTGTGCCACCTCAATGTTGTAGAGGGGGATGGATCAAAATTCTCAATTCTGTACTTAAACCTGACACATTCAAAACAGGATACTGTGCTTTGTATGCAGACATGGAAGTCGAAGTCCATTTGACACAGATTAGCAATAAAATGACAATGCACTGATCACCCAACCACTCAACCCACGGAGCACTACGCAAGGTAGAGAACAAATGAAAAGCGACTGACTAGCAAGATTAAAGATCGGTTAGTTCTCTGCCTTATGTTTTTTGGTTCAAAGTTTAAAATCAGTCCGACGCCTTACAAAGAATTAAAAATAAAAAAATTGCGACCAAGTCAAGAGCTTCCCAGGCTATGCAAGCTACAGTCTAAAATACTTGACTTTACTTAATTACACCCCCCCACAGGGCTCCATAACTTATCAAAACCATAGAGATTGTTTATGCAAGCTCTCTTACCACTTTGATCACGCAATGGCATGGTAATCATGCAAAAAGGGTTTGGAGTTTCTCTATAGCGGTCTGCATTTTGCTGTGCAGGAAACGCAGGAAAAAAACATTAGTAAAATGGGTCTTAAGGAACTAGCCAATAAGCAGCCTGCTCCTGTTCACATGACGAGGCCACGATGCCTCAGCATTTAATTATGGTGTCAGGACTGCTAAGCACTTCCAACACAAGACTTCCCAGCATCTACAGAACTTGCTTTTAATTAAACCCTCAAATAGGATCCCCTTCTGGCACTCAGATCAATAAACACTCCTCCACCTCACCTTGGTCCTGGAGGACAGGCAACCAAGGTGAAACTAAGCTCACCTTCACACTTGATTTGGTGCGAATCCATGGAGCCTATTCCAATAAACTCAGAGCAATACTCATGCTGGCAGAGCAAAAACTGCCTAGACCTGCCGGGTGAAAATCATGACGCGTCAATTGCACGTACATCTATACAAATTACTATAGGATTTGGTCAGGGACTTACCCATTAGGACAGAGCACCTGCCCCATCTTCAAGCTAAACAATGAAACTGGGCTTCTGATTTCAACGTTTACTACCAAAAAGTAAATCCTTGCAATTCCTTTTGAAATGTGTTCAGAACATTCACACTGCTTTGCCAGATGCCGTTCACAATATGAACTACACAACTAGCAAGTTTAACTAACCAGATAGGAGTTCATGCCATTCTGTTTGCAGAAGACTGTACACATTTGAGCAGATTCAAGACCATATATACAGCCAACAAAAATGCAAATTGCCCTTTTTGACCAAGAAACTTCCAAAATCTTGTGCTCCAGATTAAGTCTATTGGGAGTTTTTGCCAACCACTGTAATCACATCAGCTGCTAGAAGTATTCCTCGAGCAATATATAAAACTACCCAAGAGGCAGAGTCATGATTTAGAAGCTTATCCTGCCCTGACATAGACCCCCAGGTAGGAAGGTCACCTAGAAGGTATCCAGAGTAAGGGGGGGGGGGGGGGGGGGAAAAAAACGGAAAGTTATTAGCCCCCACCTCTTGAAAAAGTAAAATCCCCACACACACACACCACCACCCACCCCCACCACCCCCCCTTTAGCGA
>JAODKE010000015.1:10334466-10351518 GCA_026779605.1 Mormyrus hasselquistii
ACACTGATGTAAATGTACATGGGCCCCGAGAAGCTGGGATTATGAAATTGCTAATTTTGGACAAACTTCCCCACGAAGACTGGGAGAAGAATTTTCCCATTTTCCCCATTTTGATCGATTAAATACATTATCCAAAAGGGATAATGTATGACTGATTAAGGTTCCATTTGAATAAAATTCTCCCATCTTTATAGTTTCTGAAAATGCAATACCCTCCTTCTCATATACGCTATTAAGTGTAAGTGAGATTCTACCACTAGTATGTGTGCCCTTTATGGGACTACTCCAGTTGCATTGACACCAAGTTTGCCAGCAGTCACTGAACAAACTAATCTGCCACAGATTGCCAGAAAAAGGTTGCCAAAATATGACATTCTTGTCAATTGTAGAGTAGAATAAATGGGTGTTGTGGGATGAAGACTAAGGCAGCAACCAAGCTGCCGATAATCAGTAATAAGTCGACGGCAAAACCGTCATCACTTCATTGCATTTTTTGCAGCTTGCTGTGTAATGTAACCTAGCAGTATTAACACGGAGTGTTAACCTAGCACACACTTTTTCATGTTGTGTGACTGTCCGCATCCCATTGTGTGTGAAGACATGCATTTGTCCGTGGACACAGTCGCAGTCAGTGCATGCACACAGCAATGATATTCCACCAGACCAGCATAAGGCAAATTTATTAAACAAATACAAGATCCGTAGTGAAATGGGCAAACTTAACATGTTTAAGTTTACATTTGGGTGGTATTACGGTAATACTGTATAGCATGGAACTGTGAAATCTTAATGACAAAATCAGGCTCAGGTGTAACTATTACCATTTATTTTAAAAATTCAAAACTCATGTGCCCTACCACCTGGTTCAGCACTGCTGAAGATACCAGTGAGACAAAGTGCTCCACTCAGCACTCGAGAATCGAATGAGCTACCATTCTGCAAAAGAGGAGTTCAGGAAAACTGAGGGTAAATAACCACCAGGATCAGAGAAGCCTGCCTCCCCAGCACCAACTGTCAAAGTCTGCAGACTTGCAGTTCAACAAGCACATGGTTTCCTTTCAGAACCAGGACACACATTTCCATAAGCACTCCACAGAACAGCATTACTCACCATTAACATTTAACTGAGATGTTCTGAATGTGCCGCACAGGAGTTAACCAACCATTCCAAGAAATTAGCTTTCAGACAAATCCATTTAAGGGTTAAGCTGATGCCTTAATTCATGTTACCTTTCATTTGCAGTGTTGACAGCATAAATTTTGGCAATAAAATAAATGCAAAGAGAATCTAAATCCAGATGCAAATAGATGATCAGTAGCCTTTTACTATTACTCAGCAGAAAGCATTTAATTCTACTGAAGAGGTGGTTAAATGTCACTTACTGCAATACATATCAGCTTGTATTTAAGGTCTGGGTTTCCTAAGTAACTGTTCCACACATCCAACCGCTATTCCTGCCCAAACGTTCCATTACCCCCATTACTACCAAATCCCTGTTACCCCTAAAACTAGCCCCCTAATTCATCCAAATGAAAACCCCCATTCCCTTTACAGCCAAGCATCAGGTTTATCGCAGAGTGATCTAAATCAAAAATGCCACAAAGGGTTAGGACTGAGGCCAAATCTGGTGCTCTCCCTCTCCCTCACACGTATGCATGTCAGCTTTCTATTATGAGCTTATGGTTACAGTTATGTCTGCAGCAATATTCTGATTCCCAATAGTGTGTGCCTGTTTTCCAGCGATAATGGCCAACATAATAGCAGCTAGTCATACAGCACAAAAGCCTGCAAGATGCTGACCAGCCTGAACAGTCTGCTTCATTGTTCCCTATGCTTGTGAGTGGTTTGTTTAAGTGATTATATTTTGTTCAGACTTGACAGTTACATTGTTATATATAAAATCAAGAAAATCTTTGGAATTATAAAAAAAAAAAAAACCACCTGTTACATAATGTCAAATGTTTGTGATTTCTCGGATTGCTATGGAATGCCACAAGGGACATCTTTATAAGGCAACCAAAGCTACTTTACACACAGCAAAATCTCAATGAGAAACAAAACTTACAAAAACCATTAATGCAACACTTAACAGCAATGGGACCTTAACATCATTACAGAAAACACCCACCTGCAGCACACAGTACATTAAAACCTACATAGCAAGAGATGAGTTTATCCCATCCATTATGACTTCTAATCACTGTTTCACTTGTAATCTTGAACTATTGGGTGCATTTCATGCGGCTAGAGGTCGAGTGTCAATGCACACGGAAGGCTTGACCAATTTCACCTAAACAATGGCAATATTTGACAGGAAAATCCACCTAAGGTCAATTCAAACCAATAACCCTGAGGTGAGGAAACTATTACCTTCAGTTCAACAGCAGTTAAGCGAGTAACTTCTACAAAACTGCACATACAGTAAGCAGGAGACTACATTTTAAGATCTATAATCGTTTATATCAGATACTTTAGCATCAGGATTTCACATAGGAGTATGGGGGCGATAAGCAAATCAAAGCATAAATGATATACATAAGATGTGCTTGGTGCAGAGAACGTGCATAGAGCAATTCAGTGCAACAGCAGGTTTGTTAGATGGCTGGGTGGTGAGCTGCAGCTATCCATTATTTTAGTTATCCGGTATTCTATCGATTATTCCTCGATTAAATCGGATAAATACTATTGCTCTTTAAGACAAATGTAACTACTGAAAGAGACTGGTTTCTTAAAATGAACAACTCATGGGTTCTCTTTTTAGGAACATTTCTAATGATTGAACTTCATACAAACAGACAGACAAAAGAACTAAACTTTATGCACATTTTTAAAGAAACTTTCTTAAATGCAAAAAATAAAATGTCAAATAAAGTTACTGAAAAGGTATACATATATCCTAAACGAAAAGCATAAATTAAAATAGCCTTTACTCTATTCCTGTATATTTATAGGAGGCATAACAAAGTTGACAGGATTGTATCTCCTGGATGAGGTCGGAATGGTGTGTCCATGTTCACGTGTGTTTAAGTGAATGCAAGCGAGAGTGCGTGTGTTTAAGTGTGTTAGAGAATGACTGTGTGTAGCCTTTAAAAGAAGCATGTGGCAGTTGGATAATTCAGTGTCTGAGTTTTACTGACCCAAGGCTGTTGGGGGAGGGCGGGTGGATAATTTATATACTATTTATAATTATTTAATATTCATATTAATCTAAATCTGCAAAATAATATTACTAATGCCTTGAAATAGATCTAGTCGAGTACAGCCCATTCTCCCCTTTAGACTCACCCCTGCATGCTGCAGGTATCACTGTGACAAAGTGTGACGGCTGCTGTCAGCCTGCTGCAAGTTACCAAATTTAAAGTGTCAAACTAAGCTAACAGTTTATCTGCATAAAAAAACAGCTTCTATTTTAACTTGTATAGCTTTGCTGTAGCCTTGCTGCTGTGGAAGACAAACAGCGGTGGATATGAGCAGCTGAGAACATCGTTTTTCTTCACTTTTCAGCTTGAACAGCTGGTTTGATTAAGGACTCTCACCAGCTCTTTACCAGTATAGCTTTAGTAGCGATTACAAATACTGCCGTTTTCCTTCACTCCATCTGAGTTGATCTCTTAACGGAACCATCTCTCTGCCGTTAGTGAATAGACAGGCTCCAGCTCCTTGTTTAAACATCATTTTCACTGCTGTTGTATTACCAGTGTTTTTGTTGAGGAAAAATAGGGGCTGCTTGGGCTGAATCTTGGTTTACTTTATTCACACATAAATATGTTTCTATCGCAGGTCTTTTGTTTAGCCGTAAATGTGAGTGAAACGCTCGCGCTTACCTTGTATTTGTTCCGCTCTGTGGACTGGATGCACAGACTGGGTGCTTTCCGTTGAGATGTTGAATCATTGACGTTGCGCTATTGTGGTAAGCCAATTTTTTTTTTTTTTTACTTTACACAATGGACACACTACAGTATTTGCTTTTCTTCTGTTTGAAATGGTCCCAAACTCTAGACATTTTTCGTCTTTTTCTCTGACTTTCCTCACTATTTTCCCTGTCTTCCTCCAACGCGCCAACAAATCAAACATGCTACACGTAATGCAGTGTAAGCACACTGCAACAGTAATAATCCTGAAACACACATCACTAAACTGTACATAGTGGATTTTTTGTTATCGAATTATTTGAGTTACTCGAATTGTTACAGCCCTAGACAATACGCATAGTATGATGCAACAGTAGGTGATTAGATGGGCAGCGGGAAGGACAATTTACTGACAAGGCACTTCAATTAGACTTCAATGAGAATTCTGTAATCACAGCAGCATAAATGTCACCAGATGCAAAGTGCCTGAGATTCCAACACTTGCAAAGTTAAGCAGGCCTTAACTGCTCAGGTTGCCCCAAATTTACATACAAGGGTAGTTCAGCATAGGACTGGGCATTTCATTGAAAATTAAATCAGGACATTTCAGAACCTCTAATCTACAATGAAGTAACTGATATGGGCAAGATGAACACTTCAAAAAAATCTTTCCTCAGTGGGTGTTCATGAACTGCCCCCTTTAACACTACTGCGAGTGTTATCACATGTCCCCCTCCCATGCAGTCTGCAACACGGAAGGATTGAGATCTCAAAACGAGCCAAAGGAGAAACTAGTAGCTCGTACTAAAGAAAAATGCCATGTTAATCGTTTGGACACATTGTGGCTTTAGTGAAGACACTGAGCAAGAGAGATCAAGTGTAAACAATGAGGAAAGAGTTTCAGCTACCACAGGTAAATGCCGCCAATCTTTTGACACTAGCAATATTTCAAATACAGTGGAATCCACCTGTAATGATCACAGTTATAGTGGTCAACCACTTAAATGGATCAAAAAGCCTGGGACAGAATAATTTCTGTACAAATACTGCTTAAATGTGTTTATAGAAATCAAGTAGTCTGCTTACAGTGTTAATTTTGGGTATTTTATACATAACATATGGAAAAATGTAAAATTATGGTAATACTGTTTGCTTGCCTACTCGGCCTTATGGAAACCCGTCTGCTTCTGGCTAACTACCTGAGGCTAAATGCTGCATGCACAGAAAACGACTTTGTAAAATG
The DNA here is from genome assembly GCA_026779605.1 of Mormyrus hasselquistii. NCBI lineage: Eukaryota > Metazoa > Chordata > Actinopteri > Osteoglossiformes > Mormyridae > Mormyrus > Mormyrus hasselquistii. Next base: position 10,339,562 of record JAODKE010000015.1, read on the forward strand.
TAGACTTGGTTTCAAACTACCAAAAGCCAATGAGATGCAGCACCAAAAGAACAAGTTTTAGGCTCATTTTATGGGCAATACTGGACTGTATTATAGCATATTTGAATTATATGAAGTTCAGTAATTTTATTTGTGCAATACTCCAATTTGAAGAGTCAAAATTCAGTAAATAAACCTGTTAATGATCATCTGCTTATAATGCAGAATTTCCCCCATACATAAATGACTATAAACGGTTAATTTTATTTGCAAGAAATTCAACCTTTTCCCCTTCATGGAACTTTTTTACATTAAAATAAATGACTTACGATAGGGCACAGTTCAAGTAATTCATGATTTGATTTCAGTTCAAAATATTCAATAACCATAAGTGGTTCATCCATGAGTTTCCTTCAAGTATTTTAAAATCATGAGTCTCATTAGAAAAAAATGTCCAAGCTTTAATATAGTTCAACATATTTACAGCAAACAGTTGATGAAATGAGCCAAAAATAAGGAATGATCACCAACGATTCCCTTTAAGCTAAATAATCACACAATTCTGCGGATATATCTAGGGGAAGCTACACTGAATCGGCACTGAACTTTCCAAGAGAAGAAAACACAAATTGGAGAAATGCCCAGTTTCTCATGACAACTGAATCTAAATTTAACACGACTCAAACTAAAGGGATAAAGGTGGCAAACACCCCTTCCATGTTTTGAGAGCAAGAGTTTTAGAAAAGTTTTGAATTGCGCACACATTTAAGAGAAGATGCCACTTGGATTTTTCCCCGATACTGGTGCTAAAAACCGTGCGGTGCCAAAACCGGCACTTTAAGCAAAAGTCATGCACATACACACAATGAAAGTGACATTAAAGAATGGCTTTATTTCCAAGGCAGACTTGACAAATAGAATATGCCTAATATTTACTTGACACTGATGTATAAACAAAAGGTTTTGTAAATTTAACTACAATAATTTAACAGCTAACCGTAACCCTAACCCTCGTGTACGCGAGGCATTGAAATGCTATGACATCATTCCCTTAAGACCAAGAACAGCTTTCAAAAAATTACACTTGACATCCATTTTAAAAGAAATAATGTACAAATATTGTACGTTTCACAATAGCGGCCAGGCAAAACATGCCTTCCTATTTACAGGTATAGCAAGGCATCCACCTCAAAATATGCTGAATTGTCTGTACCTCTAAGGATCCAGTGATCAAAATCCATTAATATTCTTTATCCAATATAAGTTGGGCAGACATTGCAAAAACCACTAGATAACGCCCCATTCACACCTCAGTTTGGGAACAAATAGTGGCAGTATGGGGTAAAAACGGTAAAAGAGGTAAGTATAAGTGAAGTTCTAATGTTTTTAGTTTCAGTGACATTCACAGAAGACAGAATTGCACAACATGAAAATGTGTGTCGGAGCACATTGTTCAAGTGCAGATTACAAAACTCATGATTTAAAAACTTTGCTAGACACACTATTCTGGCAAATAAATGATCAAAAATATTTTAAGCTATTCTGCTAGAAATTTGACGGTAAATTAAGAATGAAAAAGTATGTGAGATACCCCGGGAACAGCCCAATCATGAGATCCTGGGAGAGCTGTAAACATGCCATTTGAGTTGCTAGCGACTTGAGGGACATACGCAAGGGTTAAGTTCATAAACAAAATATAAGACACACAACACCCTGGTGTCAGAATCCTTTTATGTGAAATACAGCCACACTTTAAGCATTTAGATTTAGGCATGTTAACCGTGTTTAAGGTAGCTACTAGCTAACGGTAGGCATCTGCTGACACAGCAATGTTAACTATTGATGACACGCAAGGTGCAGTGACGCTTCTGTTGCTTGAACACCAGAGGGCAAATTTCAACAGCTCGGGCATTTAAGTGCAACCAAAACCTACACTGCAGTGCAGTCCGTTACATACCAATCATCATTTTACTATATTGGCACCGGATTTTGTTACTCAGCTTTAAATCGGGGGGGGGGGGGGGTACAGCTCCTCCTCCTTCTTATTTGCTGAAAATGTGCACATTCTACAGACCCAAAGCACCATTAGTGGAAGCTAATTTCAGGATCAAAAGTTTCTCTAAACTACAAAACCATAAAGTATGTTGAACACCAGTTGGGGACATGAACAACAAAAACAAAGCTAAACACCTAAAAGAAATCAGAATAGAATACCACAAGAGACACAAACGTGGACATCATTTTCCTGCGAATCCCATTTTTGACTGAAATGGAACACAGTGTCAATTAGACTATGTACCATTTGCCACAAGTCATATCACTTGGCAGTAACCGGCAGTGACCAACTAATAGCAAACCGATTCTAATGGGCCATCTTATCATCCCCTTAGACACAGCCTCAGAAAAAAGACGTAGTACTACAGGCAATACTATTGCTCTCATTGGATGTTCTCAGAACACCCATTCATTAGAACACAAAGCTAAACAAAAGCAGGCACATGAGGCAGGCGCCTGGCTTCCTCCATAGCTTCGAGGCTCTTATTTAAAAGCGCTTGGCAGGATCAGCCAATCCCCCAGCCAGGGGAAGGACTTTTCTGTCTGCGGCAGGATTCCACCTCACACTGATGCTTCCATTTCAGTGTTGCTTCTCAATGGCGTTCAACACCATGCACACACCCCTCCTCTGGTTAAAACCAAGGCTCTGCCGCACTCTGGATTTTACTAATAATTAAACTGAAATTTAATACCATTTCATGAACAGATTTTGCATCCGTGGCCATGTAAGAAATTCAAAAAAAATTTCACTACCAACCCAGGCTACCTGGACCTTTTTAAACCTGAGAAAATCTCTTCAGAATGCAAGAAAAAGCACACATTCACCAACTAGTCTAATACTTTCGCAATGAAAAATATTACAAATCCAACAATCCTTAGCCTACACCAAGTCTTGAAATATAAAATGGAGTTGAACAGCAATGAGTTAAACCAACCACAGCTACGACATGTAAACTGTCAATCACTGCTTTTAACTCCAACAGCAGCCAAATAAATGGGGATTAAACAAGTAATGGCACAATTTCACCCATTGCTGAATTAGACATGTTGCTCCATTAATAAACAGGACCCAGAGAGTACAACCACACTGGCAACCAAAGCCAGATAAGTGTCAAAAAAAAAAAAAAAAAAAAAGTAAATAATGAAATTGAAAATTCAGGTTACGATTTAGCTCCCCATATAGAGCTGGGTCAACGATATCCACCATCTAAGCACTTTACACTTTATAATTTCTCTTCACAAATCACTTAAGTCAATCGATTTATCACATTACAACCTAGCAGAAGATGCAACATGACAGTGGCATTTGGTTTGGGCTCAAAATGGAATGTCTAAACTGGCATTCCAAGTGTGTGGCAGCACCCCCTGCTGGTGTCTGCTGGGCACTGAAGGTGCTAGCCATGCCTCCCCTACTGCTTCACCAGCTGGTAGAGAAATAAGCACTGATCTGTTCTTGGCAGTGGTGGGGGGGTGGAGATGTCATGATATTTGCTTTCAGTACTCTCACACATACAGCAGCTTTGCACCAAGATTACAGCTGACCTAATGCAATTGCTTCATAAAGATGTAAAATTACTGCATCAAGAAGCTGCAATGCCAATGAGTGACTGGTATTAGCAAACCCATTATTTAATATTTCTAGGTCAAAAAGGATCCGATTCTGGAAAAAGGAGAGTAAAACAAAGCCACTGACCTTAGTATTATGGCTCACTGATCGGCACAAAACTGAATACAAAAACCATGACAGACCATTTCTTGCAAACTACTGCAATTGTGGTTTAAATGTGGCGATTGTGGTTAAGTTCACAACTATACTGAAAAGAGAAAAAAAAAAAAAAAAAAAACACAACAACACATACATTCAAAGCTCAAATTCAACAGCAACAAGGGATTAAATGGGGAGAGAAAAAAATCCGTTGAACAAGTTTGTTTTCGTTCACCCTCAATATTAATTGCTAAATGTAGCACTAGTTATATTCCAAGAGGACAGATTTTATTCCCAATAAGAGCAGCAGGTAATTAAGCAGAAATATCCATGTCATAAGCACAGAACAGCATGTTACAAGATGAGTAATTGACTTTCCTGCAATAAATTTCAGCCTGAGATCAGCCCACATTTATTAACAAGCAATAATATTCCCCAACATGACTCGGTTTATGTATGCAGGATATTCGACTGTAAAGAGCCAGATTACCACAGCATTTACGACCAGACCTTCAAATTCAAAGGACAAGTTACAAGGACAAAAAGTCAACAGCTATCGACGCATACACTAAAAGCAACAGACCCCAAAAGACCCGAAAAGACCCCAAATACGGATAACGTTAACACAAATTTCCCAGTGCTGAGGTGACCGAAAGGATGGTTTGCAAACGAGCACCTTGAACCTAATTTACAGTTGGCTAAAGACCAAAGTAGGGTGCATATCTGAACATTATTTGAGGCTAATGTGACCCAATCTTGACTTTGCCGTTTATTAAACCATGCCTGATACACTCTACCAGAGCTATATAATCATAAGCAAGGACTGTAAATAGGTTAAGGGATACACATGTCCCTTGCGCCACTTAGATTAACAAGCGCCATGTACTCCAAATGGGGCAGAGTAAAAAAAATCAAGTAGGGTTCGGGTACATCAAACACACTGAAGGGGCACTTTGGAGACCAGCATGCCTGGTCTGATCTAGTGTAATAGAAGTATCCATGATGCAGCACTTTCTGGGACAAGGGGTCAGTTATAGTTACAGGAGGGGCAAAACACTCTGCTGTGTTATTTTGGTGGAGGTAAGGGGTATAAAACTATCAACAAATGAAGAAACCACAAGCGCTATTTAAACATGCAAAACAGGGACAAAATCAGTCATTCATTGCACCTGCAACTGCATAACTACTACCCTTGGGAGAGACAAGGGATGCAGCACAAATACATTAAAGTACAACTGCTTTTCCTGTGATTACAGCCATAGCCCTCTCCCCTTTCCATAAGAATTGGCTATTTTTCTACCCACCTCCTAAAGGGTGGAAGAGAAGCAACTAATCCTTCTGACACTTTGACCAACGCATATCACACAGTATTCAGTCCTGCAATTTGCAGCACAACATTTAGATTCTCCATTCCATAAAAGGTCTCAACTAAAGCTTGCCATTTTCAGAAAGAGCAACAAAAATGCCCATCAACTATACATGTTGGAAAAATTCAACTGTGGAAACCTAGTCCAGCATTAGACAGTGTGAAACTACTCCTCTCACTTGGGAGCTAACCCACTCCTTACAACACGAGAGACAACCGAGGGGGAACAGTGCCACCGCGCTGACAGCGACCGGCAGGGAGATTTTCAGAGACAGATGGCTGCAGCAACAGTGTGGCAACACAGTGGATCACCATCCCAGTGCCGGAGGTTCCCTCTCCCAGGGACACGCCGAAGGAGAGAAAACGCAAGATGCATCACCCAAGCCGAACACCTTCAAATGTAGCACAGGAAAAAGGCAATGTTCTATACCACGTCAAAGCGACATTTCCCACCGAGCCATGAAACACCCAGCCAACATCACCCTATGTATCCAGCCATCATGTAAAAGGGCATAATATTAAGGACAGTGCACCCACCAGATCAGGACATTTCAACAGCAAGCACATCTCAAATGTGTAGACTGCATTAGTCGTCTTAAAGAAAAGAAAAAAAATAAACGTCACCTGGCAAATTGGGCTTCCAAGCATATACTCAGTTAATTGCCTAGCTTGCATGACAAGTCACTAGTGACAAAAATAACAGGCCGATTAACAGATTAGAAACTACCAAAGCACATTTAATGTGCCCTGACAAACATGACCTTAACAGGGCAGATGAGTCGATGCGCTGCAATTTATACACGATAAATATTAAGACATTGGATGAAAGGAACCAAACAAGTACAGCATCAGTGAACCTACCTCAGACAGTAAGCCAACAACCTTAGACAGGATGTGTAGTAAAAATGGTACAATTTCATTTCAGTGCAGTTTTATCGGCTTAACTGGTTTTAAAATTAACATTTATAATCAGTAACTGACTGTAAGCTCATTTTAAAGGGAGGGGCAGCAAATTTTAATGTGTTCATAGGATTTCGCAACCATCACGGAAGACGATCGAGAGAGGAATGCCACCCACAAAGCGTTAACTGAACAGCATTACTGATAGGATGATATCTGACGCACACCCTGACTAGATAATATATTGGACTTCTGATAAAGCCACAAAAAAACCTACCATCGTACCATTTAACAAGATTTACTCCAAACTAGGCCAATAAAACCATAAAGGGAATTCTGTAACTTTGGCAATATGTCACATTTAGTGTACAAATGCACAAAGTATACAAGGTGGACACTTCTCAACTTCCCTCAGCATAACCTTAACCTTAAAATGTGAACTCCAGATGATCTTGTTCACCCAACACCAACACACCCGCCTATTCCACACTGCCCCAAATTCTGCCTTGATCCCCACACTTTAAAATACTTTAAGGAGAAGGCCATCGATCCAGAATAGTTTTACCATTTGTTACCCATCATATAAGGACTATCATAACATCCATTTTATTATTCACTAAGATTATATACACACCGCAAAGAAAATTAAGTTCTGCACCACTAACAATGTTCAATTGATTCCACTGATTAAAACAACGGACTCTTTACAGCTTAGTTACAATACCACCACCCACACACCTATGCTAAGACCAGGATAATTAACTACAAAAACAAAGGTGGAGAGCAGTTATGTCCTCTAAAGACTCTATAAAGAAATGAAACCGTAAGGGTATCAGTTACAGCATATTGTGAAGGACTAAAACGGTACTGCATTTTACAGGCGCTAAAGACGCATGACCATTCATCCAGCAACAGCAATATGGTCATTTTACATTCCGCTGACCAGACCTTAAATAACAGCAATGAGATCAACCCGGATCGCAGGCTCCTGCATGTCCTACGCGGATTTCGCTAATTACCTAACCAATGTCGACACAGCGACTCGCAGAGCCTTGGGAAACCGCGGCGGTTGCAGAAAGATCACTGCAGGCTAGTCCTGTGTATTGAGGCTCGGTCGAGCTCCGTTGGACAGCTACCTCCGCATGAGGGCGGCCGTCCAAGCCTTCCCACGGCACTAGAGAGGCCCGAGTCGACCGATTTACTTATTTGGTGCTCATTTAACTTACAGCTGTACTCCCTAAATTACAGCAATTTATTCTCGGCTACTCCACCATGAAATGCCTCTTCTCCGTTATACTAATTGAATACGCAAATAAGAACCTGACTTAGAAGTTGACCTAGGCAGAGAATAAGGGCGGCTGCGGCGTAGTTAAAGATCGATGGACAGAGGGGCTGAGTATTTACTGGGAGGGCTGGGCGTTGGCAAATATTAATCTATATATGACTTAAGTCAATAAATACATTTGGGGGCGGCGGAATGGGCTTAACGACGCCGCTGAAAGGCGACACGAGCTCGCCGAAGTATCCCATTACCCGATTTGCGCTTTACCAAGTTCAGTAACGTTAATGTTGGACGGCCACAACTATGGGACCAATGTAGCAAAGTAGCCGTCTCCCGTCTACTGCAGGCTCTGCAATACATTTCTGCAAATTGATACACTTTGCAATTTAGTCATTGTCAATAAAATCTCGTAATTCAAACGCACCTACAAAACACCTTGTGCTACACATAATAGGGTCTCAAAAATTACCCTGAACCAGAGCCATAAGAAAGGAGCATAATGACCGTCAAGCCCCGTAATTCATGATTAAACGACCTTACACACAAGCAAAAAGATAACCGCAGCTAGGGCTGTAAAAAGCTTCATAAAAAGTTTATTACAAGCCGACGCTAGACAAGCGAGCCCGGCACCCGCTCCGGGTACGAAGCTATGTATGGCCGCTTACTGTCGATATATGCTGCCTTGTCGAAAAATGCTACCATAGTGCTAATCGATATCCCTAACCCCCCAAAACCCTTACCTTAACGCTAACCCCTAAAACCCAACCCTATTCCCAAAACGGTGGAACTGCACATGCGCAGAAAGGCTCGATAGCACGTCTCGATAGGCAGCATTTTTCGATAGAGCATCGGCAGCACCGACGTAATTCACACCGCTTATTCTCAGCCGCAAAAAAACAATTCTCTCGAAGTCGAGATTCATACACGGATTTAGATTATATTTTACTACAACAAAAGGGTGGGGTCGCTGGATCAGAGCTCATCTGTGAACGCTTCAATGTAATGTTACCATTTCAATACCAATACCAATACCATTTGAATACCAAGTTCAATACCAAGAAACTCCCGAAGCCCCCTGTGAATTAAAACCTAACAACCATATCGAATTTTGTAAGACGTCTTAAAGAAATGGGTTCCCGTTAAGTTTATTAGACACTTTGCACTTGTACACAGCCGCGAGCGAGTGACCCGCCTTTTGTATACCCACAGCTAGCTAGCTAGCTAGCCAAGGTAGCATGGTGACCTTCGACCGCCCGCGGTAACAAGAAGGACCAAACATTACGTGTCAGTACCTTTGTGGATAGATACAACTCACAGCAGTGCTTAAATAAGCGCGGCTCCATAAAACAAGCGACCGAGACGCCTGCGAAAGCCCGGGTGGGGGGGGGGGGGGGCGAGCGACTCGGCGATGGCGCCAAATCCACCGGCGTCAACCGATAAACCGGACAGCCAGCCTCAGGGAGCGCGCCTTATCGCCTGCCTAATTGAAAGCGCGGTCGCGCACCGCGAGCCATCGCTCGCGCCGCTGGGCTGGGCGCCGATGGGCTTCAGGTGCGTGCGAATCATTGAGCATTTAAAGGTGCTGATGAGCGACATAAAACAGATGCGTGAGTCTAATAATTACGCGGGACACCACGGGAAAAATTGAGTACTTGTTGCAATGTAGAGCTGACTGACGTAACCCAACTTGATAGTATATAAATCCCTTATGAATGTGAACCGATGCTGAAAGCTGACAGCTAATACCAGCCGGACCCTAGGCGAACAAATGCTTATAGAGTACTACTGAATAAATAGTTTAACATACGTTACGGCACTGAAAAATGCATTTTTCAATTTTCATATTTTGGATATGTTGCGATCCTACTGCACAAAAACCGTGTATGGCATTTTTTGTCAAAGGAATGCCGCGTCTGTGATTTATTACCTATCTTGCGGTAGTGGCAGTCAACACAGGTCTACCTGTTCATGAGCAGACGCGCATCACTTCTTGGGCAATGCATAAACCACAGATACATAGTGAAATCTGCATTCGGATGAAAAGAGACTGCATGCTGAAATTCCTATTAACCATACCATTTGGACTAGTGAAGATACATAGAGGCAATTGCACATTATTAATTTAATGCGGTGTTTTGAGTACCGTGCCGGTCTTAAATGGTTTTTCATCATTTTCAGAATGAATTCGCATAAAAAAATTCGGACACCATACCCCATATTCCCAAACGTGACATCCACGGTTCTGAACACAGTGGTTTTTCTTTTTCACATCACCGTTTTTATTCTCATGTTACGAATGATATTTTTATATATTCTACACCCAAATCAGAAATCACAAGTTGACAGGGGCGGGAAGAGAATTAGCAACGATGCCCATTGCCCCGTCAGTATATACTGGCACCGGTCTTTTTTAGCCATAATTAATGCGTTTCCCTCTACCTGGGCGTTTGTCTGATTTAACATTGCAGAGCCAAGTTCCATTCTGCAAAAACTAGGACAGAAGGCTTGTTTTCTTGTGTTCCTGTATAGCCGAGTGGGGCTCATGCGCGCTCACACACTTGCATCCTTGCATAGGTTACATACAAATTCTCAGCATCCGTGAATCGCATCTACATCTCCCAAGGCACAGTCGCGGCACCACGGCTGACATGAGTGCCGATGACAATGACTGCTATTTTCAAACAAGTGATATTAGCGCGAATCACACAAAATCCAAAAAACAAGCACATGCACTATTATTCTTTAAAATCCATGGCGTGTCAAGAAAAAAATATATTATTAGTTATAGTTTAATCAAGTCATCTACTTTGACTTAACTATAAACATCAAACCACATTTATTAATATAAAAAACATGTCTTACCGTTTCTATAAATGAAAGATAGTGACGTCCTTACTGTTAGCCAAATATTGTCTCTTAAAAAGGCGAAACGACAAAGCACTAGGCAATGTTATACAGATGAATTCCGCCTTTCTTAGCTGAAACTTGCGAAAACAAAATAAATGAACAAGACTGCCGAAATTAAATATTTATTAAAAGCAATGCATTCAATGGACCCCTTCTAGCTAAATGAGTCACGTAAATAAAAGGAAAATAAATGAAGAAATAAAAGGAATCAAATAATTAAAAAAAGAGCCGGCTTCTGCCTCTCTCGCTCTCTCTTACTGGTTCGCGACAAAAATAAGCAACATCACTGAGTGCGAGCCAAACCAAGGAGGAGGTTGTCTCTAAAGGAAAGGTAGTCCTGCTTTTCGATATATAGAGCCGTATCACAGCAGAGATATACCTCTCCGCACTCGCTGTCCAGCACCGACTCAATCTATACACGCGAGCGCACATGCACGCGGAAGTATACGCTTTGATGTGCCACACGCAATTGGCTGCGCGGCCTCGAACCGCCCAGAAATCTCGAAACGCTATTGGTCAAATTATTTGGTCAATCACGGAGAGCTGGCGCATCCCGTTGCAGGCAAATCGGAATATCAAACAAAGCCCTTATATATGGAAAATAGAGGTGTGCGTAAAAAAAGGAGTACCGAAGTAATTCAAATTGTCCCTCTTTTTTGTGCTTTAAAAACAAAAACAGAAAGGACATTCTCTCTTTTTTTTCCTTTACCCGTTCACATCTTTATTAAAAAGAGCGGCTGTAAAATTCACTGTGTTTAACGACAGAAGGATACCTCGGTGTGAACCCCAGTGCAATTTTAGAAACACGAGAATATTTTAAGCTTGATATTTTGCTCGCAGTTTTCCGTTTTTCGTCACGTGGAGTAAATGCTCCGCCGACGAAAGGATGCCAGGTGGAATTAGTAGTTTTTTTGTTTGTGTTACGTTTACAACCCGATTGGATGTCGTTTTATTTTAAATTTTTCTCCTTTTTTACCTGTGCACACTTCCAGGCGCAACATTTGTTGTGATGTTAACACACCATGAAATGTTAAAAGTCTGACATTTGCAGACGTTAGAAGTAGTGTCAGTTCATTTCTGTTGGCAAACTATACCCTGAAATCTCGGATAAGAAATGTTCGTTAAGATTCATTGTATTAACCACCCAGCGAAGGACGCAGAAATGTTAGCAGTTTACATTACGAGATCTTGAAGTCGTGCATGAAGTCGAATTATTTTCGAATTAACCGCAGGTTTTTCTGCATTTAGAATATTTAATATCAAAACTCTTTTTATTTTTATTTTTTGGAAATATGACCTGCGTTGACATTTGCTAAGGCCGTCCAGGTAAGGAAATTTCATTTACAGCCCACAACATTATTTACAGTGTTCTGGTTTACCGATTCAAGGAAACGTCAAATTAATAGCAAACTGCCATCCTCTTAAGAAAAGAAGGGAAAAAACTGGTGGATGCTATTTTTTACTCCTTTCACCACTCTGGTATGGGAAAATGTTATGAAACTCCAGCCAATATGAATTAATTCCGTAAAGTTCCAATGATTTAGGCTATATCAAAGTATTCTCACCTACGCGTATTCTCACCCTAAATCACGTATAACGCATTTCCCTCGAGGATGAGCTAAAAGGTAAAAGCAAACATTTAAGGACCAAGGACAACTACCGACAACGTCAACAGGATGCGCAACGAGAACCTGAAGTTTGGAAATGGTGTCGTGTTTTACGCACACACAGACACACTTTTAAAATAAAGAAGAACATGGGTG
>JAODKE010000015.1:10378548-10395034 GCA_026779605.1 Mormyrus hasselquistii
AAAAAAATCAAAGGGAAAAACAAAACTAGATTGGGAGCTATTGGTTAAAATTCCAAAAACAGCGGAACCCCCCCCCCCCCCCCCCCGCAAAAAAAAAAAACTATTATAAATATGCATGGAAGGCAAGATCAACCAATCAAATGTATTGGTGCCTCCTCCTCTAGGTGCTTGGACCTACCCCCTCTACAATCTGATTGGTTATCTCTCTGAACCAATAATTTTTTGTCTAAGTAAAATTCCCATGAGCATTATAAATGTCACATAAAAGTGTCACCATCAGGGCAACTTAAATCACATTGCATTATCCTTATTCACGTTCACAGATGGCACCATGGAGGGGCGTACTCACTAATACACTATGCTTGTGTACTCGTGCAGTTGCGTGAGATGGTGGCGTTTCCCAGCACGGGAGCTGCTGCTGATGTACCTGTGAGAATGTACCTGGGACTCTTCTGCCCCAGTCGACGTAAGGAATAAAATATAGACACGATGAGTCTAAGGGGGGGGCCCAATGGAGGCGTCCATGAAATGAAGTGTGGTTGTCTCTGGCCTCAGCGGCGGTGTGTCTGCTGTTTGTCCACTTCCCTCTCATTGGTTAACGTGATGCTGTCGACTAAGCAGGGCTGTGGAACAGGTGGGCATATGGGGACAACAGGAGGCGGGGGGGGGGGTGTTTCCCCCCACTGCCAGACAGATGTAGCTGACTCCACTTATTTTTACAAAACAGATAACTGCGGGGTGATACCCTCATACCCTCAGCCACCACCTTTCTGATGCAACAGCTACACCCCTGATGTTAAGCAATGTCACTTTACATTTCCAGTAGCCCCCCCCCCCACCCCAAACCTCAGCCGCGCCGCACACCGGGGCCGCAAGCCGGGGCCGCAAGCCCGACTCCTCCCGCGTTCGTCGACTCGCGTCTCCTCCCGCTCCATCGACGGTCCCGTGGGAGCTTCTGATCTCGAGAGCACTTCCTGAAGAATTAATGACTTCTAATGTACCAGTTAATGCGGAAGAGGAGGAACATCCATCATAAGTGACAATTTAATGTCGCTCTTGTGCAGCAAGTCTGCGCATCTTTCTGCTCTCACCCCCCCACCCATTTTTTCATTCTTCTGTGGAGGCACCGTTGGGGACTGAGACCATCCATGATGGCGAAAATATTTTTAGAACATGTCGCTTTCTGGTTTCAAATTAATACTTAATGTGTTTAATGAAATCGTATTGCGTGTATTTCTCTGATGAAAATCTATCTTATTCCAAAGACTTGAGCAAGTCACCACACACAGGACTGGCCCAACTGTGAGTGCTATTCTGCTGGATCGCAGTTAACATTCTTTGCACTTTTTGCAACAAAAGCGATGTGTTTTTTAAAGCTGACATTCTCAACGCCTTATTTATTGAAGACAGAGGGGCCAACATACATGGAATTAGAGATTTCTGTAAAAACGGCCGCTAAATGTTATCTGGTCTTCATTTAAATGATAAAAATTAACCAATGACGCGAACGGCAGTTTACATTGCCATATTTTTATTGTACAAATGGTTTAAACACGAAAAAGGAGAAGATCTAGGATAAAGGCCTCTAGGTTTCAGTGGATCTTATCAAAGGACATTAAGGTGACGCGCTCGATAGCATTTATGTCCATGACTCTGCCGTTTGAAAAACCCAGAACCGGCGTGATGTTTATGGCAGGTCACCATGGTGAAAACCAGCGCTCTCCGAAAAAGCATCGACGCCCGTCTCAGTTTTGCAAAATAAATAATTCCAAAAGGGTTGACAAACTTTTTTTTCCCTTCACAACTGTACCTTTACAGTTCCGCTTTCTATAAAGGCTCCTGCCGTCCCACTCTGTTTTTGACATTTTTTTCTTACTGTAGGCAGCTTGTATTTCTGCTTGCAGACAAAAAAAAAAAAGATGCAAAATGAAGGCCCGTATTCGATTACCTTTTCAGGCGTAATGACGACCCTGAAACAGTGTCATCGATTTATGCTGGACAGTTATCCGTGTAAACGAACCCTTATGAAATAAGGGTGACATGTGATTCAGTAGAAATATGAAGCCGGTTCAGATGTACCTATTCTCGGGCTGTTACATCACGTTGGCTTGGATGCCCGCCAGTGTCCCCCTTAAATCAGTCTAAAACATAAATGAAGTAATACAAACATCCTCAAAATAGACACATAAGCTTTAAATTAATATCCCAGATGGGGGCACTCAGAGTGCTTCTGGAAACTTCTTTTTAAAAATCGTGTCTAATGAAAACAGCACAATAGAGGCTTGATTAGTTCACATACCAGGGATCTGTGCATTCTACAAGCGAATCATCTCTCCTTGAGACTTCGTTGGCAGACATTTATGGGACGCAGTATCATCCTGACGCCAGAGTCAACATCTGACAGCGCCATCACATTAAGAGGTCAGCGGCAAGCATTCAGGATTACATGAGGGCTGACAAGGTGTCTTAATGAAGGGCATCAGTTAAGAATTCTGATCAATACGTGACAAAAAATAAGTCGATCGCACATGGACTAGAATGTAGAGGGCAAATAACCGACTATCACCCATATATATATAACAAGAAAAAACAGCAGGAAAGGACAGACAATGTAAGAGCTTCACATACAGGCTCACGTGTGGCTGAAACACTGGAACAGCAGCAGCACACGTGTAAGCAGGCAGCATTAAGGCCGTGGATAGCAGCACGCGTGTAAGCAGGCAGCATTAGGGCCGCGGATAGCAGCACGCGTGCAAGCAGGCTGCATTAAGGCCGCGGATAGCAGCACGCGTGTAAGCAGGCTGCATTAAGGTCGCGGACAGCAGCACGCGTGCAAGCAGGCTGCATTAAGGCCGCGGATAGCAGCACACGTGTAAGCAGGCTGCATTAAGGCCGCGGATAGTCGGATCAGCATTCCAGCTAATGTCTTCTGATATCTTGTCCTAGGACCATCAGCCGAGATGAAGCAAGCATTATTGCTTTCCACCGAGAGGTTACACGGCGTTATCTCGATACAAACGCTTCCTCCAGGCATCCTTAGATAATGCTAAGTGTACTTTCTGTTCCAGGACATTGCTGCTCTAAGAGGGGCTGCTCTGATACTCCCTAAGTGTGTGGAAATGAAGTTAGTATTGAGCTGACGGATGGAAAAAGTAAAAAAGATTTTTTTTACCATCAAGCAAAAGAAGAAAAGTCAAACAAGGCCTATGCAAAAAAATAACAGATAAAAAAAAGTTCAAAGTTTATTTGAAATATTTAAGGCAGACAGCATTGTGGCTGGCTGGTGACACTCCCCTGTCTACTGCTGTTATGAGCTGGTGCTTTTGACAGTGGGTCATTCGAGGCATATAGCGAGAGCTGGTCCTGGTCATGTGATGAACAAGGTGAGAGGCGACTGGTGGGAAGCAGAAGGGAGCAGTCATGCATTACATGTCAGGATCGTGCAGATGTTCCGGAAGGCCCACGTTACTGAAAAGCATAGACGGGCTTTAGATCCATGCTGCCGGACTCGTAGACCTCGATATGCCTTAAACGCAGAAATGGTGGCAGAATTTCTGAAGCGCATATGTACACTTTTAGTGCCCTGTCAGCGTGTACGTGCCGACTGCTTTCCGGGAAAGGGGGCCGCTTTCCCACTCTGAGAAGCCGCAGGCTGCTAAATGACGTCGCTCCACATCTCGGGTCTCGGTGACCCGAGAGGGAGCCGGAGATACGGAAGGAGCAAAATTCTGGCACCGCGCCGTGTGATTTCTGTCAGCGGCTCAGCTTGACGAGACCCAAAGTTCCACACCTAAACGAAAAAAAGAGAAGAAAAGGGACACGTGACGGACGGACGCCGGACCGCCAGGCGATGGCGGGTGTGTTTTCCCAGGAGGTCCTTCGGTCTCGCCGCCACACTCCCGCTTCAGAATTTGCCGGAAATTGACTCCATTATCTGAACCACATTTGCCCGTGTGGCACCCGCATATAAAATGTCTCTCACTCGCTGCTTCGACATCGTTTTCCGTTGAAGTGACATTAGTATTTCCATGGCAACAATGCCCCCAATGCAGGCGTGATGTGCAGTGTCGCATCTCTGGGCCTTTGTTCAGGTGCAGGAAGAGCGCGGCATGTTTTGCATTTAATCATCTTTTGCGGCAGTATTTCTGACAGTGAGTCATTTAGGGTGGGGTCGCAAACCTGCCAGCTACTACTTAAAAATGAAGCAAATGCTAGCTGTGCGGTAGAGGGGGTGGGGGGCTGCATAAAACTGCCATCTGTCCAGAAAATATTATCGCGTCGGAACACAGCCACTCCAACCTGGCATTTCATTTTTTACTGGTGGAAAGCGAAACACCCCAATAACCCTAGAAAAGAGAAGTTAGCGACATGCAGAAGAACATCACGTGCTTGACCCGCTCCTTCCCACCCCCCAGGTAAAACTGAGCAAATGCAGAATGACACTCCGAGGGCCCTTCCTGCCACTCGGGGCAGAAGGCGAAAGGCAGGCGGAGGCAGCCAGCCGCACATTCATGAGAACAGGGTCGCCCCCCCTGGGTCTGTCATAAAAAAATTGCCAAGTGGGAGGTTGAAGGTCTCTCACAATTAAATTTGCAAACCGGGGTGGGGGGGTCAAAACAGGACATTCCCGTAATATATGGGACGGGTGCCAACTGTTTCTGAAACACGTCAGATTTATGTCGGCTAGGCAGACCTGGCCGTATTAAATCGACTCACGGCAGGAGCCTGACAGAGTCCTAGGTTACGGCTCCGGCATGCACACCCCCCTCACGCCGCCCACAGATCCAGCATGGAGGGCTGCCTTCCGTCTCGTGCCCATCTACCCCAGAAATCCATATCAGATCGAACCAGATCTCCCGTAAAAATGGAGCAATAGCAGCAGTTTCAATCCGGTTTGATTTATTGCAGGTCTTGATTTAGCAAATGCCGTGCTTACTAAAAAAATAAATAATGGAAAATACACTGTAAGCGGCACGGCCCTCGGAGGTAGGTTAAATATGCATGTAATAGGAGGATGTGGATGCGCTGGATTTCACTGGAGAAAATGGGTCACGAAAGTTAAAAACGTCGGTTAGATTCGCAGCTACAGACAGCGCCGCACATGTGCCTCGTCAGACACGCGCCGTGTTTCAGCAGTCGGGATCCCCAACCGATTCCAGTTCCCCTTGAACACTGACATATTATTTTAAAGTATTAAAATCCATTCTATGGATTCAATGTCCTTTCCCATTGCGTGCATTGCAAGTACTGTGTAAAGTTTGATTTATGATAGAGGTCAATGACATGAGGAAGCACGATATTCAACAGAGCAAATAAATAATGCAACTTTCTTTACTACCACTATCAATGATCCTGGTTTGTGCGCAAATATCCCAAGGACAGTCAGGAAAAAAATAATATAAACACTCAAGCCATCTCATATGCAATCGGCACTTCGCCCAAGCCCGAGCCGCTGCTGGACAGGTTCCTGTAATGACTCCGAAGGAAGGCTGTCTAATGGCTTCCAAAGGGACAGGTGGACTTCCCTGCCTTCCCACCGCCCCCCAAAAAAGACAAGAGAGAGAAGCTGTACCAGCACATGGCTCTGTGCTCCTGCGCTGCTGGATTTTATGGCCAGTGCATTTACATTAATGTGCCTCGTTCAGCCCTGGAGGACGATGCCACTGGGATGACGGCGATTCGCAATTTGAACACACTGGAGAGAATGGTGTCCATTTTTATGTTTGAGTAAAGGACCTTTCTATCGGCTTCCGTTAAAAATTTCAAAGCAGAACAAAGTTTAAAACTGCCACCAATTAATG
Organism: Mormyrus hasselquistii; assembly: GCA_026779605.1. Lineage (NCBI taxonomy): Eukaryota > Metazoa > Chordata > Actinopteri > Osteoglossiformes > Mormyridae > Mormyrus > Mormyrus hasselquistii. The sequence continues at coordinate 10,384,350 of JAODKE010000015.1, forward strand.
ACTAACAAATGAAATACCTCATTAAACAAACAAAAGAAACAAAGAGAAAATATTATATTAATAACACAACTGAACTCATACAGCAAAAACAATAGCAACTGTTCATTACTTGGTTTTATCATCCTTAAATATTGACTTTGGAAAAGTTTCTGGATACAAACCCACATATATTTGTCTGTTCAGCCCCCCCCCCCCTAGGAAGAAGTTTCTGTCCAATTCCCAAACCCAGGGAGATGATGTTCAGTGTTGATTAAGATCACTCATATTTCAAGGCTGCTGGAACTCATTAAATTAAGAATTAATCTGCTAGTGACTAAAATCTTTTACCTGGAGGAATTTGCTATTCAGCAGAGAATTTTTGTCAGCCTGCAGTTTGAGATGAAAAAACCCTGACGTTCAAGGACGCTAGCTTTGTAAAAACTCGTTCAATCTAATTTCAAGTGTGAGATTTTCTCTTCTCTTTTCTTTGGAAAGTCTGCCTGGCTGCAAGCTAATTACACACAATGTAGTTCCGCTCCTGTTGTCATGTCATTACTTAGTGGAAAAAAAAAACCAAACAATATCTAAAAGCGTCCCCTAACGGAAAGACTGACCTCCAGACGGCCATCACAGGACATTTTGGAAATCGGCTTCTTAGCTGTCCCCGGGCCAGATTTTTTGTTTTTTTTGTCCGTGCTTGTGTTTTGTCTTCAGTTTGCCCGCCCCTCTGCCACCGCCTCCCCCCCGCCCCAAACGAAAGGATGGCAGCAGATGAAGAGAACTCACCATAACTGCTTATGCTGGGCCAGGACATCCTAGCACAGAACCGGCGGTCTAAAGGCCGGCGTCGCACGACAGCTTCAGGCTGTAGATGACGCCTCGTTTTGTCGATGTGGCCGTCAGAATATCCACGGAAACAAATCGCGCGATGGTGCGAGGCCCCATTTCGAGGCAGAAATTCAGTCAGGCTTCAGAAAAGACGACAGTCTGCTGAAAACACTGTGCGGTGATATGGCATCCCTGCATCTTTGAACTATAATGGCCTTTTGTCTCTGCATTGCCAGGCATAAAACAACATATATTGTTTGTGGGAGTGTGTTCTTCAGTTCATTAGGGGTTATGTCATTGAATGACCAAAAAAAAAAATAAAAAATTCTACAAAAATCACAAACAGCACTGGACACATCAAGGCATGCTTAATGGACCCAAATATAGCAAAATCAATCGCACATTAAAATCGCACCGTTCATGCAAGTACAGCCCCAGATGGGAGAGGGGTTCCATGTGAGTGGCTAATGGGAAAAATTACGGCAGCCAGTAAACCCACCGAGAGTGGCGAAGACACACCTCCAAAACCAAAAACAGCCGGCGTTCCGGTGCGGGAATGCAGCCATGCAGAAGACTCCAGAGCACGAGCTAAGCTTCGACCCAGCATTCTTCCACCTGCGGTGCTTTTCCATTGAAATCCCAGTTACGGAAACGGCTTCTCTGTAGCCGGCAGGGGGAGGGAGCTTGGGGGGGGAGGAAAAAAAAGCAGAATTAAATTTTCATAAGTTAAGCAGCAGAGAAAACAGGAGCCGTCACCTTCTCTGACATTGTCTTTTCCACGGTCCGGCCACAGATTAAAGATTCACTCAGGTTGCAATCTGCATCTCGAGGCCCATCAATTTTTCATAGCTCCCCCACTATAAGCACTCACAGCCAGAAGGAGGTAATGCAAAATTGATTTGTGTATTAAAACTGCTTAGCCAAGCAGGAGCCACGGGGAAATTTAGTGATTACACCCCAGAGATTCCGGAAGGCCACAACCTCCATACACAGCCAATCTGAAATGTGGATTTCTTTAGAGTAAACAATAGATCAAGCAATATATATCACTTCCAAGGAGAAAAAAAACACAAGAAAAAAATTATCCTTGAAGATAAATTCTACTCCTTTGTGGATTTGTAGCCCAGATTGACACAGGCTAGCTATCGTAAATTATTCCTTCCTTGTTTCTACAGTATACCCCTTACCCCATGTTCATGAAAACCGCACTTAATTGGCAAAAAAATAAAAAAAAAGAAAGAAATGAGGGCGATTCACATCTCCCGCTTTAACATTTTATAAAAACAATTACATTTAGCTTTGCTAACCTTGCTAAATCATTAATGACGAGGAGCGGGAATAAACACAGATATAACACTGAAATAATGAGAGGAGGAAAAAAGTAGATTCATAGTTAAAATAATACTGCCGGTAAGTTACTTGCAACTTGAAATTCCTGCCACGTAGATGTGTGTACGATGCAAAGATCGCCCTGCTTATCATCCTGATATCTGTACTGTGTGTAAGGTAGCCATGTTTGCTTGTCAGATATAGTCGTTTTATATTTTTTTCCTTGCGACTTTTAAATAGTATGGAGAGTGGTTACAGTTGGTTGACACCGTAATGGATTGTCTTCATCCAAACGGGACCTGAATAGCTTGCACTTGACAGTTAAAAACACAGTGCCAACCAATACCAAACTCCACAGAGGACCTCAATGGCTCTACAAATAATTGAGTACTTTTTAGCCACCCTCTACCCCCCCCAACCACAAATATCACCTGGGCTACAGAAGCGTGTGTGACTGAGTCCTGCTTAATCAGTTACATTAAACGCTAACGGCCCGACTCTTGAACATGAAAAAAAAAGAAAAGAGATGTTCCCCGATGCGGAGTAAGTGGGCGATAAGAACAGGAATAACAGACCCGGTGAATCATGATTTTGCGAAGGTTGAAAATGAAAGTGAAAACAAACGGAGAGCTTCCCCCTTTATTAACGCAAACTGCAATAAAGCTCATTTGCATCCAGCTGTCAGAATAATTGCTTGTTATCTCCAGTGAGGTACATGAAATCATAGCAGCTACCGACTGCTTGACAGCAGCCCACCTACCCAAGCGCCTGGCAGTCAACTGCAGCGGCAGTCGCCGGCACTAAAGGCTACAGGTCAAACAAGGGGAACTTGACTGAAGCACTGAAAGTAGAGCCATCAATCGTGTCCTAACAGATAGTCAATTGTTCCAGGAGGCATTCCTCTCCACCCTCACCTCAAAGTGAGAGCGCTTAATGACAGCCATTACCTGCTTTGATTTTTAAATGTATGATTCATTTCAGCATTCAGAGATACATTTTGCAACCGATTTAGTCTACCCATTTCATCCTAGCCAAATTTAGTCCATATTTTTTTGGTTCGATGATGATGAATTTATATTCATTGCAAACATAAGTCACAGTTCAGCCTTGTTAGCTATTTCTTATGTAAACAGGGTGTCATCTATGGAATACAAAACTACAAACGCTCCATAAATTATCCTTTTGACTTTCAACGTGTCCTTTTACTTTTCGGGTACATGCTAATAGATTCTATGACACCTTCACCAGTGAAGTATCGCTCTGAAGACCGGTGGGACTGGTTTAACGCTGGTGATCATGCTTGTTTTTCCAGCCGTGCTCAGTATAAATGAACTTCACCTGTGTCTGAGGTGCCGTGGGTGTGCTTTGGCTTGGTTGGGTCAGGTTTCTGGGTGACATTTTTAAGGCGTTGGGGCTTTGGTTGGTGACCTTCCTCATTTACCCCCAACTGGGCAAGGTGAGGGCCAAGTAACTGGGAAAGCAGTAAACCAACTGAAAGGTCTAATGCATCATTTAAGGTCATAAATGGTACAGTGACACTGGTGATATAGATATTTTCATTTAATTGATTGTTTTTTTTTTCATGCTTTGACCTTTTCTTTTAATGGCCAGCTTGGCCTCAGTGAGGAGTGAGATCTCCAGTCTTTCATAATATATAGTCCATTTTAATAACCACTATGTCTCAGAGGTATAATAGTCACCTCAAAATACGAAAAAAGTTCACCGGCATCATAAACATAACTCTTTTATTACTTTTGTATAATGATAAATTGGTTGCTGGGCAGATTTCATCCAATAGCTATGTTAAAGGCTGCCATTTCATTAATTAGACTGGTGTTGTAAAGTCTCTCGAATCCTGACGTTTTATATATAAGACCATTATGTCCTTTATATGCAGTAATCAACAGGGTTTTATTTTCTTTTCTTAGTATTCAGCACAAACCTTTTTAAAGTAGCATGAACTGCTTGTCTGCATCTCTGTTGGCTTTGAATGATGCGGCAGACAACGACGCCGACGATGGGGGCATATCGGTCTGCGCTTACAGAAGCTACACCTTGGCCTGAAGGTGTCATGCTTTTGTTCCAAGTGATGCAGAAAATAAAAAAATCTTGAGATCGGGGTCAGGAACCAACCAGTAAGCTCAGGTAACGTCTAAGTAACTGCACTGCCTTCCTGCCTGGAAACATCTTAAGCAATATTCCACGATTTCCCATGATGGCATATACCTGTAAGACACGGATGATGTTCAGTGACTTGACACGAAGACTGGACTTCTGGTTTGTCTTTGTGTCAAATGAGAGGCTGCTCAGTGAGTCCCGAATGACCTACACTTTGCCTGCATTGTGAGGGAGCGTCAGTTACGTCACTACAGCCATGTGACGCATTTCCCTCAGGGTGATCGGGCGCGCAGGATCCTCGTTGAAGAGGACCAAAGTGGCTGGACCAGGCCAAGGGGATGCCCACATAACTACTGGGCGTGGTAGTGAGACGGCCCTTTTTGGAGGGTGGGACTAGAGCGCGTGTTGGCCTGCGGGGTTGCCAACCGGTATCCTGAGGTGTTGTGTTTTGTGGTGAATGAGGCTCCGTGACCTGACCCGGTTCATACCCGTCCTAATGGTGTGTGTAACTGACCTGAGGGAGGGGACACTAAAGTTAATAGCTCAGAGGTGGACATTTCAGGTTCAGAAAATTGAAATCCAGACTAACCAACCAGCTGAGTATAAATAGTCACAGTCACAGAGACTCAACTGGTTGGTTGAAGCAAAACCTTGGTCTGGATCTTTTCCATTCTGGAACTGAACTGTGAAATAACCGCACCTGCTGTCAGACTGGTGGGCAGAACCCTGCGAGTGTTATATGCCCTATGGCTATTTATGGTACTGCTGTAGAAAAATCCAGCCATACAAATCATCCAAATGGCTTCCCATGCAATAGCCTTTCTGTAAGCGTACTTAGATGTGCATGCAAACCACTTCCTATAAATCTTGTCTCCCGTGGAGGGAGATAAAAGCCCAAAGATGCTTGATGGTTGCGCGCCGCATGTATGGCTGTAGCCACAGGGCGGGTGCACATAACCAGGGAGCGTCGCTCGTGTTGAACACTTGCCGAGGCTCATTGCATTATGGGTAAGGAGAGGGAGAGTGCATTTTTATGTGAAAAGAACACTGATATGCCGTATCTATAAACAGCAACAGTTACCGACGCGTTCGATCAGACCAGTCTTGATTATGCTGTTATCCTGAAAACATTGTGGTTCACCATTGGCCCTGTTATTAGGGTTATTATTGCCTTCTCCAGTCCTCCATTACTATATGCTGCCTGAATGAGAAAACTGAGGCTCAACCCAGCAAACCATCATACATCAGTGAGCCTTCAACAGAAGGCAGGAGAAACCATGACACATCATAACTGATAATAACGAAAGACCATAAAAACAGAGTGAACAGAAAAGCCTCAAACTGGGCATCGATGGATCACTCCTGGAGATCTACACATGGTAGGCGGGACTTATTTATGACGTGGAAACAGGGCAAAGTATCACAAAATGCTGACTAGGCTTCTGTAGAAAACCATGCAGCCATGCAGCTAGTCTTCCATGTGTCCTTCATATCAAGGAGGCTTGTTCTGTCAGAAGGGGCAGATGCATTTGACCTTAATGTCCTCCAAGTATTACTAACAGCAGAATCCCTGCATTAAGAAGCAAAAGACAATTTTGAAAACCGCTCAGATATTTATGCAACGCTTTTCAGTCACATTTTACAGTTTTCACAAATATGTATCTCACTTTGATTTCTTGTTTGGACTGTGTTGTTTCCACAAGTTTGATTAATTTTTTCTGTCATTAACTTCACTTTTCACCAACTGAAGCGACTCGACCACCCGGCGCACTCACAATAAGTGTCTGTCAAGTAAATGTGATCACGTTTGCATTTCGCTTGTTCCCAGCACACAAAACTTTAGCCCAGATATATAAATGTGAATAATAGTAATAATAATAGTGATACATTCATTTCAAATCCATGGGGGGGGGGCACGCGTGCAGACCTGGGAAACAACAGTGAGTTTTATTATTTTTGTAACTTTTAACCTAGGTATTTACAGAAGCTGCTAAGGTTTGGCGCGTACTTCTTCAGGGTGTAACAGTACAAACCCAACTGGAAATAAAACCCTTTGGTCACAAATCGGCCCCATGTTGACCACGACAGTATCGCGCTCTGCAAAGAAATATAGCATTTGTGTTCTGTCAAAACAATTTAGCCTTTAGCAGCGGATTAAAACTAAAATGGCAGCAGGATTATAGAGGAGATCAGTGGAGCTGCTTCTGACCTTTACAGCTAAGATCTGGAACATTTAGCTGGAAACACTGGGGCCTGCCTCTCCAGCTTAGCTCTGGAGACCACAATTACGGTATTATCCGTGGGCCTTTTGTACAAGAACGGCACTGGGTCATGCATCCAGACCAGGCTGAGTTCAGATGGACTTTCTAGGTAGAATCTCACTAGTATCCCTGCGATTCTGTTAGCATCATCGCTGATCATAGAATCTGAAAGTCACCTTTACAAATTCGGTTTGATTTCATTATAAATGCTTCTTTGTTCAACTGACAGCCATAGCATTTGAGATGACCAGCTGAAATCTTGTGGTCGGAGTATTGAAAAGTACAATTCATTGAAATGTCAAGATGCAGGATGATGTACGCCACCAGTCTTCTTGATCTTCATAGCTGATCCATTTGTAAACAATGAATTATATGGCATATAGACAAAAGGAATATTTTCAATTTGAAAGTGTGTATCCAGGATTAGCAAGGGAGATGAAACGATGACTGTGTTTCCCATCCTGGCTTAAAAATTTTATGATGTTAATCGCTTTTGTGTCTGGTGTCATTATTAATTTCAATAATTCTTTTTTCGTGTTTGAACTCTGGCTGTGATGTTTTCCCTTGATTTTATGTTAAGCTCTTTGAGGGCAAATGTATTGAGAAGGGCACAGATTAAAAAGATGTCAAACTGAGAAAACGATCCAGACTGTCTGATTGAGTGAAACACCAAAACCAAACTCCAAGGCGTCTTGGTTCTGATATGTTGTTTTTCTTTTTTCGGTCGATCGGCTGCTGTCTCGGGGAAGCCAGCGGGTCTAAAAGCGACACTGGGCCCGGAGTTTCATTTTCGCGGCGGAATCCGTGAGAGACGCCATCTGTGCTCCAGCTACATCTCCACTCCAGCCCATCACCTCCTCTGCCACCGCGGCGGCGATGTCAGTGCGTGAATATCGCCGGGGACGACGCTTATGAGAACGAACCTGCCGACCCGTCTTACTTCACCACCCACACAATGCAGCACCTGGGGGTTCACTACACTGCTGGAACACTTATGGCCCCCTCTCAATCACTCTTTAATAAAAGCATAACCTCCAAACCGCCAATCTGCAACGGTTCGGCTATATGATTACAACACAGCTAGAACATTCGCCGGCTTGTTATTTGAAATCAGCCGTCAACTTCTGACAAGAAGAAACAAAAAAAGTAACCTTTCCACTCAGCTTACTGTTGACCTGCCCATGGTGACAAGGACAGTCAAGGTTAAAGCAGCACTGCTTTTCTTAAGACTTCATTTTCAAAGGGAGGACAAAAAAAGAGAGCTCTCCCTTTTTCCTGGAAGTTATGGGGGAGATGGATTTTATCATGTTTCTGCCTGGGGAGGGCATCCTGGAGGGGAGGTGATGGTGGTGATGGGGGGGGGCAGGTTGCTAATGGTGACCCCCATTTAGTGTAGCGTCAGTGAGGAGCAGATGTGCATCCTGGCCTTCAGCCCCAGTTCCGTGCCTCCGGGGAAATGACCACCACGGGCTAATCACGTCACCCTGTGGGGGGGGTGGGGGGCTGATGTCATAACACACACTGGATGAAAAAAGACGCATATCCTTATGGGATTATTCCCACTGTTGGGGGACTGCTCTTTTCTTGGACCCTGTTTACATGCTGAGTTTCAATTCTGATCTGGTATTCCACAGCACGGGGACGGCTGACGGGGGCGCGGTAACCGCGGCAACCTGCCCGACGGCACGGGGCCTTGCACAGTGGCTGTCTATGGAGATATCCCTGGATGGGACTTGTGGATACATAGGAGGAGGCATTTTCATACACGAAGGAGCACGACACCAGAAGCTCCAGAAGGAAACATGCTTTCTGAAATTAAACGGTTACGGGAATGAGTTTAACGTCAAGAACGCTGAGAAAATCCATTTAATTGAAAATGTAAGCAAGGCTTGGCCTTCGTTTAATTTATCGAAATTCAATAATGCTAAATGGTTTCTAAAGATTGCAATTAAAGAAATGAATTAAACATGAAGCTTTGGATTAATTGCCTTGGGCAAACACAAAAAAAGTGTTTATGTGTGTCATTTATTCTGACAGGTGAGTCTGAATTTCCATTTTTAAATTAGCTGTTGGGAAAAAAAAAAATAAAAATGACATTTCCACTTTCAGCGCTTGTGACAAAACCCAGTGCTCCCAACATGATGGAAAGTAACCTAAGAGTCAACATAAATAAATCAGCAAAACCGTACCCAGAAAGCCATCTGCTTTCTTTGATTGTCTTTGCGATCAAGATGGGCCAACAGCTGCCATAGCGGAGAAATCAGTTCAGCAATTCCTGCTTTAAATGTGTGAATTACATCTGTGTTCACATGAAAAAAGCATTTAACATTCAGCATTAAGTGGATCTCGGAGCTAGTTAGTCACAGTAAAAGCAGTCCGACATTCATGTTCCCAGCCGCACCAGCAAACCTCTGAACCGAAGCCCATTTGTCTAAACTACTCATTGCAGTCAGATCTTAGAACACAGTATCCCTCAGTCTCACACAGCAAACACGGCTCACATTTACATCACCCCTCCAAGGATTCATGTCATAGAATTGGATTTATTTTAACCTGTGGAATATGGTCCATGGGTGGTTTAGCAAATTCTCTAAGCAAGAAGAGGAATTAAATGTGAATAAAGCAGCAGAACACAAACACATTATTGATGATAAAACCTTACAAACAGACCCGGAATGGGCAGATACCTGATGCAGCGATTATTTGGTTGGGGCTTATGGGAAATGCGCACTTTTTAAATTATCATCAGCAAACTGCGCCGCCATGCAACCGACAGAAGCCTGTCTTTTTTTGGCCCTCTGGCTGTTTTAACGAATCATGGTGACCAAAGAAATGGTTTGGGCCAATGAGACGTGAGCGGGGAGAAAAAGCTACCAGTGATTCGTTTTTACAAATTTCACCCTTTGTTTTGTACTTGGGAATTTTTAGCATGCAAAAACACACAAGTAACAAATAATGAATTCACACATTTGTATCCCGGAATGGTCTTTAGGGTGTCAAAAGCATAAAATTAACTGTTCCTGGTGAAAGATATTGGACATGCTTTTAATTCTCATTTTAAATATCAATAATCATTAACCTGAAGTGAAAATATACTGGGAATGTAGTACAACCACTATGCAAAAGATAAATTATCTCAGGGAAGTGGAGTACTAGGTACTGTTTACTCAATATCCCAGTATTAATTAACTAGTCAACAGCTGATAACAGCTGACCTTCTGATCAGGACATAGTGGAAACGGATAATGGTTAGATGGTAGGGACTGAGTGGAATATCAATGCTGTGTTACTGATATTCTTTTAAAAATGTATCCTTTTTCAGCCACGGGTTTTGTTAATTGCAGTTATTATATAAAATGCATAGAATGCGTATGTGCGTATAAGTGTTTTTTAAACTGTATAATACATACGTGCGTTTCTCATCACTGTGTCAATAAGAGAGAAGATAGAGATGAGAATGCGAAAAAATGCGATATATGTTTTTTTTTTTTCGAATGCAAAAAAATGCGATATATGTTATATACTGTACACAAACACAAATCTAAATGTAATATTGTTTGTGATGAGAGATGCTCATATACTGCACCCTTGGCATACTGCTGTGCAGTTCTGCTCTCTGTGAAGGTCAGTCTAACAATAATCACGTTACGTGTGGCTTCTTTGTCCATTAGCTTAATTCGGTTTGGCTGAAGGAGAAGAGAAAGCTGATTGGTCCAGCATGAGGATGGGAGGGGCCTCACTTTGGCTGTTTAACGTCATGGCAGAGATGAGCGCAGCAGACCTGGAAATGAAACGGAGTGGCTGGGGTGAGCCTTCGCCTACCGCCGAGGAGGTATGGAGTCGATACTGAGGATCCCGTTAGCAATCCGGTCACTCTTCCAGCAAGCGTGGCGTCGTTAGGCCAACTGAACGATCAGGTCTGAGGCAAGACTACCTCTCATGGTGGATCTCAACCCCTGTTTCTACTCTTTATAGACTAATATGGTGTGGTAAAGAGAGAGCCATATCACACACACGCACACACACGCACACACACACACAGGTTTGTAATTATATCTTTGTGGGGACTCTCCATTCGATTCTATGTAACAAAAAATTAAACTTTTCACTTTTTTAGTTGGTCTCCACAAAGTAAAAATAACAGGTTTTTAATCACATTGTGAAGTACAT
>JAODKE010000015.1:10415313-10436165 GCA_026779605.1 Mormyrus hasselquistii
TCTACATGTTAACATCAAACACAGTACGTGCAGACATCACAGCAGTCTACATGTTAACATCAAACACAGTACGTGCAAACATCACGGCAGTCTACATGTTAACATCAAACACAGTACGTGCAGACATCACAGCAGTCTAAATGTTAACATCAAACACGGTACACACAGACATCCTGGCAGTCTACATGTTAACATCAAACACAGTACGTGCAGACATCCTGACAGTTTACATGTTAACATCAAACACAGTACGTGCAGACATCACGGCAGTCTACATGTTAACATCAAACACAGTACGTGCAGATATCACGGCAGTCTACATGTTAATATCAAGCACAGTACGCGCAGACATCACGGCAGTCTACATGTTAATATCAAACACAGTACGTGCAGACATCACGGCGGTCCACATGTTAACATCAAACACGTTACGCACAGACATCAAGGCAGTCTACAAATTAACACCAAACACTGAAAAGTTCATTATTACCCAATACACCATATACTATCATGAATACTAAACTAGAAAATGAATTGTATTCGTTATATTAATAATGCATATAAGAAGCCAAATATATTGCCACAATTTTACTTATAACTTTTTATGTCTGATATGTCCCCATAATGCCATAAACTGCAAGAGAGCGCAGGCCAATTCGCGACTCTAGTTCAAGTTGTAAATCAATCGTTGCCAAAGGCTATTTGACCTACTGACCAGCCTCTCATCTGTGAACTTCGCATTTACATACATATTTGTGAAAGAGCCTCCTTCTAATGTAATTCCTCACAGAGTGAGTATTAAATCGACCTGGTCCGTCAAAGGGCACTCAGAACCGCAACCGTAAAAAAGAAATGCAACACTGTGAATTGTCCAGAAGGATTAAAAAATGTATATAATATTTGAGCGGCCTGGCTAAATATGGAAGCTGTATAAATAACTGGCATCTCAACACAGGACAGAAACCCTTTAAGTTCAATCAACCCTATCAGTACTGTTATTATAACAATGAATGTACGGCTATAACAGGTGTGCAGAGCGAGTGTTACGCTTATGTTTGATATGAAGACAATGTGACGAGACGCACTGCGGTAAAGACTGGCGGCGCTTTCAGTTCAGGGAGCGAACGGGTCTACTGCAGCGTCCGCTGCTTGTTATTGTTCGGCTCTGACGCCCAGAAAACGGACAAATGAAGTCTTTCACCTTATTAAAGCGGGCAGCCAGCAGATTCCCACTGCAGCAGCAGCAGCAGCCGCCCCACAGTCGGGGCCCCGAATCGAGGTCTGTTTTTAGGAGTGGGTGGATGAAAGCGGAGATTAATAAAGCGAAACACAGCCTCGCGCTTTGCTTAGGGCCTCGACGCGCTCTCAGCCACGAGTGCGGGGAGGAGAGAGAGCAGGGATCCTTCTCCAGGACTTGGCAGCGAATAAGAGTCTGAGAATGTAAGGTTTATATGCGCGTTGCCGCGGCACTGGTGCCGGGCCAAATATTGAACAGGTTCGAATGAACGAGAGCCCACAAATCGCACTTCTGCAGCAAATCTATGGTGCGCAAAGATCCTGTAGTGGATCTTTGTCAGATCTAGGAGGAAAACAATTTGACATTGAACCATTTGTATCAATTCAGAGTTCTAAGAAAATGTAAACCCGTAAGAATGTAATTCTCTGTATTCATAGAACTGTACGTTATTAGCTGTTAAATTTAGTTTCCTGTTAAAACAGGAAGTGACATCCATCCGTCTACCAATCCTGAAGGTTGGGGAGCGGAGGGCACAGTACACAAGGCTGGGGTACGTCCTTACATGGCTATAAATATTTATGAAGATGAATAATACATTACAGTCATGTTTATTAGGCATTATAAACACTTTATGAAGCTCTCATCTGTAATGGAAATATTGCAAAAGAATGTCTGTATTTAAATTGTTATACTGACCACTATAATACATTATGAAGGTATCTATAGTGCATAATAAATGAGAGCTTCATTGGAGCTTATGAAGTACCTTAATCAATATGATATTGCCTTATGACTGTCAAAAGATAATGATGTAATGCTTTATGCCAACTTATGCCAACCATTATAATGCATTACAAAGGTATTTATAGTGCATTATACATAACCGCTTTAAGTAAAGTGTTACCATTAATTTTCCATACTCAGTCTCCGTTGACTTGATAAAAACCCTTTTATGAATTAGCCGTCATCTCACACAGTGGCATAAACAGGTGTGGAAACAGTGTCCCTATATACAGCCCGCTGATGTCCCTTATTTTAGTATGAATTTATTAAAAATTTAACAAGTAGGGAAATGCATGTCAGGCATTTATTACCTGCGAAGAAAGATGGAATGCCATGTTCAGTTACCCAGGGAGAACCTTGATGTGATTCTTTTGTGACAAAAATTCTGAAAACAAAGCATAGTATGAATTGAATGTGGATGGCGTTTCAATGCTCGGTGCAGACTGGAGGAGAACCGCATGGAAAACATTCCTGCAAACACAGCATCCAGGACACTTTCCTGTTCCTTTTCTGTGTGTGAGTCAAAGCTACAGGAAAATAAGATATCATTTGTGGGGGTTAGCTGGAGCCCATGCTTCCGCAGAGGGGACTGACCTGTGCGTCTCCGAAAGCCAGCAGTCAGTCCTTCGGCTCTTTTGCAGCGCCGGCAGTGAGCATTTGAGCCAAAACTGAAACTTATACAACGGTAAATAATGAATCACTTTTTCCAAAGTTTCAGTTGGGGCTTAATGGATTTCTCTGCTCTCTTTTCTCTCAGCCCAAGTGAGGCACCGTCCTGCCCGTTGAACTACACAAGCTTTTCCTAGTGCTTTCACCATCAGCACATTTCCGGCCAGGTCAGGTGTGATGTCGCATGATACTTCTCTGCCCTTCAGACAAGCCTTCTGGGAACCCCCGGTGGGGGGTGGGGGGTTACGCGTTCCTGCCCCTTTTTCTCATCGGCCAATTTAATAAAACCAGTATTATCCCACCTTGTGGCCTTAAGTTTTATTAAATTACATCATCTGTTTGGTAACATTCAAGCTCAGTTAACCTTGACGGTGTTTTAAAAAATTCTGCTTAAATATGTAACAATAAGAGGTCGACTTTTTGACTCGTGGGAGTTTTACTTGCATAAAAATGTTCTGAGGGCAGAAAGATCAATGATTGGTTCAGAGAGATAACCAATCAGATTGCAAAGGAGGTGGGTCAAAGCAATTAGAGGAGGCGGGACCAAGACATCTAATTGATTGGTCCCACCTCTAGTTGCTTGCATCCACCTACTCTACAATCTGATTGGTTATCTCTCTGAACCAATCACTTTTTCATACTGACTCAGAAGTAAGTTGCAAGTAAAACTCCCACAAATGACGGTTTGTGTGGCACGATGGGTCAGTGGGTAGTGAGCACTGCTCCCTCCTTCCTCCACAATTGGGGCTTTGACTCCTCCTCCTTTCTGTGTATGTGCATAAGTTTACCTATAAGTTTCTATGTTTTTCACTGCTACTCTGGCTCCCGCAGGCCAGACATGCAGTTGGGCTAATCACTCTCTCATAACCGCCCGTACAGTATGATTGCATGTGTGTGTGTGTGCCCCCGACCCACTGACATCTCATTCCGGGCATGAGGCGTCACGTGACCCTCAGCATAAGATGGATGAATGCATTTTTGCTCATGCTGATCAACAGGCAGTTAATGGGAGGCGATAATAAATTAGACCCGTAAACAATTTGTAGCGTGCTTTGAATTGCATACACGCGCACTTGTAATGGCTAATGACGGAGTAATTAGGAAGTGACACAGCCATTTGGTCTGAACGTGGTGTACATGCACAGTTCGCCCTTGACTCCGCGCTGGCCGCTATCCTAAAGGATTGACGGCGTCCAGTTATTATCTAGATGTGTATGTGACAGTTCTTTCCATTGATTTTTTTTTTACTTTGATTTTGAAGCACAACTTTTTAAGTCTGCTGATTTAGACTCCCTTTCCAGACAGGTGTGATGTCCGCTTGAATTTATGATGTGCAGTACTGATGACGATACTGATTTTTCACTGACTACATCGACTGGCCAGATCAGAACCTTTATTCAGAAGCTAAAGAAAAAACTAGCAAGGCTTAGCAGTTTAAAGTATTTAGAATATGTTAATGACACCATTTAAGTCAAATGACTGAGAAATGGAAGTTGCTAAATATCACATTACTCTTTAAATTTTAAATGTAAAATACTCAGAGTAATAATACTGCAAAAAATGTGTATTTAAATCATCAGGAATGTCATTCTTCAATGAAGCGAGCTCCTGCCATGAATTGTCTGGACATTGAACAGGGCCCGAAATCTATTCAGAAAGATAGTTGGCATTATATCCCATTCATCATATAGTGCAGGTTTCTGCCTTTGTTCTGCCTGAGATAGACTCCAGCCCCCCCACAACTGACCAAGATAACTGGTTAGAGGATGGCCGTATGGTCGTATAGATGGATGTATGGATATTAACTGGCATGATATTTAACTGGGCTGTTCTAGTTGAAGGAGCACTTGCAAGATGTAAAATATTGATCTGTTTCTACTTCTGATGTCCTCGATTATTTTGTTCCTTTCATCTTGTCCCACCCAATGATTTTACGACGTCATCCAATTATGATGTTTCGAACGTGGATAAAATGTCTCTGAGACGACTGTATGGGCATCCGTTTCTGCAACCCACAGAGATCCATCCCATTCTCCCTTTGAGGGCCACATTGGTCAGTTTATAACAACCAGTTGCAAGCCTCCGTTTCTCGTGCTGGTAACTGCAGACTTATTTTGAGTCATTCACATTGTACCCTGGACCTCTGTTTAGTCACATCTCCTCCTCCTGGTATCTAGTCCTCTTCCTGCTCCAGATGTCCAGCTGACACACTCTGCATTTAACGGAACAAGGGGCATTTTTTTTTTTTCAAATATAGATAGCTGCTTCTTTTCTGTCTTAATTTCACGGGTCATCTCAAACAGCTCGTCTGTCAGCCATAATGAGTTTTTCTCTCCGGAGACTTGTGCAAGACAGGCATTGAGGTACCGGCGTTTAAATGTGAGACACAGTGCTCCAGCCTCCTCTAAAAGACTACTGCCTCTCCAGACAAAGAGGATCACATGCCTTCATGGAGGACATGAAATCCCCCCTTACTGCTTATCACGCTGGAGCCCTCTCTTTTTACTTGCATTACATTTTATTCAGCAAAAAAGGTCTGTTTACAACAAAAACAGTCAAGCTAATGTGGGCAACATGAATTTTCAGGACTAGGCTGCAGACACAGAGATCTTTCTTACGTTGCCTCGTTGTTGCACTATTTCACCTATCTGGAATGACTTCAGAAGCGTTGAAAAGACCACCTCTTACGTTATTGTTAGTGGGGAACTAGTTAAGATGACAGCAATTTCTGTACAGATATGTTAAAAAATATAGATTGCGATTAATTAATGCCTAACCCACTAATCGGCACTATTAATTGTAAAAAAAAAATTGAGAGCATGTATCTTACTGTTGTAGGTCTCAAACATCGCTGTACATTTGAATATGGCAGAATTATAAGGGAGCTTCTTGTGTAATTGTGTACATCAGTCATTCAGAGCACAGCTCTCGTTACCGTGCCATGCACTGGAATACTGGGTCAGTCCCTTAAATTTCGAATGTTATGTATGTGCATAAGGAGCCGCAATGCTAGAGGACTTTGATGGTGCATGACCCCATATATTTTGCCACTGCTGAGAAAGCAAGACTGGCGCACCATAAACATTCTAAACTTGAATGGTCTGCACCTGGTGTATGATGACGATGATGAAGCAGTACTTCATATACTTCTACATTAAACATTTAAACCCACACTGGTTATACTGGTCAGTTAACAATTAGGATTTGGATTTATGATTGTACATAACCATTCCTAGGCAAAAGCACAGTAACGATCGGCCGTGGCAAAGCCTTTTAGGTGACACCATAATCGTAAATCTGCCATCTCCACATGTGTTTTTTACCGGTATTAAGAAGAGAGTTTTCATTCTTTTTTATAAGTCTCTAAACAACAAAGACCAATGACTTTATATAATACATCTATCTACTCTGTTTACTCCTATCCATTTCAGGACTAAGATGAATGCAGAACTCACTCCAGAGAGCCCAGGACCAGGCACAGGGGCAGGGGGAACTCTGGACGTGATTCTATGAGAAGGCATGCATTCACACACAAGCACACACTACAGGCAGTACATGGGAACCACAAGCAGTTCAGATGGTAAATGGTACCAGGACAGAACCCAAGCAAAAAATGCAAGCACCACAAATCTAGGCCCACTGAAGGACATCCTGTGAGGTCATCGCAGTGACACTGGCTGCCCAGTGCATATATACTGTAAGCAACTGAAACATGGATGGATCCAACTCCGTCTTCTTAATCACTATGCTACCAACTCAAGATTTCTATGCCAGTTTTCAGGCTGATTCTCCCTAATGTGCAGTGATTGACCTCTTAAGGGTAATTCATGCGGTTTTGTAGACTCGCAATCGCGTCGTAAATGAAGTGAATCGGCTCACAAGCCCAACATATGTGAAACTTTCCGCTAGCACAGGTAGCACATCGCCTGTGGCGGTCCGACAGTTGACTGAATGGCTTCCAAATCTCCCGTTCTCCTCCACAGATTTGTCGCAGGCCGTGTCTTGGAGGACAATAACAAGCTCCTCCACTTCGCGTCTGATGAGGGTGACACCATGTCAAAGATTGTGTGGAGTCAGCGTCTGTTCCCCGAGCGACCTCTGCCTTGGCCTTAGCCGCCCCCCCGCAGAGCCCCCGCCTTGCCATACCTGCTCCTGACATCTCTCGCCAGAGGTCTCCCTCGCTTTTTATACCCCGTTGTTCTCGGTAGAGCTACATCTTACGTCTCATATGGTCTGGAATAAGATGTATGTCCAGAATTTACTGTCATATGAACTACATTGTACATGTGTGGAGATCGCTGGGCTGCATATAGAAATACTACTAATAATATCATAATAATGATGCAATACTAAGGACTCGGTTGGAAGATGGATGAATGGATAATAGAGCTTTATTTAGACTTTCATTGTGTGGACTTACATTTTTCAAACAAAGACAATAATAACTTTCCTTGAAAGATCAAACCTCAGTTTAAATGGTTATTTACAACAAAGGGTTTTGTGGGCTTGACGGTCAGAGTGACCCGGGCAACTGGATTCAGCTTCTGTCAGTTTGAAGCTAAACAGTAAGACCCTACATATATAGATATATCATGCGCGCACACACACACACACACACACACACATTTAGAATTTTTTTTTTAATTTATATTTAAACACAACAAGCTAGATTACTTTATTTACATTTGAAAGGTCAAAACTCGAGTCCCTGAAGATTATCATGTTTATGAGAACTTGTGTATAATTTGTCTGTCCCGTCTCAGTGTTGTCTTTACGGCACACTTTAAAGCCCATTCACAGTCCAAAAGAAAAACAAAAAAGGTCTCTTCTGTTAATATTTAAACTAAATTGATTTGGTTGCCCTTTCTGTTTGATTTGCATTTTCAGGTTGACTAATCCTGTGCAAATTGCAAACCAAACTGCTAAAGGTCATACTTCCTGGTACTTCATGATAGTGAACAGAGTCCCCTGTCCCTCGTCAGCAGTTCCCGGGCCATGGACGGGACGAGATGCCAATCGATGAAGAGCCGCCCATTAGCTGAGTGCAGATCAAGGGATGGACGCACTTAACTGGGTCACAAGAGAAGCCGCACAAGACTACTCCAGAGAATACCCCCCCGCGTGCTCGGGGACCGGTGTTTAGCATATGCAAGAGTCCTGGATGCTGCCGGTGGCTGTTTTTTTCCCTCTCTTTTCTCATCCGTTAATGAGGCAATTAAGACAGCCGAGCAGCCGGAAGGTTTTAGCTGTCCGTTTGTCATTAACTTGCCGCTTAACTGTTGCTTTTATCCAAAGAGATCTGCTGTTTCAGCTGTTTACCCTGCTGCGTGTTTGTGACGGGCAGAGATCGCAGCGGAGAGCAAAATGGCAGCCTTCCTCCAGGGACGTGAGCCCATGTTCCGCTGTTTTATGCATTTCTCCATCGCATGCTGCTGTAGTGTAATGTCAGAATGTGCTGCTTTTGTGAAATGTACGAAAATAAGACCAGAACATATATTCTGCTATTTCTGTATTACTTGTGCATTGTGCAAATTGGATCCTTTAAAATGATTCTTGAATCTGTCGTCTATAACATTTTCAAAATGGTACAATGCCCCTTCTGCCACTTTTTGCTTCATATTATTTCGCTACGATATTGTGCAGACCTCAGTATTATAGCTTTTTAAATTGTACTGTTGGTGCGGTTACAGAATGACAAATATGGATTTCATCAGGACGGGAAAATTGAAAACAAAAGCCAACCACAAAATGGAGAAAGTGCGTACAACACAAACTGGGCAGGACTGTGCAGAGCGGCAAGATTGCGGGTGATGTCCTTGGGGCAGAATTACAATGAGGCTCATCAATTAAGGAGGAACAAAAAGCTGATAAGAAACAGAGATGGCTATAGACAGGGCTGGACTGGGACCAAAAAATGGTCCTGGCGGTTTTCGGTCATGGCGGCCCACCAGGATTATTTATACGACATGCGAAAGCACATGACATAGCAGAGGATATCTGTGCACGTCGTGTGATTTCAAAGATTGATAATAATGAAGCACGGCAGCCTACAAGGAAGAGAGCGACCATGTTAAAAAATGTATATGCTCTTTCACTACTCGGGGATTCATCTTGGGAGAGATGTGAAAAAGAAGTGAAAGGGGATGTGTAAGACAGAGAGAGAGAGAGAGGGCAGGAACATTAACTTCACTGGTGTTATTTCTCTGCTTATCTATCAATGACAAATCATCCATTTCAGCAAAGCAAAGTTTTACTAATATCACACGATAACTGTAAGCTGTAACACCTGCAAACTGTAACTTTCTGGCAGCTAAAATACCACTAAGTTGGACACCAGATCTACTCATAGCATTATTTAAAAATGAAGGCTATGAAGGCAATTCTCTCTCTCATACACACAGTTTGTGCTCAGAACTGTAGTTTTGTACACAAATGACACATAACCCTATAGGCTAATATTATTATGCATGTTTTAAGTCTGACTGAATAAAATAAGTCTTGTAATAATTTCCTATGTTGAGCATTTGCACAATTTGGCCCAGATACTATTTAGTGAAGATGTGTCTCTAATCATTTTTTATCATTTTAAAACTGTATTGTGCGTAGCGCCGGCGGGGCGTGTCCCAGCATGCCCCATGTGCAAGTTGTAAATAGCCGTTGTATTGTTGCTGTTATTGTTAATGGTTATATTCCTTATTGTTGCGCGTGTGTTTGCCCGTGTCATGCGTGTACCCTGTCCGATCCTCGTGTGTAATTAGCTTCCGTAAATCTCCCAGCATGTGTGTGTCTTAGAGTTCAACGTCTGACGACCGTGTTTCTGGTGCATAATTGCTTCGGTGCGCGTTGGGTGCCTGATGTGGTTCCATTCAGGACTATCAATAAAGAGCATGTTCTCCCCAGCAAGCGAGTGTCCGTCTCTCTCTGCTCCCGTCATGCCTCCGTCTACCTGACGCCACAGTATTAATTCCAACTCTTGTAATTTTTTCTTATTTTACCTTTTTTTGTTGTGTGTGTGTGCAAGCTTACATGTAGGCCACTCCCCCCCCTCACTTGCTCACACACACACACACACACTCCAGCCCTTTGCCCTCCTTATATGAAACGTCCCTCTTCATTAACATTTCGGCTACTTTTAACCAGGCTGGACAGAAGCGAATCTGACCTCTTCCTCAATCTTTCCCTGGGCCACATCTCTCTCCTTATCCTCCTCCTCTGACATATCTCCCTGAATCGCTAATTCTGCCTCCTCCTCCGGCCCTGCACCAGCTGCTGCAGCCATAGAACTTGAGGTGACAAACATAACGTTAAGTTTTGCGCATTTTGCTTCGTCCGCCTGAAGGCTTTTTTGCTCAGAGCCTTTCCCTTGCGCTTGTTTGGTTTGTCCATAGCCACTCCTCTCCAAGACCGGTCAGCTCAAACGGCAAAATTTGATAACCTTTGTTAAAAAGGGGACATAGGGGCGGGCCAAGGAGGGCTGAGAGATTTCATTGGATTAGCCCAATGTCCTTCAAGAAAATCAACAAATGAGTTGATAAAAATTATTTATAATATACTATTTTGGGTAAATTATGACAGCCCCGGGCCGGCGCACATTTTCGAGCTGAAGTATGCCACATGGCCAGTTCAGCCTCTCTGGCCAGGCGCACCAATCTCAAACAGAAGTATGATCAACTTAAAAACTAAGCAACTAATCAGTTTTGCAGTTATTTAAGTGCGTCATCATTAACATTTATGCTTTTGGCAGGCAGTCTTTATTGAAAGCAAGTATGACTGAGAAAGCAGGACCACAGAGTCCCTGTAGCAGGGCAGCTGATATAAAATCTCTTACTTGGGTGATCGTGGGATTTGAACCGGTGACTTTCTAATCGCTGGCACGGAGTCATAACCAGCAGAGCCACAAACAGTCCCCAAGTCTTTCAAGCTCTGATTAATTTTGCATGCATCCATATCAGTTATACGTACTCTAAGTACAGTAGCTGCACCGCATATATTTTTAAAGAATATTTTGGGCCCCTTTCCTGAAACACTCCTAAATCTCAAACAAGATCAATACCTGTAACCATTTTTCCTTCCTCAAAACAGACTGTCAATTCCATTAATGGTATTGTATAAAGTAACTCAACATACCACACAAGTCATCTATTATGTAGTATATAATGATTCTGTTTCCAGGACTAGAGGCATTTTATAAGCCCTGTATGTGCTAGACTGGAAAATAAAAGCAGGATAACGAGGGTGATTACAGGTTCAGCTCAGTGTCGCGTTATACGTACAGTCACTAAATGAGGATAAAGTAGAGCGACACACAGCATTCCTGCTAGCGTCTCTCATGCTTATGTAATACTTATTTGTTTAAAAAAAGGCAACTCTAATGTCCTTCGTTCATTTCGGGAAGATAAAAACTGTTTAGATAAATAATAATAGTATTATATAATCTTAGAACATGTGGGCACAGGTGAAATTTTTTCCATGCTGCTTGCTCACATCATTTCCTTGACTTTTGCAAAGACGTATCTGTGCCAGTCGTCTTCACAGTCTAAATATTGCACTGCGTGCCGCTGGATATCTGCTGGAAGGCATCGGCTACACAGGAGAGTAGGATCAACCAACGGCAAGGGTCAGCAGCTAGTATCGTGATGACCTAACTGGTTTTGGGAGACTAAGGTTACAACCTTGCAAGCCAGCAGCATTCTGTGGAAGGAGCACGTGGCTTTATGACTTTATGGTGCGTTGGACCAACAACAGTGCCATCGTTACTGCTTTTAGAAAAACCGTTACTCTTATTTTTTCATCTCTTGACATGTTTAATGCTTTAAAGGTGGTGTATTCAAGGCTGCAAAGGTATGGCTCGCTCATGCATAATGTGACAAATTAACTGTCCACTCACTGGCCTTAGCTAGCTGATTTGAGTGTTTTTACTGTACTGACCTTTGACCTCTTCACGCGAAATAACATTTGAACCTCCTTTTGACATTGATCTGGCCTCAGATTTTTTGGGGTTTGCTCTTATTCTGCTAATTCGCTGTCTGGACTTTGAGCCATCAGGGCTAATGATCTGGTCCAGACCTGATGAGAGTTAATCCCAAACAAACAGTATGCAGAGATGGAGGGTTGATTACGGAACGTTTGTCCCGTGGGGGCCGTGACGGGGACCCAGGAGGAGCCCACCTCCTCCGTCGCTCTGCCAGAGGGAGCTTCTTTGCTTCCTGTGACAGTCAATAAGACCAACGGCAGATTAATCCAGCCTGCAGAAGAGGCCAGTTTTTGAAGACGTATGCGTTTTTTTTTTTTTTTCTTAATTGTTTAGCGAGTCAGAGCAATTGATTTTTAACGTGGAAAGGGCGGCAATGGCGGAGGTCGGGTCACGGGGGAATAGCGGTACTTGAATAAATAAATAAAACAAATAGGGAAGACAAGCAGAAAACTTTAAATGCTAATGTCTGGCCTGGAAATGGCAGAAGCAGCTAAATGCCCCCCTTGTCTTACCTGCTGGTCTATAACCCCCAAAATCTATGATTAAAGTTGCTAATGTAGATTAGAATCCACATTGGACGATCTGGAGAGGAATCCTCCATAGATACACAAGGCTCCTTCTTGATCTTCAGCTGTGAATCTGTGTGAACCTGCCGATCAAACACAGCAGCGCCAAATGAACACGCATAACAACAACTCTGGCCGGATCTGATTATCACCCGATTCCACAAGGCAGAGATTTCACTCCCCCACGTAATCTGGCCCGTGGGCTTTTTTTTAAGGCATACCTTCCTCTTTTCCATCCCTCACTTCTCAGAGGATTCAGGCCACATCAATGTTGTATGAGTGTCTGTTCCAGGCTCGGCTCGAGGAGCGGAATAAATCGTCAACGCCGGTGTTTTATGTCCCGGAGACGGTGGGACCTCGAGATGAGGAGAACGCCGGCTTTGTAAACATTGCCACTTTTTCCATTCAGTCTCTCCCCAGACGTCACTCCCGTACACGGTGGCTCTCGTACCCCTTGTAGTTCTGTCCACCTGTTTTAAATTTAATTTTTTTTTTTTTTTTTTTAACGGTTTTACCCCACGGCCCCCCTGCCCCCTGCTGTCCACCAGAACACCTGCACCCTCTTGATTCGTCAATGCCCCCACTCCGCTGGCCTTGGCGACATCACATGGCAGCCTCCTCCTCCGGCTTCCGCATCTTTGTCAAACCCACCGCTTTCTTCCTGTCACTCGGCCCGGTCTGAGTCCTTGACCACTGAGCGAGTAACTGGTCCCCTAACAAGACCTGCCACCACGGACAAACGGCCTTATAAAAAACGTAATTATGTTGGTTTTTGTGAGTTACGGCAGTCAGCAGTCCATGCAGACAAGCTGATTGAGCTGTCTGATGCCACGGGGGTGGGGGGGGAGCTGCAATAAAGGCATCATCAGCAGCTGTTTTAATGTGTTCATGGGGATATCAAGTTCATTTTGAGAGTTGTGGGGCGGCACTCATAACACTTTGGCCAATAAGAGAGATTTCATTAAACACTAATCGATATCCACCTTACGTGAACTGGAATAACACGCACAGCCATCGCTACGGCGCTTGGGACTCGGGATCCGTGTCAGCGGCAGAACACTCGTCTCCAGTGAAGGCGAGGACCCCCCCCCCGCCAGCGGGAAGGGAATTACGCACTGCCAAGTGACACAGGCAGACCCACACCTTTCATTTCCAGGCACACTTCTCCCTCGAACCGTGCGGTTATGATCCGACTGAGGGCCACCATACATAGTGCCATATGGTGGTGGGGGGGAGGGGGGGGCAACACTAGCTGAAGGCGGTCAGCACTTTCAGCCAATCAGGGGTGGGGGATAGCATGAGCCTCAGCTGGCTGATTCTCCCTATGCAACATCTGCAATTAAGAAGAACCTTAATTAAGGCCTGCTCTGTGTAACACTGAACATGTCATACTGGGACCACTTATAGCGGTTATTAAAACAGTGCCGCGCTACCTGAAATGACCTCCATGTTCATCACTAGAGGCACTCGTGTCGCCGCACTTCAGTTGAGGAGGTGAAAGCACACTCTACACAAGCGACCTGGGATGGTGGGGAAGAGCGATTTCATGAAAAACCGAACTGAATACTGACTGTATGTTGCGATGTGGCCGTACACCTTCAGGGGTGTACGGTTAGGGTCAGCTCCTGTGTTAAGGCTGTGTTTAGGTGCCTCCTTCTAAACACGGTTCCCCGTAATGCCCATATTTGGCTCTCTATATTCAACTGTCATTTTATCCAAAGTGTGCCCTGTCTGACGTTTCTCTGTCACCCAGAGTTAGATAAGAGGTTACAGAAATGATATGAGTGAGAGCATGAATGCTGCTACCAAGCTGAACGTTTTTGAAGACACGAGTAGCTGTAAGCTCACAATGCAGGCAGCAACATTAGAGGAGGCCCAGTAATGCGTGCATTAACCAATTTTTTCCATGGCAACGGAATGTTCAGAGTTCACGAATATGTATTTAATATTAGCAATGCATCTAGGTCTACATGCATTGTGAGTATAAACAGACACACACACACACACACACACACGCACACACACAAAGAAAGACACACACAGACAGACAGGAGTTATTTAATTAGCAAAATTAAAATGCTGCAGGTTCGGCGCACCATTTTCACAAGTAACAGAAACAGGCAAGAAGAAATCCAGTTCATGCATAAATATAAACACCGTCAAACTGAGCCCACCTCTTCAGCAACTCCTCTACCTCACACCTAAGGTGCCCACACTAAGGTGAGTCACTATGTACGCAGCAAATGGGCAGAGTAATGAATTAGTAATAAATATTATACACACCTCTGTTGTCCCTTCTCACCCACTTTGGGTAGAATGTACGTCTAACTTTATGTGATGTGATTAGCGTCTTTATAAGCATAATGATCGTGTCTCTGATTCCATCAACTACTTTATCACTTTGCTAAAAAAAAAATATGCGAAATCCCTCATCGTGGAAGTGCTTATTTTATCAGTGTGGGATTTCAGCTTTTTTTTTAACTATGGCAGATGCCGTGACCTTGAGCATTTCAAACACCTAGGTTATCCACTGTCCCTCCAGACAGAAAACGCAAGCGCCCATCCCCACCCCCTCCCACCTCTACCCCCTCCTTCTTTTCTGTGGCCGGCCACGCCTTATAATTAAACGGCACAGCGACGCTGCCTTTGCCCCGATTTCGCGCCGCTGTAGTGAATGGCTGTAGTCCATGTCGCTCCACATTTGTTACCGCAAAGAAACGCTGTGCACGGCGACCTCTGCCCCGGGGGGGGGAAGACGAATCACTGCGGGGAAAAGATCATTTTCTCTGGATTATGATGAAGCAGCTACCCGTAGAGAGCCTCGGCTGTCATTGATAAGGGGAACATGTCACCCAGTGATGCCGATTCCTGGTTTCCTGGCCTGCGTCATCATTGAATAAAATGTAATGTCCAGGCAACAAATAAATAAAACAAAGGATTGTATTAGCTGCCTCTAGCTTTTTATTTTAATTTTAAAAAGCAAATGTAAACATCCTACCATGTTTATATTAAACACACCTCACTGAAAAGGGCTTTCAGATTCAGCTAGCCTTCATTGCACTGATTTCATTACCATACATAATTCAACATTACTAGTAAATATTTGATTAGTATAGAAACTAATTTGTCACATTGTTAAAAAATAGCTACTATATCTGACAGAAAAGAGGAATACTGTTTAAGCTTGATCTACTTTTCAGTCTAGCGAAATTAAAAGATGATAATTGTGTCTTTAACGTCATTCCATTGGCTGTTGGAGGGGGCTGAATCGATGTACAGAGAAGGATAGAGTTTACGATCAATTGGGACATCAATACGGCTTTAATATTAACAACACTGCTTCCAAAGCCTGTTGGGGAAAGGGAGAGAGACTTTTCTTTTTTGCTTTCATATCACAGAGGGATTTTGAGGACATGTAGCAGTTAATAGTGTTTACTGTTGGGAGGTGTGCGACTGGGGAAGAAAGACGCTGTGCCTCCCATATCTGCCAGACTCCGGAGAATACTCTGCATCTTCACTAACAAGTGCTGGACTCCCCTTTGCAACACATCCCGTGCCGACAGGATGTTGAAAATGTCTCGTTGGTGAGAGGGATTGATCCTCAAGGGTTCGTGGATGGGTGACACCGATGGTCCTCGGAGACAAAGAATCCCAACAGGATTCAATGTTACTTTAGCGTTATTAAATGTAAATGCAAACATCCATGGTATAAAATTATCCTTAGCAATATACAAAATGGCCAGAAATTTCAGGGAAAATTTGGGGAATAGAAAACAAGGATCACTTTGTGTCACTGATTTATTTAAAACTAATTTGAAGGTGTCATTTCACTTAAAGTTTAAACTTATTTACAGTCAAAACAACCAAATGGAAAGACAGCATCACCATACAAAGCTGTATGCACCTTTCTCCAGCCTATATGTTACTGCAGAGGAAATAAAAAAAAAAAAAAAAAAAAAACTACAGATGGTATAGAGACCTTTTTTTCTCCTCTGAGATGATTCACTTAACAGATAAAGTCTCACATCTCACATAACAAGCGGGGACAAAGTGGACATAAATGAGAAAAATAGCATTTTTCTAATAAGTGATATTTATATCACCTCTCACCCACCTGGGAGAGAGACTGCAGAGTCAGTAGGGTCTGTTCCCTCGCATACCAGTGCCAGTAGCAAGCCCCACTGGATACATCCCCCCCCCACCCCCCGCAATACACCCGCCCCGCCTCCTGCTGACTGAAGAACACGTTGCTACAAGATAAGAGAAGGCTGAACCCCCCCAGGGGAAGTGATGCGGGCAGGTGGGGAAGGGTTAAATCACTGCTTTGTTTTTATCTCTGTTTATTTCTGTTCTATTTTATAAGTCGTGGCATCGGATTAAAAAAAATAAAGGAAAACGGGCTCATCGTGTACCTGAGAGCTGTAGCTGGAGAATAACCCTGAGTCTCAGCTACCAGGCCTGGGTGTCTGTGCGGCACTGGGATGGCAGCAAGCGGGGCCCCGGCGCCCCCCCAGCTGCACGCTGCATGTGCATCTTTGGGTAAAACGGGCAGCTAACCGGTTTAACATCAGTGCCATATTCCTGAATACTCCACGCTACTGTCCTCGTAACAGTGGAGGAGTCACAAGCAAATCTGGCTGAAACTAAATAAGACAGGGGTGGGTATTTCAGGATGGGGTGCGTAGCTCTGTGGATTAGCATTCCGTGCCCATGATCAGAAGGTTACTGGTGCAAGTCCCACAGTTTGCCAGAGTGACGTCACTGTCGGGCCCTTAACCCCAAAGGCCAGCGCTGCCTGGCCCAGCTTGCACAAAAATAAATACACACACACACACACACACGCACACACACACACACAAACATCTGCATGTCACTTTGGATAAAAGTGGCTACTAAATAAATTTTAAAAAATAAAATAAAAAAGCAACAGCACATCAGCTCATCAAGATAACGAGATGAGAGCAGTGAAGTGGGTACTCTGCCACTGCCTGGAGGCCTGAGTTCTCTTCTCGCTTCCGCCCTCCGAGGGTGTGGTGGGTGTTTTGGGGGGCTTGGTGCTCACAAACAAGTGAATTGTAATAGTTTGCATGAATGATGGACACCTTCTGCAAAGTCCCCCACTTCAGACTGTTCCTCCCCTGCCCCTGCCAGCTGCCCCAGTCCAAGTCAGATAAATGCCCTTCTGATTTCGAATCTCAAAAGTCACAAACAGAACCGTGTGCGTGTGTGTATGTGTGCGTGTGGCGTGTGTGTGTGTGTGCGTGAGTTTGTACGCCCCTGTGTGTGGGAGCAACTCAATGTGATGATAAACGACGCCAGCGTGCGTGTGTGGTGAGGTGATTGTTGCAGCCGGGACTGCAGGTAGCGGCGCATGCTCACCAGTGGGCTGTTTGTTCGCACGCGGCCTTGA
Organism: Mormyrus hasselquistii; assembly: GCA_026779605.1. Taxonomy (NCBI): domain Eukaryota; kingdom Metazoa; phylum Chordata; class Actinopteri; order Osteoglossiformes; family Mormyridae; genus Mormyrus; species Mormyrus hasselquistii. Next base: position 10,432,953 of record JAODKE010000015.1, read on the forward strand.
ACCGTCACGTTCTCGCCTCCAGTCGCTTGATAGCTGACACCTAGCTGGCGCCCCGTCGACAGAAATACCTATCTGCTGACCAGTGCACTTTTTTTTTCCCAGGGATTCTATATCTGGCGCTGAGGAGGGCTGGACATTAAGCGACAGTTTTGTTCAGGAAGCTCAGCGCTTTCAGATCTGTTTTGACCTTGACTGGTTCGAATTCAGCCGATTTATCTTGCCCGAAATACTTATAATTGACAATATTCTTTAAATAGGCGTACTCTGTGGCAGTGGTAATCTCTGTAACCGATTAAAGCACAGTCTCAGGCCTTTCATTTTGAACTTAAGCGTCTTTGCCTCTATTTCTTCCAGCAGGAGAGTGAAAATATCCCTATTCCCACTATAACATTTAGGGTTACTATTTTCTTTTCATCATAAAATCATTGGAGCATGTTAAACATTTTTAAACGTCTTATTAAAATGCCTTAAATGGCAGCCAAGTAAACCACAAGTTCCATTACTTTCTCAGTGCTCATGTAGTTCCCTTATACAAAACAGTCTGGCTGACATTTAACTTAAGGTTATGTTTTTAGTAATTGATAAACACATTCATGACAAATAATAATGTATTCATAATGCATTCTAAACATGGCTATAAATATTTATCAAAAGTCCTAACACGTTATGTGTATTATGCATTATGACTGCCTCATGAAGCTCTCATCTATTATGCACTATAGACACCTTTATAATGCATTATAATAATTGGCATAAGCATTAGGGATGTTTTGTACTACTTAAAAATGCATCTATAGTGCATTATACTGTATATGACAGCTTCATAAAGCATTCAAAATGCATAATATACATGGTTATAATGTGTTATGCCTTTTCATAAATATTTATACCCATGTTTATAATGCTTTATGAATGCATTATAATGCATTAGGAATATGTTTATAACATTGCCATATAACAACTCTTCCAAGTCTTCTTCCCTTTGCTCAGGAGCACTTATGACTATAAAAACAAGCATGATGTTTTCCAAAAATTCATTACGCATGACAAAACAATTACAAAGGATGGATGCCAGGAATACATGACTGAACTCGTCGTCTTGCTTTAAAAAAATATATCCAACCTTCTTTTCTGATATTTACATATTTAGGCCTGGCACAGTGTGAAATAAAGCATTTCAAATTGTCTACAGAGAGGAGCGATGCAAGCTCATTATCTGAAAACATCTTGCAGGGCATAATTTAACAATTAATATTGTGAATGTTAATGTCGGACTGAAGAGGTGAGGGGCTGAAGGAATAGAAGGTAATTCACGACCTGGGAACAGGCAGAAGACTGAAAAAAAGAGTAAATGTTAAAATTACCATATTGATGGATGTTACCAAGTCCAATCCTCATTTTTCCATCTGAATTACAAAGACGCTTCCTAATAATAGTGATTTGCAATGCTTATTTGCATAGTAGCAATACTGTCCAACGTCCAACTTTACGATCTGTGGAGAAAGCTTTCCAACGTGTTAATTACTGTCAAAGTTATCATCCCGGTCTGTGGAACATCTCCAAATTCTTTGAGGTATGCCTTTTGAACAGGAAAAAAAAAACATTTTGGTGTATAAAAGCTGTTTCGTACCCATACAAGTAATGCCAGCCTTATCAGTAAAGATAAAAAATGATGATTGCAGAGTATTCTCAGAAGATAAATGATACATTCCTGCTTTACAGGCCGCGTCTCCTGCCCCTAACATTACTCATTATTACTCATTATTACTCATTTTCATCGTCCCCATAGGATTCCAAACATCCATCCCCTACACCAACTCTTTGTCAAACAATCCAGGGGAAATATTATCTGCAGGCATGTTCCAGTGACTCACACTTAAAATATGTTATATACATATCACTACTTTTTCTCAATGTTAAGGAAATATAATACTTTAAATTTTGTGGGAATCGGTCTGAAGGTAGAAGGATTCTGTATCATAACTTCTTTTTACCGGTGTGAAATTTCCTTTAGTTTCGTGATTAAATTATGTTAAACGGGGCTCAATTCTAAAATATGCCCGAACACTGATTTCATAAACAAAAGGACCTTTTTCAGACACTTACATTATCTGTGCATATAAATACATCGTGTTTGCTTTGTTTCGGCGCGAACTACCTATGGATTCTGGAAGGCCTGCCGGCTTACGGGTCTCCATGGCAACCTGCAGGCGCCCGTTCTAACGGCGGTGTCACAGCAAACCGCGGCACTGATGCAAAAAGGAAAGTGACAGAGCAATTTACCAAGCAGTCCTCTTTCACCGCCAGAGCGGTATCAGCCTCATGCTGTTTTAAGCTCACACAGGTAAGTATTCCCAATAGCCTTTGGGAGCCGGTACAGCTATCGTTTTTAATAACGTCCCGGGACCCGCAGATTGACCACATGCAGGTAATAAGCTTCTGCTATACACAGAAGGTAGCAGCAGTTGTGGATGACCCCCCCCCCAAGTTGAGTGTCGATTTGCCTATATAACAGGCAGCTCCGGCAATCGATCGCTTCATCAGGTCAAGGAAAACTTTTCCGTCGCTCGGCGGAGGAGCAGCCCCGCAAAAGCAGCACCCTCCACATGGCGCAGATACGTGATACCAGTCCGTGACTAAGACAGAAGGTGAACTCTTTAGCGAGAGGTAAACACTGCAGGCTCGTCATACAGAACCTTCTGTCAAAAGTTTGGATTCAACAAGTGTTGATTTACTTCTCTCCATTTATCGACATTCACCACGTAATGCTGCAGGACACATTCACTTGAATTGCACATGCGATTAAACGTCATGGTGAGTTACAGTACTGGTTGTACTGGATATACAGTATAGCAACCTACAAAATTTGTTTTACTTTTCCCCATATGAGAAACAAACAGTTTTAATTATGCAATATACAGTATTGCATAATTAAAACTTCATACATTCACTTTGGGGCCATGCAGTGCATGCTGGGGGCGTGAATCATGCCTTGTTTGTATTTGCATGTTGTTCTGTGGATTTCCTTCATGTAATCAGGTTTCCTGCAGATTGGCTAACTGATGTCTCTATATTCCTCTCCTGGAGCTGACACCTTATCGTGGTGGAGGGATTTGCGTGTTCCAATGATCCCAGAAGCTAAGTTGCCTGGGGCTTTATGCCCCTGGTAGGGTCACCCAAGGCAAACAGGTCCTGGGTGAGGAACCAGACGAA
>JAODKE010000015.1:10438562-10450519 GCA_026779605.1 Mormyrus hasselquistii
GAAGGCACACCTTCAGGACGGGCATGAAGCTGGAGATGGTGTTTCCCAGTTTTTTTTTTTTTTCCTCCGGCACGTCAAAGGCGATTACAGCTTCAGCCTGAGAAGATTCCAGATTGGAGCACAGACCTGCCACGCAGCGATCGATAGGGGGAGTCAGGGTGGAAAGGTTGTTCCTGTAATCACACGCACGCCTTGCTGCCAAAAAGGTAAATAGCTTTGTCTCGGAATGACACGCGTACTATATGTGTGGGAACAGCAAGGACAAAAGACGCTTGAGTGGAAGTGACAGTCAGGCATCCGGGTCCCGTTGTAAACCCCGAATTCCATTCCCAGAACCACGGAGACAACTGGCTCATGACCACACTATGCTACCACACCACACTAGTAATGTAAAAGTAAGCACACAACAGATGGAAAACTAGAAGTATTGGGTTTCACTTATAGAGGAGGCACAGATAATGTACTAGTATACTCTGATCTAAATTTGTTACATACTGATCTCATGTTCGTTAACCATTAATCAATCACCTGTATGATGGTTCATGTATTTCATACAGGAACTATATCCGTTCATGATTTGTTCTTGAGTTGTAACTGAGTAACAAATTTATTTGTGCCCCCTCAAGTAGAGTGTTATCAACAAAAGCACAGGTGTATTTTATGTCTTTTTATTCATTTTATTACTTGATTTGTTTAAAATTAGCAGTTGTATCTCATCTACTCAAAGTTCCGATGGGGCTACGCAATACAGAGTTTGTTCTGCATGAAATTGTCTGTTTTTTTTCACAGCAGTAAGTGTATGGACCCTTAAAGGTCATCATTCCATCATGATTCTTACACATTCTGTGGGATAAATTTCATGGAGACTAACATCTTCATGAGATTCACTTGTGTTTTGTTAATATTTGATTCACGCTCCATCTTGCAATCGGCACAGATTTAAAGGATAAAAGTGAATCCTCACAACTGGATCTTTAAAGAGTTGCCTGTTGAATACTCAAATCAGTCAGCAGCTAAGAGGAGAACAAAATCAAGACATGATATAAGAGCTGCTAGGTTTGATCGTGGAAAGCCAAACTGGGAAATAAAGCTGAAAAATAATGGACTTGGAAATCATAAGAGCAGCCCAATTTCACAAGTTTTCCAAAATTTCAATACATTTTCCTAGGTTGTACATTTTTTATGTGCAAATGTCCATACTGTGCAGTGCCATTATACTAATGAATAAATGAATGTTACATTTATTTATCGCTATTCAAGACACCCAAAACACTTTACAGAACCACTGGGGGGCCACTTGAACCACCACTGCTGTGTGGCCCCCACCTAGATGATGCGATGGCAGCCATTCTGTGCCAGGACACTCAACACAGAGTTGTTAAGGTGGTGAAGGGGCAGGAGAGAATTCACCAGTTACATACAGGGGATGATTAAGGGGGCAGATTTCACAGGGCTACAGTGGGTAAATTTAACCAGGACGTCGGGGTAGCACCTCCCTACGCTTTCCAAAGATGCTGAGGGATCCTGAGGGATCCTTTATAACCTCAGACAGTTAGGATCTCAGTTTTACATTTCATCAGTTATTGGCAAAACTGTTGGGCTAAACTGTTGGCCACAGTGTCCCCATCACTGCACTGGGGCACGGGGATCCACACTGGCCACAGGATGAGCTAACTTGTTGGCCACAGTGTCCCCATCACTGCACTGGGATCCACACTGGCCACAGGATGAGCTAACCTGTTGGACACATTGTCCCCATCACTGCACTGGGGCACTGGGATCCACACTGGCCACAGGATGAACTATCCTGTTGGACACATTATCCCCATCACTGCACTGGGGCACTGGGATCCACACTGGCCACAGGATGAGCTAACCTGTTGGCAACGGTGTCCCCATTACTGCACTGGGATCCACACTGGCGACAGGATGAGCTAACCTGTTGGCCACAGTGTCCCCATCACTGCTTCTATGGTTAATGCTGTCAACAGGAAATACAAGCTACTGTCTATATGACCTTGGTAATTATGAATCACTTTATACAAGAGATAAACTTTACTGAACTTTAGAAAACAAAAGATGCAGACATGGACTTATATAATATTACATAAAAAAAAGACAAATCACAAATCCTTTCATGTAACTGTACTTAATGATAACTCTGCCCGAAGGATAGATTTGCATAAAGTCCTCATATAAACCTTAATAATAAAAAGAGAAACAGTGCTCAGATCCATAAAAATTATGGGCTAAATTTTTATTGGTGGAAACATCAAAAACATAAATACAACAACAACAATCTTACGCGTTACAAGTGTCCATCCTTAATGACTGGTTGTATTAAGCTATCTCCTTTCTTTCTTAACACCATACTCACTGACGTGATAATCTTAACCTTTCCAAAACCCTAGCCCACCATCACAGTTTCTGTGGTTCAAAAGCAAACTGATTGAAGAACTTTAGACCATCTGTCTACTTCTAGTGTTAATTAGTATAAAAGGTGAGGGGGGTCTTTCCAGGAAAGCTAGAATCTTGTGTACAGATTTTTGATTACAAGCTTTAATCATAGCTTAGGAGCAGTCAGTCAGGTGATGCTACATTAGCATAACAGACACTGGAATGGGCTCCACAATAGCAGTTAGAACGCTGCAGTTATCAGAAATGACTAATTACCTTTGCACTTTCCTGATCATGTCAAAATAAGAGTATCAGAAATGACTAATTACCTTTGCACTTTCCTGATCATGTCAAAATAAGAGCCATTTACGAGCATTGCATGTTGGCAATAACGGAAACTCCCCTGCGGATGAGGCAAAGGGAAGGAGACGGGAAAGGGACAGCAGAAGGTGGCGCTTCTTTATTCATCTCCTATGAGATACCGTCTGTGGTCTTTTACAAAAGCAGCCCTCATAACACAATGTAGCAATACTCTGTCGCAATCATTTCTTTGCATCAATTTAACTTTTAGCCTTAATCTTAATGAAGTACATGAATCTAACCAACATTTTACAACTCAGTGGCATATCCCACGATATAAATACAATGAACAAAGTTTAGGTCCGTTATGGAACATCATAAAATCTTACGGGATAGAAGCGAAATATTGTACTATACGCAGCTGTTTCCTGCTATAGCGTGTGATTGGGGGAGGAGGCTCACAGGAACGGCAAAAGCTATGAGTTATGCTGCCTGGCATTTTCAACTCCCGGCATTCATGGCAAACAGCGGAGATGCCCGACGAATCCTAGCACCTACATTCTTTAGCCTGTGTATCAGGTAAACCTGCTTTCTGATGCGAACATTCGCTTCCTGGCCTGTTTCAAGCATCACAGAAACAGCCACCCTCCCACCCCTGGAAACCACTCACACACTACAGTATCTGGAGTTTACAGAGGATGGTGTGATGAACAAAAAACAGGCGATCAGTAGCTTTTCTGTGGCTGAAAACACCTTTTAATGAGAGGAAAAATACCATCTCAGTACAGCTAATCCACTCTTGAAATGACTGTGGAGGCGAAAGTGGGTCCTATGCTGTACTAGCTGGGCGTATCTAATAAAATGGCCACTGAGTGAATATTGAGTTGGCAGCAGATAAGTCTCAGTGGTGACAATAATATTATATTTCAAACTGTGCAGAAGAAGATAATGGTAAACTACTCCTCTGCCCTACAAGAAAAGACCTTAACGATGGACACACCCAGACGAATAACAATAAAGTGCTGGGCAAGGGACCCCTCAGGTCACAAGGTGGTTAATATTCTACTGAGGAATAGCAAAGGATTCTTTGGTGTAAAGCTGGAGGACACAGCTGGATGGGAGCCTTTTGGGCATTCACATGTCGACGTTTCCGTGCGGGAACGGAAAATATGAAGCTGCAGAGAAACAATAATTCCTGGGACATGGAAAGTATAGAGCAAGTACCAAGGACATGGTGAAGATAGAAGTGGTTCACTTACAGCTGGACACTGGAGACATTAGCGGACTTAATGGACTGGATTGGGACACTTTCAGCCAGGCAGACACACAATTTACTGCTCGGGAAATGGACCACAAAGGAGAAATGGTTTGCCTGTCACAGTCATGAAGGGCAGCGAAGATACTGTAACTGGATACCTTGTTATGAATGTTATGACCGATATCAAAAAAAAAACAACTTCGAAGAAATGACCTGAAAAATACATCCACTGCCTTCAAGGAGAACATGAGGAATCCAGGAGATAGATGAAGTGCTAAAGAAATCAAAGTGCTGCAGATTTCTACAGGAAGAGAAGCCAGAATCAGGAAGGATCTCTTAGATCTACTCATTCGCAAATTCTAAATGAAAAACTACCAAGAAATACGAGGAACGATATTTGAACAGCGTCTGCACAGTGAAAAAGAAAATAAATGTGAAAAAACCATGAGGTATTTTCCAGATCTGCTTCATTAATAAAGCGTGCCAGGTTTGATTGGGTAATAAGGACACAAATGCGGAAATAAGAGCGGAGAAGCGAGATGAAGCAGATATGGAAGGAATGCACAGAAAATCTTTAGAGCAATGTTTCCCAGTCCAGTCTTCGGGACCCACATTCGATCCATGTTTTTGCTCCTACCAACCTCCCTGCCAGACAGTCCACATTTTTGCTCCCTTTTTAAACTTCCAGTGGACTGTCTGTGAGTCCCTGAGGATCAGATTGGGAAACACTGCTCTAAAGAACCAAGAGATATTTAATGAGGTCAGATATGTGGAACGTCCAATGAAAAGGGAGGCCAAATTGTCCTTGAGATGATGCTGAAAAGGACATTGTGACAGATGCCCAAATGAAGTAGCAAAAGCAGCTGAATAAGAATCCGTGTTGATTAAATTGAGAATAACTTCTGAATAAATGTCCACTAAATTATCCCAATTAACTTGGAAAACAACTCAGTGGCTTACAAATTGGAAATGATCAGTTGAAAATCCAATGGCAAAAAAGTACAGTTTTCTTCATATCATGTCAGTATGCTAAAGATGGTTTAATACTGATTAGAAAAAAAAGCTGGATTAAGGTGAGGCAAAGGAGTAAAATACATCACAGAGCTCATAGAAGTTTTACTTACACAAAAATGTTCTGAGGGAGGAAGAAAAAAAAGGATTGTTTCAGTAACCAATCAAATTGTAGGGGAGGTGGGTCTAAGCAACTAGAGGAGGCTGGACCAACCAATCATATGTTTTGGTCCCACCCATTCTACCTGCTTGCCACACCATGGCAGGGTTATTCAAATCATGGTCCTCAAGGTCCGAGTCCTACTGACTTTCCAGCATTCCTTTACCTGGAAACCCGGTGTGAATCCTCTGACTTATCAGAAACAGAAATTATTAAGTACATGGAAGAACTGAAAACATGGCCTGGATTTCAGAATCAGAATAACTTTATTGTCATTGTAACAAGTACAACGAAATTATATGCAGTCCCTGTGTCGGACAGGTATGTACAAGAACTAAATAAAGAGAGCTATATAAATAAGGAAATATAAAAAAGGGAAGCAACATATGGTATAAAATTGGACAGTAGACAACATTCAATCTGCATGAGACAATATTGCACTTGAAGTAGGATTGAGGTGAAATGTGGGAGAAAAATTAACTGTCATACGCGTAGTAGAAACAAAATACACATAAAAACAACATTCCGAACGGGAGAGCACCGGGCCGCTGCGACTGTTTGCGCCGCCATCTTGGATTTGGAATCAAGGCTCAGATTTGAAGAGCCCTGGACTTATTGAATATTTTAAGAAAATGGCTGAAGCAGAGTATGGTCCTTTTGAAGAACATAGTCACAGTCAGAGAAACTGAATGTTTCTGGATTGGTAAAGACGACGCCTACGATGGAAGGAAGCTGACCGTCAACAGAAAAGGATCCAACTGTCAAGAAATACATGGCAGACTGACATTTGGCAGAGCTGCAATGAAGGACTGAGGGAAAAAAAGGCTGATGTATCCCGAAGAACAAAGACCAGGTTTGTTCAGAAAGTGGTATTTTCAGCAACTTTTTACGGATGTGAAAGCTGGAGAATGAAAGAAGCAGAACAGGAAGTGTATCGATGCCTTTGAACTTTGGTTCAAACAAAAAAAAAAATCCTCATTGAAGTAGTCTTATTTGGGGTATATTATGAGCAGTGCCAGTGCATTTAATATACTATATTATACCATATTAACATTTATACCATGTTATGCTAATATAGTGTTAAAGTTAGAAGAAGACTAGAAGGATCATTTATGCGATGGATGGACTCGGTCAACACGACAATGAACACGCCGTTTAGAAGCCTGAAGACCCCCACAGAAGACATGAAGTTCTGGAGAAATGGTCTACATGTTCATGTTGAGTTGTCTGTATTGTCTATACTGACTTGACAGAACCTAATATTATTATTAAATGCAAGAGATGTTCCTGACCTTTAGTTTGACAGCCATTTTAACCTTTCTCGGAGGCAACGTTATTTTTATTCTTTGCTTATTGAAAATATAAAAGCACATCAAAACGTAACGAGGAAGTTCTTAGCCCTGCTAGCACGCGCCAAACTGCCGGCAGCCTCTAGCATAGCGCAGCCGCTCATTAATGTACACTGCTAATGTAAGGTGAGGTCGCGGGATCTTTGAATCCACTTCATCTGGGCTGTTGAGCGGCAACAAAACAATTACTACAAACATGCGACACGGGGGAGCGGGAGGCTTATAATTAGATTCGGTAATTAAATTGAACTTTGTTGCTAGTTGATGAAACCTATAAAAATATCAGATGAGTCTAATCTATTACAGTGCATTGCCTCATCTGAGTAAGAGCCTACTTCTTTATAGCGTTCATGTAACATTGATGCATAATTTGACACATAACCATTGGCATGTATTGGCGTAAGTGCCAGCAGATGTATTATTGTGGATTTTGTGCTGTATGGTCATCGTGTCATGTCCTCTAGGTTACCTTTGGGCTGTAGTTACTTATGCAGTAAACAAACAGTGTTGTTCAAAGCAATAGTAAATGTGTGAATATGTGCCAGTACTCTCTGGAGACTTACATCCTCAAGGTGTGTCGTGACACAAATGCAGAACCAAGTTTTTGAATAAGACTCATTAGAGCCGCGCTGAAGCCCGGTGCGTGTAGGCCTCGCTAATGCGTGACCAGCTGCCCTGCGCTCACCCTCTTAGCCGCAGAATGGGAGCCACCTGATCACCACACGCCGTAATTATTAATCGGCCCGATTTTCAATTTCGGACCAAGCGGCACGGGCCATGAATCAACAGAGCCGGCTGTATGAAGTTTTCCTGACCGAGTTTCCTTGAGATTTTCCATCATCACAGTGCTCGTGTTCCCTTCCTCTCTTGCGGGGAAGTTGGAATAACACTGACTGACTCGATTGCTAATTGCGCATTTTTAGTAAAAATGCATTTTTGCATTATCACTTGCAGCTCTAATTTTCCATGCAGGGCAGCAATGATGCAAAGAATGAATGGCATATTGCATTTTGAACCGCCAAACACGCAAATTAACACAATTAAACTCAATACCACTCGTTTTTCAATAGGCGCCCAGTTTTTCCTAGTTTTCTTTAAGATTAAAGATTCTCAGTCAATAAAGAGTCAGATTAAACCAGTTGAAACTGGCCCTCGCACAGTCCCCTTGATGTTAGTGCTTTTGTATAATTCAAACACGCAAAAAACTGTCCATTTTCACCTTTCTTCTTTCCAAGAAGCATCAAGCAACATATGTGCAGTTAGTTTGGTTGTAGGAGAGTAATAGACTGATTCAGTGATATTATAGCCAAATAATTGGCTTTTTAAATGATTTCTATTTTCTTGCTTGCAGGAATGCACCATCAGAAATTAACTGAAAATCAGTTCCACTTTTGTGTCTTATTGTGTGTGCGGTCTTTACTCTCCATGGGCTACTTATAAACCTCAATAAGCAGCAGCGTCTGCCCCGCTAATGAGGCAGTCTGCGGTTCATTCATCTGTCAGCCCTGTCACACTTTGGCTAGACGTGTCACATATGACCTATAACGCTCAAGTCAGTGCATTCTGAAGGCAATACAATGTTTTCCAACATTTCTGCAAAAAAGAAAAAAAAGAAGAAAAAATTAAATAGTTTTATGCAAAACAAAGGAACTGGGCCTGCAAACAATGTTTATTTTCCCATTACTACTATTGAAATATAGCTGATAAAATGACACAATTATGTCCAGCAAACATACACTGGCAAATATCTTCAGAATTTAAAAAAAAACAAAGTTTCAATAACCCAAGAAATCAAATGATTATGAGAAATGTACCCATTTTTTCATCTCAGTACTCTATATCATCTTAGTTTAGATGATTAAATCCCAAAATATACGTATTTTTAAAACAAAAGCATTATTTTCAGTGGAATTGAAAATTACTACTTTGTCACATTCTATTTTTGAGCTATGATGATTTAATATTTTTTATTTTTGCAGTCTGTACTTCAATTTTGTTTGGTCTTTATATGGCATAACACATATTTTGAAATATTAATAATCTGTCCAATACCCAAGACACATTTTTACACTTTCATTTGTCTCAATTTTCAATTTTACTCAGCTCTTCAGGTCAGTGAAATCAGATTTTATTTATTTTGTGACAGGAAGCAGGAAGAACCCAAAGATATGACCACACTTTCTAAGACCAGTTGGTCCACGTCCTTGAAGGAATCGAGCGGCTTTCACAGAAGGTACAGTACGCTTGCGAAGTGTATAATCATAGGTTACGTGTCGCCTGCTGTTATTATTGCTATTATTCAGTGAACCGGCATAAGCTCATGTGCGTTGCACAGCAGCTTTTCTACAATTTTCCGTAACATTTTCTGCTGGCATTGTGATTAAAAGATCAATTGTGTGCTTTATGAAAAGAAAAGAAAAAAAAATGTTGATGGGCAGATCATTTTTCAGAGACTACTCTCCCATTTTTCAGTCAGGCTCACTACTGTCAAGGTCAATTCCATTAGTTTACATCATTACTTCATTCCCTACAATTTCTCTACAAATTACCTGCCCTATCTATTTATTAATAAGTGATGGACTCCCAGCATGCATCAGGCAAATGCAGGTTCATTTAATTTTTATATTTTGATTTCCTAAAAGCTAGACTGGTCCAAAGTTCACATATTTGGGTTACATAATTGAATCTCTGAGTTACGTAATAGTTTTCGATATTCTGTGTTTGTTCGGTTTCAAACTGGCTTGGCTTTTTCTTCACAAAGTTTGCCTTTGCTTTCTAGTCCATTATCAGGGCCTGGGAATGGAATTAGGTAAGTGTTTCACTTTTCAGTGAACAATAATTGAAAGAAAAATAAGTATGAATATGCTGTATGTTGCATCTTCTTCAGCAGTCCTGAAATCTGCCAGTATGATTTTCTCACACACTTTTCTTAGATTGGCACACCGTAATATTATTCATGTTAGTGGAAATTGTTCAATGCAGAATAGCATCGCGAGTAGGACGGAAAAGCAGAACGATCTGATTCCAGCACTAGACGTGTACCAGGAAAGTGACGCTCTCTGCCTGACTCTTGTCTCCATCTGACATGCCTCCGTTAGTGTTGCGTTAATTCAACATTCTTTTTGTGCTTGCTTGTGTTCTGCCAGTTCTTCTCCATCCACCCAGTCTACATCATCATTCCCTTTCTACCACTGAAAGAAAGATCATTACCCAAATAAACTTGTCCTATGTCATGTGATTCAGTTAGCCTTCATGACTCGAGATGTTCATGGAACTACTTTGCTTCTAAAAAAAATAAAAGAGTAGGATGGGGTGTCTGTTGTATCACGGGACGCGTGCTCACAGAAGCAACGCTTTCTTAACAGACAAATCCGCAAATCTGCACTGGGGGAGGTAACAAGAGGAAGCCCAAAAGCTGGGTGAGAACATCGACCTGCAGCCCTGGAGATGTGAGACCACACCGCTACTGAACCAAGGTCAGGCGTGACTGTCTAGAATCTCTGCTGCTGAGGCTTTCCAATATTGCAACTGCACCTATAAAACAAACTAATTACCAGGACCATGGATTCATTGCCTAAACGAGCACGGAGGGAGAGGACAATAAATATTAAAAAAGACATTTTTTTAGAAACCTTTTATGCGTTTTTATTTAATTTTACATTTTGTATATCTACCCAATCATATACGACAACAATCTAGATCTGAATGAAGTGTTTGTGTTGAAAATGAAATTGTGTTATATATCTGCTGTCAGATTCTTTACAGACATATTGACTTTTGCAAACCTGTAAGACCGCTTATGAGGTCCAGAGCAGTGCGTGGGCTGTAGGACTACTGCTTCATCTTTTATGAGCCACTCTCAAAGTCCGTATATATATATATATATATATATATATATATATATATATATATATATTATTTTAACAATGCTGAGCGCAGCACATTGCAAACAGCCAAAGGGCACCGCTAAGATAATTAGCGCAATGCCATTTTAACTCAATGTTACCCCACTCTTTACGACAAAAAAAAAAAGATACATTCGGCCATGGCTGCAAACCGCTAAATGGGTCTTCTGAGGGATGTCTCTTCCCAGAGAAGGAGCTCCCCAACACCCAAGACAAATAAACGCCTTGGTTTCCCATGCTGCTGAAGACGTCACCGTGGCTACGGCCCGTCTCCGCGGTGACTGACTCATGGGGGCGTCCTTATTCTACCATACTCATCTCCCACTTATTGGAAAGCACCTAATTGATGGATGAGGACGTTATGGGGCATGGCAGGAGTCGTTATGTCTGTGATTTTCCTTGAAATGTATCTGTCACGCGGCTCAAAATTGAATAGCCATTTTCGGACCCCGGTCAGAATGCAGAACTGACGGAGGGGGCCCGGAGGATGGGGGATGAATGATTAATGCAGTTTACAGACAGGATACATACCCCCCACCCTCCATGCTGCCGTTCCTGAGCTTTAGCCCAGACAGATATAATGAAAAAGGACGACGCGTTTTCTGTCTGTCCTTCTGGGCCCTCTCTCGATGAATTCTCTATTGACAAAATGTGCTAATGAAATGTCACCTCGGACAGCTAAGCTTAAAAGATGGATGCGCTGGAACTTTTACACTTTAAGTTACCCAACATTCCCTCTGCTTCTTACTTAGAAATGAAACCCCCCAACGTTAATGCGGGTGCTTGACGGCTGACACTGCTCTCTCTTCGGTAAACACCCTCCCTCTTCCACCTAATATTACATTAATGTTACCAACAGCACATTTCCAGTAGGAATCAAAGTTAAAGGTCATTTGTCACTGCAGACACAGCAGGAAGGGGAAAACTCAATGAAAATGCCATTGTTGCATTCCATTAGCCGTGGCGTTACCTACACTCAGTGCCCATGGGCTGGAGAAAGCGCTCACAGAGCTCTAAACACTGCAAAACAGGGGGAAATTAATGACATTTGAAAGGGCTGGACACAAACGGGAAGTGAACACGCCAGAGAAATCCAGGACTCCAGGAGTAACCATGTACCTGATGAGCAAGGCCCAGTTCACATTACCTCAAAAAGCAGCAACTGATAAACATTTATATTTGAATTATATTATTCTCTGAATAGTTCTCTTTCATTAGCCCATAGTCTTCTAAAGTTTAAATTATAAGGCATTGTTAAGGCAGAAAAGGGAGAGTGTATTGAGAGTTATTTAGAAAATGACACAGGCATGTTTTTGTTACAAAAAAACAGCTTGTCTTGGCCTGGCTTGGACAGCGGTCTCCGGAAATGCACATTGTGAATGTAAAAACAAAGTGGCAAAGCCAAAAACCTTAACGAGACAATACTGCTCAACAGAATGTGGTTCGGTGAATCCCTGTGTGTGGGGGGGGGGGGGGGGGGGGGGGGAGGGGAGGACGCAGGGGGGGGGGCACGTGGAAGCGCGGGGAGGGGGAATAAAAACAGGGAGGAACAAAAGCAATGTAAAAAGATAGAAAAC
>JAODKE010000015.1:10450619-10465475 GCA_026779605.1 Mormyrus hasselquistii
AGAGTAAGAGGGAGGGAGGGCGGGGGTGGGGGGGGCGGGGGGGGGGGGGGGGGGGGGGGGGGGGGGGGGGGGGGGGGGGGGGGGGGGGGGGGGGCTGAAGGACTGAGTCATGCGGCGGCGCACATGTAAGCGCTGCACTGTGGATTATAAACAGCGGGTATCAAAGCCATTTGCAAGAATCTGTAAGCCAACTCAGGGACCCCCGCACGAGTTCGTTTGACCTTCCCATCAAAAACCTGGCCAACAATAAACAAATGAAGAGTTTAAAAGCAAAAAGAAAAGTGAAGGAATGGTGAAAATGTGGAAGCGGCAACGCACAACAAGGAATATGCAAATCAGCTTTTGTTTATCATTCTGGAGAAAAACCAAGCTTGGCAAACAAACGTCGTTATGCTTTTGTGGCAGACCATTTTATTCGTTTACAAACTGCTCCCTCGCTTTAATTGCAGTCATTTACATTCAGCGGGAGAAGGAGACATATAATAATTTGACATTTTTATTATTTCCAAGCATCTTAAAACTGGAGATCACACATGCATCCGGGTGCCACGGTTTTAAGGCTCAGGAGGGACAGGAAAGCCGCTTCTGAGGAGAAGCGGCAGGAAAGGAAGGTTGCACTTTATGCCGCACGGCCGATGACGGGGAGGCCCGCCCACCCAAGACGATAAGAGCGCCACCCGTGATCCGCGATAAGGATCCACTGTCTTCTCCCCGTCAGAGAGGCGCTAACGAGCCGGAAACTGAGATGTCGTTTGTGGCGGGGCGCCGTTTCCTGAGGCTCCGCCGACACGCGTAGTTTAAGACGCGCACGGTGACATGGAATCCTGCGCGACGTGGGCCCAGCGACCTCACTGAGGATGCTGTGCCGTACAATTAATCTCTTCTTTACACCTGGGGGGTGAAAATATAGAGCTGACCTGAAACAGGAATATGAGCCACTGCCCAAGGACACACGTTAAACATGGCACTCAAAAGGACGTGATGTGTCAGGTTTGTTGAGGGGTTGTTTGACACATTTACACTTTGATATTTATATTTAATTCACCATCACATAATTTTCAAGCGTTGTTTTTACTGGTGTTACTGGTACCTCACTGATGTTCTGTGTTACTACTATCTCATGTTTGGTGGGCACAATTAACATCTGCCAAAGCACTTTCAATTTACTAACAAACCTTCTTAATTTTCCTTAAATGACATATTTATGTTGCATATATAAGTAATGCAGTATAAACTCATAAATGGTCCTTTAGCAGAGAATTGTCATGGTGATTCTTTAGAATTACTCTCTGAAATGGAGCGAGCTTTCTGATTGCAAACCACTTTACTGGCCTTTGCATCCCTCACATTTAGGCTCTGCTGGGCACTTAAGTCTGCCCAGTCAGACCCCCCCCTCCCCACCTCCCCAGCAAAAACCAGAAAAAATGTATAAAACGCTCATGACTCTCTTTTAACATGAGGCAATGGTGACGCCTATCCGGGGTCTAAGGGGCCTCTTTTGGGCTAATTTCCTCCAAAATCCAAGGCTATTATCGCAGCTTGAAGCCAAACAAATAAGAAGCGCTTGTGCGTTGTGAGCTGATCCATATTGATATGCCCCACTTCTCTCCTCCTATGTTAATGGAGCATGAGGCTTTCATCATGAAGTACAGGTGGGTGGGGGGGGTGGGGGGGGAGGTTTACAGCTTTCCATTAGGCCTATTAACACCAGTGAGTGCCATGCCCCCCCCCCGACACAGCAGATGAAACAGGGCCTGTCATGCTTTGCGTAAAGAGCGCCCACCCTGAACGAGGAAGTACACTGGTGATCAGGCTCCATGGCTGCAAGCAGTTTAGACAAGATGCCTTTCCAGTGTCAGCCGGTCTCTCTGTATTCAGGCCCCCAGGGTTCCAGGGTTTAGTCACTCGCTAACATTTCTCCCCTGATAGTCACTGCACCATTATTATCAATAATAAATCCTTTTATATATGTGTATATACATACATATAATGAGTTATTATTTACATATATACAGTCATATTATTCATATATATGTACATACACTGTAGCTGTCATTTACATTTATTTGCTAGTATGTATGCGTGTGTGCGTGCGTGCGTGTGTATACACACACACACACACACACACACACACACACACACAGGGGTTACTCTGCCGGCTCAGGGATTGGAAGCCATGACCTTCTGATTAAAGGCTGAGTGTCCGGTCCCATACAGAGTGGGCCTGGATCCTATATGGGATGTGCCTTTGAACACACATACAGACAGTATATGCAGTTCTGGGAAGGAGACACGTGCTGCCCGTATTATTGCTACTATTATTACTACAACTAACTGCTCTTACTACTACTATAATTATAATTATTATTTTATTTATTATTATTCAGTACAGGTCCCTGTATATTATGTATTGTTGTTTGGGGGTTGTTCATCTGACATTTCTTTTAAATTCAGCTCATTAGGGGTCTCATCGATCATTTTATCAATTTCCATATTTTAGAACCGGATCGAATATTCCTAAAAACGTCTCAGTATCCTTATACATCCCGGAGGAAAACGGTGACCCTTGTGATATTCAGCACCTGAATCCTACCTGCATTAATCAAATGGAAAGGAAAGCGCCATATTTTATCGATTGTGTTGCTGCGGTGATTCTGAGCCCATATCAGTTACGTGTTCCTTGTGGGTACTTCCTCCGCTCAGAAGTCTGCAGATAAAGGTTTTTCTGCGTTACTTCAATGCCAGTACTGGATATAGCACAGAGCTCATAAAGGTTTTGGTGCCTTTATACCCCTGGATTAAAAAGCACGAGTCGTACACCTGCCGTGTTTATGGAAACCCTGAGATTACTCCCAAGGACAAAATTCTGCACCAGTTGCTCAGATTCCTTTGCTCAAAAGGTGTAGGTTAAAAAGCTAAGAAGGATTAGCCGAAGGTATCTCCACTGGGATTTACAGCTATGCTTATATTTTTTAGATTCTTGGGATATTTTAAGGACACTAAGGAAGGGGCGGGTATTTTAAAGGCGTCTTCCATCTGCATAGGCCTCTTGTGACACATGAAGATGAATGGCTTCAGATTCACTTTCCTGATCATGTTTCTTATCATCACAGGCAGTCAATACAAGAAACTCCATTTAAATCTTAGTATTTTATTTCATCATCATAAAACCCATAAAGCTGGCACGCTAATGATTATCGGCCACAATGTCGTCGCCAGCGCTCGGAAAAGACGCGTAGTGGCCCATCCGAGGAATCCGTGCCCTCATATTGCAGCAAGCGGTTACATTAAGCTGCATCCAGTTCTCAGATGTTTGGCATTAAATTCCGGCCTCGTCCTTCCTGTTTGCGGACCACTCCTCCCTATTTATAACCCGGGATATAAATTTACCCCCATCCGTCGCCACGACATCCCTTCCTCCAGGTGCAAAGTCAAGAAGTAAGTGCACCTGTATCAGTACGCCTGAACCTGGAACAGCAGCAGGTGCCAGTCACATGACCGAGCCGGTGTTTCTAAGCAGGACGGTAAAGTTAGGCAGCAGAAAAGCAGGGATTCAAGGCTACAGTAGCACCTCCCAGAACATGGTCAGCCTGTGTCTGCCAAAGCTGTAAAAACCACACAAATATTTACACACATTCATTTATACATATGGATTATAAAAGCTGTACGTTTATGCATATTCATTGTTAGCTATATTATGTAAAATATTTATTGTGTTTATAGATATTTAAATATACCCATAATAGTTAACATATTAACCATGAAGGCCGTGAACAGCATAAACATCAATGTATAAACCGCAGTCTTGAGTCAGGCGTTGTTTTTGATGCCTGGCCCCGTGATTCATTTTAGTTTCATAGCCAATCAGCAGTGTTGTGTTATGTTCAGTTTATATAAGAATTGTAAAATGAAGCCTAAAATCTGCTGGCATTCGTCACACGTTTAGTCAGACTGTAAGTCATGGCCCAGCGACAAATGGCTGTATTTAACCTGACAGCTGGATGGGGAGCCCGCCGTGGAATTTTCTCACGGACAGTTACATTTCTGATAAACACATCACATTACGCACCCGTGACATAAGCACATGCACAACCTCAACATGAATCTCTCTTCTGCTCCATTAAGGGCCAGCGGTCTCCAACCGGGGTTGAATTCATCCACTGAGGTACTGAAAGGAGAACCCGATCTGTGGCAGCCGGGTCGGTATCTATGACCTTATGGAACTGTCTAATAAATAATATATGGGCCAGTTCTGAATCAATATCAGAGTATCCAGGCTCTAAATCTAATGAAGGATTCATTGTACTTAAATCATAGCAATAAGTGGGACTGTACTCTATTAAATAATAATAATAATAATAATAATAATAATAAATACTATCAAAGTAAGGTTGATTAGTGTCTGCCAGCAATTGAGAGAGAAGGAGGCACATTTTCAAAGACTTCAGGCACAGAGATTAGAGTAGAGGGACAATAAAACAACCTGCCAATTTCGTCATAAAATTCATACTAGGGCGTCATTCTGGTCCCTGTGCAAGTTGCCGTTTGTCAGATGATTCAACGTGTGTTTCCTTGTTAATTAATTGCTGCTTTAATGAGGGTACAAAGCAGCTGTTATTCCTAGAAATATTTTGAATAAAATATTTTATGGTAGTACATTAATCATAAAATGGATTTAATTTCGATGAGATTACAGCACAATTATGAATAAAAATTCTACAGATGAATATATATAATTTCTACAAGCAATTGCAAAGATGCAAAAAAAAAAACTTTTAATAATATCTACAAATGAATCCTAAGATTATTTAGTCAGCAGTAAAGCCTACTATAGCACACTGGTCATATTTACGTAGACTTTTTTCTGGAATAAGATATCACAAGGGACATGCATGTGTGAAAACAAAGTTGCTTTACAGAACAAAAATTAAGCATTTTATGATTACTACTGCAATGGGTCACTGCGTTGATAATGCATCCATCGTGTGAATTTCTCTGAAGAAAAACCAGTGGCACTGGTATTGCCTCTAACTGGACATATTTATAATTTCTTTCCGCATATTTTCTAATCAAGTTGCAATCGTTGTGCAAGATTGCAAATGGATCAACACATTGACTAAATTAGTGTCAGTCTGATTTTACACTGCTGACAATATGATGGATTAAGGGCCTGTGGCCTTGGTCTATGCCCCTTTTAATTGGTTTGTCTAAATGTTTTATGAAATCAAGATAAAATTCAATCAGTATTCTGTGCTGCTGACTCATTCTAAAAAGGGGGGACGTTTTGATTAATAACGTGAGACGGATGTTCTGGGACGAGAGCTGCGCAAAAGGCAGCGACGGCTCAAGGTTAAACTATACCGGAGTTGTGCTGGACGTCTGAAAGACACCAAAGCCTGAAAAAGTATGCAGTGTCCTCTCCATACACCGCAGCGAAGCAGTTAGGCCGGTCAGAGGCTTGATCACGTGGTCTGTGGCAGCACGTTCACAAACGTACATTCCACGTCCCCCCTAAAACCCTGCATTTTGGTGTTACTTCATTCAGCCTGGTGTTTCAGACTCGGTCAGAGACCAAGTGTGCGTCCTGACGTCCGCAACGCTCCGGAACAGACGACACAGCAGCACACTCCAGAAACGCATCTCGGGCATCTGCCTTCTTCGGGCAGAATAAGGTTTGCGGTGAATTGAAGATTCATTAGAACCACCGCTTTGGTTTCAGAAGTTTTGATTTTTTTTTTACCAATTTTAAGAATATGTACAGAAAAAAAAACCAGGATGTCCAAATGTGCTGGACTTCAAAAGAGATTTCTGCAGGTATTTCTGTCACACCCACAAAATCTCAGTTTCAAACAGGAAAGGGTGAAACTATGTGCAGTATGTTAATTTGAAGGACAAGCTAATATTGTAATCATGTAAAGTTTTCTCAAGTGAGACTGAAGATGCTCTGGCAATTCAACACAACTGAAGGACGCAGACAAATGTCTATGTGGCCCAAACAAAATGTTACAAACCAAAGCTATAAAGATAGAGTGAATGGAACTCAGTACAGTTAATTATGTGAAACTGACCATCTATCCACAAGTTACAATGAACAGTTACTTTAATTGTATGTGTACTTTTCACTTTACGTATAACAAAATGGTCTAATTGAGCTGTCTGAACTTCCCCGTTTAAACAAATGGGTGATTCACTGAAAATCTGCCTATAATTATATTTTAGTATGTTCTGTAACTGCTTATTAATTGCTTGTGAAGAATGTACATGGTGTTTTCATTCAGATTACAGCCGTGGCCAAAAGTTTTGAGAATGACACAAATATTATTTTCCAAGCCTCTGTTTTTACAGTATGATGGCAATTTGCATATACTGCAGAATGTTACGAAGAGTGATCAGATGAATTGCAATTAATCGCGAAGTCCCTCTTTGCCATGAAAATGAACTTAATCCCGAAAAGCCAATTTCCACTGCATTTCAGCCCTGCCACAGGTGAGAGTGTTGACGAGGTCAAGGCTGTAGATCACTCTGTCATGCTGATTGAGTTAGAATAGCACACTGGATGCTTTATAAGGAGGGTGTTGCTTGAAATCATTGGGCCTCATTCATCAACCGTTCTTACGAACAAAGTTGTTCTTAAACCCCACGTACGTACTTTTTTTTTACATAGATTTTAACATTCTATTCTGAATTTGTTCATAGCTAAGAACAGAATCTATGCACACTCAAGACCATTCGTACGCACATTTGAGTAAAGATGGTTTGCTCAAAATAATCGGTTATAGCAGCTTTGTTCATTCTACAGTTCATAAAATGATAGTATTTGAATAATTTATAAAAGTAAAATATAAAAAATAATTTTAAAGTGTAATTTTTTTTTCATGGTAGTAACGGCGATCATGCAGATTGTAAATAGGTCTGTTTCTGCGCATAAACCTTGCTATCACAATGGCATTTCTATTACTTCTTGAAGAGCTTGCCAATCGTGCTCTGAGAAGGAACGCATGTTTGAAGATCATTTCGATTTATTTTGCACACAGTGCTCACAGAGGTGGTGATATCTCTCCATGTATCAGCTCTCTTGGGGACTTTATATCCGCTAGTTACGCTACTAAATAACATGTCTATTTGCATTTACCTCCTGTACAGTAAAATCCAGTTATAACAGACTTCAAGGGACCTGGCAAAACAGTCCGTTATATCCAAAGTTGCTGTATGCCCAGAACACAACTACAGGACACCATTTACTCATGCCACACCTTAGCAGACACACTTGTGGTATAGATTAGTATATTGTACATTTAGTAATCCAACATTACCTGACCAGATGCGTGACTGTTAATAATCCTGACTAGGTATCTGCGCTGCCACGCACCTTGTAGGCGGAGCTGCATGTCCGTTATAGCCAAACAAAACTACAGCTAAAAGCGGCCCTGGGACCAAATTGTTTGTCCATTATAAGCAAAATCACGTTATATGCCAGGCCGCTGTATCCGATGTTTTTTCTGCACGTTCTTAAAGACGCGCGTCTGGGACCTGCGAACGATATTCCGTTATAAGCGAGTCCATTATAATGGGATTTTACTGTATTAATGCTTCTACTTCAGCATTACTGAAGTTTTTTTCCTCTTAGTGCCAAGCGGCTCACAGCTTGCGCATCTGTTTTCTTGCACACGGCCCTACAGTCTCATGCCTTTTTATGGGAAATTACAGGGTGTTTCCCTATGCTAATTAGTACAACCTGGCACGTGCTTTCAGTTACGAAGACGTGGGATTCACCATTCTTAAGAACAAAGGTGCAAACAATTCTGCTACTTAAGAACATGTCATGAATCCGATGTAGGTTGTTCTTAACAGATTTCGTAGGAACAAATTTAAGAGGATTCTTAAGAAAATATTGCTGAACGAGGGCTTCACAGGCAAGGATATTGCTCCTAGTAAGATGCTAGTAAGCACCTAAATCATCAATTTACTGGATCATCAAGAACTTCAAGGAGAGTGGTTCAATCGTTGTGAAGAAGGCTTCAGGGCGCCCAAAAAAGTCCAGCAAGTGCCAGCACCATCTTCTAAAGTTGATTCAACTGTGGGATTCGGGCACCACCAATGCAGGGCTCGCTCAGGAGTGCAGCAGGCAGGTGTGAGTGCATCTGCACGCACAGTGAGGTGAAGACTTTCAGAGGGTGGCCAGTTTTGCCTGAAAACACAGCCATGGATAAAGAATGATACCAAAACATCCTCTATGAGCAACTTCTCCCAACCATCCAGGATCAGTTTGGTGATGAACGATGTCTTTCCAAGCATGATGGAGCATGTGCCATAAGGCAAAGGTGATAACTAAGTGGCTCACGGACCAAAACAATGACATTTTGGGTCCATGGTCCCCAGACCTTAATCCCATTCAGAATTTATGGTCAATCCTCAAGAGGCAGGTGGACAAACACAAACCCACAAATTCTGACAAACCCCAAGCATTGATTATGCAAGAATGAGCTGCTATCAGTCTATGAGTGCTATCAAGATTTGGCCCAGAAGTTGATTGAGAACATGCCGGGGCGAATTGCAGAGGTCTTGGAAAAGAAGGGCCAACATTGCAAATATTGACACTTTGCATAAACTTAATGTAATTGTCAATAAAAGCCTTTGACACTTATGAAATGCTTGTAATTATACTTCAGTTACCATAGAAACATCTGACAAAAAGATCTACAAACACTGAAGCACAAAACCAATACTCGTGTCATTCTCAAAACTTTTGGCCATGACTGTTCATTAAAATGTGTATTAAGTCTAACTGCTCATAAATTGAAGATATGCTGATATCTTAAAGGGAAAAACTAAATAGCCACATTATTATTTGTACTGAACAAACAAAACAATAGACTGCAGAGTGACTAATTCGACGTGAAATGAAAAGATTCCCTCCAGGTAGTAGAGCAAATCACAGCTTTCTAAATGTTTTGATACATTTTATTGCAAATCACTGAGATCTGCCTTCCTGTTTCTTTGTTATGTTTAGCTATTTCACAGTCCTAGAAGAGGCTGGAGTATTCCTAAGGTAACTGGATCAGTCTGGTTTTCTAACACTCTTTCAAAGGTATGCAGGGGTATGTGATGCAGGGTAATATTTCCTGTCACAGAGAGAAAACAGGGAGGAAAAAAAAAAAAAGTTACCCATCCAACCTTGAAGTTGTGTTGAAAGTCGAAATCGCGGGCTGGCTTTTTGCTGCACTTTCCTGTTATATCTGCACACGCGCTCGTCACAGGCCAGTGCCTCTGTCTACTCGTCAAAGAGGCTCACAGCTATCTCAAGCAAGGATGCGTGCACACATATATGCAGGCATGCGTGCGCACGTGGGCTGTCAAACAACAAATCAACAAAGTTGACATGCCCATTTGTCCTGGAAAATCTATTCACGCTCATCCACAAAGTCATACGGAAATAGTGTTGCCCTATATGGTCACATGACACGACACTTTGCATGTTGTTTTCCAGAAGCATCAATATCTATCACAACTGTCCCAGCCACCCTCGTCTGTACAGCCTGACAGCCGTGCTAAGCTGACAGAGCTTCATAACACTGTCTTCATTATACAAGACGTGTCACTTTGCCACCTTTCTGGTAACTAAATATAGTCTCAAATCTATGTAGCGTAACCTCTCAGAGTGAGAGGCCGCTTTGAGGTCAGACTGTGGAAAGTTTAGTATGATGTCAGAGAAAATGAAAGATGAAGACACAGCAGAATCATGACATCAGGTGGTTGAGGTCAGGTGAGATCAGCTGCTGTTCATTTAAAGAGATATGCGATTAAAAAAAAAAAACAGTAGCTAGTTAGAGGTTTGGAATGTCTGATTAGAGCAGAGGAGCGAATGCATCAGACTGACTTGAGGACACAATGTCAGTTACGAAGTGTGCTCTATGTACTCAATCGGGAACCCAACTGGGCCGCAATGGCAGAACATACGGCATGTAATGCCTCAAGTACAAGTAGGGCATCGTGCTAACAATGCGAAGGTTATGAGTTCACATCCCAGGAAACACACTGAACGTATAACCTTCCCCTTCAGTGTAACTCATTTTGAGTAACTGACAGATAAAATGGATGCATTGGGAAAGCAGGTGAGGGTATTGCACAGAGGCGGACATTCCAGGTCCAGAAAGTAAAAATCCAGACCAGATTTTGTTTCAACCAACCAGCTGAGCATAATCACAGTCACAGAGTAATCAATTGGTTGGTTGAAACAAAATCCTGGTCTGGATTTTTACTTTTTGGACCTGAAATGTCCGCTTCTTGTATCGCATTCCGTTTGGGCCCATCTTTAGAAGATAAGTAAAATGGAAATTGGTGTCACAACGGCAGCATGAGTGAGAAAACAGTCGCAATAACAGAAGCCCATCCGAGTTTATAACCAGGCAAACGTAGGACATCCTGCTCAGTTCACTTTGAAAAGAAAAGCATAATATCACACTGAGTGCAGTGTGGCGGCATCAGAGTGACACATGAATGAATGCGTGACTGCGCCATCCCCCACCATGTCGAAGGCGCCCCTTCTCCTGTCCACTCACACGCAACGGTTAGGGACGAGCTGCGGATTCCCGAGCAGCAGAAACAACAAACAGCAACTACCATCAGAGTGGGGTTCGACCGAACGTTCTAAAACAGACAAGGTCTTACCGACCTTATCGAGTGCCACAACGCATTTTCCAAGCATGCGGCCACAATGGGATTTCACTGGATTTGCAAATAGCAGGTTGATACAGTAAAATGACATGTCATCTGAGCCAGCGGGGAATGGAGCGCGGATACAATTTATGGTGCGAATAACAGGGGAGGGGAGATCATAAAAATAATCACGGCTTTTTCCATAAATGACCCGGGTGATGGCAGAACAATCGTATTATTTAGTGGCCCGGCTTCCACAGGGATATGTGTGTATCAAGAACAAGGGAACCTCCCAGAAGGTATGCACAGTCCATTCAGCACACAAAGAGATACACACACATTTTCAGTGTGTGTGCCATTGACTTGCATGTAAATTTACATAATACATATTAGGGATGGTAAGATTCACCAATTTGCATCAGTGCACTGGCATAAAAGTTCACGGTGTGATTTCCCTATTTAAAAATGGGGCTCCGGATTGGATTTGGGATGATATCAGGATGCACTATTTCAAACATCTTTGCATCTGTAACATCCCAGTTATTAATACATAATAATTACGCCAGGCTCTTTGCCTTTATTCCAAAGAAATGTGACCAATAATTTTATATTTAGATTGATTTTCCCCTCTCTAAAATGTTTCTGTATGTGCACCATACTGAATCGCACATCATCATATTCTTCTGTGTCGCACTGTATCACGTTGAAGTGTTTCGTGCTGAATCAAATCGTGTCAAGTGGCACCCCATCGCAGTGGGGGGTGAATCATATCGTATCGCATTAGTAATTGCTGCGCATGTATTTTTAATGCATGGAGATGTGCAGCACGTCGGCCTCAGTGATGGGGACGCACATCTCTAATTCTGATAGGATGTGGATGCCAATATGTTGACGTGTATCCTTAATCGCTTCATCACCGGTCTGAGGTGGCATCTCAAAGTCGCCAGCTCTCTGGGAAAAGGGGCTGCAAACAGCTTGTCAAATGCCGTATCCATTCAGGGTTCTGTGTACAGTCCAGCGGATACTAGTGCATCATTTCTTCCTGGAAGAAATGAGATGAAAAACGCAGACCTTTGAATCGCGTGCGCGTGAATTTCCGTCAGCAAAACGCAAGAGCTGGCAAGTGCCAATCTGAGCATCCATCTCATAAAGATGTTGACTGAAGCTTTTACTTTGGAAAGATGTGCGTGAGTGGCAGGATAAATGCACATCTGATGTGAAAAACTGCGCCAGAGATGTTCCTTTGAAGGTGTCAGCCTTCAGTCAGCAAGCGTGTCACTGCCTGTGGTCTCCATACGGTGGTTATCATCTCAAGGGGTGAAGTGAACATCCCCGAAATAACACAAGAGCTGGGCTTATCTGAAAATACCTCCTTTCACAGTCTTGATAATAATTATATACTGAAGTATAAGGTAATAAAATTCTACATCGGAAAGAAGTTTTTTTATAACTTTTTAAATTATGATAATGGGTGATTTACATTTCAGGAGTGGCCAAATGCAGTTGGCGTGTGTCATGAAGAACAGAAGAGACTGATGTGCGTGGGGTTTGTGTGAGACAGACTGTCTGTGGTAGTACTACAAGCAAGACAGGCCACGTTCTACAATCCTATAATGCACAAGTTAAACCACTGGCCGACAAAATTCTACTAACAGAGTAGCAGTGGGTGACAAATACTGCTTCATAGTGCTGCAGTGAGTGAGACATCTCTCTGCCTGAAGTGGGACAGGTTTCTGATTTTAGGACTACAATGGGCGAGATGAGCTGGTGATCTCAGGATTTCAATGGGCGAGACGAGCCGGTGATCTCAGGACTACAATGGGCGAGACGAGCCGGTGATCTCAGGACACAATGGGCGAGACGAGCCGGTGATCTCAGGACTACAATGGGCAGGCGAGCCGGTGATCTCAGGATTACAATGGGCGAGACGAGCCGGTGATCTCAGGACTACAATGGGTGAGATGAGCCGGTGATCTCAGGGCTACAATGGGCGAGACGAGCCGGTGATCTCAGGGCTACAATGGGCGAGACGAGCCGGTGATCTCAGGACTACAATGGGCAGGCGAGCCGGTGATCTCAGGACTAAAATGGACGAGATGAGTCTCTGACCCCTCCTGCAAATGTCTTTCAGCATCAGACAAATATGGAAAGATGATACAGAAGACAGAAATTTGTATAACTATGAGAATGCAAGGCATGACTCTCAAAGGGGCAAAATCCAGAGCAGAGAATCATCTAAGTATTTAAGTCTTTCCTTGAAATCAGGGAAAAGACAAGCATTATTACTAAAATGTTTAGGCGGTCATTTGAGATTAAATCAAAAATACAAAAGAACAGGCTGTCGAAAAGATAGATAATTACCTCATTCCCCAAGAGTGTTCGGAAAAGCAGAACACACTTGCATTTCCAATCAATATCAACATTAACAATGGAAAAGAAAACGAAATCTCATATCATAGACTTGCTGGAAGGAGGAATTCAAGTGGTATTGAGTTTCCCATCTGTAGAGATCAGCTTAAAGTCATCCCATAACAGCACATATGGGTTTTCTCCTGGTCAATTGCAGTGTCCTCCATAAAACAGGTTCAAATAGCCTCAACATGCTGTTTAGAACCGTCCCCGATATTCCATTAATTCACCTGTCTGCTACAGGGTCATATCCAGCACACTTAATTGAGTAATTAAATAAGTTTATAACCCTGCCAGTATAAGAGAAGACAGCCATATAAATACAGTAATAAGAGGGTAATGTTTCATCCTTGAAGGTCAATCGTGTCTCTGTGACTGCAGGCTCCCTTAATATTTTATAACATCAAAATGAAAAATAATACATCTAATTCCAACACCCCTGTAGGTGGTTTATTTAAGCTTCTATGTATTTCAAATAATATTTTAATAACACATTCACTTTATAAGGTGTTCCTAGACAATAATAAACTATTACATCCACCAATCTATCCAACTGTTTATCAGGGTTGGGGTCACGGTGATAATCTATTACAGTTATCGTAATATTTGTGCTTTTGACATTTCTGCTTCAGAATCCAATCTTCAATACCCTAAAATCCCAAAGAGGAAATACAGGCAAATAGAAAACTGTTCTACCCAGGAACCCCTCTGCCAGCAATATACAACTAAATCTGAATCACATCACTAACAATGTGTTTGAGGGCATATAAAAGAAAATCATACTGAAATATGCTAAATTACCATTCCAGTTCATTCAGACCTGGACATGGGGTGTTATTTGTAAGCATTGTTCTAATTACTCCAGCATCACCTTTGGGAAGTAAGGAAATGTAAATTGTCATGATTGGAGTGTGGCACACAGGCATACCTCAAATCATATAAAGAAAAAACAATATTTGACTACTAATATTTAGTGTTCTTGGATATGCATGTATTGTACTTAAATATTTCTAAACAGTAAATGAAAAAGGCTATTATGATTGCTATTGGATTTTATTATTAGTTTGACACATAAAATAGTAACCAAACCTACCTGTATGACCATGTCAATAACCAGTAACACTTTACTAATGTAGTAGTGCACGCTTACTTAATGCATTAATTAACTACTGAGTACTGACTTAAGTATATTAGTACTGTGCGTAATAAACGGTATACAATATAAATTTGGTCAACGGGAAAGATTTTGATTATACCGCCCTACCACTCTTCGCCCGCAAAAATGACGCATATATGAAAATTATTTGTATGATTATTGCTGAACCTGGCAGCAGAGCCCTGCACGGGTCTGATTTTGACAAACCGCCCCCGCCCGTACCGTCATACTTAAACCCGTATCCGACAGAAATAAAATAAAATTGCGCACCCGATCCGACCCCCTATAAATAAATACCGATACCCGACCCGCACCCGAATGAAAATCAGTCTGATAGCCAAAATTAAAGACAAATGTTTATTGCCACAACAAACGACCAGTGACATGTATGTGTAACATCAATTGAAAAGGCATAACCAAATGAAAACGTTTCTTAATAACAGCCTAATAATAAGCAAAACAAACGGTAGTAGCCTACTTCCAAACTCAAATAACGTTCGACATTGACATGCCCACACACAGCCTTACCAGCTTAGATGTTAATAAAACTAAAATTACATGAAATGTACATTATGCTACCCTGCACATTGTTAGGTTTTATAGGCTACCTACGTGCACTGTCCATTTCCTTTGAT
>JAODKE010000015.1:10466173-10486961 GCA_026779605.1 Mormyrus hasselquistii
GACTGTGCCCCAGTGCACAAAGCAAGGTCCATAAAGACATGGTTGGGTGAGTTTGGTGTGGAAGAACTTGACTGGCCTGCACAGAACCCTGACCTCAATCCAACCAAATGCCTTTGGGATGAACTACAACAGAGATTGCGAGCCAGGTCTTCATGACCAACATCAGTGTCTGAAAACACGAATCCTATTCTGGGTAAATGGGCAAAAATTCTGACAGACACACTCCAAAATCTTGTGGAAAGGGGAGACCAACTTCATATTGATGCCTGTGGATTTAGAATGTGATGTCATAATGGGTCCTGTGAGTGCAATGTCCAGGTGTCTCAATACGTTTGTCTATACTGTATAGTGTATTTTAGCTAATTATTAACTAATTAGTTAACTGTTAATTAATATAGTTCCTGCATTTAATAAATGAACCGTCATGATTGCGTAATGATGAACAAACACGAGATCAGCGAGTAGCTATCACTTAGTTACTGGTTAATTAAAGCATAAAGTAAGCATGTACTACCACATTATCTGTGTCTCGAGTGTAAACTAATATCCTAGATGTGTGCATTTCAATCGACGAGACCGGGTGGCAATGCAGCCAAGAGTTACGAGCCTGACCCAACACAGGACACACGCACATAGACTCGTCACGGGTCCCTTCGAGACGCCTGAATCGCAGGGAAAAAACTGGAGCAGCCCAGGAGACCCACATACCCATGAGGAGAAAGTGTCATCCGACAAAGAGCTGGGTCAGAACGGAACTGGCCACCTCAGATACTCAAGGCCACAGAGTCACAGCGCTGTCAACGTTTGACACACAAAAACATCCCCTTATAGCCGTAGACAAAGCCTTACTGGAAGAATACGAAATTTATCAGTGCCTACTTGCTCTAGAAAACCAGATTTTACATAAAAAAAAATCAATGAATAATAATAATAATACATTAAAAGGTAAAAGATAAGTATTAAAAAAACCAGAACACTAACTTAAAAATACTGAGGCTAACATCATAACCTGAAATTTTGCGAGCGTCAATTAGTATGTGAAAACTCAAAAGTATTACACCCATTCAAAGAAAAGCTGTGTATTAAAGTCAAGACAAAAGCGATTTCCTTAAGAACTGTACACAGAATTATCCTACAGATTTAACCAAGGACTCTACAAAAATCTGCATTAACCTCTCAAACACCCATCCATTTAACTGCTTGTCCCATTCAGAGTCATGGTGGGGTCTGGAGCCTACGGATACAAGACAAGGAACAACCCAGGATGGGACGCAAACCCATCGCAGGGCACAAGGCAGGGAACAACCCAGGATGGGACACAAACCCATCGCAGGGCACAAGGCAGGGAACAACCCAGGATGGGACGCAAACCCATCGCAGGGCACAAGGCAGGGAACAACCCAGGATGGGACGCAAACCCATCGCAGGGTACACTCACATACCATGCACACGTACACCTATGGGCATTTTGGTAACTCCAATTAACCTCATTATGTTTTCGAAACGTGGGGGGGGGGCACAGGGAGAACATGACCACTCCACACACATGGAGTCATGGTGGAGATTTGAACCCAGGTCCCGGAAGTGACCTGTTAACCACTGTGCCACCACACAAACAGCATTTGATAGCCGCGCTGATAATAGATCTTATTAAACAATAATTACATCATAAAGGAAATGCTAACAGCTCTCATTAAATAGGAAAGTACATCATAAAGGAAACATCTATCCGTGATGATTCAGTAAAACAAGTGCAAATTCCCTAAGAACTGTACACAGCATTATCCTACAGATATAACTGAGCAATCTAGAATAATCTGCAATAACCTTTCATAAACATCCACCCATCCATTCATACTCTTTAACCGTTATGTTTTTTTTTTCTTTTTTAATTTCCCACCCCTCACCATGATAATGCCCCTAGAGTCCGTTAGCAAACATATCAGTGCACGTGCGCGAGGGCAGCACCGTTAGCCTGCGCTAACGTGGCTATCAATCTCCCCTGGTGTCCTGGGGGCGCCTCGCCTCCGCTCAAAAGCGCCCGAGAAACTTCTGTGCAATTTCCAGAAATGCCCTGTGTCCCCCGAGGAAGGCTCCCCAGTGTTAAACATTAATTATTGGAAGCTGGAGCATTTGACTAATCAGCAGGACATGACTTCAGGGCTAAACATCTGAATGGCAAATGCCAATATCCACTCCAGCAAGTATGGATCAGCGAGCCAATATGGTGGAGCCTGATCCATCATCCTGTCAGGCATCTCCGGACTGCTCTCTGAGGTTTGCCAATGAGGGGGGGGGGGGGCACAGCAGTAATGGCCAGCGGACACCTGTTAGGAGCATGTGGCCGGTACTCAGACCTCCCACTTGGGCACGGGGGCCGTAGGCTGCAGAGGGACACTACTGACGTGTGTGGTCTATGGCGCATGTAAATCGGCAGGCAAAGCTTTACTTGGGAGGCCCTTCAACCAAGAAAACTAAACATCATCTCACTTTCCTCTGCAATGCAGGTAAGGCAACTGCCTATTCTGCATATAACTATAGCTTGCCATGCTTCTGCCTGCACATAAACATTCTAATTGGATGTATATGGTTTTGTTAGTTATCGTAAATTATATACATTTTTCTTCACGACTTGGAATGGGCCCTCAGTAGCTGCCTGTATCCGTTCCTGAAAGCGATATACATTTGAAAGGGGGGGGTCAGACAGTCTCTGGAGCAGCTGGGGGTTAAGGGTCTTGCTCAAGGACCCAACAACAACGTCGCTCTCCTGATACCGGGATTCGAACCAGTGGACAGAAGCCTCCTAACCCACTGAGTCACACCCTGCCCCAGAAAGAATTAGCTAACTGGAGCCTTAAATCGAGAATCAGCAGTTCAGCCCTAAAACCAAGATACAACAGAAAATCAAGCAAACAGCGTGTGGGTATGAATACAGGATCAACCTGGTGGCTGACTAACAAAAAAATTAAAAATTGTGTTTGTGCAACAGAAATGTGTAGAGAAATAAAAGCGTGCCGTGATTACAGCGAGTAGAGAATTAGCCTAGGCGATTACCTGAAGGTTAAAGTAAGAAGCCTTGCTTTTTAAATTGAAAAGAAAAACAAGTATATCCGTAGCGCCAATGACAGAGAGCCTTCTCTTATTGCGATAGAAATAGAATTGTTCGATTTTTTGTTTGAAATGGGTAAAGTTAGATGGTGTCTCCAATGAGAAGTCTGAATGCATCGAATGCGTGTGACACCCTAGCCTTTGAATTATTACTACTCTCAGACTAGCATAATATTAGTCGCATCCTTCTGTTTATTTGAGAACATAATTTTTGTATGGTAATTGGAGTCCAGCCAGTGATGGCGCATTCCAAATACCATTCTAACATGTTGAACCCCTGATATCTGACTCTGATATGTGAACATGATATTCAAAAAGCACAATGGAGCAGACTATAATGGATCATAAGCTGAAACCGCTTCCATCATAAATGCGCTCTCTGTGCCTCCAGCTTCCGCCACACTAGAAACTGAGAGTTTACTGAGAGCTCTTAATGGATTGCGTTATTTAAAAAGCCACACGTCTCACAAAGGCAATTTGCCATATCCAGAATAGCGCCATGAAAATGCATCTTAGCGTACCTCCATGGCATGAGCTCAGTCTCCATGGCTGTTATTTCGGGCCGGCGGGGGTCGATTTGCCTGCTTTTTCGTTTGACACGCGCTGCATTTAGACTGCAAAGTGACACAAGTGTCACTTCCTCAAAGCGCAATTAGCCCCCAATGCAGACACACGGAAGCTCTACTTGTTGCCAGGGGGTGGGGGCTCAGAGAAGAATTTTAAAAGTGCATACAGCGCCTCTGCTTGGCAAGCCTAGTGCCTTCGCATCGCAATGTCACAGGAGTCAGCGGCAAGTCTGTCGAGGGGTGGGCTGCGGCGGAGAACGTTCCGGAAGGAGCGCTGGCCCATTGAAGGGGACCCTAATTAAAATTCTGAGCCGGCGTAACCTTCAGAGTCCCCACGTTTAAACGTCATCACTTCTTCCAGAAGATGTGGCAAATTAAATCAGGGATGAGCCGGGACAAGCTATGGGAGACAGGCTCAATACAGATGACTTATCTGCTCAGACAAACGAAATCAGTGTCCGTTTATTCCCGCGGAATGGCACCGCTGTTTCCTAAACTAACATTTTGGGGTCAATCTAATTTATATCGAGCTGTGCTTTATCAAGAAACTTTTTCATTTTCGGCCCCCGACTTGGCAGATTCTACTGGAACAAGAAAGAAAAAATGCAGGATATGCAACACAGCAGGACAGTTAAAAAAAAACAAACTACATGGCATCAATTGGCTCTTGAGCTAATTTGAACTGTTTTACACGATTCGTCTCACCCAGCAGGTAATATTTTATAAATAATCCTCTTAGTCATTCTTAGTCATTGAATTCATTACAAAACTTATATTATGTGTGTGTATATGCACACACACACACACACACACACACACACACACACACACACACATACATGCACACTTCTGTATACTGCAGGGAGGTAGACCTAATTATCACTTAAACTGCTTTCTGCTAATAAGTAAATGGACACAAATTGAGAAATACCCTATTTGATAAAAAGGCACCTCTCCGGAGAGCCGAGTCGCTTTATTGAGAGCAGCTGTGCATGTACAAACAGCCCAGTTCTGACTGAGTCTTTGCACGCAAACACAGACGTAATCCCAGCACCTACAGCATAATCCATTCCCTGTAGCGCACTGGTGTACCTAGATACACCCACATCCTAGGTACTCCACAGGGCTGTGGGGGTGGGCTTGTTTAGCTGGGCTTTATGTATTCAAGGATTGAAATTATCTGCTATGATTTAAGAGGGTTATAAAAGAATAAGTCTTTAAAGTGAGCTCTGTCAGAAAATGTCATGGGACCCATCATGCTACTAAAACAGTTATGGCTCTTTTCTCTGAAATAAATAAGGAAATGAATAAATAAATAAACAGATGTGGACCGATCTGCCCTTGTAAGAGGAACTGGAAGGGCGTCTATGAGCACAACGGCTGAGGCCCAATCCCATCTGATGGGCCCGGTTTGGGAAGGGAAAAAAAATCACATGATGTTGGAAGTCGTGAACAGCAGCGCACAATTCATGTGGAGAATATGCTTTCAGATGAGTAGGCTGTGAATGAACTAAAGCAGGAGAGCTTTTCAGAGA
Organism: Mormyrus hasselquistii; assembly: GCA_026779605.1. Classification (NCBI taxonomy): domain Eukaryota; kingdom Metazoa; phylum Chordata; class Actinopteri; order Osteoglossiformes; family Mormyridae; genus Mormyrus; species Mormyrus hasselquistii. Next base: position 10,471,383 of record JAODKE010000015.1, read on the forward strand.
TGAACAAGAACAAGACCACGTAAGTGATGTAACCATAGTGTGGGATACGGCAAATGATCCATGATTGTCGAGCAAAATGCAAAAACACACAGGATAAAAGCACACGTGAACAAAACAAGCAAATGTATAAAATCTGCATTACAAACTGGACTTTTTTTACATTGCACATTCGTTAAATGAGCTGGATAACAATGCAAGGGGAATTATCAGAGCATATCTCAGTAAAGAATGATAGAATATGGTAAATGACAGAAATACGGCCAATTCCGATTAAAAATCCTTAGCAGTGTCCAGTATAGCTGTAAAATGTTTGTTTCCATACCAAGCCACAGTTCCCAGCTGCAGGGGGGGGGGGGGGGGGGCACACCTGGGGCCCTTACAAATGAAAAACAAACAATAAAATACAAGGAATTTGAAACATATATTAACAGTTTAACTATATAATGAAATAAATATTGCATTATTCCTAAATCTGCATTGCTACATACCTGTTAGGCCGATCCGCGTCCGATACTTACTTATTTCGTTTTTGGCAGTTTGCAAAAAGTTCCTATTTTGTGTTAAATCTATTTCCACAATCAGTCGCAGGGCAGCTCTTTCTTGTTTCCGATGTTTTTTGTGCGGCATACAAACTAAGCGCTAAAGCTGCCGCTCAGTCGGAGGGAGCAGAGTGACTTCCGCTTGCTGTGACGTCATACGGATACCCTCCTCAGTACAATAAGCATAAAAGCATCAGGTCAGAGGGCGACTTGCCTGCTTGCAAAGCAAATTAACGAACATGTTTGCAATCTGTACAAATTCTATGCTCGAAATAACTAATACGACAGCGATTTGCAATTCTTGTAAAAACTTTTGAGAGGTGGAAGTAGCGTTTAGTGTAAAATCCCAATAAACAAAGCGCACGCAATTGTGCGAGACAACGCGAGTAAATGGATGATTTGGGAGCTGCTAGCTTGGCTTGTTTTGCGCACTCGCAGCTTGTGATCTGCCCGCAAATGTGATTGCTTGGGACACATAATCATACATATATATTTGTGATGATCACATAATAGATTTGACAACATATATTTAATTACCAAAATTCAGTAGGTTATTTCAATCAATAATCAAATGAAAGTTGATGAACACTTTGTTATACGGCGGTTAGTTTGATGGCATCAGTCTGACAGTACATGAAGCATGGGAATTCCAACTGGGAGAGCTTCTACAGCGACTGTTTAATCTGTCTTCAGGATTACAAAAGACAACCCCAACAGGAAAACCTCATGCAAACTCTCTGCCCCCAAGACGAGATGTTCCAGTGCCCCAGATCACCAGAGATCAGTGGCACTGCCATGTCATATTTTGAGGATGTTTCAGAAGCTGGTCCATCATATTCTCTGACCACTGGTGAAGTTTCCTAGACCTACTACAGCTTGAATGTGTGACATACCTAGGTGTGGAAGATCCTATCCTGGGGTACTCAACAAGCAGACATCCAGACCACATGATGAAACACTCTCCCCACCACACGTGGCAATGGTTATTGGGGGTGAGTGGACCTTGGCTTTGTGTTGGCGATTGAATTTGACCTTGAGGAAAAACACTTTGGGACTTTTTACAGGATCTAATCACACCTAGACAAGTCTAGCAAAGTCATTTAACTCCAACCAGCTTTGTATGCAAGAGGAGAAGATGAAGGTGAAGCGGATGAAGAACACCACAGTTACTTGGATTGTCTTGCCTACTCTCCACACTTTATCCGCACCGGTGACAGGATACCTGATGTGGTGCTGAGTAACACAGGAGTGCCATCTTCTGAAGTTCTCTGATGATTCTTCGATCGTGGGACATAGTGTAAGAAGATGGGTACTGTAGTCGGGTGGAGGGTTCCGTTGGGTGGTGGACATCAAGGGGAGCAGGGAGACACTGACAGGCGTCATCATTCAAGGAGAGATTGTACAAATGGCACAGTGATATGCATCCTGTGGTGTCTACAATAATGACAGGCTAGGCTGCTGTAATGACGCTGAGGAAGTCTACAAGGAAGTGCTGAGTAGGCTGTTTTTCTTCAGGGGTCTCAAGTCCCTGACTGTATGCAGCAAATTGCTACTGATGTCTTACAAGTCCTTCTTTGCCATGCCGTGTTATTCACTGGGGCTTCCTGGGGGTAATATAAGGCGAAAGGATGATAGCTCTCTCACTGGACAGAATCTTGACTGCGTCGGACCAGCGGCGGAGGGAAATATGGTATCGGGACTGTATCCCATTTTGAAAAAAATGAGCCTCATGCTCTCAACATTGAAGTGGTGTATTTTCTTCTAGGAGACGCTTTTATCCAAAGCAACATGCGATTGAGAGATCAGGATCAGCCTGTTCCTGAAGCGATGTAGGTTAAGGGCTTGGCTCAAGGGCCTAATGGTAAAATGACTCAGGCAACTGTGGGATTTGAACCAACAACTGGCACAGAAGCTTTGTACAGTCTCCCAGACATGCACAACTGAAGGCTTTAGATAGCCCTCTGTACCTACTGCCTACTGTGCTCAAGCCTACTCAGCTCAGAGGACACCAGCGCAGCTCTCACTGAATCATCGCCAACAGCCGCTGGTAGCTCAGAAAACTGATAAAGGTCAGAAGATAATACATTTTACAATATTACAACAGTGAATTATTCCAAAGAAGAGAGAAAACGTGTTTTTAAATGACAATACCATTGTAGTAATGAGTTATTTCAGGTACTTGTCTCATAATTTGATCTTAAAAATAAAGGAGAAGCCCAGGTACCTCTATGGTCCAGCCGCCTCTTCTCATCCGGGTATTGATTCACCTGAACTGTGCTGTATGATATCTAATTAATTAATATATGCAGTAATATACTGCTGCTGTCATCCAGATAATGAATGCAGTCACAATTATCATTGCAATACAATAAAGAGCGTCAGCATAGCATTAGAAATATATGCATGCGTATAGAAATGGTCACCTTTATCTGACTGTGTTTATGTGTAAATGAATCCATGAATTGTGCCGCTTGTCTGGTCTGTTACCTCCCCAGGAGATGGCGTCCATCAGGCGTAGGCAGTGTCATCCAGAAAGGGCCACAGGGTTTGCAGATTTCCACTGCAAGTCACTAATTAGATTACTAATCAGTGGGCTGATTGGCGGAAGAGTCCTCACGCCTGGGTTTGAACGGCTGACCTACAGGTTACCCCAGTAACCTGAACACACAGCGGCCCTTTGCGGGTAACGTTGTCCATATCTGGCATTAAAGAGCCTTTACTGAAAGGTTTCTTTATTTTTAATTTTTTAAACACTAAAGAATAAATACAGATCGATGTTTTCAATCAATGACATACTTTCATGGAAAATGCAGATAATACTACATTTTTATGATCATTATTAAGATTAGCATTTCTGATCATTGCTCAATATGTCGATTAACAGAAGTGGCACTGAGGATTGAGTGTGTTTCTACAAATCACAATCACTAAATCAACTCCATTATGAAATTGATAGCTAGCCAACCTACTTACCTACTAGATTCCACTGGCAGCCTTGCTTAGAGTAAGTTACCCTTTGCAGACAAAAAAAGCACTTATCGCTAATGTCTTCACAAAGTTTTTCCTGAAATAAATTATTAAGCGACAAGAGGCGTTGAATTCGACATAGATTCCAGAAGCATCTTCTGGTTAATCACTTAAATGGAACTGTCTTCCTTTATCAGCTCCAAGACAAAACAATAATTATGACAAATACGTTCAGTTATACTCTGTAATCACCCCGTAAATACCCATAGTAATTACCTACAAATGGGCCTTGCATTAGTAAAATGTGATTTATGAACTTGTCCAAGCCAGGCAAAAGCAGGACTTATCAGTATATGCTGGGTAAACTGATGAGATTTATCCTCATGCTTACTACGATTGCTTTATTAATGATGTTGTATTAATTTCATTTAGATAAATCAACAGAGTTCTAATAAAAATACCTGCTCTCTAATGAAGAGTTAAGAAAAAACTATTTTGAAGTATAACCCTACAAAAAACCATCCACCTCCTGTTTGTGACACTGCTCGTAGAACCAGTGAATAAGACTCTGCGTTTCGGAAGGCCTTTTCACACGATTTGCATTTCAGAATAAAAGTTCAGCATGTCTTTCAGGTGGAAGATACAGTACTGCTGGCTGCCAGCAGATGCACAAAGACTTTGAGCTAATGAGCAGATTTCCCCCTGAAAATGCCTTGCCTGGCATTCAGCATCAGTGGAATCCCTTCGAAGATAGTGATGGTGGGTTCTGCTGATGTTCCAGCAGTTACGCAGCATCACAGTCAGCCAATGTCCCCGTTTTAATTTCTTGTTACCTGGGAGGACATTTGTCAGCAGGTGCGAAGTAGCACTCTACCAGGTCCTACCGTCACACGATTCAAACAGGCTGGTCTGTGCGCGCTGCCTTTGCCAAATGTCAGAGAAATATTACATCAAAATGTAACGAATGAAAAACTGCAGAAGTAAATACGTGAAAATGTATCAGATACAGCCCGTTGTGATTGAAATGTCAGTCTGCCACAGGAAAGAGAGTGACGCTAAGAGTGTCACCGGCTGCTCGAGCCGTCTACGATTGCGACGCTGTTGCCTTGTGTCACTGTCGCATCTGAGCAGCCGCCATAAGGTTGGGCACATATGGAGAAAGAGGTGACAAGAATCATCACCTGCAGAGCTGTCAAATGTGGACTTGTTTCACGCTTCTGCCAGTGATGAGGAAACTTATCCAAGGGCCAACACTCCATGATAACTGAGGTTCACATCAAAAGCAGAAACCTTAACGTTACTGCTAAGCCAAGACCACTCCTGAATGCTATTCGCATCACGACGGAATCAAACAAAATGACAACAACCTTATGTAACGAGTTATGCAACCATTCAATTACGACTAATTAATGAAGAGTCTGCAAGAACAAAAGCCAGCATGCCCTCTAGCCCACCAAACCTGATATTTTTCACCTCTGTTTTCTGAAACATTACAAACAACCTGTTTATCAATGCCCAACCTCACAGCGCCTTGCAACATCCAAAGGCAATAGCTTCACAATGTCTGGGAGCCACTAACAGCAGATCGGTTTCATAGTAAATCACAAGACTTTTTACCTGGATTGATTACCCTTAACTGTATAATGGGGGTTTACAGATTGCTGGATGGCTGAAGGATGTTTTGGAAGGATCTGAGGTTTCTGAACAACCGCGATAACGCAGCGTACATGATGTTTATGATGTTCAGGCAGGCGTTTTCCGACACATCGCAGTCCAAGGAACCTGACGTGTCATGTGACATTCTCTCACTGCTCACTTTTCCATAAATGATTGCTGCATCGGGCAATAAAACCACACATAAAAACAAGTGTATCATCTCACTCTACAGCCAGACGTGACTCTACATGATGTTGCTCCTCCAAGGTTCCCCTCTTTCAAATTTCAAATGGATGCCTTCATGGTCCTGCCTCTCCTGGAACGGGGGCGAAGATGCTGCTGTCTTTGACTAACCTCTGTGTTTTTCCCTGTTGCCAGACCTTCCGATGTGCTCATGGGGGTGGATGGGGGGTGTGTGCATGTGCCACGCAATGGACTCTGACTAGGATAGTGACTAGGATATGTGGTCGGTGGACAGTTAGATGGATGGATGGATGAATGGATGAGTGTATATGCACAAAATAAATCTGGTACTCAGTTACAGAACTTATATTTTGCATATATTTTTTATCAGAAAAAAACTCTGAAGATTGTTATATCCCTATAAATGTAGTTCATTACAGTTTGCACAGCGTCCGTGTATCGTGATGTATGCACTCATGCAGTCTAACATATCTGTCAGGCTCTTGCATTTCGGAGATACAGAAAATCTATTTTGTCAAAAAGACACAAAGCCACAATTTGGGTTGAACGAAAACAAAAGTGGTGGCCCGTATACATTCTGCACTTCCGGCCAATGAACTGGAATGTGTTTAAAAGAAAATAATCAGAATGGACATGACAAAGGGTGAAAGCAGGAATGGAAAATGACCACCAACAAGGAAGAGTAGCTTTAGAGGTTAATCTGTAGTCCACCCTGGTTAGAATTACCAATGGAAACAAGAGGCCTGGACAATTGGACAGAGAGACCATCCCTTGACAAATGCGATCAGCACTAATGCTGCATGTCCTCCGGGAGGAACGGCGCAACTGAAAATCAGCGGTATTGTGGTGCCGCCCGCGATTGCGATCGCTCTTCGCAATCAATGAGTCTCCAGCAGGGTGGAAAATTATACCCCTGCGTTTGTGGAGCCCGAGATACATGTTTATTCCCAAGGACAGACAATACCGGAAAGGCATGCGAATCACCAGTTTGGCTGTTTGCAATATCGGACATCTGCAATTTGAAGAGTCCTCTAAGGGAATATGCAGGATTTTTGCTGCAATAAAATCCAATGCATCATGCGGGATAGTATTACAGACAATCCTTTCACTGCATTTTGTTGTTATTGTTAATCATTTTCATTGAATGATGATGATGATAATAATAATAATAATAATAATAATAATAATAATAATAATAATAATAATGGAAAACAAACAACAAAATTATGTTGGCCCTGATTTAACAAGTACAAGACAGGTAGATGACAATTAAGTACTGAACGGCATATTTAGCAGAAATGAGAAATTAATAATATGACCATCTTGGACGCAGCCTAAAAGAATGCGTGTATCGCATTCAGTGTTATGCGTGTTAGTGAGCGCGTCACTGCGTGCAGGCGTGCACTCGCCACTGGAGGTACAGTCTGTGCGCAGCAGTTTACCGGCACTGGGGAAGAACTGAATGATTGATGTATTAGTAATGTGTATGTCAGCCCGGCTGTTACATATGCGGAGCTGTTTCCGTATCGCTAAGGAGTAGCTTACAGTAGCTTTAGCTCCGTAAAGAAGTTGCGTTTATCTCTGTTCTGCAGTGGACCTCCATCCGTGTTTATCCGCGGATACCGAACAATAAAGAAGCTGCTCAGAAGCACAGTCCCCGGCGGATTAAGGCCGTAAATTTACCTATAGGCCATGAATGGCGCAGTGCTGCAAACGACTCAGAATCCTAATCATAGTTCAACAAACACAGGCATAAATATTCCCGACTTTTTTGGGCGCTGTGCAACAAAAAAAAAAAAAATTACCCACTATTTGGAATCTGAGACCCGGGGACAATAAATTTCAAACAAGCCCTTATTTGATGTTATAATCAGTTTAGCCTGCAGAGTAAAGGGTGACATTGAGCAGTTTGGCACGGTTTCTAAGTCAGAACAAAAACACAGCATTTTATTCAGGACGACTCGGGGGACCAACACCAGACCTGATATACCTCTGGAGCTCGCTTGTGTACGTGTCTGCTAAATGTCGTACATGCTAATGTTGAGCTAATTGTTATTTCCCTGCAAACTGATTAGGAACCTGCAGCAGGAAATTTGTCTAAGCCAGAAACACAGCTAGCTGCAGAGTGAGGAGTATGGCAAGGGCAAACGAGACGTAACGGTGCCGTTTCACCCAGATAACGGCAACAGCAGCAAAAGGCAAAAAATAAAATAAAAAACAGCATCTTAATCGTAAATTGTTAGTTGCACACAGAGATGCCCACAAACGCATCACGGCAATAGCATAGGAGGTTACTCTAATGTAAAGGTTGAAAGGACAGAAAATGCTGGAACAAAAGCAGACATACAAAGTGTGGAGCAGCTGTAAAATGATGTTTGACGGTCAATGTGCCTCAGCATGTCCACTCTACCCGTATTTTAGGCCTTCATGTGTTTTCATGCCTCCTGATGACATGTAATGATTTCCTGCTGATTTAGGAACAACAGAAATGGAATCTATATAAATGAGAGAACAAAATCTGCCATAGTCTCAATGAGATTCCTGTATCTTCTTTTTGTTTGCAATATATATATATATTTATAGTTTTCACATGGTCCAGTTTACGTCGAAGATTTCACAGCACAAATGGACCTTCAAGATCCTTCCGGATAAGAGAAAAAAATGAGTGATAGCAGAGGAGCATAAAGTGACACCGCTGTCCTCAGATGGGATTGGGCCAGATCACATCTCCAAGGATCTGCTGGATGAGGAAGAAGCTCTGGGTGACAGATAAGGAAGCATCAGTCTAATCCCTCAAACGGAGCCCGTCGCGCACATCCTGGGAGAATCCCCTGTGATGTGCTTTCCGAGGGATTGTCAATACATGCCTGTAAGCGGGGAAAAAATAAAAAACATCTGTCATGTCACCACAGCCAAGGGAGAGGATAGCGACTCAAATAAAGATGAGAGTATGCGCCATTCCGAAAGGATAATCAACGCCTTGTAAATCAAGACAAAACAAAATAGGGGACAATAACTCCTGCCAAAAATAGGTCTGAAAAGTAGAAAAATTTTTGAATAGTGTTCATTAATATTTTGAGATATAACTTCTTTTCATGTAATTAAAATGGTTTGACTGTTATTAGACCCTATTAGGCTTTTAAAACGCAGGTAATAGATAATTTCACTATAATGACACCCCCAAATGCACCATTCAATACTCATCCTGTATTAATTGGTATTTACTTGAGATTTATAATTGTAATAATCTCCCTGTAATTGTAAATGGTAACGGCACTTTGAGATGCTGAGGGCGTACTTCATTACATTTTCATTATGGCTTGTTTGGAGTTTAGATTGCCTACAGTTTTTCATAATTAACTCATGTCTTTTGGCAGCGCTGCGTTATCTTACTTTTATTTAACTATCATGGCTTCCCTCTATTCTGGGAAATTCCGCGGCCTCTAACACTGCGCAGAAACTTAAAGGGAAAGCCCATCAACCCAGATCTCAGCAGGGAGAGAAAATTTATACCTCGTTGTTGATTTGTTTAACAGGAGATATTATTCAATGTGACCTTTACAAGTTACAATTTTAGCCATTTACACAGATTAGATATTTTGCCAATGCAATTCGCATCCTTTTTCTAGCACAGAACCTGTGTCCTAAGGAGAGAACCTACAATCTTCTGGATAGCCGCCCTGTTCCTGCCCTTCTGGCATTAGCTCTGCTTCCCGCGTGATGAGTAATGGCTGCAGGGAACGCCTCACGGCTGTAATGCGTCTCTCCTCCTCTCTCTCCCCCTCTCTCTCTCAGCAGAGACACATCACTCATCTTCTAAACACAACTTACCTGCCCAGATCCAAGCTAAAAATGTCCGTGGGCCCGAGGGTTGGTGCAGAGCCAGAGGACAGGGTGGAGGACCTGGTGAGCTGGGGGGTGGCGTATGACGCCAGTATGGGTTGGGTTCCTCTCACGAACTGGATGGAAACACGGGGAGCTGCACAGATGGTCAGGGCTCATTGGACCACCTGGACTGAGGTTTTTCAGCTCCCCGGCTGAAGCGAGACTGGCTGCACCATCTGTGTGACCCTCTGACAAGCGGGATAACCTGATTTCCTTCAGACATAATGATGCCGCTGAATGTGCGAGCATTGGCTGTTTTATACCTAATCTAGGCAGATCGCGCCCGCCTCGCTAAATCTCCCTTCGACTCTCCTAAACAAATGCGACGCCTGACTGTATCTCGCAATTTCATGTTACGGGATAAACAAGATCACGGGGCGTAATGCCACTGCATCTGTAAACAAATATGAAAAAAAAGCACCTTCCGGGGAGAAAAGTTGAGTGATGGTATAAAAACACGCGGCAGGACGGGATATCGCGGCACTTCAGCCGAGTCGCCCATCTCTCGCCGCCTCTGTGTGCCATTTGCCCGGTGACCACATGAGGGCCATGTCCACATTCCCTGCATGACACTGCCCTCCGATGGGCAGAGTGAGACCCTGAGATGTGCTGGGTCTCTGCAGGCCAGGATGGGACCCCACAACCTCTGGGAAAATGAAGGAGGATGCGGGACATGCTGCTCCATCAGAGGTTGAAAAGCAACACAGAGGCCATTTATTGTTTTCTTGGCCTCGTATTTTGTATCAAATGCATATGCAGTTATCTTATTTCATACAATTTTATACACTATGTGTGGAATTTTTAATGTGTCTGAAATTATTAGTACACTGGATAAGCAGTAGCGTTTAAAGGACATCTAACAGAGAAACTAAATCTTTAAATGTACCTCTGTGGTCTGTAATGATTTGACTCATTTGTCCTTCCAGTGCTGACATGAAACCAAACGGCAAATCGACTACTGTATTTAAGTTTTAACAGGACTCATTATATTCATTATATACCTATTTGGAATTTAGTTTAAATGACCAGGATTGGTCTGAAGTCAGTTACCAAGACAACTCAATCATAAATACTATCCTCATCAATTTCAGAAAAAAAACATTCAATCATCTAACAGTACACTTCCCAAACACTAATTCTAGTGCTAAAAGTCTAACAATGGGTATTTAAGACCCTTTGTACATTACATAATACGTCAACTCAGTCGTAATAACAACAGTACTGCTACTTATGTTTCAAACTGAAATATTTATGTTTATTTTGTTATTAGTTTACTATGTTGAAGTTTCACTTTCATTTACACATGATAATCGCATATTAACTGAAAAAAAATTAAAACTATTAAATTCTTTCTATTCCGGCTGCTGAAAGTGACACCGCTCAAATTATGACCAGCAACTGGTATTATGAAACACCAAGGTAACAACCTGGGTAATCCTTTTTCTACACCGCTGCCATATCGGGGCTTTCCCTGGTTAAGTGTAAGAACGGTAAGTAATACAGGGCTGTGTTTTTAAAACTGTCGAATAGGTCAGGAAAGATATTACTGTCTCTATGACTTAAAGTAAAGTTAAAAGAAAAGAAATGTAAAAATGGTGAATTGCAGCTTCATCTTACATAAACAGAATAGAATAGAGGTGGTGCGAGTGGTTTTTACAGGGCATTTGGGTTTGAAGGCCTCACAAGCGAGAGGCAATAGTGATATGATTGCTCTGCCAGTGATGGGATTTGCACTGATATTCTTCTGGAATCAGGCATCGGCCTGTAACCTGCTGAGTTTCCCATTGCCTCACTCATTACCCACCTTAAAGAGTCAATTAGGCATTAAATTAGGCAAGCAGTCATTTTGCCAGTGATGCGTGCCATGCATCAGCATGTCTGTCATGTGCAGCTGAAGCGCCGTCTGCCGCTCGGCGCTGGCCGGCCGTTGGCCCCGCCGCAGCTGTGATCGACAGCCACGGGCCCCACACGGTACCTCGCTGCACAGCCTCCTACCTTAGCCAGTTTTCGGCAGACGAAGAGAAACAAATCAGCGATGCAGGATTGTGCCAAGCAGGTGGCAAACATCCGTGTCGTTCAAATCAGCTTCCTCAGATCCTTTGTAGGCAGGGCGTGTGCCACATAAGAGCCTAATTTTTGACTAAAACTTGGAAAATTCACCTCGGTTTATACAGTTCCATACCCACTTCTCCTATAGAGTCATATGGGTATGGAGCCTATGCCTACAGGGCGCTGATAGATACAGCAATTTGGAAACTCCAGCTTACCGTACCGTGTTTTTGGACTGTGGTCATGGAAACCGGAGGAAATCCCACGAAGACACAGAGAGGACATGGAAACTCCACACATATTTATTTAAGCGATGTGGCCATGCAAACTATCAATACTGATGAAAATACCTCTCAGTTCATTCTGTAACATAATTTTATCATTAAAATCATTCCACAAACATTTCCTTTTATTAGGATACAGCTGGAACTCAAAATAATTGTCAGGTATATTTGCCTTGCTGTTAAATAATTATCCAGACTAAACTATGCCACTGTACAGTATTTACATCCCCAAAGGACTTTAGTAGTATGTAAATTAGTCGTATTTGACCCATTCCGAAAAGTCATGATATATGTACATTTTTCTGCAGCGATCTTCTCGGTTATTGGGAATAGCGTGCATGCAGTGTGTTGGTGAAGCAGCCAGCTAGCAGTAATGACTGTATTTGGCTGGTGTGATGCGTCCAGCTGGTGCCGTGTGCAACCAGCACGGGATGATGATGGATTGATATTGTGAGTTCGCGTCTGGTCACATGCACATTTCTCTCTCAACCAGGTGTTACGCCAAAATATGCTCCCGGATGGAAAAACTTTTCATCAAGCATCAACACATTGAACACAGTCATGAAGGTGTCTCTTCTGGTTTCCCCACATGTAACGTGCCCTAAATAGACATCATTCACTGTCAAACCGGAAAGAACGGATTTAATAGGATGGTCTTCTGTCAACTCAAACAACGGATCAGTATTCTCATTCAGCTACTGATAAGAATCTTCCCAAGTTCAATTAGGAATCAACATTCAAGTGCCTTTGATATATTACAGGTACATAAAAATGTATGTCTTTCATCTTCAAAAAAAAAATACATGCTAAATTATAGTAAGTAAATTTTACTGTCTATATTGTTTGTTTTTGCTACACGAGCCCCACAGTGATAACACAGACTTCCTAAATTACGCTTTTCCATTTCAGCCCCTTTGCAGTGGTCCTACGGTTTATCGGAATTGCACCTTTTGCTGGGATGACAGACCCATCAGTGCGTTTGGCTTGTCATAATAAATGCAATGAAATTTTTATCTGTTCGTCGTTGCCGTATATTGAATTAGTGTAATAATTCTCAATGCATTCTATTAATGCATTGACAAAATTAAACTTCAAGCTGAAATATGATTTTGCAGATTGCAGTTGTATTTTAAGATTAAGTACCTCCCACGTCATTCGGCTACTGCATCGGGGGATCGATGACACGAAGCCCCCTGTAGATACACCCGTTTACCCATATCATGCCCTTGCAGGGAGATTAACAGGACTGCGTAAGTGACCTGACATGATCCTCACCGCGATCTTCAAGATTTGGTGCCACTGCTTGTATTCATCCGAGATGAACAAGGCCTTAGAAACATCTATACATAAAAGTCAGGGAATGCTTTTTTAAAAAATAAAGATTAGAGGAATAATATAATGAATAATTCACCCATCAATCCATTTTTGACTAAAACAGAAATTTCAGAACAAGGTTAGGGAACACCCTGGATGGGATGCCAGTTTATAACCGGGCATAAAAACGCAAACGCTACGGGCAACTTCGAAACATCAATCAATCCGCCTACAGATGTATGCAGATTGCAGGATGAAGCCGGAATATGAAGAGGAAGCACGAGCAAAACAGAGAGAACTTCAGAGAGTGAGACATGCGAAGTAGCACCCTCACTACCATCCTAAGTTAATCTAATTAGCGATGCATTCATATGTTCATCTATCCAACTGCTTTACCTGCTCAGGGATATGGGCACCTGGAGCCTGTCCCAGACAGCACAGAGCACAAGGGCTTCACCCAGGATGGGACGCATGAGGAATACGTTATATTTAAATTAGACTTTTCTTTAAAAATTCAAATTAAATCCTAATCATTGATTAAAATCATGGAAACAAAATTGACCGGCACTACAAATTCATGACAGAGACAAAATGAGATAAAAAAACAAAAAGTTAATCTGAAAGTTTTTATTTTTTATTTCTTCTTATGGCTCCTGTTTTCGCTGATACTTCCACCACCAGCTGTCTGAGGATGGACAGACGGATATTATCATTTTCACTTCATGTAACCAGTTTTTCATGAACCAAAATACTGTTCTTTTTCTGGTTTTCCTGCCTAGTGGACACACAATGCAGGCAGAGCTGAAGGTCCACCTTGTAGCATCTTGCTAATATCATCTAGCTGCCTCATATTGTTACGCCCGGCTCGTCCGATCCTCGTGTGTGCCACGCCCCTCATTACCCACGTGCAGTACCCTGATCATTCTCACCTGTTGCCTGTCCTGTGTATATCAGTCTGCGTCTTCCCCTGGTTTACGAGGTCTGTCATTGGAGTGTTGTGATGTTAGTCGCCGTTTGCTTCCCTGAGTTACTGGGCACCCAAATAAAACCGTTTTCAACATTTCTGGCTTGCTTGCTTCCTTCCCTGCTTGCCTGCTGACCCCGGTCGCAACAGAATGACAGATATCCCGGAGCAAGGATTCCCCCTGACTGAGGAAGTATACCTCGGTTTGGCTAGGGAGGTCCTCTACTGGCTGGCCCAACCAAGATACACACACACACAAATATATATATATATATATATATAAAATGGTTATTCTGTGGTTTGAAATTACACAACTAACCCTCTATCAGTGGTGGGCAAGCAAGTTTTTGGGATAACCTGTAGGTCAGCTGTTCAAACCCAGGTGTGAGGACTCTTCAGCTAATCAGTCCTCTTATTAGTAATCTAACTAAGGAGTTGCAGCGAAAAGCCGTAAACACACTGTCCCTTTCTGGATCAGATTGCCCACCCCTGCCTCTATCAACATGGGGTCCCATGCTGAAGATTTGTTATAAATAAACATCTCCAATTATGTTACACGTGCAATAAACTCAGATACAGACATTATGCCCAAAACGTCCCACAACTGTATAACCAATCTCTGTCGTATTGTGTACACCACGCTATCAGAAAAAAAGAAAAGATAAAAAAATACTGCGTGAATCTCAATTTGCATTCTCGATCACACTTGTCTTTTCGTGTTCCCGTTTGCATCATCTTTCATTGCTGAAGAGCAGCTACAACTAAGAAAAGAAGTATAGAGGACGGTCAAAAAAATCCCTGGATATTGGTTTTCCGCTGCCCCAAATATCAAGGATCCATCGATTGCATCCACACCGAAGAAGACCAATCCCATGATTAATTGAGCCCCATGTTCATTCTCAGAAGTCAATTTAGCAAGACCGGTCTTGCCAAGACCACAAGTACAGTCTTTGCCTTTTTGGTATTGAGATTCATCCATTGCTTGCAAAGCATTTACAGTTAAATATAACGTTTAAAATGCTTTCCTTTAACGACGAAAAACCCCACAGGGTTGTTGGCCTAAGCTAAGTCACTGGAATGGCCAGGTAGCACTGTTTATCATGCAGCACCTACACGGCCCCCTTTTCATTGCAGCTGCTTGGCATGAAATTCCAGTGAGATTATCCCATTGATTAAAGAGCGTCATGTGAGTAAAAGCCTGGACTGTTACCATTAATGCTGCCGCTTTGTGCAAAAAACAAAAGACAAAAACAATTTCCTACAAATAATCTCTGTAGGCCCATTCGGGCAGTGGGGGGGCGGGGGGGGGAGGCAGCGGATCTGTTGTTGGTGCAGGTGCAGGTGGAAGCACGAGAGCACTTCAGGTCCTCTTTTAATGCGAGGTTGATGTCTGAATGGGCTGCGACGATGACAAACTCGGCACAGAGGTGCGAAAAGCTCTCGCTATGTAAATAAACAGTTCCATAGATTCCATTACGGACAAAGCAAAATAGCGAAAGTAATACTGATTAAAAAGGATGACCATGATTTCTTAGTAAGTCAGCTAGCAAACATTTCCTAGGTCACACAAATCTCAGGTAACATAGGGCACAAGGCTGTGGTGCAATGTGAATGGGATCCCAGTTTACTGCAGGGCAGCTATGCACATAATTGGAGTCCATCCATCCATCCATCCATCCATCCATCCATCCATCCATCCATCCATCCATCCATCCAT
>JAODKE010000015.1:10488758-10507259 GCA_026779605.1 Mormyrus hasselquistii
TTAAAATAAGGGAGACCTGTGAAGTTTTCCAGCCCGATTTTTTTTTGATGCCCCCCCCCCCCCCCCCCCCACCCCTGATAACTTTTACCACTCCCTGAAATTTTAGTATGACTTAAACCGGCCCACGGATGACTTGAGATTGAGACTATTCTAAGCAATATAAAAATCAGCTTAAAATGTCATCTTGGAGTGTCGAGGTCACAAGACCTGATGACCTCACTTTAAGGAAGCTGTCTCCTACGGTCTTTCTTGTCAAAGGTGTGGAGGGATACTGGTCACGTAGTCGTGGGGTAATGCAAAATTTACTGAGTGGCCTTAAATGGAAAAAATGTTTCTGGACATTTTACTAATTTTCGGGGGGCCCCCCCCCCCCCCCCCCGATCCCCCCCTCCTTGAGCATTGACCTTCTTCCAGAATAGGGGTCTGTCAGCTGGAAAATGAATATATATCCCTCTTTAAATGCATCCCACCCAGTATGGCTCTCTGCATTGTTACTTTTGTTATTGGGCAATGACTCCAGCGATCTCCATGGCTTTTCCTCTTCTTGCAAACAACAATATCCAGAGGTCCACTCTGTACAGAGAGACACACGGATGAAACTCGTCATGTTGCCAAACATAATTTCAAAACAAAAGATACGCTCCACAGCCACTGCAGACACTGCTGCTCGCGTCGCGCATCGAGACGCGGAAACGGATTACGAGAAATCACACAAATTGGAGAACAAAATCACCCCAATCACTCATTCTTGTTTTATTTTATTGCAGGTTATGGTCGAATGTGATTAAAATAACACTAAGAATGAGTCTTCGGTACGAAGGAGATGCTTTAAAAGGCAAATTCTAATTCTTCATTTAGGCAGGAATTCAGCTTCATAAACAATACAACCCCATGGCAAGGAAATTATCTGTTCATGTCCTTAGTGCCACATGTTCTTTCACTGCTCAAAGCTACTTAATTTGAGGAACTGGAACCATTTAAAATGTGCTTCAAAGCACACATCCCCTTCATTAACCCAAATGCAAACTATATATGGTAGAGCGGGCTGACATTTCATTTTATTTTGCGCAGTGATCCCTTCCCCGAGAATCTTTTCAATACCTGCATCCCCTTTGCTTTTTAACCCAAGCGGCATTATCTCCGTATGATGCCATTTATTTGCTATTCAGCCTGAACAGTGAGCACGCAATGAAAGATCAGTTTCAGCTGAATGCATCCAAGCATCTGCAATCGAAAAAGAAGCGTATTCCGTGATATATTAGCCTGATTTTAATATGCCAGAGAAGGGTTCCTAATTTGAAGGCATATCCCCAAATCTGCTGAGGTTACCTTACATTTAGCTGCAGAAAAAAAGAGCTTCATTTCATCTGCTTCAAATGCATGAAGTACTAATATTTAGTTATTTGCAGCTCTATAGATTTCCATTTATAAATACGTAAAATGTCCTCTATTCAAAGCTGGAGCAGATTAAACACTGGCTCTCAGTGCCTTCTGATGCATGCGGAGTATGATGAATTGAATTAATAATAATTAACATACTGTTGAGTAAAAGAGGATGGTGAGGACCGGAGATACCTCATCATATTTGTCATGTACGGACTCTTTAAGGACCAGTTTCTTAGAAAAAAAAAAAAAAAAAAACATTGCAGATCACAGTCTGTCTAAGATTAAATTTATGTCTCACATTGGGCAAATATACTTCTTATAATTGTTCTACATGACTATTAATAGAGCACAAACAATTTTTTTGCAAATGACTTAATCATTTGGTAGATGTGTGTCTTAAATTTGCTTAAGGACTCCAGGTTTGTCCTACCATTCAAGCACATGCAGTTGGCACAAGGGTACCGCTAAAGATTTCAGGGGCAGTGAAACCATATTGTGCCCCCAACCCAGACCAATGCAATTATGTTCCAGACTTTTTAGGGCCCCTGTCACTCACTAATCTCCAGGACCAAAGTGACCCCACACTAAACAAGTGAGTAAGGTAGGTAGATGGATAATGAGATTCAGATTAGAGTTTTTAAAAAGCCTTCTTTTTTTTAAGAGTTTAACTGATATTGTCAAAAAAAGTTTTCTCATTCAGTCTATTAGTGAATTAATGGGCTGAAAAGCCCAGCATGACATACACTTTCACAGCCAGAGTTCTGGATAGAACCGTAGGCTTGTCTATTATTTAGTACATTAGTTGGGTGGCAGCAACAGAAAATAAGGAAGAACAACAGGAACAAAAGAGCATAGATAGATGGGGTATTTTGTGCATTTCACCAGTGATTTTATGCTATACATAAAGATAAAACAGTGGGTGCATGCTAGTTATGACCAAATGAAGCATCATGAACCATTTGCTGTATTTTCTGACCCCACTAGATGGCGCTCTCTAATCAAAAAAGGGCTCAAATTATGCCCCAAAACAAACCAAGAACGCCATCTACAAGCTTCATTTGGCACTACACATCCTTGTTTGCTATGTAGTAGTTCCAATATATTATGCAAAGTGAGCAGTATGTCCGAATCCTCCGTATGGATGGTACCTGGAGGACATACTACATTCTGTGAAATCCCAAAACGTTCAACTGATGGATGATTTGCTATCCCATAAGGCCACTAGAGCTGCAACCAGAGATAAAAAATGTCTCTTGCTAAGAAATTTGGGCCAAGATGGTGGAGGTTGTACCATCTCTGTACAAACTTAAGTAGGAAACTATACCAAGAGTACAAGTTGACTTGAATATGTATTTCTTTCTTTGGTAATATCTAACAATTTTTAACTTGCGTTAGGGTCAAGCTACGTATTTGAAAACATCCGGGTTAGGCAATGTGCAAAATGGCAACTGAAGTATGTTCAAGTTAATACATTCTGTACTTATGCAAACAAACAGTATATATTACATTAATGGGTAGGTTATAGGCTTCCAGCGAGATTCAGTGCGATTTCAGATGTACCCAGTGTCATCTTCAGTATTGTCAGTAGGACACAACACTGACCTATAACATCTGACATTGTAAAATATTGTTGCCGTTCTTGGAAAAAAGCCTGGTAAAAATAAATAAATAAAAACCCTATATTTGTTACCCGACATCTGCTTCAAACCAATATTAAATATCCAGTGTTACATAAGTAAACATTAACTTGGTTTGTCCACAACAAATGCCTTGACCCTGTACAGCACATGGGACACGGGCTCAAACCCCAACTTCTGCCTGTGAGCACCAATCAGCGCTCAGCCTAGGCCAGATGTTTCCTGCTGTTGCCACTCTGCCGGTTGAGGCCCTGAAGTGTGCCTCTCTCTCTCCTCTCCAGTGGACGCCCACCTTATGCACTATAAATGAAGTGACAGTACATTATATGTAGACTCAGCTGGGACGGTCCCCACATCTCATTAAAAACCTTTTAACATGTTCAGAGGAGGATTGCTGTCTATTGGAACCTTCCATATCCATGGTCAGGAAGACATATTTTTTAATGGATGCTCGGAATTATCCTAAAATATTCATGGGTGTGTAAGTGCCTTTTCTCTATAACGCAGCTTTTGAGTTTCTTACTCAAAACTAGGGGCACTTCTAGGATTTGACTCTAAGAGGGGCTCAGCTCCCTAAAGAAATATCAGATGCCCCACAAATTTAGTGATTAAATTTGCCGGGAGGAGGGGGGAGGTCTCCACAAAGTTTGCCAAGCCAGTGGTACGAAATGTATATGAAAATCTGGGCCAAATCGTTAAATGATTTACTAAAAACTCTATTTCAGGGGGACTGAGACAAAAAATAATTGATTTTCGGCACAGTCTGCTGAAAACTGGCAGAGGTAAACCTTTAACATCCTTAATCACAACACCATCATATCCCCCTCAAAGTGAATCCCTCCTCCATTCTCTAGCAGGCAGATGTTTACAGACTGATATTCAAAAAAGTTCAGTTTGGTTCCAGGAATATACAATGTTAGCAACTTAGCAACATCCGTTTCATGGCGCGTTGCCGGAACATGCGTGCATGAATCGAAGAGTTCCAGTTGCGCAAAAGGCCTGAAAACAAACTTTTCGCCTTTGACAGCTCCGAGAACTGAGAAACACAGCGGCGCTTCCTCCGCTAGCTGGCGGAGAATAACTAGACATGGAGAATCGAGAAGGGTGCTGCCTAAAATGTGCACTTCACAGCTTCCAGGCCTAACAGAACGGCGCCTCGCTGCTCTGCTCTGGGCGGGAGAAGGAGGCGGTACCGGCATGAAGCCGGCACTGACACATCTCTGGGCCCAGGCAAAACTTTCCCAGCCGCTTCATTGAAGTGTATTTCTGAACCCGATTTAGAGGGCGGATACTGTTCATTATGTCTAAGCAAAGATTATTCATTTATAAAGCCATTTTTCCATCTAGAATACCATGTTGTAGGTAACTTAGCTTAGAAAAGCTATTTTTTAAGATTGAAAATTAATTATTTTGGGGAACTTGAGATCACGTCAAAGATAAAAATGCAATTCAGTAGAAGGAACAAATCAGGCCAGGAATGGTGTGTCAGTACGCCCTGTGATGAGCTTCATCCTGGGCTGTTCCCTGCCTTGTGGCCATAGCCCCCACCCCTTCCCCGTGACCCTGAGCCGAACAAACGGTTTCAGAAAATGGAAGGATGGGTGACTTTCAGAAAGTGGATGGATGAAGTCAAGCCAGTATAAGGTGGCCTCTTTCGGTTTAAGAGTCATATGGTCATGTGAGATATTAGAACAAGCACGCATTCTTTTTTTTTTATTTGAATAGAGAAGTCAAGCTTTTTGATATAAGCACTTGAGACTATAATGGGCAGACTGACTGGATTCGCTGCTACTCCCACATACCTTCTGAAATTTCCGACCTTTTCCTTCAACCCACGTTCCCCTGACCATACTTTGTGCCAGGAAGTCTAGCCTCACCAAAGCTCTAGGCGAGGATCCTCTCACCATAGGCACGTACGCAGGGGCGGATGCGGCGAGATCGCTCATTGACCTTTCGGTGGATGGAAGAAACATCTGCAGACACCGGCCCCGTGTCAGACCGTAATCCTGCAGCGGATTGACATTTGCACGTCGACGAGATGGCTTAACCTTAAGCGTCTGAGAATAATGCAAACATCGTTGCATAGCCTACTTGAACGTTACGTCGGCTCAAAAAAATAATGTACTCGGAACGTTACAATGTTTGTTTCATTTTGTAGGACTATAGGCTCTCCGACGTGCAATTTATAGGAGATACCAGCAATTCACAATAATAATACAGCTATTATTGTGAAAGACATAGAAGCAATCTAATTATTTTACTTTCTTGATGATCGCATGAAAAAGACACATGACTTATAAATAGGGAATAATGAAATAGTTTCCAAAATGTACTAGAGTTTTTTGAAATTTAAGTATGATAACAGTAGCTGGGGTGAGATACCTTCTTATACCTGTTTCCTACTGATTTCACTGTCTAATACCATCACTGTGAAGCTGACCAGTGCTCTACTTGGGCTGAGTGTCTGTTTCTGGTTGCTGTTACTCAGAGATCCTTAATGTGTCCTCTCCGGAGGTCCAGCTTATCTACCGCAGGTGAGGTGAAAACACACTCTACCATCATCCCAGAGTGTTCTAGGGATCAATACAACTGCCTTTGCAGACCGGGGTGGATCCGGCCAAGGGCGAGATGGGCAATTGTCCAGGGAAGCATCCTTCAAGGGGCGCGGTGGGGAGCCAGCACAACTGCATGACTGCTGATGAGAACATTTGGCACAGATTTCACCTAGGGCTCCAAGTATGCCAGAACCCCCACTGATTGCGGACAGTAGATGCATGCATTGGTGACCACGGTTTTTGGATGAATTGTGCATTAGCATAGATGCAGGAAGAGGGAAGAAGCGCAATTATATGATACAAATCTTGTGTTGAGCTCTCAAGGGTTAGGAGTCTTCTGGCGGAAGTCTAGAACTGCGCCCTCGTGGCTGGGATTTATAAGGCATCTATTCTTGTGTTGGGGGCTTACGGAAAGGGAGCACTCAAATTCAGGACCTGGACAGCTTCTGAAGGAGTATAAGATCTCCATCTCAATGATTATCTCGGTCTACTTGGTTAGCCACCTACAAAAAGTGAATTAAGGCTCGTCTTCCTCTCAGGTGGAGCTCTTATGCCGCGCATCCCAAAAGGCTTCCAATGTGTAATAAACATTTTTTACGGCTGACAGCAATTTAGTGTCAACCATCTGGCTTTGCATGCCAGGCTGACCTGTCCAGGTTGGTTCTGGAAGCTTCCCTTAATATCACACCCAGGAGGTACGAGCTGACGTTGTGGAAGCATGTGAGGCGGAGTGACATGTTGAGTCGGGGGCATGTGGAGGTGAAGTGTCACATCTAGCTGAAAGGAGCATATGCCTCTGACTCTTGGTTTCAGTTTGCATACAACTGAGACTGAGCATCAAAGGCAAAGACGTTTCTGGTGATGATGCCATTTGGTCTGGGATGATTAAAGCGTGACAGCAAACAAATAAATGGAGAAATGTGGCTGGTAATGAAGCAGAAAGTCTGGAGGGATGTTTCTTTTTGCACTCGACGTGCGCTTTTACAGCTTTCTGATAGGCACCGCCATTTACTCCAGCAATGCATGTTTTCCACTTCATTTGCAGTCGCCGCCTGAGATGTTGCGAGAAAGGAAAACAGCACGCCGCATTTTTCTCCGTCTGCACTACTATGATGTGTGGCCAGGCTGTCACAGTGACATACAACACCACGGGGGGGAGGAGGGTAGTATTGATTACTGAGTCTTTGACACATGTTGGTCGTGGCTAAAGGTCAGTCTGGATTACTTTCCTCTCAGCGCTTAACATGACTAACAGAACATAATGTTACGCTGCTTAGCTTTTATCGGAAATGACTTTGATATTTACAGCTGTGCATGTTTTTACGGGAATTATTTAGGTAAGTGCCTTCTCCAATATTATACTGGATTGTATATGCTATATTAAAAGATAATGCTATACTAAGGTATACTAAACTATACTCTGCTAAACTATATTATGCTATATTATTGCGATACAATACCATGTCATACCATGTCATACCATGTCATGTCATACCATACCATACCATACCATACCATACCATACCATACCATGCCATACCATACCATACCATACTATAACATACCATACCATGCCATACCATACCATACCATACCATACCATGCCATACCATACCATTCCATACCATACCATACCATAACATACCATACCATAATGTACCATACCATACCATACCATACCATACCATACCATGTCATACCATCCTATACCATACCATCCTATACCATACCATACCATACCATACCATACCATACCATGTCATGCCATACCATTCCATACCATACCATGCCATGCCATACCATGCCATAACATACCATGCCATAGCATGCCATACCATACCATGTCATGTCATGTCATGTCATGTCATGTCATGTCATACCATACCATACAATACCATACCATGTCATACCATCCTATACCATACCATACCATACCATACCATGTCATACCATCCTATACCATACCATGCCATACCATACCATGTCATGTCATACCATACCATACCTTACCATACCATACCATACCATACCATACCATACCATGTCATACCATCCTATACCATACCATACCATACCATACCATACCATACCATACCATCCTATACCATACCATGCCATACCATACCATGTCATGTCATACCATACCTTACCATACCATACCATACCATACCATGTAATATAATGCCAGGGTGCTGCGTAGGATTTCAAATCTGTGTTTTTAATTTCTACATTAATTTCTTCCCTGATATAACCTTTCAGAATATCCAAGTACTCCATCCATCCATCCATCCACCAGTGTTCTGTACGCACTTGTCTTATTCAGGGTCACGTGTTGGCAAGGCAGGGCATAATTGTGGTCAGGACAGCAACCCATCGCAGGTCACACCATCCAATACTCAACAAATAATAATTTACTGCTTCCCAGAGTACCTGGCTTGAGATAATGGATTGCCACTTGTCACTGATCTTGATGTGATTGACCATGATTGCAGAAATGTAGGGAGAAATAGATTTCACAATGACTCAAATGATTTTCTTTTGTTATATATTAATATATTCTTACTGTCGACATAAAATAGTGATGCTTTTTTAGAACAAATACACCGGAAAGATCGGCAGGCAGAGATATTATTTGTTTTTAACCTCCGTTGCTACGAATGTAGCTGCACATGATGGATAAATCTGTCCCTTTACCATTAGCAAAACAAACGAAAAAGACTAATGACTGCATTTAGGTTGGACTGGGCTGTTTGTCTGTAAACGTATAACTCTTCCAAGCAGCTTTTGAACAGTATTTCAAATCCCTTTGTTCTACTTTACCAGCGTCTGCTAAAGGGAAGACCGTGTTAAACTATTAATACTGTGGTTATTAATCATCCTATTCCACTTCCCTACTTATTTTTGCATGTTGATTAATGGAGAAATATATGCTAATAATTAAAGTTTCCAATAGAAATTTAGGAGTTTTCACGCCTTCCATACATCTTGGCAACTCGCAGAACTGATTCAGATCTCACATACAGGAAGGACATAATGTATCTTCTCACTGAGATACAATAATCTGGTACGAAGCCCATAGTGACCGTTGTATCACTGTTTCATACTTACTTCATATTTAGCAATATTGATCTGCGTGTAGATACATCCACCTTTGTATTCATGCAGTGAAACAACTTTTTTCTCAGTCATTAAATGGATGAGAATATTGCACGCAAAAAATACTAAGTGCATTAGTGATTCTTAAAGTGATGCAATGCGAACAAACAATACATTTGCACTTAGCTGTTGGAATGATCATTATATTAAAAGTCATCATATATTTCACTGGAGCAATTCTAGCTAAAAGCAGTGGTACGGGTTAAATGGAGAGCTTGAGGGTGCAATCGCAGGGCTGCCCTGGGGGCTAGAACCAGCAGCCTTCCGGGAATGACTCCTGTCTGTGCTACCCAGGGGTGTACTGAGAAGTTCTAGGCGCTCTGATAAAATATCACCTTCCCCCTCCCAAATGTGCATATAGTTTTATGTATTTAAGGGACCCTGTCAGTTTCTCTGCCCCTGAATCCTTGTACTTCTGACACCCCTGATGGTACCATACAGACACTTCAATAATATTTTGAAAGATTAATTACTTCAAAGTAACAATTAGACCCAGAATACGTTTATAAGGGTCACCATAAGAGTATCTTCAAGAGAAAACTTCATGAAGACCCTTTCGAAACCAGCATAGACAATGTTTTTATTTTAATTTAACACTTATCTTCAGGTTAAACATAACTTGATTAACAAAACCACATCATCACATGCAGTTTAATTTAAAACCATTTAAATGAAACACATTTACAGGATGTAATAATCACAACAATAAAACCATTCAATCATCTTTATTTGCCTGTAAAGGCCAAATGGCTAATTAAATATGAAAAGCAATCTGTTTGGGTTCTGGTTTATATGTCAAGGCAAGTTACCAAGACAGACTGCGGCTTGGAGATTCGGGAGACACAGGCAAATTAATCATTAATTGCAATGGCAGTAATTATGTATTTGCTCAGCTAATTAGTGCAGATGCTTGGAATGAAGATAATACTCCAAGGCGTTCTGATGCTCAGAACCTGACTCTCTTAGCTATCGCCTCATGATTAAGACCCCTAAGTAGCACGGTAGATGCAAACCACCTCTGCTGCATAAGAACAACAGAATTGCAGAATTTTCACTCCACTCAAAACAAGAGCCCAAGGTTACAACAGAAAAGACTCATGTTATGTAAAGCATATTAAGATGTTTTTCTGCTTCCAATAATGCAATGCACAGTATAGATTAAAAATAATGTTAATAACCTCATGCTACTGAATGGCTCTGATGTATATGTATGTATATTTTTAACAACAGACCACAATGTGTTAACCAGCGGTTCCCCAGAGTGCACACCTGATTCAAAAGGAACCTTGTACTTCACATCTGTGCTGTGATTGGCTGTCTGAAGTCTGACATATGGTCAATCATTGGTAGTAAAAAATAAAGCACTCACTTTCCTCTTTTAAAACACTGATGTGCAAATTTATTGCTTAGAACATAAATTTATTACTGAGAATGTAAGGCTGGCAAGCAAAAAATATTATTTTATTTCATATGTAATAAAGTTAAATTAGATGAAGACAAAATCTGCAGACTTATAATAAGCCATTATGAAACTTATAATAAAATGTTTCCTTGGTTTGTCCTTGACATTTATTGTAATGTCACCAAACTGGGAGCCTTACTGATAGTCATGTGTCCTCGGTGGAGTCGTGATTTACGCTCCGAGGCTAAGATTTTACAGGTGGACTTGGTGAGACTATTGTCACTGAAGTTGAATGTCACTGTAAGTGGGCACAGTAAGAGGAGATGCTGTTCTGATCGAAAGGAAGATCCTATTCCAGGTGCTGTGTGAGATAGGAAAAACAGGATACGCAGTTCCAGCTAGTATGTTTGCCACCAAATACACCACTGAATGGCACTTTTATTTACAAACCGGTCTGTTTAAGAAAGATACCCATGCCAGGGGCCTGTATCACAAAGCAGGATTTCTTGCTTAGCCGGATAACTTATTGGATTTAAGCCTGGGCTGAATGTAAGTGAATGAAGATAAACTCTGTTTAGCTTTTACTTATACAAAAATGTTCGAAGGGCAGAATGACAAATGATTGGTTCAGCCATCCAATCTTAACCAATCTTGATTACAGAGGAGGCGTTTCCAAGCAATTTGAGAATGCAGTACCAAGACATGTGATTGGTTGGTACCGCCTCCTCCAGTTGCTTGGGCACACCTCCTCTTCAATCTGATTGGTTATCTCTCTGAACCAATCATTTTTGTTCTGTCCTCAAAACATTTTTGTGTAAGTAAAACTACCACAAGCGTCCATTTATCCCAGGCTACCTTAAATCTAGCAACTTATTAAGTTAAGCAAGAAATCCTGCTTGTGGAAATACCCCACAGCTCCTTTGAGAGGAACCACTCTCTGAAGAAAAGATACCATCTACAATGGACAGCCACTTGTAACAAAGAAAACAAGATTATCATACATTTATGTGAAAAAAAAATACACAGAGAAAAAAAAGCGAGTAAAAATGAAGTGTAAAATAAAATGCGTAAGAAACTCAAGAGATGGTTCAGTGCAGGACTTTCTGCTATGAACTTCCTTCAGGTATTGTAAAATGGCTCACTTCCTTCTCGCCAATAAAGCAGCGCGTCTGAAGCTCATGAAGCTCTCCCGCTTCGCGTTTGCTGTCACTTGAAATGCGCGCGCAGTATGAGTCTGTCTTTGACTTCCCTCCTTAGACTCAGACCATAAAGAGACTCCCAGCTGTCAGCTGGTGAAGCGAGTTAAGGCACAACTCATGCATCGCTGAGGATTTTTGCTCTTCTGAAAACAGTAATCCCCCTGCGCGGTGGAACAGGAACTGGGAATGGCCCAGGAAGGCGAGCGAGATGTTTGAGGCCCCGAGCAAAAAGGAGACATTTTACAGCACATAGGAAAACAATAAAGTGATTTGTAACAAATTGTTGTTTATATATATATGTGTGTGTGTGTGTGTGTGTGTATATATATAAATATATATATATTTATATATATATATATATAAAACATTGAGGTAGCTAAAGCTAAGTTTGACAGAGGCAGCAGCACCTCAGCTAATATCCAGCAGTTTTATAAACCCCAACATTTTGTTGCTGATCTGCTTATTATTTTACAAAATTAACGCTTCATCTCGACACTTGCCTGGGCACAATGGCACCGTCCAGTGACAGTCGGCATCTGAGTTTCAAAACCGGGCTTGGAAAATATTTCATGGGATAATCGATGTGTAAGTTTACCTATTCGCAACAATCAGACTTCATGGAAGTGCGCCTAATTAAGTCGGCCGAATGAGGACAAAAAGACAAGCACAATAGATGCGAGCGAGCCTGAGAACAGAAGCCTCGGAGGTAATTGTTCAGGAAGGAGGAAATAAAAGAGGGACGAGCGTTTCCCACCGTCTGCTCTTTCAATCTCTGTTTGCGCCTCAAAGCAAGTTTTCGAAAGGAAACCAGAAGCAATCAGGCCCAGAACGTGTATAGAGATTGAATTTTTCTGGGGAAGAGAGGAAAAAAGCAAATCGCAGAATAGTTACGGCTGACCTGTGGCCCGCATCTGAAAGCCTGCAAATGAGCCCAGCTGATTCCGCTCCCGTGACAGGGAGGCGCGGTGAGCTCTCGTTCCTTTTAGCCCCCCTCCTTGCACGGGGGAGCGACACACTTCACTGCTGACCCCACTTCACCAGGGCCCAAGTGAGGGGGAGGGAGAGGGTCAGGTCGTTTCTCAAAGATGTTCTCACACGATGATGGCAAACTGGTGTGCCTCCCTGTTATTCAGCAGATTTTGTCATGCGACAATGATACAATGATTGCAACGGGAAAAAAAAATAATTAACGACAATAAGGCATCAACATTTTGATGTTCTTTATAGAAACCTGATAGATAAATATGAAACATAAGCTCTTCCTGAGCTTTATATACTGCACACCACTGTTCTGAACTCAATTTCACCCTCCACTGGCTTTCTGACAATTTGGACAGGCTCACGCCAGCAGCAGAAAGTGGGAAGACACTGAATTTTTATCTGTTTTTTTTTTCTTCTTTTTAAATCTGAAAATATGATGCAACACAAGTTAGGAAAACAGTGGCATCTCCAGGAACTTGTCAGGTATTTCTTCCAAACACAAAACGGTTTTGCTCTCAGGCTGGCAACCAGAGTCCCAAACACAATGTACATAAGTGGATGAATGTACAGGGTAGATTTTCCAGGTGTGATTCCTCTTTGCAGGAATGCGGAGGAGAGATTCAGATGACCTTGCCCTGCTGGAACATAAGCAATTATCGTGCATTACCACGAAAACGGTGTCACATAATAAGGGCTTTATAGTAGTTGACAAACAGGTACAAATGGACTGTACAAATGGATTTCGGATGAGTGTTAGTTTATCGTCTCTCCTCGGGGACCCAGGGCAGAGCATGGAGGCTTTGGTGATGGTGACAGATTCGCCATCAGCAACTGGCTCAGGCGTTCGTGTGGCATCTTCAGAAGCATATTCTAGCGGTGTGGCTGCTAAACAAAATCGCAAAAGCCCCTTGGAGGGTGTCTGTCATACAATTTCTCACCATTCCGGTCCCTGCAGCCACACTTTTAGGATGGCAATGGAAACCAACTAGCTGCTCCTGCCCCCTAGAGGACAGACAATGCATGATCTCAACAATGCATCAACTTTAGGATCAAACCTGCCGTATAAGTTCAAACCGGGCATCGAATAAGTCGCATTTCCCAACACGGAAAACTGTGGCACTCGAGGACCTGAATCCACTGCCATGAGTGTGTGTTAAATTAATGCACGGCATCACACTTACTGTTTAGCTATCTCCAAAGCTGCGGGAATGCACATGAGACATTATTTGTGGATTAGCAAGTGCCGTGTTTAATATCATGAAAACATTTTCGCGCAGACGCTGAATACGGATGATGTTTTGGTAATTATATGGTTGACGGATAGTGTTTTGCGCCGTGCTTGGGCAGCTGCTGCTGACAAATCCGCACAAGGTGAAAACATAACCAATTAATGGGTCTCGATAAGACCTGTCCTCGTTTCCGTGGCTTTAAAAGATGCAATACCTCTCGCTTGTGCACCTCTCTCTATCCCTCGTAATAAATTCCTCATCCAGGTCATACTTTTCCCACATCGCGCATCAGAATACCAAACAACCTGACGCTACATACTTGGAATAAACCGCCAGTTCAGGTGTGAATTTCCTGTGTGTCTGCATATGCGTTTTGGAAACATCCCATACATGGCATCTCAACTATAATAACCTGACAAATTGCTTTAAAACTTATATAATGGTTTTAACACACACCATTCACATTTATATTTGCGTCCGCCCATTGGTGAAAAAAGGCAAACGGGGCTGAAATGTCAGCAGGACAATTCTTTAGTTCACCCTTATCAGCGAGGCTG
Organism: Mormyrus hasselquistii; assembly: GCA_026779605.1. Classification (NCBI taxonomy): domain Eukaryota; kingdom Metazoa; phylum Chordata; class Actinopteri; order Osteoglossiformes; family Mormyridae; genus Mormyrus; species Mormyrus hasselquistii. The sequence goes on from JAODKE010000015.1 coordinate 10,502,861, forward strand.
ACTTTTCAAAGACTTGGCAAGGACGAATCCTTTGTGTGGGGAGGAAATTAGTTTCTTACGTGTGCGGTATCCGCATAGAACAAAGTTAATTATTCAGAGCATGGACCCGTGAATTTGCAACAGTTTAGTCATTCCGTTCAGACAGTTCGGGCTCAGTGAGCAGCTTCTTATCACCCAGATTTTGATAATTGGCTTAGACATATCAAATAAACTTTAGAGAATTCAGAAGTAAGCAGGTATGACGTTCTAATAGGGCTTTCATTAGTCTGTTCTCCAGCGGTAATGTATTTGAAATTACTGTGACGTTTTCTACTCTGAAAGGTTTGGCCTTGTACTGTTTTTTTTTTTTTCCCTTATACTTGCTGTGAACAAAATTTATTCTCAGTAGTGATCTAATTCAGTACAGCGCTCCATTTGGCCCCATTTGCCAAAGCTGCATGCGTTAAAGATATGATGGAAACTGACACCTACATCTTGGTGGGAAAGACATAATTTTTTGGCAAGATCTATAAAGGGTGCTAGGCTATCCTCTGATTTCCTCGCTAGGAGCGGTAGACATTAGCCAGGGGCTGAACCAGCTGAGAACCAAACTTTATCCTGCCTACATACTGTAGATTCCCTCAAAAAGGAAGCGACTGTACTGATAGGCTACCTTGGGCATAATTTCAGATGTGCGTAGCGACATGGGCGGCCTGCCAATGATTATCCAGCCTTCCTGAGCCTATCCGTGTCTCGATTAGCCGTCAAACCCCGGCTAATTAGCCTTCTGTTAAATTTCATGGAAGACGACGTAACTCGGCGGGAATGTGTCAGGTGGGAGAATGTTTTGGTTTGAGCCGTGTCGCTTTATACTCAGATGGCTATTTTCAACCCTCGCAGACAACGATATGTGTGAAGGCAGAAAAAAAGAGAGAGACTAAAAGGACTAATCAGATCACAGCTAAAAGCACCAAATTTTATCCTATTTACAATTTCAATGACATACACAACTCCCTCTCTTTATATTATGAATACACATTCATTATCGATACCTTCTCATCTTTCAACAGTACTTTGAAGTACTTCATACTTCAGCAATACGGGTATTTGCCCTTCTTGACATTATATCTACTTCTGCTCTTGCTCTGTTCATTTGCTTTATTATTCTGTACGAGAGCCTGAAAACGTCAGAAATGTTAAACTGAATTCTTCATGCTTATTTCGTTGATTTGCTTTGAATGTTACATTCCCCCAAAATTACTCTGGCTCTATATATCTCTTGGTATTCATAAAAACGTCTTTTCACAAAATGTCTAAATGAAAGATGTGCACACACATGACCCTAACAGTGCCCCTCCGATCTACTTTTATTAATCAGTTTCACTGTCATTACATTTCCTGCTAAATAGCGGCTATGCTAATATTCCCTCTGGCCCCAGTGTAACTTTGAGCTGAGCTCATGCCCGTGCCATGTTTCCATGGAAACCTCCCCATGGCACACGCCATTAAAGAAACCGACACTAGCACATCACTCGAGGAAGCTTTCAGAGGATCTTTAAGTCAGGAGGTATATAAAAGATTGATCACATTTTATGTTTTTTTTTTCCTTGTCATTACGATTGCATGCAATGTGTGAACGGGAATCAAGCGCCCCACGGAGCTGGCTGGAATTCATCACATATAACACGAATCATCTTCACCTCATTCTTTATCTGTTTCCTACATCTCCGTGAGGAACCTTTAAGAAGGTACATTGACTTTCCAAAGCTTATACGCAATAAAAATGTAGAAAGCTATGTTCAGAAAATGTTTGACTTGAGTGCCTATGCATTGCTACATGGATGTTTTAATGTTGCCCATCTAGCAGTGTAAATGTATGCTCCTTTCAGATTAACTGTCTATGAGTATGTCTTACTTGTGCACTGCTACCAAAATAGATCGATATTTAACCTTTGACATCTTCGCTTTATGAGAATTCCATGATCAATTGGCAGTAGCTTTGCGAGTTCTGCTCTAATATTCCGGACCAGATCTTTAGATGTGAAATGACAAGGAAACCAGGTAAAACTATGACAAAGACAGCCTTCAAAATGAAGGTAGTCGTCACATTGTATCAAGGTATTAATGAAGCGATGTATTCCAATTGCAATACATTGCTTGTTTCAAATAAGTGAAGAAGTATTTAGTAGCTTTGGAATGACTTTTTTTTTTGCTCATTCGATGTTACATCTTCAGCATGAAGATCAATCAATCCATCCATCCATCAATTTATGATAGATTGGAAGATTCCTGGTTTGAATCCAGTGAACCCCAGGAGTGATTCTACTTCATAGTGCCTTAAGCAAGGCCCTGAACCTAAGATTAGTTCATCTTGGGTATGACATTGACCTACATCCAGCTCTGCAAGAAGGTCCTCCAACTTACAGGGAAAATTTGGTGGGTTGGTGGCAGGATTGACTATGTTCCATTCCATTTGGACCAGTGTGCTGAGGTTATCATCTGTCCTAGGGCTGCACTCAGCTTCTCATCCCTGAGGTGGTTTCTCGTGTGCAGGGTGCATGCTCCTAACCCCCTCCTAGAAGATGACTCTGCCATCACCATGCGACCAGTCAACAGGACGTCAGACATGCACTGTTACATATTCTTTCCATGTTATAAAGGAAACTTGTTTTATTTGACTTATATTTTCACACAACTTTCCAGTGCTTAACATAAATAACAAATATGCAGTTTAGGAAATAAATGGAAAAGTTAAAAAAAAAAAAACTGTGGGATGCAAAAATTGGTAGTGTATATCTAGAGTATGATTATGGTCCCGTTCTTTGCTGTTTGACTTTGTGTCCACTGCGATTCAAACTTCAATTGTTGTCCTGTGATGCTATGATGGCAAAACAATATGTAATATAAATCTATTTAAATATTACATATAACTCCAACATTTCTGTTGCAGTTGAAATGAGAACAGAAGATAGGTAGTGATGGCTTATCCTACCAAGCTACGAGACACACAAACACTCAATGACAAGAGCGGCTACAATTGTTGACGCGTATTCAGGCCATCGAATTGCTGACAGTTTTTCCTGTTTGTTTGATTCTTTGCATTGCTGGACATGCTCTGTTTCTGCACTGCGCCAACCGGTTATGCTCTTTCAGCTTTTCCTGGTAATACTCAATTCCTCCCGTCTTAGGCTGCGGTTGCTAGCTCTCCCCTCTGAAGTGCGTGTCATCTACTTTGCTTGCAGCTAACCCGATTTTCCCCACAAAAATCTCATCGGCCTATGGGCACCGTAGAAGAGATTATCTCCCCGAGCCGGCTGCTTGGGATGGGGCCTTGAAGGTTTCCTCGCGTTCTGCTCTCTCACGTTGGCTTCAGATTCCCTGCGGCCCCTCTGACTCAGCGTCGGCTCTTTTGCATCCCTCCAGACTGTCACGATCGCCAGGGGATCATCTAGTCTTGCCGCTTGCCTTCTCCTCTGCTCTGGCCTAGGCCGTGACGGCCTTCCCTGATTTATCTGCCACCTCCATGACGATGGTGCTTCAGCAGAGCGGGCCTTCTCTCTAAAGGGGCAACTGAGTAGACTAGAAAGGCAGCAAGTAGTGGACTGCTTCTATCGACCTGGATTTGTAGTTGAAATGTTGCTGGTTCAAGCCTCAGGAGGCAACTTCTTATTTGAGCTGAGCAGGTGTATGGAATGGGAATGAAGTTCAGCCATGAGCCGTCTGGTCTGCTATGGTGCAGCATTAATGAAACCTCCAAATAATGTCTTGCAGAAGGTCCAGGCTGTTATCTCCTGGCTTTGTTTTATGAAAAAATCCTGTGTTTGTCAGTTAGTGTGCCCATCAGAACCCTGCCTCTTCCCCACTTGTCTAGCAGGTGTTGCTGCAGCTGTTCCTCCCCATTCTCCCTGTTGGTCCTCCAGCTCCCTTCCTGCAGGCCCCTCATCGCCCTCCAGCTCCCTTCCTGCAGGCCCCTCATCGCCCTCCAGCTCCCTTCAGTCCCCTCATCGCCCACCAGCTCCCTTCAGTCCCCTCATCGCCCACCAGCTCCCTTCAGTCCCCTCATCGCCCTCCAGCTCCCTTCCTGCAGGCCCCTCATCGCCCACCAGCTCCCTTCAGTCCCCTCATCGCCCTCCAGCTCCCTTCCTGCAGGCCCCTCATTGCCCTCCAGCTCCCTTCAGTCCCCTCATCGCCCACCAGCTCCCTTCAGTCCCCTCATCGCCCTCCAGCTCCCTTCCTGCAGTCCCCTCATAATAGTTTTGGATTTTTCATCAGTTTTAGTTTTTATTTCGTTTTGACTTTTTGTTTTCAAACTCAGTTAGTTTTAATTAGTTTTTAGAAGCAGATTTACTAGTTTTTATTAGTTTTTATATTTTGAAATTGCTTAGTTTTAGTTTAGTTTTTATTAGTTACAGTGTTAGTT
>JAODKE010000015.1:10507359-10518676 GCA_026779605.1 Mormyrus hasselquistii
TTCAGTTAACGAAAATGCTTTTTTAATTCTAGTTTTAGTTTTTTCGTTCGTTTTCGTTAACTATAATAACCTTGCCATGTTCGACCTTCTATTTTGCTTCCCCTACTGTACCTTATCCTGGTTCCAACCTCGCGTCCCTGGTCCCGTCCCCGAACTTTCACATCCTGCTCCCAACAAATTCATCCCTCGTTCTGTCCTTCAATCTCCGTATCTAGTCCTCAACATATTTTCCTTGGTCCCCTAGATCTGCTCCCTGTTCTGATCCTCCCTTAGTGGCCCTTTCTCTGCTTCTCATGTTCGCTCTCTGTCTTTGCTCCACCTCTTGGCTCTGTCTGTCCAGTTCATTAGTTTCTGTTACTGTTTTTTTTTCTTCTCCTCTTCTGTGCTAAGTAGCTGCATGTTGTTGCTCTGTTTTGTTTCTAGGTCTAGGTCTGCCCCCTCTGTTCACAGTCTTTCCTTGTTCCTTACGTTTGATTAGCTTCTGGGTTTTTAGTCAATTCCTTATTTGTCCCTGTTTGTTTTCTCACCCCTTGTGGCACGTTTGTTTTGATATATTTTCCCGGGTGTGTTTTTAGTTGTATTAAGTAAACCCTTCTTGTCTCGGAGCCATAAATGGATCGCCCCTTTCTTGTTCCTGCCTGCACCAAGTAGCACATCCGTGACCATGTTAAGTCAGACACCTGCAGTGGTCTGTGTTTCCAATGCACTGTCCGGAGTGGAATGGGTCAGAAGGTCATTATGTCCTGCTTGCCATGGTGGAAGTATGACGCAGCCAAGCCCTATGTGCCTTGAGTCAAGCTGGGGCCACACATCAAGTAACAGAACAAGCCCATAGATGCCCTGAGAACTTCAAACCATCAATACCCTGGCTGTTAGTCATCAAACAGTAAATACTGGCATTGCTAATCACAATTTTCTTCACAACAGGGTTAGTTGTTGAACAGACCTTCAGGACAGTTCCCAGCTTTACATTCCTACATTTCTGCTAGCTTAAGACTTTCAGCGATAGCTACGATACAAAGTGTACACAGACTTTGGTATAGTTTTTATTCCTTTGTTTTAAATTTTTGCTGCGCTTATCTTATACTGTCCACTTTCTGCTATGACAGATGCAATTTCCCACTTGTGGGACTAATAAAGGGCTATCATCTTACATTAATGACTAAATACATACCAGGCCCCCATCTCCTCTAGTTGTTTACGTCCATTTGGAGATTTTTCACGTTCCTGCTTGCATCTGCATTGGTAAAAGCTGCACATTCACACAGCCTTGCTGCTTATATTCATGCAGATAAGTCCAGTGCACGATTTTCAGAATTTTATAAGCATGGGCAGGAGGGGAGTTTTTATTAAAAAGCTTTTTTTCCCAGTGATGTCCTCCAGCTCCATATTAGTGTGTGCGGTGGAGGGCTGAACTTGCAAACATCTCCTCACCTCTGAGGAGCCTTAAGCAGTGCGGCACCCGCTCTCCCACGGCTGTGTGTATTTTTACAACATGACATTACCTCTAGTAGACACGACACTTCTCTCCGATCGGGTTAGCGTGCGCCGCTGGCCCGTGGGTGGTGACTGCAGCGGGACTGTATGAGCTTAATATCACCTAGCGGGCGGCGCCGGCGTGCCCATATCTGAGCCAGGCAATTGGGTGATTCCTCACGACAAAAATGGGAGTAATTGGAAGAGCGAGCGTGCTGGGAAAGACACAGCCACTCTGTCATCCTCCCCTCACACTCAGAGAGCGGGAGCCTTAATATTAGCTGCAAGGGCGGAACGTAACGTAAGATATCAAATTAAAACGTCAGTTTGACTGAAACGCAGACTGAATGATTTATTGAGCTGGGCAAAAGCGTAACTTGTATTGGCACGTGTGTCTAGGATCCTTGTAAATATATTTCCCCCCGTAATTTAGTCTTAATTACATTTCCTCGTTATTTTTCTGGCAGTCGCTTACACTTATTGGATGCAGTGCTCGAAAGATGAGAGCTTCTCCTGGAGGCACGACCATCCTAGGACGGGGAATATTAAGACAGTGAGATAGGGAAGCCTCAGATCTCAGCTACGGGAAAAGGTCACGCATAAGATTAAGTCCGGCCAGCGATCGAACACCAGCCAGTGGATCGGCGCATGTTTTTTTTAACACTTCGCATCGTCCTGTCTTGTTCAATTGCTGCAGGTTGGCAGACAGCTTCTTAAATGAGCTGAAGAGGTCTTTTTAAAGTCTTGTGGACTTTAAAAACCTTTTCACAACCCTGCTTATGCTTTATTTCCCCCAGTTTAGAATGCAAACCCTGTTAGATGGAGCGGAAGATCGGTAAAGTTCAGTAATTTATGATAATGGCCACTTGTTCTGTTCGGTCCATTTCAGTGATTAATCCCAAAGACAATGAGTAGCTTCAAAGTGTTAGATTATTGCAGTTTAATCACAAGCCCATTGTGCATACAGTTGATAGGAATGTTAATTGCCACGGGGGTCATTTAGCATTGTCTTGGAGTAACAGAAAATGTCAAACACCAAAAACATACTTAGCTAATGGAAAAAAATATGAGTATGACATTTATCACCGTCTTTTAATTTTTACAAAATATAACCCAGAGGTGGGTCTGCTTGATGTGTGTGGAGTTTGCATGCCCCCCCTTCCCCCCCCGGTGTCATCTTGCGGTTTCCTCCAGATACTCCGCTTCCCCCACAAAGGTCCAAAATTATGCTAAGGTGAATTGGAGTTGTCAAATTGCCAGTAGGTGTGCATGTGTGTGTGAATGGTTTGTGAGTGTGCCTTGTGATGGCCTGGTACCCGACCCCCAAGTGGGTATGAAAAATAGATGGATTGATGGATGGATGGATGGATGGATGGATGGCACTCAGAGGTGCCATAAGGTGAATGAACAGCAGAGAATAGAGTCCCAATACTGAAACTATGTATTTATTGCTAAATGCTACACAGAAATTCTAAGATGTGTCTGCTCTAGAAGCAAACTCCCGATTTGCTGCAACATATTAGGCTTGTAAATCAAACAAAAGACTCCAGAGAGAGTAGAAGCTGCCCATTTTGCTTTGTTTGGAATCCTCAGCTAATTTTCTGTTAGGTAAATGAGCAATGTATACTGTATGTAGTAGGTAGTGCAAATTGACAAGATTATTCTCTTACACACATAGACTCTACACTATCAAACTTGCTTTTAAAGGACGATGCATGTAAAGAGGTTTATTGGCACTGATGTTTACTGCTGAATCTCCCCTTAGCAGCTGGTTGAGGAGGAGCGTGACACGGGGGAGAGGCAGGGCGGCAGCATGCCTGTGATGGCTGCGAGGTGACCCGTGGGACTCGAGTGACGTTGGATCGACACTCTGAGAAGGACAAACAGTGGCGTGGCTGCAGTGGGCGCTTCGCTTCTGTCCAGATCACGCCGATCCCCAGTCTTCGACGCGGAGCGCCAGGCTGCTTTTCTCGGGCAGTCGGGCTGCCCCAGAATACCAGCATATCTCCAGATGCTTCTCTCGCTGTCCTACAGCAGAGTCACACTCGCATAGTATCTGTGAGCAAACAGGGGATAAAAATATCATTTACATTAGAGAACACAGTGAATCTAAAATATACTTTTCTTAGCGCTCATATTGATTTTTCTTATTACTAGCATGAGCAAATGTTGACATCGCGTAAATCTCATCTTACGTTGTGGGCAAAAGGATGCTGTCACACAGGTAAAAGGATCTAGTATCGGGTGGTGATTTGTTAGTGTAAATGCACTTTCCTCTCTGTTAAACACAGCCTTAAGCTCCAGAAGGACTGGAACATTTTGATGGTGCATCTCCATTTCATACAAATGTTGTGTATTTGTACATATTTAGAGGTTAAGGCTCAGTAATATTACTTATTATTACTCAGTAATATTGCAATTGCACTGTGAGGTACACCAGACAAAAAATCAGATTGTGACCCTTATTTCATTTTCATTCATGCCTCTGAAGTGGTATGTATATTAAAATATATATTCTCATTCATGTAGAATAGAATTCATTCATGTATTATAGAAACAATGTATCTGAATGAAAAAATAACACTATCACAACAGTAACATTAGGACTGTAGTACAACAGCTCCATCCACTTTCCATCTGTTATCTTCTCCTCTTACATCATAGTTTATATTATTTACGTGCTTAATGAGAATCTCTGGGGACCCATGAGGACTGATGAGTTGGGTAATGTGCCTTCATACCTGCCGCAGACTTTCCTGCAGTGTAGCAGCTGCAAAGAAAAACACTAAACCTAATCCAAGAGGTACATATGGAGCAGGAGAATGGTGCTTTTTCGAGAGGTGAAGATTACGGATGAATGTTTCAGGAAGGCCCACGGGAGGCTGCCGTGAGTCACAGTAGGGAGCTATTTTGTCCCTCAAACGCTTGGTCTCTCGGGGTTCGTTCACCGAGGCTGGGAAACGGGGAGGGTTAGGTTAAGGTTTCATCTAGCCTGAATAATTTAAGTAGCTTTTGGAACATACCCAAAGGCTTGCTGATTGGACACGACCGTCTCACTTTCAAAAGTTATGTGGAAGAACCCCAAAGTTGAGGCAAATTCTCACGAAGAGTTCCGCCCAAACTTGCTCTCTTCTCTTGTCGTTTTGTGCCATTTTTTGACAGTCACTTGTATGGTGTCATTTTTTCCTGCCAGCTGCCTGCTAGCTTAGCGACAGTTTCATCAGAAGTTTGACTTAAGTAATTTGCTTCACTGGTCCTTTGTGTCTCACGGTAGTGCGTCACGCAAAAATCAACACTTAACGGGCTGTCGACAGCCAGACGCAGCTGGGCTGCGCGCCACAGTTAGCTTCTCTGTATCGTTAAATCAAAACAGGTCCTGTTGTTTTGGCCACGCATCACCTGTCCATGGACTGCCGGTAGTCTCTTGCATCCCAGGAGATGGCTGGATGGCTGATTAACAGATGTTTGAATGTAACATGCCAACTTAAAAAATAAAAGGAAACCAAGACTGTAGTAAGTTTTATTGGATGTAGTTTTGCCTTTTTTTTTATTTCTTTGGATGGTCTTGATTTCCTGTAAGGACCTCTCCATGCCCATTCATTTTAAGAATGCTATATTCGGAAATGTCTTGACACTCAGTATAGCATTCTATTAACTTTATTTTCTATTATTTTCCTATTCTGTTTCTGGAGAGGAGGTAGTCTCTTTGTTAACTCTGAAAGGACTTACCTTGGATAAGGGATGGGTTATGGATAAAATTATATGTAATTCAGGACCTAATATTCACCTCCCTCAACGTCATTGTTCTGCGAACTTTCATTGCACACTTTAGTCCGTCTTAGACCGGACTTAAGAAAATAATGAGCGATGGATATTCAGGAGAAACAGTTTGCCTATAGACATAAATTTCTGAATTGATCATGGTAACATTTTACATAAAGTTGTTATCAACAATGCCTAGAAACCTTCATAATGCATTATAATGGGCGGTATAAGAATTAATAAAGCATTACAGCCTCTTCTATTGACAGTCATAAGGCAGCATATATGATTATAATACTGTATAAGCTGCAATGAAGCTCTCATCTATAATGCACTATACATACCTTTGTAATGCATTATAATGGTTGGTATAAGTTAATAAAGCATTACATCATTATCTATTGACAGTCATAAGGCAGCATATATGATTACAATACTGTATAAGCTGCAATGAAGCTCTCATCTATAATGCACTATAGATACCTTCACAGTGCATTATAATGGTCGGTATAAGCATTAAGGATGATTTGTATTATATTATAAAGAATCTATAGTACATACATCTTCATAAAGCATTCATAAAGCATAATACAGAGAGCTATAATGTGTTATGCCTTTTATAAATATTCATAGCCATATATATAATGATTTATGAATGCATTATAATCTGTTATGAACATGTTCATGGATGCTTATAGACATAGATAGCTTTCTTAGAAAATGTTACCTCAATCTATTCTTGGATGCCGGGCATGGTGGTGTAATTTGCAGAACTTTTTGTCAAACCTTTACTCTGCGTGTGTGTGTGTGTGTGTCCTCTGTCTGTTTCCTTGGAGTACTACATTTTCCTGTTGCAGTCCGTATAGTCATGCATTTGGGTTAACTTCCACCTGTAAATCGCCCGTGCTGTATGTGTACCTGCTCGGCAATGGACCGGCATCCCATTGGAGGTGCACTCCTGCCTTATGCCCTTTGCTGTCTGGACAGGCTCAGCAACAGGACAGGCAATGGCCAGGGGCCTCAAGCTAGGAGGGGCCCCAGAGGGTGGCTGATTTCATAGCACGTTGCAGCAGCTAATCTGCTTCATTTGTGTATTCTGTTTTTCAAAAAAGTTAAAATAGGGACTTGTGTTCATTATATTCTCTTTGTTTGTATTATTGATGTAGATCTCACACTAAAATACTGGTAATAAATTTTACCATGTTATGGAAGGCAGAATTTCGGGCCATGTGGAATGTTTTTGCATAGGGCCCCCAGAGTCCCTAGAACTGCCTTTGGTCTTGCGCCATGACACCGTCAGGAGCCAGGAGAGCTCCCTTCCACTCTCTCAGACAACACTTTAATAAACCCAGTTATTTCAATACGAAGTACTCCTGTGCTCTTTTTTTTAAATTCCTGAACAAAAGGCTTCATTGATGTGACATCATCATTTCCAGTAACACTACGACAGATAGATTAAGGAATGCATTGGACAGTCACAGCATATCTCGGCTTTGTATATAAATCACTTTTCTTTGTTCACTTTTTTCCCATTATTGAAATGTTTTTATTGTAGTTCGTAGATTCCTGGGATTAAGAAAGCAGGAGATGCATTTTAATAAATCCCGCACGCAAATCAGATGAGCGACTCTAAGGTGTCTGCGTTTGAACGCTTTCGGATTGGTATAGAGGCGTCCCGCTTTTTGCTCCGTGGGGGATTCATTGTACCGTAATATTGCGTTTTATCTGCTTTGGTTAGTTTGATGTCCTTTCTCCGTACGCATTACATTTTGTATTCCTTGAAGCCGCTGGGTTTTTATAGGCTGGCGCTGTCGGAATGTCAATAATCGTTTTATATTGTTATGTTGTGTTCAGTCGTCGCGTATTTCAGATGCCGGACGCCCTAGGAAAATTTCCATGAATCGAATGAGAAACGCGCATCCATAATATATCAAAGGAGATGAAACATCTTTAGGAGATCAGTTGAATTGCTTGCAGTGATAAAAATGAGAATTTCTTCGTACATACTTTCACACGTGTTACTATTCCAAAAGTTTTGACGGACCATCCATCCATGCATCTATTACACCTGACAGTCCATAGGGTTAGGGTGGGCCAGGAACTATCTCAGGAAGCACAGGACACACGGCAGGGGACATCTCGGACAGGATGCCACTCCCCACAGGGCACAGTTTCCTCCATCCAACTGCATACTAAAGGAAATTCGTCTTACAAATTATGCTCTGTATTTGTTTTCTAGTTTAGGTTGTTTTCCAGGTTAGTTGTTGAAAATGTTTTCTCTGCAGACTGGGAGACCTTAAAATGATTATGTTTTGAAGTCTTCGAGATAATGCAATCCTTCACAGTGGTGACTGTGAAGTCCCAACAGTTAGATGCATGATGCAGTCGTGCGCTTGCTGGGTCCAGCTGCCTGGTGACATGAGCACTCGTGTCTCTCTGCCAATTACAGACACGGCAAAAGACATTTCTGCATAAATGCCACTCGTGATACCCTCTCAGACAGTGAAAAGCATAATTGCCTCTGCATGTGATCAGAAGGGCTAATCTCCTGCCCCTCACCCCATCTGTGGACCAGGACACGGCGCCGTCAATTAGACGATCTACCGCGACCTTCATTGTGTCTAGTTCCCCCACCGCGAAACGTCCAGATGACCAGTTAAGCAGAACGTCACGTAAAAAATAACAAACGACATCATTAGTCATACAACGGTGACTACAGCGGCTTGTGCTCCCACAAGGAGAGTTTTAGATGACAGAAGTGCTCCTGCTAAAACATGCGCCATGCTAACCTGAAGAAAATGAAATATACAGAATGAATCATCGCAGAGGCAAAACCCAATTTATTTAGTCACTCGGAGGCGCTAAGTTATTTATTGCTTGTCGGCATGCGCTGTTCGATTTAATTTCAAGTGTTAAAAAAACAAAACAGGTGTGTGTACAGAAAAGGAGGTGACACTTTGGGTAGGGTAATTCAGCCTTTGCTTTTTAGCACATCTGCCCTTTTGCAGAGAGGATGGTGTCATGGATGGACACAGGTGTGAGAACCTCTCAAGCGCTACCCGGCACCTGCTTTGTTCCCCGACTTCACAGCTGAATCTCCCAACTGGAAAGCAGGTTCTGTAGGAGACGATGGGAAGAAGGTGAATAAATTACCTGCATAGGGAAAAATAAATAAACCCAACCAGTTTGATTAATGCATATTAATGGCACGGACTGGCAAAGCGTAAGTGTAGATGAAATGGTTTGGTCTGATTTGTCGGTTTAGAGTTCTGTTGGTACTTGTGCTCCCTCCGGAAGCTAATAATAATATTGTCTGTAGTTTTTCCTACAGAATGATACTTCTTGACAGAGTCTTCGCCTCCAGGTCTGTGATAATGATTTTGCACCTTTTGGGACTCACATCAAACACGGAAGTCCTTCTTTGATCGAAAAGCTAAGAATGGAGACGATATCGAAGTACAAAGAGAACGTTCAGCAGAAGCCTCCTCAGCCCTGTAATTCCAGCGTGCTCCTGAAGTAAAAGAGGGCCATGTAGGGCTCTCTTCAAGGCCGAGCTCTTCCCAGGGGCCATTATGGACCCCATTAAAGTGAACCACATTGGCCCCCCAACCAAGACCGATCCAATTATTTTCAAATTTCTAGGCCCCCTGAGTGGAATCACCCTACCCCCCACACCATGGTGCCTCTGGCTTTTCCTATGGTTGGTCCAACAGCAAACCCCTTACAGAAAGGCACAATGGTATAATAAATTGCACATTGATGGAAATTTTAGAAATGAAATATTTACTTCACCTTGGTTCTGGGATTTGCAGCTAGTTCAAGCTCTACATTGGGGAAGATGCTGCTCTTGGTATAAAGGTTCAGTATTGAGGGTCTTGAGTTTAATTTTAATTAGCACTTTAATCAGAACCAAGAACACATGACTACAACAAAGAGCATGATCCAGAATGTTCTGCAGTACCCCTGACGCATGCAGCACCTGAAAGCCCGGTTTACAGCACCGTCCCCCCCCCCTCCACAGCATGAAAAGAGAAAGCTATCCTGAGAGGAACACCACTTCCCCAGGAAAGTGGGTCACAGATAACTGGGGAGAAACTGGTGGAAAGTCCGCTCACCCAAGCAATGCTGTATGACTGCCGTGCGAGCCAGCAATGTGTCGAGGAAGTCAGCCCCAAATATGGAATCTGCCTCATCCAAAGGAAAAAAACGATTGGCTGCTCAGGCTGGACAGATTTAGGTATAAAAACAGGAGACCAATTGGATACAACAATATGATGTCATCATTGCCCTCAAATGAAACACCACGGGCAAGCAAACCACAGACACTAAATCTCATGCATACCTGGGAGTATTTATTTATCATCTACACCTGTTCATATGGTTCCCAAAACCTTGTCGATGAAATCTGACACCTCCTTCAATAAAAATAAAAAGCTTTTCTTAAGACATTGTCCAGTTAATGATTTTCCACATGCTTGCGTGTGGACTGGCCTTGAATGGTGTTAACTCTGTTAATTCTGGCATCTCCTATTGACGGTAAAAATAGCACACTTGCTGAATTGCCGTGTCCTCCAGTCTATTAGACACACTCCAGTGTGGAATCTGCCCTGGCTGATATTTGAAGTAGCATTTTTCCCCTTTATAAGAAGAGCATGTTTTGTAAAACACTTACTGGCAAATGGAAATGAAGAGAACAGAATTATTATCAATGCGTTTAGAGGGGAAAAATGTTCCGTTAAATGCAAATACCGGAAAGCCAGTCTCAGTGCTTAATTCTGCATCTGATTCAAGTTTTTCCACTCTGAATCTGTGACTACATCCGTCTCCGCTGTACTTTACCAGAAATAAATCTCAATCCCCCTCCCTCTGGAAAAAAAAATACAGAGGTTAAAGCTTTCTATTAGCAATGTTATACAGTGAAAAAAAACAAGGAGATATAACATGATGAATGCAAAAAGCAATATTAACGGCACAAAGCAGCACTCGGTTCAACTATGCTCACGGTGCTTGCTGTCATGACCCAGAAAGGGGCAACCTTTGAGTTCCTGTACACCCATAATGGCACAAAGTGGCAACCACTCTCACCTCTGTGATAATCACAGGGTCAGAGCTCAGCAGAGGCTGATAATTAAGGGGAGGGAGGGGGGAGGTAACCACCGAAACACCTGGTTAATGTCGCCTCATGCTTGTCACGGCATGTGGAGTCGGAGGGGCTCGCGGACCACGCTGGCGGCTCCCAATTTACTCCATCCCTCAATCTCGCCACCTTTATTTTATTCCTTGTGACTTTGATTCCTGGCGTACTACACAAAAACACGTACAAGCAAAATGTCTCTCTGTAGTAGAAATCTTAAGTCTCCAGTATCACATGACATTGTGGGAATCTGGCGGGTGAGACAGAGCCGTATTTTTAACCATTTTGACAATGACGACCATTTAGAGCAGAATCACCTGGAGCTGGAAGAGCAATGCGAAAGCTTCACCCTGTTTTCTGGTGGACATGCAGCAGCAGGCAAAACTGTGGAAACACTTGCAGTTTTTAGAGCTCGCAGAACTACATTTACTCATTTAATCATGGAATGTATGATATTTGTAACATTCTTTGTTTATAAGCATTACCGCCAATACTCATGTAGTCATTTTTAAACTGTAATGCCAAAAATACTAAGTGTTTCCACAATTTTGCCCACTAGTGTACTTATAAGCTAAGGGCCTAATGTATTAATGATGAGGTCTGTTTTGAGTCACACGTCGTGCTTTAGGAGTCACTGGATTAATTCTGGTGCTGCTTTTGATTTCTGGGTTTTAAATAGCGTGCTGCTCATGTTGTGACACCGGACTCTGAGCATCGAAACCGTCCAATGGAAACCCGCTGCTCGTCATTCACGGACACATTTACCTTTGCGCTGACTCACGCCCTCCTCCGGCTCAGTGGGCGGGGGACGGTGCTGGAAGGTTCTGGTGACCCTTCTTACGGCCCAGCCCATCCGGTGGGTGGGAGTTGGGGGGGGGGGGGGGGGGCAGAGCCCCTGCCTGGGGTTAACCCTCCCCCCCCGGCCCCGTGGCGGGGCAGCCGGCC
>JAODKE010000015.1:10521500-10531882 GCA_026779605.1 Mormyrus hasselquistii
GGATATGCTACATCAGATTGAGTGCTCTAGATGTGCAGTCCATGTAGGACAGGATATGCTACATCAGATTGAGTGCTCTAGATGTGGAGTCCCTGTAGGACAGGACATGCTACATCAGATTGAGTGCTCTAGATGTGGAGTCCCTGTAGGACAGGACATGCTACACCAGATTGAGTGATCTAGATGTGGAGTCCCTGTAGGACAGGATATGGCCCTCCATGTTAGGTTATAGCTTCCCACAGAACATATTTTGTTTATATAGTACAGTATCTAACAAACAAAAGAATAGCTTTGGCCCAGTATATTTGTATGGTCATATATACATGTAAGTTGGTATATATACCACAGCACTCTTTTACACAAGTCGACTCTGCATTGTGTAAGTGCGACACTGAAAATGTTTTGTATTGTTGTACATTGAGCAAGTCAGGTTGTGGTTCGTTTTAGGGATACAGATGTATTTGTAAGGTCTGTGTGTCATTCTGATACGATTTTGGGAACATTTTGATTTCAGTGTTTTATCTTTCATTATGTGTTTGAGTTCAGCGTCTTGTGAAAATGAGCCATTATTGAGGAAAACGTGCAAATAACAGTGGAAAACTTTAAGCCCAGCCCCTATGAATGACAGTGTTATGGCACCACCCAGAGGCTCACAGTGGTATGACAGGGACACACTTAAGCAGAGAGCTGGCATAATTTTGGGTGGCACAAACAGTTTGCCTGCAAATTTTCAAAGCTTGCTTGATGTTTTTCACCCCTTGTTACGTACGGCTGCCGAGATGCCACAGCTTGCGACAGACCTCGGTACGGCAGACTGTCACTTGGCAAGAGCCACTCATCCTTGTGCTGATGAAAACGTCTGTTTTCTTGGCGCGAAAAGCGGGTGCTTTTGATTACACAGCTGGTCACAGTTCCACTTAGGGCCCAAGCAAACATGGCCGTACAATTGATTTATGCACGCTGTAATAATTGAAAGCGACAGCTGTCCCATATGTGAATGTAACACGAGTATAAAGATTATTAGATAAACATCAGCCTGGAAAGAATAAAAATAAAAATGACATAATGACATAAACCTTTCATTGATCCTGAAAACTAATTCGTATGCATATTTAATATTTCAAATTTTCTTTTAAGAAAACATCCCATGATAGAAACACTGCTTCATCTCAGCTTCCCTTTTCTGTACATATACTAAACTCTATAAACCAGAGCATGACTGACACATCATGTAATTCACGTATGTAGAAAGAGCTCAAAACGAAGGCCGAGCTGTCGATTCCTGTTCCGTTCAGCATCACCCGGCCTGCGTTTACCTGACGTGATAACAGCAAGACGCACAATAGAGAACGGACATAGCACAGACACGATCAGCAAGCGACTTCAGTCTCGAGATGAAGCCGGCTTCCGTTTCAGCCAGCGAGTGCTGAAAGGTTCCCGGAAAGCTCTGCGTATCGCTGCCCACCCCCTCACTTCAGTCAGCAGTCTACGCTGCCAAATCTCTCTCTGAAAACCACCAGAGGCAATTCAAAAAAAAAAAAAAAGAATCGGCCAGACATACTGAACCTTTGACATTGACAACCTAGAGACAACCTCAACAAATAATAGATAAATGAGCTCCCTGGGACCATCACCAAAGAATGCCGATCCAGCACACGGTGCTAAAATAATACGGAATCAAAACAAAAACACAAAACAGCACCCCGTTCAAGGCCTTGGTAGCTCCCACCTTGTTAGGAGGGGACTCATCTGACACAATTTGGGGCGGGGCTATGAGGTCACATGTCAGGGGGTCCATCGTACTGCACTGGACAAACCTAGTCCAGCAGTTCTAGGTAAACTTGAACATTCCACATACTTTCTGCCATCTGCCACATATCTTGTTAGCATGTGGCGCTCTAACTCTGTTTGACTATTAATGCACTATATCTAATACAGTTTATTGCCTTTGAGAAACAGCACTGGTGTCATGAAAATGGAAGCCTGTCTCTCTGAATCAGGTAATAAAACCTTTCTGTAACAGATACCATTAGAGTTGATGAAACACAGACAGGCTTCGGAGTGCACAGGGAACATAGGCGGAAAAGATTATTTCAGCTGATTACGGTGACGGCACCGTCAAAAAAACTAACTACGGTGACTGTACAATGTGACAAAAACGCCACCTGTACAACATGTCCGTTAAGGTCAACTTAAATCAATGTGACAGTCATGTGTCTTACTGGGAACATTAGCTGAAGTCTAATCACGCCAGATGGACTCCAAACTGTCTTTGTTGGTTCAGTTCATACTGGATGACGGTAACCGCACAGAACGAGATGACAAACCAGTTAAAGAAAAGCTAGCCAGAACTGCTCAATCTGCACTTCTGTGGCCTTCAGACACAGGCACTCTGACTGACCTGCTTTCCATTAAGAAGGTTCTAGAAGAAACCGCTTTTAATAAAAGCCCAAGAAACTACTTAGCATAACGAATACAAGTGTGCGGGACAGTATCTTCCCATGTGAAAGTCTCCGATCATTTGCTTCATTTTGCCATCTCACTATTTGAAAAGCGGGGATAACGGAATCCCATATTTCACAATATCCTAACTGAAATGGAAAACCCTCAATCTCCTTTAAAGACTGGATATCTGAGTCTCTGCTTAACCTACCATTTCAGCTCTGAATCATACAGAGCTTCTCCTGCATGAGTAAGAACCAAAACCAGAGAATTATACCTAGAAATGAATGCAGAAAACAATCTTTGTGAAAAGGAAATAGAAAATATGCAAATTTACATATTTACTGTATATGACTAAGGAAGGTAAAAGTGTTAGCTTTGTAATGTATTTAAGCCTCAGTGAGGCAGCGTACTCATAATATTCTAATACATGTAATGATACTGCTTGATAAAGTATGAAAATACAGGAACACAAAGTATTTGCAGTTACTTAGGTAAGAAAGACTTGCATGACAATGTGAAAGCTGAATATGCATGTGAGGGTATAACAGTGATTGTTTGTTTTCCGCTTTGTGTGCATGCAAATGTAAATTAATAAATCGCAAATTAAAAAACAAAAAACTATACACAGAGAGATGTCTTCATGGTTTTAATTACTACTGCTGTAAAATATTTACAGGACATAAACTTAATTGTGCATAAGAGGCAGAGGAACACGGCAACAAATCAAGGCAAATATAAACACAAAAAAAAAAAAAAGAAACTATATTCAAGTTCCACGTTTCAGATGACCTGGCTATCTGGGCAAACAGACAAACCGTCCCTGGGCTTGAATAACATCACCCAATGACAGCCAAGGTCCTGCCTCCGGGGGCTGATCATCACCACCCAATGACAGCCAAGGTCCCGCCTCCCGAGGGGGGGTACAGTCAACTACAGGTCTGCCTCTTCACTTCATTAGCCTTCATCAAAGCCTTGATGGCACGGGCTCTCATCTCCAGCTCTAGAAGCTCCAGCTGTTGGGCTGAGGGCAGGGCTGTCTTAGGGGGTGGAGTTACCTGGGGAGTGACCCCAGAAGCCACACCCACCGTTGGTAAAGGGGGTCCTGGGGTGGACACCTCTGCTGGAGGCTGCTGGTCTGCAAGCTGTTCCTGTCCAGGGCCGACTCCCAGGGCCAAGATCTCACTCACGCTCTTCTCGATGTCCTTTTGCAGCTCCCTCTTGGAATCCGACTTCGGCGCCTCGGTCGGCTTCGCTTGGTCTGGGCCGGGCGCCGCCTGGACCGCCTTCTCCGTCACCTCCTCCTTGGGCCCTTCGATGTCGCTGTCGTAAGTGTCGGCATTGATGCTCAGGACGTCGCTCTCCTCTCCAGAGCCACCGCCTTCCAAACAACATTGGGAAAACGACGACACAGAAGGCAAGATCCATGTGCCTGGTCAAATCCCAGTTCCCAAGCTTTCACGCTTAAGAACAGGTATTAACCGGAATTTCGCCAGAAAGCATCCAATAAAATAACTGACTAATAAATGTTATAATACTACATCTAATACTAATAATAATTATTATAACAATAATTATTCAGAATAAGCACTTGAGGACGAACTTGAAAAGGCATTTAATCTGAAACTCAGCAGTATATGACATAAGATATTTCACTGTCACCTTGCTTGAGATCTTCCATTTCGACATTCTCCTTCAAAGATGAAGTGGAGTCGACGTTGTTGTCCTGCCTGTGCCACACAAAGACATGTGCAATCAGGCACACGGACATGGGGGGAGCGCAGACCCACTCTCTCACCCTCCTTGAAAGATGCTCTGAGGATACCATTTCTGAGGGGGAGGTGTTACTTTGCATTCCAACACGTACTTTAAAATAAACATCCAGCTGTAGGACAGACCGACATATTCAGAGATGATCCTGACTCAGAAATAGAAAAATGGGACACAAGAGTTTTATAACTGAAGCACTTCTCACTCACTGGCTGTCAGTCTCCGACTTTTTTTTTGTTCCTTCCTCTTCAGCGTCTGAAGAGCCAGATACTTCTTCGCCTGTTTTAAATAAAAAAAGAAAAAAAAACAGATAAATTAAAGAAACACAATACTGTACAAGAGAAACACAATACTGTACAAGAACAACGACAATAAATAACGCCAGTGAGATGCGGCACCTTCCAGGATCTGAAGGAGATTACTCTGTGAAAGCTGCTTCAGCTGCTCCCCGCAGAGGCTCTTGATCTCAGCGAAAGTGCAGCTCTGCGAATTACAGTAAAGTGTCGTTTGTGACATTGAACCGAAGTGTATGAGCACCTGAAGCACACGCAGTTCCAGGCAGCCATTTGGTCAATTCTATCCAAATAAAGACTCCTATGCGCATCTTTTTAAAAATGATCATCATGTATGATGTGACAGCAGACAGACCTTCAGCTCATCCGGCAGCATCTTCTTCAGTTTGTTCTCCCCCAAAACTCCGAGGCACTGCTCCAGCATCTCCTGCCTATCCGTGAGGTAGGCACTGATGGGCTTGAAGGACACATTCAGGTCTAAGCCACCCTCCTCGATGTCACTGGGCTCCTCTGTCCCCTGCTGCTCTTTGTCCTCCTTGCAATCAGGCTGGTTGTTGAGACAATATGCTGAAGTGCTGACAATGCCTTATTAGGTTCCCACTAAGCATTGCTACACTCACTCAAAAATTACCCCTGGTAAATGACCATCATAAGGAATTATACTTTTGAATGATGAGCTTTAGTCCATAACAGTAATTGCAAACAAGTTGAGGGTAAGTAGAGGGTAAACTAGTTAATTAACCAGGCTTAAATAGAGCTACCTTTACGTCACTGGGGTGCCTAAATTCTTAGAAGTCTGCAACGAAGACTTGTTTTATGCAGCAATAGCAGGGCATATTCACCTCCATGCTCGATTCCGTACTTCTGCGCTTTCTGTCTCCTTCATGGCGACCCTCCGAATGGGAATGTTTCCTCTTCTTCTCTTTTGCAGACTTTTTGCCTGGCATCGATGCTGGTAACCAGTAACCCTTTGCCGCGACACTGCTAGTTTATGAACAGCTGATAGTTTAACTGTCACTAATTAAACTCTAATAACATGCATATGTCGATACGGAAAGTAAGCGAAATGTAAAGACTTTAAAGAAACCCTAAATTAGCCAAAACGCAACTTACCTTCAGTAAAACGAAAGCAGAAACCACGAACTGCCGTGTCGCATATTTTCTACGTCACTCCATGTCGGGATACACGTGACTCGAAAGCTGCCTTCAACATCGGAGTTCGTTCGAATGAAATAGGGTTCTTTTTTTTGACTGACTTCTCCGTCTTTTTGGGCACCTAAAATACATGAAATTTACGGGATTCCTCTTTGTTTCATGCTGACATTTGCTTTCTATAGTCTATAGTTTCTATAGAATATTTTCTGTATGCATATTGGTGTTGCTTTGATGCCTCTCTTTGCGTCCTGTCCCCTCGTCAACCTGAGTAAAGATTTATACCCAAGGAATATTTTACGTCACTTAAACTATTATATATGTATATATAACGAAAGCAATATAGATTCCTAACACATATTTGCATTTTATTATAATTTTTATTTAATTCATTATCAGCTAAACACTTTTTAAGACGTCTGTACATCGGTATACTAGTGGGGGGAGAAGCAGGGTGCTACTTGAAATTAGCAGTAGGATCAACCGTGTGCGACCGATCTGCGTTTAATTGTAAATGTAAAATTATCTCTGTGTTACACCTCAGTTACCAGCTCGTTTCTTAGTCAGATTAATGAGAAAATGGTTTACCCCACAAAGGTTACGTTACATACGTCAGTGCTGCTATCCGAAAATATTGCAGGTATTCGTTGGAGGCACTGGAGGCCCTGGGCAAAAAAAAAAAAAAAAAAAACATCCTTGGGACCCTCGCTTCTGGTAGGACATCATGTCCAAATGTTATTGTGTATGCACGTGTGACTCTGGTATAATGGAGACACGATGCCACGGTGTGCTCCCTGATTGGAGTATTTGCAGCTAATTTCGCCACAGGAATCAAAATTCATAAAGTAAGATGTAATGTTCAGTCATTAGTTGTGTATTATTTATTATTTAAAAAAAATGTGTCAAACCCCTCACTGTTCGACCTGACGTCCTGAAATAATGGGGCGGAATTCTATGATGCACCGTGAGTGTTCTTGGTGAAACCCATGGGATGTTATGTTGAGGGCAGACTGATCATTGCACAGCGTGTCGCTGCTGCTGCTGGCCCAGCAGAGGTCCAGGAGGCCAAGCTGAGTTAGAACCTGTCATGCTGAAGACCATTTGTAATTCACAATCTGTGCCAAATAGGTATTGGTGCACCTCCTACTGGACAGATGAAAACAAGATCAGTACAATATAATTATATTAGTTATATTTGGAAATGTGGCTTATGTTAGTCATATCAATGTGTAATAATTATTCAATGCAAATTTATTTATTTGTTTGCTTGTTTTTGTATGTGTAGCCCGTGGTCTGTACTACAGAGTGGGGTTACTGGCTTATAGGAGTAACTTGTTGAATTTAAGGTACCACAGTTTAAATATACGTCATATTTGTTCCCTTACATTTTGCCCAGACTACCTTAAATCTGACAAGTTACCCTGATAAGCCAGTAACCCTGCTTCTTAGTAAAGGTCACTGTTTCATGAAGCAGGATTTCTTGCTTATCCAGATAACTTATTGGACTTAAGGTAGTCTGGGCTAAATGTAGGTGAACGAAGATAAACTCCATTTAGGCCAAACTGCCTCAAATCCAACACGTTATCCAGCTAAACAAAAAATCATGCTTGGTGAAACAGGCCCCTGTTTGGCATAGCCTGTAATGAATCACTGGTTAGTCACTCTCACCGTGCCCCCTGGGAGGAATAGCCTACGGTTGCCTATGATCTGTGTAGCGAGACACCCTTAAAAGCTACAGAGGAATCAGGTGTTTTGAGCGGGTCAGGGAGGCTCATGGCACTTGGATAGTGTTGGCGATGGACAAACAGCAGGTGGCATCACGGTTAAGGTTCCTGGCCATGGCACTGCCGGTTTGTATGCCAAAATGCAGACCAGCAGGGTGAGGACAGCTTGCAAAAATATGCTGTAATTAATGAGAGCTCCTCAGCTGAGAGACCAACCTGTGGCTTTAATATTAAATCAGGGCACAGTTTGGAGGCTTCATGATATCTTTTGATTACTAACCATATATTTATGTATTCAGATTTGAATGAATATTGCAATAGAGTATGAAATTCAAGGGAGAGAATCTCACTTTTTATCTTCTTTTTTTTTGTCCCGTCATGCTCCGTTGGTCCCGCCCTCTTGGTGGCCACACCCCCTCATTAACCCCGTGTTCGCCAGCTGTTTCCTGTTGCCTGTCATCAGTCCCATTGCATTTCGTCCACGTTTCAGTCTGTTTCCCTAGTCCTGTCTTTAATGTGTTGTACTTTGGATTCGTTATCCCTAAATAAAACCCTGTTGTTTTCTACGGCTCCCCTCACCTGCTTCCATGTGCCGTCCGTAACAGAACCTGACTGCAAATAAATCCTTGGGAACCTGGCTAATACTGTAATGGGGAAAATGATGCATATAAAAACTTGCAATGGTGTAAAAGAACAATAATCCTTAATGTAATTGGACTAAGCCTAATCACATTTAGTCCAATTACATGTCATATTGCATTTTTGATAGAGCATGTTTGCAATGCAAATCGCAATAAATCCCAATGCTCCTGGGATTGTTATAACTTTGACCAATCAGGGCCAAAAATGAGAAGGTAGCAGAAAGTGTTTCCCATTCCTCTGGTTTGCCATAATAAAGCCACTTTTAAGCGGGAAGATGCCAAATGGGAAATGCAGCACAGAATCAAGCAAATGCACTTATACAATTAAGATAAGGCTCAAGCAATTCTGCAGGGACTATAGATAAAACAGAATGCAACACAGCTTAAGTCCTTTTCCCCACCTCTGTATGTTCCTTTGTAGGCTTTGTAAAGTGTTTGCTGGTGTTTGAGAACCTTCCAAGAAATAAGAACAAATGGTGACTGAGAGGAGGAAACATGTGATGTAACAGTGGCCTCTGTGTTTGCATTTCTTCCGGCCAAATCTTGCCCTAATCATGCATCCCCTGCCCCAGCGAAAGTGCAGAAGGCTTGCTATGTCAGCGCCACCTCAGCAGGGGTGACTGACACTGCTTCCAGTTGATTTTAAGGATTCGTACTTTAGAGTTGTTATTTATTTTTGGTAGTGTTAGTAGAATAGGAGCCAGATTATCTGTGCAGCTTTCATTGCTCGGTAATATATGAAAAAAATGTACCGGATGTAACTGGAGGGTGGGGGTGGATGTACTGTTAGTGACAGAATGATGTCATCCTCGGTGTTGATTCCCCCCGCATCCCCCTTACGGCGTGTGGGCGTGCCAGACATATCGCTTTGCCCTCAGGTACCAACAGGCGTGGGCTCACGCGGAGCAGAGGCAACCTGACACCTCCGCCGCCCGCCCCACCGAAGCGGAAAAATCGGGGCGAGCGGAAAAGCGGGACGCCCCGCCGAGAACTAGGCGGCGAGTTCCGGGGCGCAGAGCCTCGCCGATCTGAGCTGAGCAGACCTCGCGGCCAAAGGGCTCGGCTCGCGGTCGGCGCGTGCTTCGCCGCGCGCCACCTGCAGCGGGAGCAGATGGACGGCGCGCCGCCGAAACGCCCGAGGGCGCCTCGTGATGGAGACAGCGCGCGGAGCTGTTGTGTTATAAGCACGAGGACAGACTTCCGGAGGATACTCGGCATGCCTGACGAGAGCGCCATGTATAATTAACTTCTTTCCGTGCTGCCACACCTTCTTCCGCCCCCATCTCCTTTATCTTTTTCCCGTCCGCATGCATCAAGCCTGAAATCTCGAGGTATTACTAGTTTATATGAAATAAAAATAATTAGGAAATTCAATAACGCATTCACTCCAGACAGAAGGGATAATGACCGGCATTATAATCTGTTGTACGAAGTAGGGTCATGCGCCTGGGGTTGTTTGCGTTGATTTGTGTGAAATAATGTGTTCCATTTCGCTTCCTAGCCCCAAGTGCTGTCACAGTCTGCTCTCTGCAGTTTCTTTTAAATCTAGCCCCATTTTCCAGATTATTATTATTATTATTATTATTATTATTATTATTATTGTCTTTTTATGTGTACATTTTGTTAAAGCCTGTCCTTGTTCACACAAGGCCAGAATAAGCTGTCAGTCCGCGTGATTGTGATTCTGATGTCCTTTCTGACCATTGCGACTGTCTCGCCGCTGTTTTATAACGTTTTGTTGGCGTTCTGGATGGAGAAACGAGTTGTTCGATGTGGAGGTGCCATGATTAGATGTGCTTCTTATATTCTTCACGAGTTCCGATAAGGTTAGTGGTATTTGTGTTACGGGTGATTGTTGGTAGTGCTGACTCTGGCAAATTAAACCGAATGGTTTTTACAGAAATTTTCCATCTTCCCACTTTCATTTTTAGGCTTATTACTATAATATGGAGTTTGGAACTCCACGCATTTGTAAATATTTGGTCAACTGAAGAGATCATTTGAATGGGTTATCTTTGACAATGGTGGTATTTGGGAGGGATGGGAGGTGGTAGAAGTGGTGGTGTTGGGGGGCAGAAGGCATACTCCCAGCAGAAGCCATACTCCTAGCAGAAGGCATACTCCCAGCAGAAGGCATACTCCCAGCAGAAGGAATACTCCCAGCAGAAGGAATACTCCCAGCAGAAGGCATACTCCCAGCAGAAGGCATACTCCCAGCAGAAAGCATACTCCCAGCAGAAGGCATACTCCCAGCAGAAGGCATACTCCCAGCAGAAGGCATACTCCCAGCAGAAGGCATACTCCCAGCAGAAGGAATACTCCCAGCAGAAGGCATACTCCCAGCAGAAGGAATACTCCCA
>JAODKE010000015.1:10533260-10544986 GCA_026779605.1 Mormyrus hasselquistii
TATATTAATCTCTGATTCACAAAGACACACATTGCCTAGCTTTGCTACAGAAAAAACAAAAAAAACATCCCTTTTCTGTCTCTAGAGGGCACTAAAGAGCCTTTCATTTCCACCTTGGCGGAGACCACAGGCGTATTCTCACCACTACAAACATACAGGCTTCCACCCTGAGCTACCAAATTAAAATCCATATCCAGATTAAACATATTAGTCACACAAAAAATAAATTCCATCTGCAGATAGAGGCCTCCCAGCTTAGGTAACACCTAGATTCAACTCGCCTTGATTCCTTGCAATACGGTGTTTTTTTTTTTTTTTTTTATATTTTGATTTCAATCATTGCAGACCCACTGAGCCTTGGTCCATTTAGCCAATCATATGTAATTAGCGAAGGAAGTCCTGCACAATTTATGTGCACAGATAGAGTATTGATTTCCTATGTGATTAGTCTGACCATTTAGGATAGTCAGGGTCTCACTGAAAATTAATTTTCAGTCTTGTCAAACTCTGCTTGGGAAATTTGACATTGGCCAGTTGTGGAGCAGGCCTCTGGTGATTTTGTGCGCTTCTCTGACTCAAACATAGGTGGCAGCGTGGCTACGGGTCTGGCAGCCAATGTAAGTGGATGCTGGTTCACTGGATTTAGGAATCATGCCTCCACTGGCACCCTCTAAAATCCACGGGCCGTGGAACAATTCGGTTGTTGAAAAGACTTTAATGGGTAGAAGTGACAGACTATTTGGGCAAGAGCTTTGCTTTCATAGCTAAATAACGATACTGTGTCACCATAGGCTGCTGTTCCCATCCTGAGCATGAGTTTCGGTAATCATGACAGGTAGTAACAGCATTCATGGGCATTGCTGGTGAATGGAAGACGCTGCAGGCTCCGCCCCCCTCAAGGTCATGGTGTTCGGCCCTGCAGATGCTGCCACTGGGCTTCGGGCACAGTATGGCTCACGTCAGCTGCCTGGTACCAGCTGCTCCCCTGAGCACGACCACACACATGTTCCTGTTGTCAGAAACCTTCCCATTCTGGATGTCAGGCTGTCAGACTGTCACTGTGGCCATGATATAAACTCCGCCTCCCGCCAAACTGTCATCATCAGACCTCCAGACCAGCTCTGCACACCTGGATGATCATTCCACTTCATTCTGTCTCACTGTGCACTTTTTCTTCCTTGCTCTGCCTCTTTTCTTCTTCATTCTTGATTCCTGCCTCTCTCTGTCTCTTTTTAAATGGCTCCCTTGTCTCTCATCCCATTTTTCAGCTATGAGTTCTTCTGTGCCCTTATTCTGTCCTCTTTTAGTTTGCTGATTCTCACTCGCCAGTCTGTTTCTTCTTTTGTCCTTCTGCTCCCAACTGCATGTCTCTTACAGTGAGGAGCAACAGCATGTTAGGTCCTCCTCGCTCACCCCTCCTTCCCTCTGCAGCTCCTCCTGGCTCCCAGGCCGGTCACAGGGAAGCGGATTATGTGGGAGAAACTTCGTGAAATCTGATTGCTCAGCAGAGCTCTGGGTGCTGGTTGGGTGCGCGTTACTGGGGCGAGATTAGCTCAGATCCAGTGTTGCTGGCGGAGTTTAACGCAGGATAGCGAGTTCTCGGCCAACTCCACGGTGCCCAATGCCAACTTCAGGTCATGCTGTTTGAAATGTAGATTTTATCATTTTTATTTGTTGCCTGTTCCGACATGTCGGCAAGAGAGACAAGATAGCTTGTGAGTGGATTGCAATGTTTACTTTGATGGCTTAAAAACATACCCTACAGTATTTTTGCGATTGTTTTCTTTAGGATAAAATAATCCCGCATTACCTACTGGTTGCTTTCAAGCAGTATTTGAATACATTTAAATGTATTTAAATGCAATGTGTTATCAAACCAGTTGAGCTGTTTGCTGTGTCCTCCTACCACTAGAGGGCATGTGTTGCTTACGTTTAAATTTAAGTTGGGTTGAGATGAGTTGAACTTTTTCATTAGTGTTCGGTAGCAAATGTAATGGCAAAGGCCCAAGACAGATGAATGTATGCATCCTTTATTTACTGATGTAAAATAAAATAATTTTAATGGCAGGATATGAGGAACTTGGCTGTAGCCTGTTGCATTATGGGCATCATTCAAAGGCGTTTTTTCTTTTTTCTTCCGCTGCGTGAAGCTGTTTTGGCATGGCCGCCGGTGTGCCCATCAGATTAGTCACAGCGAGCGGTTATTGCGGCTCCCAGTAAATCTGAATGAAACGCTTCCTGCTGGCAGTTGCCGGACCTTTGGCTGCCGGAATGTGGGTCAGGTGGCGTGATTTCCAGTGGCGAGTTAGAGGCATTTTGGAAAGGCCTGTGGGTGGTGTGACGGGGGGGGTCGGGGGGTAGAAATGAAAGGATTAGAGAGGCTGGAATGAAGCCTGGGCTCACGGCTAGCAGCTGAGGCATTAACACGCCTCCCCACACCCGCCGCTGTTTGAAAAGCATACGTTTCCCCTGCGCCCGAGAATCTCGTCAGCCATAATCTCACTGAGTATGTGTGGCGTTAGGCGCTCTAGCACTTTGACTTTGCCGGATAGCTCCTGGGACGTAAAACGCAGATATATCGGCCTGTCATTCCCTCGTCAGTGGCACTTCCCGGTCTCCGTTTAACCTTTTAATGGCGCAACTCGGAAGCGTTGAGTGACAGGATGGGGGATCAGAGAGGATGAGAGCGTCTCGCGGGCGGGCGGGATTTTTCAGAGTTACGTGTCAGATTAGCCAGCTCCTCAGCCACATTTCATCCGGCTGTTGTGTTTCAACTCCCTCCCTGAGCTTCCCAAAGCCTCTCTTTCCCGCGACCCTGCCTCTCCTGTACATATTAATTTCTCTCCACCACAATTCAAAGACTTTCCTAAATGGTCCCCGAGACCCTCTCTGAGTTACTGGGGTGCCTAGAGAAGCTTGGGACTCATAGTTTCATTCCTTGCCTCTACTACACTATCATTAATATTTCTGTATGTCAGCGGCCACCAAGTGGTCCTAATCTAGACCCATAGACATTTACCTGTCATGCTAATCAACTCAGGTGAATTTTGAACAGGCACAGAGTGGCCAACTCAGCAGGGGCCCTCTGAGTCCTTTGGTTGCGGCGTCTTTTCCAATCGCGTCGCGAGCCATCATTACGCAAACTATCAGAGCAGCAAAAGCAATGACTGTATCGCTAAAATTGTCTGTTCAAATAAATGACTTGATATATATATTTTTTTGTTTATCAGCACGTTGCTTGAAAATATACCTGATTGAAAACCTATAAATAAAATGACCGTTTATATTTTTGCAATGTAGCTCCCAGAATCACAGTTATGGGTAATATGACATTCATGGTTTAGACCTCACTGGGGTAGAGTAGCTGGACCTCTGTGAACTTTAGCTGAATGCCCCGGCCGTATGCAATCGAATTACATTTACCCGACTCTTTTATCCAAAGCAACTTGCAATGGAGGGAAGGGTTACAATTTATGTGAGCACCCTGAGATGCAAATCTATAAACTTGCCATTGTTAGCACATTGCAATGCTTGCTGAGCTTCCTCACGTAAAGTTCTGTCAAAATGCAAGAAGGTGGCAGCTTTACCTGCATCCTCCCTGGTTTATATCTTACACAGGCACTTAAGATCTGAACTGGAGTAATGACTTTACTGTCAGTCGAACCCAGCCTTCCTTCAGAGAGCCAGTTATTACACCTACATGCACAATAATAATCTATGAGGCTAGTGGGTTCATTTAGCTGCAAGCAGCGCTGGTCCTGGATCACTGAGAAGCAGGTTCAAACCTGGACTGCTTTGGCGTACGAGTGGGCCAAACGTCAAATGTGTCAGTCACCCCTATTACATACTTCAGTGTAACGAGTTTGGCTGACAAACTGCATGCCTGTCATTATATGTCTCTCCCTTGTTCATTACATTAAACATTGTGAAATACGTTCTCTGGTTGAAAGCAGAAATTGAGTGAAAAAAAAAAACTAGTAACAGATCTAAATGAGACTGGCTTATTAAGTTCTCGCACTAGCATTTCGTGAATTTCAGATTTTCCCTAATGTCGCAGTGAGCGTTCCCGGGATTTGGGTCGTTCAGGGATAGAGGGGAGCATCATGTGACTCAGCGGGTGACTAGGGGATGCCTGTCACTGTGATGGACGGCGTGGCACGGACCAGCTGCATGACCTCCAGTTCATTCGCCTACTGCGCAACGTCCAGCATGCAGTCAGGGATGATCGATGATCTCGCCGTGAGTGAAACCAGCAGCCCCTTCTTCTTGCGTGCAACTCAGGACTCTGGGCAGTGACTTTGAGAAGTGTCCCCAGATCCAGACAGGAGTTCGGGGGGGGGGGGGGGGGTTGATTGCAGTTGTTACTGGTTTGATTGTGGAGGAAGGGGAGATCTACACTGCCATATCCCCCCCCCCCATTCTGATTCCCTTTCCCTGAGAAAACAGTGGCTGCCAATCACTGAGTCCCACTTTCAGGTGGAATTTCAGATCTCGCTTCATATTGTGGAGCAGAAAGAAAGGTGGGAGTGTTTTCCGGCGGCTTGGAGGGCTGCAGGCTTAGTGTGGTGACAAGCAGGGATTAGCGGAGCCCCTTTCAAGCAGCTTAATCTGTGTGTTTATGGAGGAAAAGCGCGAGGACACACACACTCCTCTCCCCTGCCGGCTCACTCCTTACATAATGCTCATCTGCATCAGAGGCAGCAGCAGAAGTCAATTTTCTTGTGGACCAAGGATAGCAAAAAGCGTCCATTACCATGTAGACTGATGCCAGTGAGAGTAGGAGATTACCATGTGCACAAAGGACTGGAAGAGGAGTCCATTACCATGTGGACTCAGGGCAGGAAGAGAAGACTAATATGCAGATTGGAGGAAGAGACCATAATAATGTGGACCCAGTGGAATAGGAGGATTTAATTCCTATACAGTCCAATGATGGAAGGAGAAGTTGGTGTGAACTCAGGGCAGCAGAAGCTGATTGTAACGCGGACCAAGGGCAGTCACTGTTTGACACCTTGCAGTTCACTTGTTCATGTTTGTGATTGCAGCTGTTATGTTAGGGTTTGGCTTTGCGTGATAACTGTGACTGCCAGTGCAAATCCCAGCATCAGCATACTGATGTCACCACTGGGCTCTTCAGCAAGGCCCCTAACCGCCAATTGCTCTAGGGATTGGTCGACCCTGATTTCTCATAAAATAGTGGTTTTGGAGAAATAAATATTGCGTAATTAAATGAAAATAATGCTGCCTTCTTCACCACTCTAGTGACATGCAGTGTATCACCAGGAATTAAATTCCTCATGTATGTTTTACTGTTTAAAACCACTGAAACACGGCCTGCAGCAGTATAGCCCACCAGAGAAGATGTTTGTTTTTTTATGCTAAATTTACAGTTTTGCAATCGCACGATAATGAAATGATAGGCATCTTTCCAGTGAAGCGTTCTGATTCCCACCATCTGTTCCAGTGGCAGGCCTGGGGTTCTGGACAGGCACGGCGATAGACGGGTGAGGCCTGCATTCAAATGCTTCTCGTCCCCAGACTTTGACGAGACGGAAAATTGCCTCGGTAATTACTGAATCCATCAGATGGAACGTGGTGGCTTTGACTCCTCCAGTGACTGGTGAGCGCCGCGTGTCAGGAAGGCTAATCGTAAGAAAGCAACATGTATTTAATTTCTATTACACTACTAGATTTTCCCATCACGTGCTCCGTCTCTCCCCCCCCCAGCCACCTTACATAGATTGAGCTGGATTGTCTGTACCTAAGAACACTGGATTGTTTTCCAATACCTTGTCTGTGCCAGACACCCTGAGCCACTGGCACTGGGCTGGGAGGTCCATGGCAGGGATAGGTGCAGGCTTTTCAGGTATGTAGCAACCTGCTGAACTACTGTGCCCAGGGGCGCCGTAAAGTCAGGATGATTCCAGGGGCCCCTGAGTGACCGTGGGCCTAAGACTTTGAAACACAGTGTGATTGATCTGGGTCAAATACCCAATCTAATATGCCCCTAACTGCAACCCCATGGAGAACATTTACATGTACACTTCTTTGTTCTGAATGTTCTATTGCTTCCAATGTTCTACTTCAATGTTCCACATTATTCTCTATTCCTATGCTCCTGGACAGTTAGACTAAACCAACATGTGAATGTCTTAAAAGCACCAAATCGGCGGGGTTTTGCACCATTGTTTGGCTCTGCCTCACACCTCTGCCTAGAGCGAAGACACCCTCCCTAGGTTGTTATGGTGATGCCAAAGCAAATTGTCTGATATGTTTCAAACTTTCCACTGAAACAAATTAGTGGATTCATCTTCAGGACTGGGTCCTTGAGAGGCAATATATCAAAAAAACATAATGGGGTTGTGAAAAAAGACTAATTGGAATACTTTAATCTTTTAGCCAGAAGCTTTACCTATAATGGATATAATCTACAAAGTTTAATATGTTTGAGAAAGTATTTAGTTGTAATTTGTCCTCTGTGATGCCTTGAGGATGGAGCAATAAGAGGAACAAAGATGTTATCCCCTTGTTGGACTCGAAACCCTAGCTGTTAAAAACACAGACATTCTGTTCTCTGTGTTTGCACTTGGCATACTGTGGGGTGACTGTGCTGCGACCCC
Source organism: Mormyrus hasselquistii (assembly GCA_026779605.1). Lineage (NCBI taxonomy): Eukaryota > Metazoa > Chordata > Actinopteri > Osteoglossiformes > Mormyridae > Mormyrus > Mormyrus hasselquistii. The sequence goes on from JAODKE010000015.1 coordinate 10,539,881, forward strand.
GGTACCCCTCCTGGTCTATTGAGGGGCTCCAAGGCAATATTTTGCCCATAATTTGTCTCTGCACCCCTACTTGTAATATGGCTTAAGAAGAAAAATATTGCAAAGACAAAATTCAAAGAGATTTAACGCAGAATATAACAAAGCCAAGAGGTAGAAAACAAACAAAGAGAAAGAGCCTCATGTCATGCCGCTGACTTTTCGGGCAGCTGAGCTTGTCACCCTCCGATACGCGGTGAGCTAATTCTGCTCTAATCCTCGAGAAGATAAGCAGTGGCAGCCACGTTAAAACGTCACCATCTCCCATCTCTAAACTGCCTTGTAAAACACAGACCTGCAACCCACTGCAACATCTAAGCAGATCGGTGAGTGGGACCACCTGCCACAGCCATTTGACCTCTACGGATCTCCTTTGGGGGTGTGGTAGGTAGCTGCCGCAGACCTCGAGGATTGTGGGATGGCTTGGCAGCCCTGCTCTGTCTGTGTAGGGATGGCATGTTCTCGCAGTCTAGTGTGGTTTGCCACACGTAGACTAAATACAGATAAAGTCGCTTGCAAGTCTGTGTCTGTCCTGTGATAAACTGGAATCTCTGGGGGGGGGGTACTCTAGCTTTCCCCCAATGCTGCCTGAGAGAGACTCCAGGCTCCTCATCTTTGAGACCTAGCACTGTGGACATGGTGAGAATGGATGGTGCTCATTTGTAGGAAAGAGTCGATGCAGGACATTGAGTAGAAACGAAATCTACCTGCCAAATCTGATCGAGCTGCCATTTTAACAGGGACAGATAAAAACACACCTCACATCACTTCCTTTTGCATGTTTTTTATGGGATTCTACAAACATACTGTGCCGGTTTCTCAATGACACGTCGCAAAATACCAAATGACGGACAGCTGGAGGAGTCAATGCGGGTACGTTGGCCTGACACTGCCCCCTTCGCCGCTCTCTGATGTGCAGCACAGGTATACTCACTTTTTCCCTGCGGGCATGACGGTGCCTCTTGAGGTGGTATGATAAATGGCGGAGGCTTTTGTTGGGGAGGAGGAGGGTCAAAGTAGTGCATCAGTTAAGGTCACTGGTGTTCTGCTGTTAAACAAAGTTTATGAGTTAAACCTGCGGCGGTGGGAAAAATGCTAAAGCTGAATGCTAAACCCTCAGCATAAACGTAATGCACGGTCACTGTCATGATGGTACTTTCCATTATTTGTTATAATATGGACCTTTTGTAAGCAGCATGATAAATGTGATTACTGGATGGGAAAGTACCAAAAGAAATCATAGCAGGGGGGCATTTTTTTCAATCCAGTCTTAATTCATACTTTATCAGTAAATCACTTATACAGTATCCCTAGTTCATGGCCCATCCCTTTTTTAATGCTTTTTTTATATTGTTGCCCCAAAACACATAGATTTACCAACATGAACCAAAAATGCCCTTTTTCGGGTACCAGGATAAATCTGCTTCTGGCCCACCAAAGAACACCACAATCTTGAACTTTGCAGACCCTTCATGATGAGCTTTTTGACTGGCCATACGTGACCCTGACGGGACTAACGACTCTGCGGGCAGGTGCGGTAACCCGGAATGCCCGGAGTGGCCACCCCTCTGGGTTCCTACGGAAACAGTTGCTATGGTCACAACCCTGAGCCAGGCCTTGAAGCCTGAGGTTAATAAGCGCGCGACTGAAGCAGCTGTGCTGGCACCCCAGCCATATGGCCGCTCCTGTCGTCTCCGGCAACGTCATCGAGTTTCTCCCAGTCACTCTTGAGTGTTTTTACCTGAAGCTCAAATTTTCTTACCCAAATCATATTCATTTAACAGCTACAGCTTGATGCCCATTTCTGCTACGAAAACAATTACTCATTGAGGTTCAATATAAACATACAGCAATTTAAGGATGGCATAGTGGCACAAGAGATCTCAGACTTCCAGTTTTGTGCTTGTGGGAGTTTTACTTATATGAAAATGTTCTGAGGGCAGAAGGAAAAGTGATTGGTTTTTAGGAAAGGATAGGAAAACACAGTTAAGCATGCTTTAGTAGTATAGTTCCTACTTTCCAACAGCCTATTGTATCACCCTAAGGCCCCAAATTAGGGTTAGCAACGAGAGGAGGTGATATCACCCAGTTAGATGTCTTGGTTCTGCCTCCTTTAGTTGACTGGATCCACCTCCTCTACAATCTGATTGGTTATCTTATTGAACCAATCATTTTTCCTTCTGCCCTCAGAACACATTATCGTTTTACCCTCGTAACATTTTTGTGTAAGCAAACCTCTCACAAGACATTTTTGAGGGCTTGTTTCCCAGCCCAGTTTGTGTGCAAAGAGTATACATATCCTGCCTGCGTTTGTGTGGGTTTCCTTCTGCGGTCTGATTGGTTGCCTGAGTTGTTGTTTCTGTGATGAACTGGCATGCGTTCCAGGGTGCTGCCTTTTGCTTCTTGGGAGAGAATCAAACTCACCATGACCCTGTACTGGAGGTGAAGTGTGTTGGTTGGCCAGATACAATTATTGAAGTAGCAGTCATAAAATGAGAAAAAACATCATCCTAGGTAGCCCAATGTGGAGCCCCCCTTTTGATTATAGGTTTAAAAGCCATCTTTGTTTCAGTGCATGGGGGGGGGATTTATTCTTCAGCTTTTGGCCAGTCATCACGTCCAGCAGGAGTCCGGCTGTGGCGTCGAAAGGGAGAGATGTGGGTCAGCTATTCACACGACAAGAGACGTTGAAAAGTAAATTATTAAAATGGGAAATAAACCCCCCCCATAACCCCCCGCCCTACAAAAATCACATAAAATCCTTTTCTTAATCTAAAACCCACTTCTTTCCTTCAGTTGAATTAAACTTTAAGCTTATAAGAAAATAATTCACTTAATGATGCATATAATGTGAAGCCAGGCTACTGTACCATTAGCTGAATTGCCACTGAATAAAATAGCAACATGCATAAATGGAAGGTGCCCACGTCGATCTGGACACGTTCATGCTGGTCAGGCTGCATGATGCTGAATGGTTATTGGCCGGTTAAGAATGGGGCCAATTAAGCTCTCAGCTGAAGCCCAGAGGAACGCTCTGAGTCACCAGCTTTCACATACGCCTTTACCTGGCCAGAGTCCTGTCTCTGCATTACAGGCGTTCTGCCGTAACCTTAAACATGCCTTAGGTATCCCAGTGGTATTATAATATCCCCAGGCTGCGATTGTGCCGTACAGCAGCCCTGCCTCTTCCTGCGGCTCGTCTCATCAGCCTCCCACCTCTCAGTCACAACACGGTTCACAAAGGGGCATCCAGCTACGTAATCGGATGGAATCCTTCTTCGTTGATCTGCATTTCAAACGTTGATTAACGAAACAGAGGAAGAAAGAGACGAGGATGTTTGCGATCCGGTTGGACTTTCCGGTTGGGTTTCAGTGAAGCGATTGGGGCTGCACGTCTGCGCTGAGGATTCCAAAGGAGGGGCCCTGAAACAGCATCGGAGAGTGGATTGAAAGATGAATAAAGATGATGTGAATGTATTCTGTTTATGTGGAACAATGGTAGCACTATCAGGAACTGTGTTCCTCTTCATTCTAATCAAATGTCTAATGCATAAATTCAATATATGTAGAAATTGTGAACTTTTCATGATTGGAGGATTTTTTTTACTACTGTCTGCATTTTCACATTTACTCTCGTCTATTCAGCAGACAGTCCAAGACCTGGGGAGCCTTCCCATGTGAGCTCCAGATGCGTGTCCTCCCACCACCTATGTTTAGGTACTGAAGCTTCTGCAGCATGACGCCCTTTGGGGCTGTGAACCACTTTAAGGTGGGAGGGGGAAGCCAACTTAATCATTAGCCAATGATATGTATTGAATCGGTGAGTGAATGGGAGGGGGTACTCCAGGGCCCAATCAGGTTTTCGGCAGTGCCCCTGTTGCCCCGCCCTTGTGAACACCCCTGTGCACTGGTGATGGGGGGAGGGGCAGGGGGTCGGGGGCAGTGGGTAGCCTTACCTCTGACGCAGCGTGGGATAGTGTTGGGCAGCATGAGTGACTGGCAGCCTCAGTGTAATCTAATGAGACCCTGAGGTATTTTATCTGCCATGAAGAATGAAACAACCTCCCCTACTTCCCCTGCCACTCTAGCTTAAGAGCGGCGCCGCCGTTTCCATGGCAGCAGCACTCCATCTCACCTTCTTAACTTCTGTCCCTCTTTCTATGTCCGCAATCGCATTGGCGCGGGAAAGTGGAGGTCTGGGCCAGGCCCGCTGGTTCCTCCTGCCCCGTTTCTCATTTTCCGTCCCTCTGGCTTCCGCAACGTCGCGCATGCACGCACGCGCTCACCTCGCAAATGCGGGGTGTCGCCACGGACACCTGTCACGCGCAGCTGTCAATTACGCCACCGAGCAACGGGCTGGCACGCAATTAGCGGCGCCCCCTCGCACTGGGCGGGGTCCTGTAATGACTTCCACCAGCCATTGATCAAAGTCAGAGTGGTCACTCCGCTGCGAAATTACCCAATTAACATCTAACCAAAGTGCATCTATTTTTGGCTTGTTGAGGTTGTTGATTTATTTAAATAGGGAGGGGGGCTAGCTGTTAGCCATGCCAGGGGGAAATCTGAATTAACATACTTGTATGGAACAATTCCCATTGCAGTTTTTAAAAGGGGAACATTAGTGTGTGGGGTTTTTCCCACATAGACCCTGTGTGTGTACAGTACTGTACAAAAGTCCAAGGCAGTCAAATGAAATGTTTACAGCTATTTATTTTGGTAGTAAGTGTATATTTGCTCAGAAAAACAGAATGTTACATTAGAACATATGCAAATTCACAGTAACAGTATTACAAATAACCAAGAATTTCTTCCATTTTCCATAAAGTTACTGATATCTTTTTGGATAGCTAGATGCAAGGATGCAAGGATGTAGACTTCTGCATGTGCAGTAATGACTGTTCCCACCAGTATTGTAGGAGTACTGTGTGTGTTTTTTCTTTTTTGGGGGGGGGGGGGGGGGCCCGACTGTTTTTGTCCCCCCCCACGTTGTAACCAAACCAAAGCCTTTGGCGGGATGAAAACCGCCTCAGTTCCCCAACCCCCCCCCAGGGGCAACCCAGCCGTTCCCTG